>CM066167.1:0-750000 GCA_033629205.1 Lithocarpus polystachyus | reverse complement strand
GATACTGAAAGGTTAGGGACTAAATTGACACAATTGAAAGGTTAGGGATCAAATTGAAATATAGTATGAAGGATAAGGACCAAAGATGTAGTTTACCCTAGAAAGAAACACAGATATTGAAGTACATTTTTTTTTTTAGATTAGCTTTGATTGATTAAGAGTCTTATTCATAAAATGTATCAAATACATACTTCAAAAGGTGGATCAATTGGAGACAAACTAATGGTTCCTGAATTGAAGTTTGAATCCAATGAAGAAGGGGTCAGAAAGGACAAATCAATATAGGAACCGAATATCAGACAAATGGAGAAAAAAAAAACCTAAAATCAATAACAAAATTCAATAAAATAGGCACCTTCAATTTATTTTGCAATGTGAAATGACCTTGGTGATAATTATTCAAATAAGGTTAAGAAGCTCAAAAACAAATGCGAATTAGTTGGATATTGAATTTGATTGAGTAAAGTTTTATAAAATAATACTTGAGAAAGAGGGATGCAAGAATAATCTCATCGATATAAAACTAGCTGCCACATGTATGGAATACAGAACTCTTCCAGGTGAGGCTCTTTGTAATACGGAAAGCATAATTGCGTAAACATTTGACAAACCATAATAGCAGACTAATTTATAAAAAGATGTTAAGACTTAAGATACTATGTGTGCTGTGCTTAGTAGTGTGTGTGTGTGGTGCTTGGTAGTGCGTGTACTAGTGCTATACTGAAACATATGCAATTAAGTGATCAGATAGTGAGAGTTAGTTAGGAAGCTGTTAGTGGTAGTTACATTTGTTAGTTACTGAGATTGTAATTGTATATAACCCCAATGTTGGGATGATAATAAACAAGCTTGGAATCAATTCAGTTACTTTCCTTCTTCTATCTTTTCTTGTTTTTACTCTGTGTGGTTACCCTCGAAGTAACCAACATCTCATTCTTTCCATTCCCCAATTCTTGCCATTTCTTTCTTCAACAGTCAAGCTCTTAACAATTGGTATCAGAGCCCTCTTTCCTATAACCATGACTGAAACCTGATCTACTGCATACATCAATGAATCCAATGCATCCACATGTACTACCACAGACCACCATGCTCATTCTCTTCAAAAAATCACAAAGCAACTGAATGCCAATACCTAGCAGTTGAATGCCATTAGTGTTGCTTTGCAAAAGTTAACTGATGTTGAAAAAAAGAGACAACAACTAACATCCCCTAAAACACCGTTGTCCCAAGCTGTGACTTTGCCATTACAGAGCTTGGCTAAAAGTGTGAGACTTGAATTTCCAAGATTCAGAGGAGATGATCCAGCAACTTGGGTATACAAAACTAACCAGTATTTCAATTTCTATCATACCCCATTAAGTGAGAGGCTTTTGATGGCTTCTTTTCATATGAATAGTCAGGCTTTAGTTTGGTTCCAAGATTGTAAGCATCTGGGGTGTTCGTGGCCTGGGAGAGCTTTGTGGAGGCCCTATTAATCAGGTTTGGTTCATCTACCTATGAAGATCCTATAAAGGCTTTGACAAGGTTGCGACAGACAAGTAATGTGATTAGTTATAAAGGGCAATTTGAAGCTCTCTCCAACAAAATTAGGGATTTGTTTGAAAATCACAAATTTAGTTGTTTTCTCAATGGCCTTAGAGATGAAATCAGGCTGCCTATAAAAATGCTTAATCCAAAAACTCTCAATGAGGCTTTTGGTTTGGCTAAAATTCAAGAGGAATATGTGATGAGTAACAAGAAATTTCTAAAATCATTCTCATTGGAATTGTCTAAATCTTCAATTCTTAGACCAAGACCTAATACTAAGTTGGATTCCAAGTTCAAGCTGCCCCTGCAAAAATTGTCACCAGCATAGATGGAAGAGAGAAGGAAGAAAGGACTCTGCTTTAATTGTGATGAGAAATTTCAACCTGGACACCATTGTAAGTCTGCTAAACTCTTTTTGTTGGAAGTCCTTTGTCCCTTTCAAGGACCTAGTTCTAATGTACAATTGATAGAACTTAATGATAATGATAGTTCCTTAGCTCCTGATATTGATATGCCTCATCTTGTATCTGTTGAATCTGTACATAATATGGTTGAACTAGAGATTACATTGTATGCTATTTTAGGAAGCCCTTCACCTGGTACAATGAGAATTATGGGCGCAATTAATGGTCATTGGGTTATCATCTTGATTGACACTGGTATCCCTCATGACTTTCTTGATGCTGCAATTCTTTCCAAGTTACAACTACATTTGGACCCTATTGTCTCATTTGAGGTTAAGGTAGTTAATAGGGAAACAATTAAGACTAAGGGTGTTTGTTTAGATGGTAAAGTGGCTATGCAAGGTCATGTCTTTTCTGTGGACTTGAATGTCTTACCCTTAGGGGACTTTAAGTTGGTCTCAGGCACTCAATGGCTTAGGTCCTTGGGTGTGATTCAATGGGATTTTTTTGGCATTGTCAATGCAATTCATGCATCTTGGCAGACCTGTTACATTGTCTGGATTGCATCCTACTAATTCCATTCTTCAAGAAGGTGATCATTTCTTTAGGAAGCCTGTTAGGAAGGGAATTTTTCTGTAGATAGTTTCATTGGGTTTAGGAACTCCCCCATCTCAACCAGCTTGTGATCCTTTGATAGAGAAGCTATTGGTGGAGTTTGCCTCAGTTTTTGATACACCCATTTGTTTGCCCCCTTCTAGAGGGCATGAACACCAAATTCTTTTAAAAGATGGTACTACAATTTGTCAAAGGCCCTATAGGTACCCACATTTTCAAAAAATTGAAATTAAGAAGATCATTGCTAACTTGTTGGAAGCTGGTTCTATTAGGCCTAGCCAAAGCCCATTCTCTTCTATAGTTTTGTTGGTAAGGAAAGCAGATGGCTCTTGGAGGATGTGCATTAACTACAGAGTTCTGAATCAAGCTACCATCAAGGACAAGTTTCCTATACCTATAATTGATGAGTTATTGGATGAGCTTGCTAGTGCTACCATCTTCTCCAAGTTGGATTTAAGATCTGGGTACCATTAGATTCGTATGAAGGAGGAGTATATCTCTAAGACTGCCTTTAGGACCCATGATGGACATTATGAGTTCTTGGTTATGCCATTTGGTTTAACCAATGCTCTCTCTACTTTTCAGTCACTTATGAATGATGTTTTTAAGCCTTATTTGAGAAGGTTTGTGATGGTATTCTTTGATGATATTCTTGTTTTCAGTCCTACTTTAGCGCTTCACTTTCAGCATCTCAGATTAGTTTTGGAGTTGCTGCAGCAACATCAGTTGTATGCTAAGAAGAGTAAATGTGCCTTTGGTTGTTCAGAAGTGGAATATCTTGGTCACATCATCTCTAGCCAAGGTGTGAGCACAGATCCAAGGAAGACTGCAGCAATGTGTTAAGAGCTTGACTGTTGAAGAAAGTAATGGCAAGAATTGGGGAATGGAAAGAATGAGATGTTGGTTACTTCGAGGGTAACCACCTCCAACAGAGTAAGAACAAGAAAAGATAGAAGAAGGAAGGTAACTGAATTGATTCCAAGCTTGTTTATTATCATCCCAACATTGGGGTTAGATATAATTACAATTTCAGTAACTAACATATGTAACTACCACTAACAGCTTAATGTTAGGAATCTAGTAGATCCTAATGGGGGTAGATAGAAATTATGAGGGGATGGATGAGAATTGTAGGGAAATTGACTTAATTCGAGATAGTCACCCTTTATAGAGAGAGAGAGAGATAGAGATGCACTAATGCACTAAGAAGTTGGTTTATTCTTCAATTGATATCTCATGTTGGATTACAATCATGTATTTATAGGAGACTAGCTCTAATCTCATTGGCCTATATGGCCTCATCCTATTGGTTTTGTTATTCCCTATGTGCATTAATAATTCCAACATGTGCTAAGTATGATTAACATGCTTGGAATTGTAACTAACGAACTAACTAAATCTCAATACAACAATTATTATCCATATGCTTATAGAATTCCTAACATTTCCCTCCGCTTGAAAACACCTTGCCCACAAGGTGTTGTTGTGAAATAGCATCTTCATCAAAGGAGATCTTCTAACGAACCAATACTGTAGTGACATTTTGATTACCATATTCATGCATTTCTCTTTGACAAGCGGTTCGGTGCACATGATGGTTTCTTCTTTGTAGATCTTCAAACTTTGCTCGAATTCTTGAGCCTTTAATGGTTCTTCAATTTTTAAGGTTTCATTAGTTCTTTGAACCTTGAAATGTTCTTGTATCCTGAAGACCTCATTTGATTCTAAAACCATTAAAGTTGTTGGCGCTTGTATCTTGGATTCTTGGATCACCAACACTTGGATTGCCAATTCTTGAATCATAGACTCTTGAATGGAAGCCTCCATTGGTGCATCAAGAATTTGTTCTTGGAAGATCATCATCACCTTCTTTGTTGGTTCTTTCAACTGAACTTCAAGGGCAGCGTGTACATTTATATCATCATCCACTTTGACACAAAGATCAATATCTCGACTTGCAATAACAGCAGTAGATTCTTGGAACTTATTTATTCTTTGAGTTTCATTGAATCAAGAGATTGTAACTTCTCTTCCGTTATGTTCTTGAGACCCTTTTGCAATCTTGGGAGCTTTTCCTTCATGGCCATGTTAGATTCATCCAAGGCCTTAACCTTCTCTAAAATGGCATTGTGAGATTCGTACAAAGCCTTGAAATTATTTGAAACTTCATTCACCATTTTCAAAATTTCTTGCCGTCATATTCATTCGTATCAAGATTGACGGCTCTGTTACCAAATGTTAGGAATCTAGTCGTTCCTAATGGTGATGGATAGGAATTATAGGGGGATGGATGAGAATTGTAGGGAAATTGACTTAATGCGAGGTAGTCACCCTCCATAGAGAGAGAAAGAGAGAGATGCACTGATGCACTTAGAAGATAGTTTATTCTTCAATTGATATCTCATGTTGGATTACAACCATGTACTTATAGGAGACTAGCTCTAATCTCATTGGCCCACATGGCCTCATCCTATTGGTTCTGTTATTCTCCATGTGTATTAATAATTTCAACATGTGCTAAATGTGATTAGCATGCTTAGAATTGTATCTAACTAACTAACTAACTAACTAACTAACTAAATCTTAATACAACAATTATTATCCATATGCTTATAACATTCCTAACATTTCCCTCCCCTTGAAAACATCTCTAACAGAGTAATAACAAGAAAAGATAGAAGAAGGAAAGTAACTGAATTGATTCAAAGCTTGTTTATTATTATCCCAACATTAGGGTTATATACAATTACAATCTCAGTAACTAACAAATGTAACTACCACTAACGGCTTCCTAACTAACTCTCATTATTTGATCACTTAACTACACATGCTTCAGTATAGCACAAGTACACACACCCTTCATCACCATAACAGTCACATCTCATCACACTACTAAGCACAACACACACACACTACTAAGCATAGCACATACAGTATCTTAACAACTCCTCCCTCGTTAAAATAGCTTGTCCATAAGATGGGGAAATTCCTGCTGAAGGATAAGCAAATCCTCCCAAGTAGCATCATCTGTAGCTCCCCCTTGCCCTTGAATCAGGTGTTGAGTGATAAGCCTATTTCTAAGCCTGTGTGACCTGGTTTGGAGAACAACAATTGGTTTAGGTGCAAGAATGCCCTGAGAATTCACTAATGGTAGCAAGGAAATAGCCACATGGTGTTGCCCCAACTTAGCCTTCAAGAAAGAGACATGAAACACTGGATGTATGGCAAAACCAGCAGGTAAGTCCAACCTATAAGCAACCTCTCCAATTTTCTCTAGCACCTAAAAGGGACCAAAGAACCTGGGAGAGAGCTTATGAGAAACTTTGTAAGCCACTGACTACTGCTTGTATGGCTGTAACCTCAGGTAAACCCAGTCACCCAGATTGAAAGCCCTCTTAGACCTATGAAGGTCACATTGCAACTTCATACGAGCTTGTGCATCCACTAAATTCTATTAAAGTAAAGAAAGGATATGTTACCTGGATTGGAGAAGAGAATCCACAGCTGCCACTTAGGTTGTACTAGGTATGTAATCTAACAAACGTGGAGGGGGAAAACCATACACAACCTCATATGGAGTTACTTTTGTAGCTGAATGGTAATTGGTGTTAAACAAATACTCAACTAAGTAAAGCCAGTCAAACCATTCAATAGGCTTATCTACAGAAAAAGATCTCAAATAATGCTCTAAGCATTTATTCACCTCTTCTGTCTAACCATTAGTTTGTGGATGATAGGCTGAGGACATAGCAAGTTGAACCCCTTGTAATTTGAATAACTCAGCCCAAAAAGTAGCAGTGAACACTGGAACCCTATCAAAAACAATGGAAGTTGGCATACCATGCAATTTTAAGACATTTAGAGCAAACAAAGCGACCACCTTAGCAGCAGAATAAGGATAAGACAATCCAATTTAGTGGACATTCTTAGTAAGCCTATCCATAATCACCATAACTGTGTCCAACCTTTGTGAAAGAGGTAAGCCACTAACAAAATCCATATTAACAACAGTCCAAGGCTTATAAGGAATGGGAAGGGGCTGTAACAACCCTGCTGGTTTGCAAGTCTTATGCTTCATTTGTTGGCAAACCCCACATTCTCTAATATGGAGTTTTAAGTCTGATTTCATTCCTACCCAAGAGAAATCTTTTTTTAATCTATGGAAAGATTTGAGAAAGCTAGAATGGCCTCCCAAAGGACTGTCATGGACCAGGTGAAGCACCTTGGACTTCGAACTGCTTTGTGGATCCAAATAAACTCTCCCTTTGTACAAAATCAACCTATTGTGCAAAGAAAGAACTTAGGACAGGCTAAACCAGATTGTAGCTGTTGTAATAGCTGCTGCATCACAGTGGAGGATTGATAGGTAGCCTTCAATTCCTTAATCCAAGAAGGACTTGGAAAGGAAATCAAACACAAGCATAGAGAGACCACAGAAGTGTTGGAAACAGCTGGATCCTTAAAACTAGAATCTGACCTCCTAGACAAGGCATTAGCTACCTTGTTCTCACAACTTTGCTTATACTCCACCACAAACAAATATCCCAACAATTTAGTCAACCATTTCTGTTGGGCAGGGGTAGCAATTCTCTGCTCTAGGATATATTTCAAACTTTGTTGGTTAGTTTTTATAATGATTGGCCTGCCTAAGAGATATGGTCTCCATTTATGCACTACTATGACCAATGCCAACAACTCCTTTTTATAGGTAGACAATTGCAATGCTTTACCCTTAAGAACTTGACTATGAAAGGGAATTGGTCTATGATTCTGCATCAAAACAGCTCCTAAACTACTACCTGATGCATCACACTCAATAATGAAAGGTTGATTAAAATCAGGCAGAGCAAGGATAGGGGGCTTACTGACAGCTACTTTGAGTTGGTTGAAAGCCTTATCAGTTTCAACAGACCAGGCAAAAGCATTCTTCCTAAGTAATGCAGTTAAGGGAGCAGTAATCTGTCCATAATTCTTGATGAATTTCCTGTAATATCCAATCAAGCCCAAGAACCCTTTCAAAGCCTTGACAGAAGTAGGAGTTGGCCAAGCCTCCATGGTGTTATGATCCTAGTGTCCCACATTGGTTAAGTGTAAGCTTAAACATGTGTTTATAAGCTCTTGGGCACCTTCCCATTGTAAGTCGGTTTTCAATGGTGAGTTTTACCCATGGGTTTGTAACATTTGGTACCAGAGCCAATCATCACCTTGATTAGTCGGGTGTAGCTCATTGAATATGGGATGAAATGAGTTGCGGCTTTGTGGTCGGATCCCAAAAGGGGCGACCTAGAGGCTAAATTAAAATTACTGATAGTTGAGTGGAGCCACTAAAAAGAGAAAAGGCTACTAACAGGTCAATGTCGCTAGAGTGAGCCGTCATGGACGTCAGCTGCTGAGCATGGTGGTATGTTATGATTCTAGCATCCCACATTAGTTAAGTGTAAGCTTAATTATGCGTTTATAAGCTCTTGGGCACCCTCCCTTTGTAAGCCGGTTTTCAAAGGTGAGTTCTACCCATGAGTTTGTAACAAAAGAAGAGGTGAAGATTGTTGTAAAGGATCATAAAGGGAAAATTGTTATAAAATAATTATCATTTTTGTAATATTAATTTATTGTTTATACTTATTTAGTATAAGTTATGAATAGTTGAAAACTCTTTTAAATATTTATATATATTATTAAATATGTATTTATAAGCTCTTGGACACCCTTCCCTTGTAAGCCGGTTTTTAAGGGTGAGTTCTACTCATGAATTTGTAAAAAAAGAAGGCATGAAGATTGTTGTAAAGGATCATAAAGGGAAAATTGTTATAAAATAATTATCATTTTTGTAATATTCATTTATTGTTTATACTTATTTAGTATAAGTTATGAATAGTTGAAAACTCTTTTAAATATTTATATATATATTATTAAATATGATGAATTATTAATATTATTCATTTATTTAATTTTTAAATTTATTAATTAAATTATTTATGATGTCACTGGTTGGACTTTTGATTCGGCTCCAATCGAACTAGATAATTGAAAATCATTTTTCTTTTCGCTTCTTTGACCAATCCAATTTTTAAAACTATGCTTTACCTACGACTCCCAAACTTAAAATAAATAATAAAAAAAATCCTTCTGCCTATATATTCAAAACAAAATAGAGAGATCCTACATTTCACATAATAATAATAATAATAATAATAATAATAATAATCATAATCATAATCATAATAATAAATAGAGAGAACCTAATGAGAACCTGGGTGCGGCTTATATCTAGTATCTAGTAAAAGTTATTACTGGACATGTTGGATTACGGACACGTGTCCACTCTTAGACATGTGTCCAAATCCTGATGAGTTTACAGGATACAAGCCCTCCCCTGAGAACCTAATGTGAACGTGAGAGGCTTACTTTAGATTCTTTGCAATTTTGCACGCGGATTAAAATAAAACCAAAGATTAGAATTTGGGATAATCTCAATTCAATGGGCCTTACTAGTCATAGCCTTAAAGGAGTCAAACTCAATGGCTTTCTTTCAACTCAAAATGACTATAATACGCCCACTAACCCATCCCTGATTCAATTCACCTGGACGAGCCCACAACCACAACCCTCACATTTCGTAAACAACTCAAGGACATTTTCGTCTTTCCAAAAATTACCACTCAATATTTATAAGTCCGTCTCAGGTTCTCGCTTAGCCACAAAGCTCACAAAGAGATTAAGATCATCAAAAACAAAAGCTCACAAAGATTTCAAAAGAATTTACAAACTATGGGTGCCCCAGAGAAGGTAACCTCTGTAAAGTTCATATCTTTCTGTTTGTTTTCTAGAAATTTTTAATTTTTCTCGAGAAAAATCTTCTCTTTGTAATATAATCTTAATTTCATTAAATTGAATTTGAACCTTAAATTTTTTTCTCTCCAAGAGTGATTTTTTTTTTTTTTTTCTGATCATTACTTTTTAGATGATTTTGATACATCTGGTATCTGAAAATTACTTTATTGGGGTTGAGAATTATGTAGGATTGTGTGAATTGGTTGAATTATGTTCTGTAAATTGCCTTTTTGGCTTAACTTTTTAAAATCTTTTTGGGGGTTGATGTGTTTTTGGAAACGGTACAAAAACCCATATAGTTTTTTAGCTGATGCTTTTTTTTCAAGTGATTAGTTGATGAATTGTAGTGCTTAATCTGTATTATTTGGATTTCAAATGTTCTGGTTTCAGCTCATTATTCCTGTGAAACTTGTTTGATAGTTGAGATACTTGTTTGTACAAGGTTGGATTCTTTACTTGATTTTGGGTATTTTGTGTTTTTTTGGGTGTCAAATTATGGGATTGTTTCAATTGAACAGCTTGGATCAGTTTTTTTGTGGGAATTTTAAAAAGTTGGCATTGGATGAACTTTGATGGAGCATGCATGACAAATTGCTTAATTGGAAATTTAGAAAATAAATTGTAATAGAATATTAACAAAAGAAAGTAACTTTGGGTATAATAAAAGACAGCTTCTTTATTAATATGTGTGCAAGCAGACGGCTTTTTTAATCTTATTTATTTGTTTAATATTGTTGTTGAAGTTATTTGCTTGTCTATGAAATGCAGTAAATCTGAAAGTTAAAATCGGTCACATATGATGATGCTGGTTGTGTTTGGAAGGTTATTGTTAATCTGAAGCTTTTCCATAGTTTTGTGAAATATTTTCCTTTTCCATATACATTGTATTTGAAGGAGTGCTTGCCAAACACAACAGCAGATTCACTCTCTGCAGTCTGCACTACCACTATTTTTGGAAGTTTGGAGGGAGAGGAGAGTAGAGGGTGTAAGGAGGGAAAGGAGAGGAGTCTAATGAGAGTGGAGGGAATGGATACTCCTTCACCTTGTTTGGATGTTTTAAAAATTAAGTAGGGGGATCGGGAATTGATATCCCTCCCCCTTGTTTGGATGTTTAAAAAATTAAGTAGGGAGAGGGGAGGGGAGGGGAATTTCATATAAATTGACATCCAAACAAGTTTCATTAACCATATCCCTCCCATTCACTCTACTCTCCTCTCCTCTCCTCTCCTACCCCTCCATCCAAACAAACTGTTCATGCGAATGAGGTCATTGGGTTAGGTCATACGTGTCGCATTTGACTTAGTTTCATTGGCCATAGTCACAACTTCATGGCCAGCATTTCTCTGATGTCAAGACTCTTAATGCAATAGTGGGGAAGATTACATGTTTATCTTTAAACATTTGGCATTCATATAAATGTTATGGTGAGATGTAAGATTGAAATGAACAGGGGAACAATCCTCTTCCCTGGTTACAATGGACCAGGACAACATGGATGGTTTGGATTTGATTTATCAACCCCCTATGTGATCTAGAATCTCCATATTGAATGCAAAGAAAACCTTCTTTTCCCGTTCCTAGAGTACTTTTTGTCTAGTTTTCTAAATCTATGTAGTTATCAACACTGGTTGTCTTAGTACTTCAAAATTAACATCATAGGTCCTTAACCTGATCAGCAGGTTAAGATATTCTATAATTTACTACTACAATCAATTTGACAGATATTAATGAAAATTATTAGGTTTTTATTTTTTAAGGTAGTTTTAAGTTAGGCACACCTAGTTCAGAATCAGGTGTTTTGGACTTGAAAACTCTTTTTTTTTTTTTGAGGATGTCAGGTGTTAGGTCAAACCAATCCCAACCAATATAATGTGCAGAAACATTTTAGCAGTGTATTTGTTGTTTTAAATTTATAAGTATCAATCACTGTATTTTGTTGATACTGCTAATAAATGCTGTTTTTGGTTTAGGCAATGGAATTATAGCTGCTTAATATTGGCATTAGTTGTGGTCTCCAATTCTGTTAATATATTACTACAAATTTTGCTTGGAGATGAGTTGTTTAGAAAGAATGGGCAGAACAAACTGATTAGGAAAGTTTTGCTGTGAGATGTTTTATGTGAGGATTGATGGTAATACAGGCAGCAAGAAGCTCATGGAATTGCAAGCACATAGACTGAAGGAATTTAAAATTTTTATTTACATTGTGATTTCTAAAGTTCATTTTTTTTATAAGTGATTTCTTAAGGTCATAGCTGCATTCTCTTTAATTCCAGCAGTTTTTTCTGAAGCTTCTTGAGGGCGTGATTGCATAAGAAACCTATGTGTAATTGCTTTCTTTTTCTTCTATTTTCTTTTGTCTTGAAGCATTTGAACCTAAACCTGTTTGGCTGCCTGCAGCAAACTAGGCCTGGAACTTTTGAGTTAAACCCACAAAACATTTAACTCCGTGACTAAAACTCTTATCCTGTTATGCTCAAAAGCATTCCTAAATGTGTACCACATCATAACACAATGACTTGTTATGATGAGTGGTAATACAGTGCTTTAATTCAAAGGGTGTTCATCAGAATGAGGACTGAGGAGTCCCTGCATCAGATGGTTTTTTTGTGGTTCTTTGAACTGCACAACTTTCATGTTAGACAAAATTGTTTGAATTCATTGTTTAACTTGGCCCCCTTTCTCTGCATAAGTTATCGTCTCCTATCCACAGGATCCTAGAGAGGAAGTTCTCCAGGCATGGTACATGGATGATAGTGATGAAGACCAGAGACTCCCCCATCACAAGGAACCGAAGGAATTTGTGTCCCTAGACCAACTTGCTGGTGAGCATCTTTAAAGAATGGGGTAATCATTCAATTATTAATATTTGGGTCTTTGACTTCTGGAGCCATTATGTTGACTTGTAGAACTTGGAGTACTCAGCTGGAGACTAGATGCTGATAACTATGAAACTGATGAGGAGTTAAAGAAGATTCGTGAAGCTCGTGGTTATTCCTACATGGTTTGTCAAAATAACTTGTGACTATAGTTGTTTAGTTTGTCACAGTGACTTACATTTTTATACCTTGTGTGTGTGTGTGTGTGTGTGTGTGTGTGTTGAGTGTTTTTGCAAGAGAATATTGTGCTTGAATTATATGTTGATTTTCTACATGGTCTATCTCTCTGACTTGTTGAAGAGAAATACAGAAAGTTATTCTATATAAATCCAAGAATTTGATATGTGAATCTTTTGGAGTAATTTAATACACTACCTATGTATTTGAGTTTACTTTTTTATTTAATAAAATTAATTAAATTATTAAAGACATATATTTGTTAGCACGATGATGTAAAACACCACACATTGCATTTAAGAACCTGTTGGCCCTATGGAACAGGGGTGTTAATTGTGTCCCATTCATTCTTCCATTTGAATGCTCATAATTGGTTATCTGCCAATAAATGTACAGATTGAAAATATCTCTCTTCAAATAAATTTTATTTAGATAAACCTCTTCTACAGGACTTCTGTGAGGTTACCCCAGAAAAGATACCTAACTATGAAGAGAAGATCAAAAGCTTTTTTGTGGAACATCTTCACACCGATGAGGAGATCCGCTATGCTGTCGCGGGAAGTGGTAGGATTAGTTGTTCTTTAATATACTTTACAATGTCTACATACCAAAAAGGTTCAGGTTGTTGACTGCTTGCTCTTTGGTGAAGGTTATTTCGATGTCAGGGATCGTAATGAAAAATGGATTCGTGTATGGGTAAAGAAGGGGGGCTTGATCATTTTGCCTGCTGGAATTTATCACCGCTTTACATTGGATTCAGACAACTATATCAAGGTATTGGCATGATACATGCATGAGCATAAAAAGTGGCTTCTGCTTGTTCTGACAAAAAACAGTTTGACAACAACCTAGAATCTACCCATGAACCCCCAAGCATTCTCCATTATTCTTCCCTTCTGTCTATCAGTACAGCTTTATTACCAGTAATTCTTTTTTTTTTTTTTCAATACATGCATTAGCATATGCACCATTGTTGCCAATATGTTTACACTTATGTCAAGAGACATTTGTATTTCTTAACATGGAATATTGTTGAGTGGTCTTGTTATCTTAACTTCTTATGCTGCCCCCTTTTTTTAGCTATTCAGTAGTTTGAAAAATTAAAAACTCATGTATTTTAGTTAATCATAGTTTACTATTGACCAAGTCCTTATGCTGCTCAACATTTAATTGGGACAGACACAGCGGGGTGGTAAACTATACCCTCCCCCTCCTAGGGCGAGGGCTGCTCTCGCTCTAGTTCACCACCGGTATAGGCAATAGGAACAATTGAAAGAGCATGTGTTAAGCAAAGTGCTGTCTCACAAGTTCCTTCAAATCAGTCAAACAAGTGTAGCTCTTGCGCAAAGCGCTCGGATTAGCGGCAAGGGGGTTTGGGGGAGAATCCCCCATCTTTACTTGAAAAAATGAGCTAATTAGTTCAAGTAGCTTTCCAGTAGCTTATAGTATGCAAGAGCTCCACTTTGGACACTGCACATATGCACTTCTTGTACATTTTGGAAGTATAAGATTAATTATATAGCTGATGAGCTGTAGTTCAAATATGACCTCCCTCCTTTTATCAGGTGTTCTAGACCCATTGGTTGCTTGTATAAATTAGCAATCAAATAAATTAAAAAAAAATTAATTATTATAATATCCAAAGGCATAGGTTACATGTCTTGGATGGGTCACTCTGGCCTTGTGGCCATGCTTTTAATGATTTGAATGTTCCTCTTTGTATCTTATTATCTCACGTTTCTCATGTTATCTTTACTCTCTTATAATTCTCTAGGCTACTTTGTGTCTATTTTCACTAGGCAAATCTCGTTTCAATAAAATTATTTATACCTATAAAAGAAAGGTATCTTACTCTCTTATAAATGTGAGACCTCTGTCTTATAAATGTGTTTATTCAGGCAATGCGGCTCTTTATTGGTGACCCAATTTGGACTCCATTCAATCGTCCTCATGATGATCTGCCTGCAAGGTATCTTGTCATCTATTCTCTACTCTATGAACAGCACCACTTGTAACCTGTGGCCAACAGGGCATTCAAAAGGCCTTCTTGATTACAGTGGTTTTCTTTTGTGCAGGAAGGAATACCTTAAAACTTTTGTGGAGAAAGAAGTTGGTGATCGTGCTGTTGATGCAGCTGCCTAATATCTTAACTCGCTTCTAAAATTGGCTTAAACAAACATGTCTGTTTAAATAAATTTACCTATGTATGGTATGGTATGGTATGGTTTGCATGTGTGGTTACCTTGTCTGGCCTCTATATCTACTATGCTCGTGTAGCATGCAGTTGCTTGCTTACCAATATAAACCGTGTATCTTTACCTGTCATTTCCTGTATATGGATTAAAAATATGTACTGATAGACATAATATATAGATGGAAATATGGACTAAGAATTGTATTGCTGGTTGTATTTTAGCTTTTTGAAAAAGTGTGCTTTTAAAAAAGCTGTACCTAAAAAAAAAAAAAAAAGGGTTTAAAACTCACAGTACATCTGTACATGTTTTAAAAAAGGGGAACGATCAAAGAACTGAAAATGGGTCCGGTTTTGGGTTTTTATTGGTTGAACCAGTGGTTACTGTTTAACTACCGATTTTCTTGGTTTTTTCTAGATTGGTTAGATTTTGTTATCGGTTGAACCGATTGGTCTGGTTCGGTATTTTTAGAACATTGCGTACATGTAGCACGATTCTGGATTTTAATCATTGGTTGATTCAACTTGTGGGTGTGAAGTCAAATTGAGTGACCAGGGACTTTCGTCTATTAGGGCCTTTTAGATATTGGGCAAAATGATTTTGGTTTAGAATTTCTGGTG
Source organism: Lithocarpus polystachyus (assembly GCA_033629205.1). Lineage (NCBI taxonomy): Eukaryota > Viridiplantae > Streptophyta > Magnoliopsida > Fagales > Fagaceae > Lithocarpus > Lithocarpus polystachyus. The sequence goes on along the minus strand of CM066167.1, from coordinate 734,752 downwards.
GATTCTCACCCAAAAAGATGAAGGAATCACATTAGACAAATATATACGTCTTACCAATAAAGTTAGATCTAGACCCAAATCACTCTTTTCAAGCCTGATATTTTTTTTGAAATTTGGTTCTTTAGGGCGTATCCGGTGCGGTTCTACACTCATCCAATGTCCTATTATAAAATATTAATAATGCTGAAGCCTGTTATGCTAAAACTAGACTCATCTAATGGTCTATTATAAAACTTAATTAATTTTGACTCCTATTATATCAAAACTAGACTGTTCATGTGATGAGGTTCTTTTTTTATTTTGAGTTTAGCGTTATAAATTTTCTTTTTTAATTTCAAATTTTGGATTAAGACTCAGAGTTTTAGAGTGTGTAAAGCGTGTAAAATGAGGTTAATTTCTAAATATTACTGTGTAAATCCCAAATGTGTTTATTTAATAAAAATGAAAAATCCTCTTTGAGACTGTTGAATTTTTTGTTCATTATAAAGAAGATAGAGAGGCATAATAGGTAAGGATAGAGAGACCAGGGTGTTTATATTTATTGCATAATTATAAAGAAGATAGGGAGGCATAATAGATAAGGATTGTAAGACCGAGGTGTTTATAGAAATAAGAAAAGGTTTTGTCTCCTACTCGAAAAAATAAGACCCTATTTGGATTTTTTTTTTCATCATTCATCATTCATCACTCCTCACTCAATTTTCGTCACTCATCACTTAAAATATCCCAACTCTCTACATGAAGTCTGTTTGGCACCATCACTCAACTTCTCATCACTTAAATATTTCTACTATTTTGTGGGACCCATGCCCGACTCACTCACAACTCCTAATAACTCTCTCTCTCTCTCTTTCTCTCTCTGGTCTTTTTTGCATTGGGTTGTATGGAAACCTCCCTCCACCCTCTTTGGCCAACGAAGACAAGCCTAGCAACACCACCGTCTGGTCCAACAGCGCCAAGATGGCTCCGCCAACTCTCTGCAAGTCCTCTTCGGTCTTTGCTCCGCCGCAGACCATTCTCAAATCTTAAACCAAGGCCAAAACCCCCAATCCGGCATTGGCGGCGCAGCTAAAGAGCGTGACGTCGTTTGCGGCTTCGGCAATGCCATTGTTGATGTAGGAAGACTCGGCACAGTCGGCATTGGTTGGGGTGACGTCGTCGGTGATCGAGGAGTGTGATCCGGCGAGGCCGAATGACTATGAGGAGTACAGGAGGGAGAGGAAGAAGAGGGCGATGGAGGTGGAGGGAGCTCGAACCCAGTGAAAGAAGAAGAAAAAAAAATTTTAAAAACCTAGAAACCCAAACCCAGTGAAAGAAGAAGAAAAAAAAAAAGAAAAAAAAGAAGAAGAAGCCACGTAGTGTGAAAGGAAAATGAAAAAAAGAAGATGAAGAAACTAAACTCACTAAACCCAGTGAAGAAAAAAAAAGGGTCAAAAGTTGTAGCTGACTCTAATTGTGGGACACAATATATAGTTTTAATTACGGAAATGCCATTGAAAACAGAGTTATGGAAACTGAAAACACCTAAAATGTGTTTTCAATTACCATAACCCATTACTCAAAAATCAGAGAATTGAGTGATGGAAGCAATAACTAGAAACAAAATCCAAACAAGTCTCTTAGTCATGGGTTCCACCATTTTTGAGTTATGGGTGATAGAAACAGAGTTATGAGTTATGAAAACATGAAATCCAAACACCCCCAAGGCTCCACTTTTTTCAGCTTTTCAATTATAAATTCATTTACTATAATTAAGATACCATTGAAGATTTCCCTCAATCTCAAGTTTTTTTTTTTGGCGCATAAACGAAGGCTTTGTTGAAATAAAATAGACAACACAACAGAGTTTACACTACTCATCGAGACGGTAGGAACTCAATCTTGAGTTGTATAAGAGCTTCCTAGTTCTTGGATGCATTTCCTTCTTGTTAGGAAACAAACAGAGACATTAAAGTGGGGAAAAAAATATTAACAATAGATAAAATGAAGAAAATAGTCACAAATGTTATTAACTCACCCATTTATGCGAATGGCAAAAAGCAGTTTGGAATCGGTCATTGTCAAATCTATTCTTTTCCTCTTTGTGCTCTGTTTCAATTTTATGAGGCCTAGTTCCTAACCAAAAAGAAAGAAAGGATTATCTGAATTTTACTTTAAAGCAAACAAAATGTTTCTGTATCAGGAAAAAAAAATTCAGGAAATATGATGTGGAGTGGAGAGAGAGAGAAAGAGATTACCTTTGCTTTTGCTTTTTCTTATTTCAGATGAAAATTTTGCCTTTGTACTTCTATCAGGAGAAATAATTAGGTCCATCAGGAGGACTGCTGACATGATCTTCCTTAACCTCCAAACCAATAAAATACTTTTATTTATGTAAATCTGATATCACCTGGTAATTTTTATTTTTTATTCCTTGTGTTGATTAGGAAGTTCACTCACACATTTGCATAAATGACATTATTTCATTGATTGAAAGGACCACATCAACAATCCTCCTGGTGGGCCTAATAATTTCTCCTTCTATTAGAGATTGATAAAATAAAGATACCTAGTATGTTCCTAATTTTAAGGGATAAGGATAAGGAATGAGTGTTTTAAATTTAGTAATTGTTCTACTGTCTTTTCTTTTAATTTAAAAATTAAAATAAAAAAAGTTGCGAGTAGAAGAGTTTTATGGAGATACTCAGGAAAAATTGTTTGTTTAAAATTTAGCTAAAATTTAGGATTTTTAAATTTTTAAAAAACTTATATATATATATATATATATGATGTGACATATTGAGATTGAAGGGGTAAAACTTGAGTTTTACACATCTTTGTTGAATTTAATCTCTCTCTCTCTCTCTCTCTCTCTCTCTCTCTCTCTCTCTCTCTCTCTCTCTCTCTCTCTCTCTCTCTCTCTCTCTATATATATATATATATATATTGTGGAGAGGTGAGCTCCCTTTTTTTCCTCACGGTTTTGTCCCACATCGAGGAACTACGTCTCCAACCCCTTCGTAAAGTCAATGCTTATATGTCAAGGGTGAGAGGTGTAGTTTCCCAACGTGGGACAAAACCGTGAGGGTCTTCATCCAAAGTGGACAATACCTTCTAAGAGAGCTCATCCCTCCACATTAAAAGGGTGGGAGGCATAGTTCCTCGATGTGAGACAAAACCATGAGGGTGTTCACCCAAAGCGGACAAAACGTTCTAAGGGAGCTCACACACACACACACACACACACACACACACACACACACACACACACACACACATATATATTGTGCGCACCCAGATAACGGTTAACGGGTTGGACCTATACTTGGGCTCACAATCTATTTGTATTGTGGGTTTTGGTTTTCTTACTATGGGTGGCCTTGTGCTCGGGGGCCCAGTTACTCACTCTTGCTCTCACGCAACTTTCTTCTCTCTTCTCCCCCACAAAGTTTCCCCTTTCTCCTTGATATAGGTATTCTATTGTCCCTCTTTTCTCTCCCTAGAATTGCCATCCCCACACTCCTTTATCCACCTCCTTTTTATAGCTCGAGGTGAGTGGAGGTGTTATGATTACTTCCTTACTCATGTGAAATGGGGGTCCAATTCCATTACTCCTAAGTGGGTGTTCCGTCGGAAAGGGTGGTAATGACATTGGAACTGATTCCCACCTCCTAAAGTCTGCTCGGTAGTAGTATTCCCGAAGGCACTACCAAGCAGCCGAGGATAGGTTATCTCTGAGCTATGATACTCCTAGCCCAGTTTAAGACGATTAGGATGGGCTCTCTTTGGGTTTTCAAGACAATGCAGTCCCGTTCCAGCTTTTAGGTCCATATTGGGCCCTCCAGTGTTCAGATCGAGGCTAGAGGTCCAATGGGGGCAGGGTGATGTACTAGGCCGCCAGGCCTAGGGCCCTAGCCCTTACATATATATATATATATATATATATATTAATATTAAAATGTGAAGAGGTAGAAAGGTGGTTAGGTTTTGTTTAAAATTTAGTTTAGAGTTTTTTTTTAATAAAAAAAGTTAAAGTTTAGGAGTTTTTAAATTAGCAATTTTATATGTCTAACTCTATTATTTAAGGTGATTTTGAGGGTATTTTAAGTATACAAAAATAGGAGTAAGGAAATAGGGAAGCCCTTAAAGAATAGTATAAACTATAGAAGTATAGATAAGATATACTAATGTCTGTGTGTGTGTGTGTGTGTGTGTGTGTGTGTGTGTGTGTGTGTGTGTGTGTGTGTGTGTGTGTGTGTGTGTGTGTGTGTGTATATATTGGTGTTTTAGAATTGTAAGAAGAATTGGTATTGTCCTGCGATGTGATCATGTTTCAGTGAATAGTTTGTCATTTGTGTTGTTGTGATTCACTGTTACACGCTGCGGTGCACAGGCATAGCCTTCACACTTTAGTTTGGATATTGATCATGGTTTTAAAAACCGAACCGAGAGCCGAACCGTTTTTTTTCAAAATTTTTGGTTCAACTTGGTTTTTGACCGGTTTTCACTGATTTTAGGCATTTTCGGGACCGAACTGGCCTTCGGTTCTCAGTTCAACTAGTCTGATAAGCTAATCTGGTCCGATTTTCAAAACATTGATATTGATGGCCTTTGGAGTTTGGAATGGTTGAAGTTAGTACCTCCCTTTTTGGTAACTTTTCTTAATAAAATATAAATTATGCTAGGAACATAACTTTTGGCACCACAACTCACTACATGGCTAGTTGTGATCAATAAGAGTATGTCAACGGGTCATGTAGAGATACACCCTTACCAATCACAACTCGCCAAAAGTTATTTCTGTAGCATAAATCATAAAGTATATGCCCTTAAGCTCATAAATGCCAGTTTTATTGTTTAAACTATTAATATATATATATATATATATATATTAATTTTTTGTTTTCTTTTTTTTTAATCAATTTTTTTTTTCTAAAGAATCCCAATCGGTGGGAATTAATGTTGCCACCTGGCAAGTTTGGACTTCTTCATTGGTCTCATTTCAATCAGCCTTACTAGAATATTTTAATCCCTAAAACCAGGCAGATTTTAAATTAGATTTATCAATTCTTCACTTTTCAACGAGTTTGAATCCATACGGAATGATGCTTTACTAAATAAATACAGGAGCAAAGCCAAATTAAATATAACAAACTTTAAACATAAAAATAAATAAAACATTATATATACACACACACACACAAAAATTATATCTTTTTTTTGAAAACCACAAAAATTATATCTTTAATTAAAATTTTACATTATTTTCTCAACAAAAAATCTACACTAAAGTTTTTTTTTTTTTACATAATTTAAGACCTCTTTATCAAATAATTAATGAAGTGTGAAGATATTTTAAATTGAGTAATATTACAGACATAAATTATTTTACAATATTTTTACAAATTACTTATGCGAATTTAGTATTTTTTAAATAATTATTGGTGAATAAAAATATGATGTTAGTGGTAAATTTAAATTAAAACTAGTAAGAATTTGTCACATTAATAGCTTATAAAAATGTTGTAAAATAGTTTGTCAACGTAGCATTATTCTTTTAAATTATGTATAATCATTATATTTCAATTTTTTTTTTGTGTGTAACAGTTCCAAATTAAACTCTTGGACGCAAAAATTAGCATATTGTCCAGTGGCAAAGAAGAAAACCTTAACATCCTTGTTCTCCAAATATAAAATAAGACGGAGGTTTTGTTTTATATAAAAGAGACATCTTTATTAATACTTATGTATGTTTTAAATGTTTTTTTAATGAGGTACACATAATGGATGTTCGTTTCACTTGTCGCACAGTGGGTTAGAGAAACCTATATCCGTGTTTAATTGTCCATGCTTCTAAATTGTGACTTCCCATTAGGTTTTACCTAATCGGTAAACAATAATGTTAGCACCAATCACAAATTCATAGTACAACACCTTAATAACCACCAAGCATAAGTCCTAAACTTAAAGGGTTAGCTATAAATCCTCCTTAGATTAGTTAAAGTTGGTCACATGTATTTTTTTCAACATTTTATTTTAATCGAGTCATATTTTATGTTTTACTTCCTTATTTTCATGTCATTTTTTATACTTCTACGAATGTTACTTTTAATTCTGTCTTTTTTTTTTTTCCCTTCAATTCTAAGATGTTCCTAGGATTGTTGATCAATCAATTAGTATAATTTTTGAACATTGAAGCAATGAATTTGACACATCTATGCCAAGCAAAGCTCTATAAATTCAATACTAATCAACTTTAATAAGGCCTACTATATTTATCATTTAGGCCACCTTTCTTTTTTTATCTTTTTTTTTTTTTTTTTGATAATTGGATAGTTACAACAAAGAAAAAAATTTAAAGTTTAATTTTGATAATGGAACATCATGAATTGACTACAAATTCCCTCTTTCATTTTCTACATAGCATCAGATTTCAATGGTCTCAATTGAGGCTCTCTAATTAGTTACTATGTTAAAAGTTGAGTGAGCGACATCTTCTTCATGAATTTGTTCACTAGATGTGGGTCCAATAAAAATGGACCTCAACTCCATGACATAATGGCACAATATTATATAATACAAGTTGATGTGATCTATACCTCAAAAGAAAAAAGCAAAAAAATTGATGTGATCTATTCCTCATAATATTATAATAATAATATTATGCTGATAAGATATTTATGTGGACAACCTTCCTTCCTCACTTCGTACTTTTAATTTTAAGCTGCAACTCTACAAAGCTCCAATATTCCGTGATTGTGCAAACACATGGCAGTTTTCTGTTATTCGAATCTGGTATATATGTAATAGTTAGGAATATTGCAACATATAACTACCATTTTATTTTGAGAGATTAAAATTAAAAGTATCAATATATAAAAGTATACAACGGTAAAAGTTTTTAAAGTTAAAAATTTTTGATAGAAAAGATTAAAATTAAAAGTAAACTTTTCAAGTTTGAATCTCAATCCTTAAAAGTGGTATTATCTGATGCAATAGCTATTGTCTTGGATGTCGATCCAATTTAGTAATTATTTAGGAATACAAAAATTTGTATTCTCTTTTTACATTATTATTAAGGCAGTAATTTATGAATAAAGTAATATTATTATTATTCATCAACCCATTATTGATATAACTTTTATATATACTAACACATGCAAATATATGTCACTGTTTTCTTGAGAAGGAATATATGTCACTTCAATAATGGTAAAATATAATTACAAAATTTTATGTCCAAAAATTTAGTTGAGAGAAAATCCCAAAAAATTATATTGTTTAGGATTGGCTAATAACTGCCATCATGCCCACTATATTCATAAATGGTATATATTAATGCATGCAACTCATCAACCCATCGATTTACGCCTCTTGGTGTTTTTAATTCAAATATTTAGGATTTAAATCCTACTTTCTTATTATAATTATCATATCATATTATATATAATAAAAGTTGGGCTTAGATGCCGTATTTACGCCGCGTGACTTCACCAAATTGTAGAAATTTTATTAAACTTTTAGATTTTTAAAGAATTAAAAATGAATAATATACTACTAGGACTCTAATTCATTTTATCATTAAATAGTTTATTTCTTTTAAAAAAAATAAAGAAATAAAAAATTGCTTCACGTCTGTTTCATGTAAGATTGTAAGTATAGATTAATATTAGATTGATCAAAAAAATATTATATAGTAAGCTTAAAATAAAAACCACTTCATGTAAGATTATAGGTAAATTAATATTAAATTAATCAGAACTCTAATTCATTCTTATCTCTAATTCATTGTTATCATAAAGTAAGTGTATCTCTAAAAAAAAAAATGCAATAAAAACTGCAGATTAATATTAGATTAATTAGGACTCTAATTCATTCATATCTCAAATTCAAAAAATCAGGACTCTAATTTATTGTTATTTATAATTCATTGTTATCATAAAGTAAGTGTATCTTTAAAATAAAATAAAAAAAACATACTGCTTTCCATAAGTTTTTTTTTTTTTTTTTTGGTATTAAGTTTAACGTAAACAAAAAAAAAATTAAAAAAAAATCTAATAGCAATCTAACTAATAACGTCAACTATTTTTTTGGGATAAATTATTTAAAAAAAAAAATAATATGTAATTAACCTAAACTTCTTGATTAGGTAACTTCAAGGAGTTGGGGTATTTTATTTTTACTTGGATTCCTTTTTTAGGTAAAGTATGTATATATATACACTGTTAGTTGGTGTAATTTTTCATTCTTCAACTTATTGTATAATTTTTTTTTTGTTTTTTTTTTTTTTTTTAATTTAGGCTTCCATTTTTCTACCTACAGTCATGTAAGTATGTATTTTTTTACTCTAATTTTTTATTATAATCAATTAAATACGTTTTATGTATTTGTTGCCTTTTGTTTAAACTAATTTCCTTATATTTTTCTTTTTTTGAGGGGGTAATTTCCTTATGTTTGATCTAATTTATATGTTAATGGTTTAATCCAATTTAATTATTTTGTTGTCCAATATATATGTAAGTTGTCGTAGTAAATTCCAATCATAGACTATTAAATTTACATACAATTTTGCAATCTATATGGTGCTTTGTTTTTTTAACTCTGTTTAATTTTCTTCTTGATTTTTTTTTCCAGGTTTGTCAAAAAAGATTTCAAGCATCCTAAGAAAGGTTTGTAATCTAGATGTAGACCTTTGCAAATTTTTTTAATTAGAAACTTAATTGGTTATAATAATTATATATATTCTACAAGTTTTAACATAAAACCGTGCAACGCACGAGCCTTCAACTAGTTATTATTAAAAAAAAATGATTAGCTAATAACTAGTTAGACCCGGTTTGTAATAGCCTTATTTAGTTTATTTGATTTATATAAAAATATCATATTTAAGTATAATTTATTTTTATCCACAATTGTTTTACTCAATGTAATCCAATAAAACTAAACACATCATCCAGATACACTCTAAGATCTTAAATATTAGAAATATTAGTAACCTGAAATAATCCAATCAGGCCGAGATCCTCGAAAGATTAGAGATTTCAATTAATAGTTTCTACGGTAGTTGATGTTTTAATATTTTATTAATTCAATACTTTCAAGGGATTTATATTTTTTTAATATTTTGAACATTTTAATTTAATTTTTTTCTTTTGCTATATATATATATTCAAGTGAATATTCAATAAATATTTATCAAAATTTGATTTTGATTGCACTTTAATTTTATGTCAAGTGCCATTCCAATTAGATTTTGCATACTTTAACTTTTTTGCTATGTATTATGCTAATCAAAACTTCCTTTTAGCACATTCTATATATTAAAATTATTTAAGGCTACTTCTAATCTATCTGAAACTAATCACAATTTTCTTATCAAAACTAACTATTAATTCAAGTATAAACTTAATCAATAAATTTTATACTCAATTTTAGCATGTTCTAAAAAATTAACTATTCCTTTTTTAACATATTGTCATAATAAGTCATCTTAATTTATTTGAAAAAGAATTAAATAAATTCAGTGAAATAAAAAAGAAGTGTTTGAGATATATAGGTTATATATGTGTGTGTGTGTGTGTGTGTATTACTTAATGTTTCTAATACTCGGGCTAAGATATTTCTTGATTACTCAAGTGGAAGTCATGAGACTCATGGCTTGTGAAACCGGACTTCAATAAGAACCAAACAATGGCAAATCCTTAAAATCTAAGAGATACCTTGCTGAGAAAAAGAAATCTTAATTCGGACTTAAGCAAACTAGATTGGCCAAGAAGGCTCTAATGGTTAAGTCATTAAACTAGTAGGAGAAGAAGAAATGAAAATGGTAGTCTTAAAATGTGAGGTTGCAATATATACCTTATTTGGTGGGAATTTTTTTTTTTTTTTTGGAGAAGGAGGTGGGAAATATTTGGAGGAGGTATTTTTTGAGTATATATGGTGTGCCTTATTTGGTGGGAAATTTCCTTAATTAAAATTGAAAAGTAGACCTATTTTTTGAAATTCTTACTATATATTGGTTTGGATGAACTTTTTGTCATCTCAAAATAGAATGTACAATCTTGTAAAATATTACCTTTTAAAATACAAAACATGCACTCACTCAATAAACAAATATGTTAGAGATATTACAACTTTTATTACATATATAAGCCTTACAAGTTGATGTGTCATCAATCATTAAAAATAAATCACAAATATTCATTTATAAGTAATACCAATCATATTTATTATTAGGTCAATCTATTTTGTTTGAAAATTTGTAATATTTTCTAAAATTAAATAAGTGGATGAAAATAAACTTTCTTCCAAATACGCACTTATACGTGCAATCACACTCTACAACCTTTTTGTCTTTGAGGGTGGACACTGGACGAAATAAATGTTAAGAGTAGTGTCACTACCCAAATAGCTTTCCCAAAGGAGAAAGAAATGAGGCATTGAGAAGGGAGGAAAATGTCCCATTGCCTATTTCGGTTTTCTTTGCGCCATCACTTTCTCATCTAATCTTGTCATGTCTGTCTAAAAAAAAGAAAGCCAAAAAAAAAAAAAGCACACCAAGATAAAAATATTACCAACTATTTATAAATTCAAGACGTCCTATTTACGTTTTACTTCCTTATTTCTAAGTGATTTCTAATTCCTCTCCTCATTCTTGGCCTCCATAAGCTCTTTCTTACTCTTCTTTCCAGGCTTTGTTCTACAAGGTCAGTTCATATTTATTGCTTCTCCTTCTATGTTGATATATATAGTACTATATCTTCTGATTCCTCCTTATATATAAATCCAATCTTTCTTTTTTCTATTTATATTATAGCTGTTACTATTATTCTCAACCTTCATTCCAAGAACCCCATTTGGAAGAAACACAATTTTATGATCTATCAATAGCTTACCTTGAGAAGTTGAGGTTCAACTGCATTGTTCCTGTTCCACCTGCATAAATAGTGATTAGGCACCAAAAACCAAATCAAACCCAGATCACAGTTTATCCTCTTTGTGGGTATTTAAATCATGAATCCTAAAGGCCGAGTGAAGGAAAAGTTAAGAGGAGCAAGTTCATCTTTTTCAGGCACCCCGTCCTCATCTATGGTTCAGCCTCCTCAACCAATGGAGGGAATTCATGAATCGGGCCCTCCTCCTTTTCTTACCAAAACCTATGACATCATTGAGGACTCGACCACAAATCATGTTGTTTCATGGAGTAGAGGGAACAACAGCTTTGTTGTGTGGGATCCTCAGGCATTTGCCATGACTCTTCTTCCCAGATACTTCAAGCACAACAATTTCTCTAGCTTTGTCAGGCAGCTCAACATTTATGTAAGATTTTTTTTTTTTAAACCAAGAATGAATGATAAAGTTATTTTTTTTGAGAAGTGTTACAATAATTTTACATGTTCAATTATGTTCACAAACAACTAGAATGAATCTGCTATTTTTGTTAACTTTCTTTTTTTGTTATATGTTGATAGATTTTAATCATTTGATTGGTCTCTCCTTTTTCTCTTTGTTTAATGGGTTACTTAATTTGGACATTTTGGTTGTTTAATGACTTCAAAAGCAAAGTGTTATTAAGCTGATTTAGCATATGGTCATTGCTGCCTCGTAAAAGTTGTTAAAAACTTAGAAGTTTCGGTGTTATTATGTGTAGCTATTGAAGGCTCTTAGATTTAGTACAACTCTCCATTGAATGTTACAAATACAATGAACTTCTTTATGAATCTGACCATGAAGAAGGACTTTGATTTATGTAGGGCTTTAGGAAGGTTGATCCAGATAGATGGGAGTTTGCTAATGAAGGGTTTCTAAGAGGACAAAAGCATCTTTTAAAGAATATTAGGAGGAGGACAATTCAACTTCAGGGTTCACAGCAGGCTCTGGATGCTTGTGTTGAAGTTGGAAGTTTTGGATTAGATGGAGAAATTGATCGGCTGAAGCGTGACAAGCAGGTTCTAATGGTGGAATTGGTGAAGCTTAGACAGCAACAACAAAATACTAGAAATTACATCCAATCAATGGAGGAAAGACTAAGAAAGACAGAAGGGAAACAGCAACAGATGATGAGTTTCTTGGCAAGAGCAATGCAAAATCCCAACTTTTTACAACAATTAGCTCAGCAGAAGGAAAGAAGAAAAGAACTCCAAGATGCATTAACGAAAAAGAGAAGGCAACCTATTGATCAAGGGCCTAGTGACCTTGAAATTGGCGTTTTAGGCCAAGGTGGAGAAGGAAACTATGTTAAGGTTGAGCCTCATGATTTTGGTGATATGTCTGAGTTTGAAGTTTCAGAGCTGGATAGACTTGCTATGGACATGCATGGACTAAGTGGAAGCCAAAATAACCCAGAGGAAGAACATATAGAGAGAGGAGGGGAACATGAAAGTAGAGATATGACTAAGGACTTTGATGAGGGGCTTTGGGAAAATTTGCTAAACGAGGGTATAGAAGAAATTGGTATAATGGGTGTTGATCAAGAAAATGATGAAGATTTAGATGTGTTGGCTGAGCATATGGGCTACTAGGCATCTAGTTCTAAATAAGAAAATGTATCTCATAGATTAGATATATGTATTCTCTCTTAAAGTGTGTGACTTTACAATATCTCATGTATTGAATATATGCACTATTTTTTTTACAATATGTGGGTCTTATACAATATACTGTAGAGTCACAAGGAAAGTGCATATATCTTATATCTTATGTTTGAGATAACTATTGCCTAATTAGAGAATCAATAATTAGGTTGTTTTTATTTGGGTTTCTTGTTATTGACCAGGAACGCCAATTCATTTACAGCTTATAGTATGTTCTCCAAGGGAGTGAGCAGAAACAATGTCATTCAGCCATTGCTTGTTTTATGGAATTATCCACAATTTTATATTATTCAGGTTCCTTTCAATGTCATGTCTCTTTGGTCTCCATCTCCTTTTTCTCTCTCTCTCTCTCTCTTTGTTTTTTTTTTTTTCTAAAATAATTATATTTTTTGTTGGCGGTGATTTGTCATTCTTGTTAAGAGTATTACCAGTACTAAGTTGTATTGATATGGGTCCGGTAAATGTGTGCTCCTAGGGTACACATTAACCATCTATTTTAGGAAAGTTTTTATTGAGAATTAAAAAAGTTGTCAAAACAGTTAATTACTTTTTCATTTTTCTATAAAAAGTTTCATAAAATAGTTTACTAATGTATGTCTTAAGGGCACACGTTAGTAAATCCCATTATCTATATAAATGGGACAAAATATTTCTATTTATATTAATACTACACTTTTAATTTTCTAAAACTTCACTATGTTTGCTTCGTCTTATTCACTATATGTAAGCCTTTAATTAGTAAGTATGTTGCAAAAATATAAGTAAATGTTAAAGACGTAGTCATTTATGCTTTATATATCACATGGATATAAGCCACCATAATCAAACATATTAATCATTAATGTGTTTCCTTTTCACTCCTTTCCCATTTTTTATTATTATTATTATTATTATTATTATTATTATTATTATTATTTGTCTACATTAGTTTTTGTAAATTTTTTTTTTTGGAGCAATCATATGCTTTTTTTTTATACAAGATAGAATTCTACTTTAACCTAATCTAAGTGTATATGTGTGTGAAACTCCCTCTTGGAGACTTGAACCCCGATCCTTGCCTCCCACACTCCACAAGCACTTATACTTGTAGAGTGACCATTGCACCAAGGGTGTGCGGTGGTGAGCAATCATATGCTTTGATATCATGATAAAGTATTAATTAGTAATTACTACTCCAAAAAGTTTATACTTTTAGAAATTTTAATTTAATAATTATTCTAACATTATCTCTTTATTTATTTATTATTGTTATAAACTCTTCAACGAGCATACTGTAAACTTATTGAAATGAGTATTTAAATATGTAGTCATTTGAACTTTGCATGTAATAAATATAATGTTATAATACAGTAGGATATTATTTATTTAAGGTTTTTTTTTTTGAGATATAGTTTAGCCTATGATGTCTACTTCTGATGATTATGCTCTTCATTATTAGACTAAGACACCACTTAGTTTTTGGTGCAGGCGGAAATTGAATCTCAGACCTCTTATTCAATCATCAAAGACTTTAAGGTATATTCTCATAAATAAGTAGACTATCGTTTTGTAGAATACAATGAACTATTGTAATTTGTATTATAAATTTACAATGAATTATTGTGATTTTAGGGTTACCATATAACTAACGTAATGTATTCTTTTATATATATATATATATATATATATATATAGAGTTACTTATAAAACACAATTCATAACAATAACGATATAGTCGTCAAAAACCTTTCTCTATAATTGTTGGTTGTCAAGCCAAATCACGTTAATTCTTATTTCACTTTTATCTTGTTATTCTTTTACTCAAAATCCCAACAACAATTTTAATATTTTATTAAAATCACAATCTTTAGTATTCATTAACCTTAATTTTTGGTTACTTTTGCTGTCAACATCAAAGCTCACTTCTTAGTTATAGGTCCATGAAAATCCCATCTAAATCTATACTTTTTAGATTTGTGTTAGTGCATTCTCTTAGAATTGTCGTTTAGGTGATATATATATATATATATATATACACACACACACACAAACTTATAAAACACCATTCACAATAATAATTCATCAAAAGAAAAAGCATAATAATAATGATGTAGTCATCAAAAACCTTTCTCTGTGATTGTTGGTTGTCAAGCCAAATCACATTAATTCTTATTTCATTTTATCTCATTGTTCTTTTACTCAAAATCCCAACAATAGTTTTAACATTTTATTAAAACCACAATCTTTGCTATTCATCAACCTTAATTTGTGGCCACTTTTGCTGTCAACATCAAAGCCCACACCTAAGTTCTAGGTCCATGAAAATCCCATCTAAATCTATACTTTTCAGATTTGTATTAGTGCATCCTCTTAGAATTGTCGTTTAGGTGTATTGGAACAATAGGTGAAGATAATGATCAAAATTCAAATGAGCCTTATCAAGATAACAAGCTACACCACAATGAGAGATAATAGGGATAGAAATTCAATTCAATTCAAATACTTGTACTTATCTGATTTACTCAAGTCATGTATATCTAGTGTACTATATATACTAACAATAGCAACAGAGAACATTTATTCGGCCAAAAGCAATTTATTACTTTACTGTTTATGGTATCAGAGCATTAAAGACCCACAACATAGCAGAATCAACATCATCCACCTCAACCACTACTTTACCATCTACACCAAACACAAACCCATCCACCTCAATCACTACTTCAGCAAACATATTAAACACAAACTCATCCTCTATAACTTCATCCATCAATCCTCACAACATTGTCACCGTCAAACTCAACTGTGACAACTTCTTACTTTGGAAAGCATAGATCATTCCATATATGCATGGTTAGAGAGTTTTTGGCTTCATTGATGGTACAATCACACCACTGCCACAAGTGATTCCCAATCCTGACATGACATCAACCATTGATTCAATTAGAAATCCATAATTTCTTACCTGGGTTCAACAAAACCAACTCATAATGAGCACTTTGTTGTCCTCATTGATTGAAGGAGTTCTCACTCAGGTTGTGGGCTGCACCACCTCGCGAGATCTCTGGATGGCTCTAGAACGAATGTTCACTTCGTAATCTCAAGCCCGAATCATGCAGATCCATTATCAGCTTGCTACGGCAAAGAAAGGTGGATCCTCAATCTCCGATTATTTTCAAAGGTTCAAGGGTTTAGCCGATATTCTTGTCGCTGCTAGACAACCTCTCAACGATTTCGAAATCGTTTCATATCTCCTTGTGGGTTTAGGTCCTGAGTATAACCCTTTTGTTACGTCTGTCACCACCCGCGTCAATCCTCTGTCCATTGATAAGCTCTATGGTCATCTCCTTACACATGAGAATTGCCTTGGGCAGCACCACAATGTTGCTGCAAAAGCTTTCCCTTCGACAAATCTAGCTTCAAAATCCCAGTAAAGTTGCGACCGTGGTTTGCGAGGGTCACCTCCTTCTTCTGGTGGACGAAACAACTTTGCCTCTTCTCGTGGGCATCGTGGTCAAGGACGTGGTGGTCGTACCACATCTTATCCCTCCATTGGGCCTTATCCTTCTAGGCCTTCCTCTGGAACAAATAGGCCCACCTGTCAAGTGTGTAACAAAATGGGTCACACAGCCCTCCAATGCTATAACCGGTTCAACCACGCCTATCATGGTGAAAGCTCAAGCTCCCTTGCTACCTTTGTTGTTGGTTCCCCACCTTTTGCTGACTATAATTGGTAACCAGACATTGGAGCAACTGATCACCTCACCTCAAACTTAGTAATCTCAACCTCCAATCTGAGGAGTATGTTGGTACTAATCAAATTCACATTGGTAATGGGACAGGTTTGGCCATCACTCACATTGGTTCCTCTTCCCTTCCTTTTTTTACTAAATCATTTATTCTACGAAATGTTCTGCACGTTCCTCACATCACAAAAAATTTAATTTCAGTTAGTCAATTTACTAAAGAAAATGATTGTTTTCATGAGTTTCATCTAATTTTTTTGTGTGTTAAGGATAGAGCTTCGAGACACATCCTCCATCGCGGGCCGAGTAAAGTTGGACTCTACTCCTTTTTCCATCCTTTTCCAGACATCATCAATATGCTGCTTTTGTTGGAGAACGTGCATCCCTCACTACTTGGCATGGTCGCCTTGGACACCTTGCCCTCTTCACTATTCGTCAAGTTTTTTCAAGGTTTCAGCTTCCCTTTGTTGCAAATAAAACATTTGATGTATGCTCTGCTTGTCAACGAGGCAAAAGTCACCAGCTTCCTTTTACTACTACCAAATCTGGGTCTAGGTTTCCTTTGGATTTATTATTTGCTAATGTATGTGGTCCTTCCCCTATTGCTTCAATAAATGGTGCATGTTGTTATGTTAGTTTTGTTGCTGATTTCAGTCGTTATACATGGCTCTTTCCCATTTCTTCTAAATCTGATGTGTTTCGCATTTTTCACAATTTCATATCCATGTTGAACAATTTTTGGAGAGAAAGATTAAGGCCATTCAAACTTATTGGGGTTGTGAGTTTCAAAAGTTAAATCCTTTACTTGCAAAATTGGGCATTTCTCATAGAATGTCTTGCCCTCACAGTCATCAACAAAATGGATCAGTGGAAAGGAAACATCGTCATATTGTTAAAACAGATCTCACACTACTGAGTCATTCATCACTACCTCATCATTTTTGGGTTGATGCATTTGAAGCAACATGTTATTTAATAAATCGTTTACCTACACCTATTTTGAACAACATATCTCCTTTTGAACTCCTATTCCAAAAGACTCCTAATTACTCATTTTTTTAAAAATTTGGGTGTGGTTGTTGGCCATTTCTAGGGCTTTACAATCATAACAAAATTTAATTCCGTTTTGCCCAATGCATTTTTCTAGGCTACAACGCTTCTCATCATGGGTACAAATGCTATCATCACCCATCTGGCAAAATCTATATTTCTCGTGATGTGGTCTTTGATGAAAATTTATTTCCATTTGCTACTAACTCTATCCCTGCAGCTTCCTCACACTCATCTCCACAGGTTGCATATCTCCCATCTTCTTTGCCTCCCATCCTTGGGCCTCCACCTGCTCCACAGTCAACCGCTACTTCATTAATATCAAGATCTCCTCCCACACCACCAAGTTCAAGTTCTTCACCCACCACACCACAACTGCCTCTTGCTGACTCCAATCCTCAGGCTCCACCTGCACCACCCCAAAATAATCATCGTATGCAAACACGATCCAAATCCAACATTTTCAAACCTAAGCAACCTTTAGATAGTATTGTTCAATATCCTTTACCTTAAGCTTTACTTACCTCCTCCTCACCCACAGGTGCTAAACCCACCTTCTTCACTACTGCTTCCAAGCATGTTAAATGGCGTAAAGCCATGAATGTTGAATTTGATGCTCTCCTTCACAATGGCACTTGGACTCTAGTTCCTCCTTCTCTCACTATGAATATTGTGGGCTGCAAGTGGGTATTTCACATCAAAAGAAATACTGATGGCATGATTGACAGGTATAAAGCTCGCCTAGTCACCAAAGGTTTTCACCAACAACCTGGGGTTGACTTTAGCAAAACTTACAGTCTCGTGGTGAAGCATACTACAATTCGTACTGTTCTTTCGATAGCTGTCTCTTTTGGGTGGACTATATGTCAACTTGATGTTCAAAATGCATTTCTTCATGGCTCCCTCTCTGAAGATGTCTACATGGCTCAACCACCTAGCTTCATCCATCCAACCTATCCACATCATGTGTGCAAACTCCAGAAGGCACTTTATGGCTTGAAACAGACCCCTAGAGCATGGTTTTCCCACCTCAGCAACAAGCTCCTTGAGATGGGCTTCATGGGTTCTAAGTCTGCCTCTTCTCTCTTCATTTACAAGTTTGCCAACCTCATCATCTATGTTTTGGTTTATGTCGACGATAGCATTGATACTAGCTCTGATTCACATGTCATCCATCGTCTAATCAACTGCCTTCAATTGGATTTTGCAATCAAGGATTTAGGACCATTACATTTCTTTTTCAGAATTGAAGCTGTACCTATTCCCAATGGTCTCTCCCTTACACAACATAGATATATCATGGATCTCTTGAGTCGTAAAAAGATGACCTATGCCAAGCCTATCTCCTCTCCTATGTCCTCTACTCATGCTCTCTCTGCCTTTTATGGTGACTCATTGCCCGATCCTACTGAGAATAGGAGTACAGTGGGTGCTTAGCAATATCTTTCTCTTACCAGACTTGACATTTCCTTTGCAGTTAATAAGGTTTGTCAGTTTATGCATCGTCCCACCAATATCCATTGGCAGGCTATCAAGCGTATACTACACTATCTCAAGCACATTATTTTTCATGGTCTCCTTCTCACAAAGAACACATCATCTTTGCTAGAAGCCTACTATGATGTTGACTGGGCTGGCTACCCTGATGACAGAAAATCAACCGGTGGCTACTATGTATTTCTTGGCTCCAATCTCATCTCATGGAGCTCTCGCAAATAGCCAATCATGTCTCGCTCAATTACAAAATTAGAATATCACTCCTTGGCCACCACTAATGTTGAACTTCTATGGCTTCAATCTCTCTAACGAGAACTTGGCTTCTTTCTTCCTCACCCACTAGTTCTTTGGTGTGACAACATTGGAGCCACCTACCACACTGCAAATCCTGCTTTTCATGCTCGTACAAAACACATCGAAATTGACTTTCACTTTGTTTGTGACCGTGTTGCTACTCGATGTCTTGATGTACGGTATTGCTCCACTAAGGATCAAGTTGCTGACATCTTCACCAAACCGTTGATTTTTCATCGCTTTGAGCTTCTCCGTGACAAACTCAACGTTCATTCTACTCCATTTCGTTTGCAGAGGCGTATTGGAACAATAGGTGAAGATAATGATCAAAATTCAAATGAGCCTTATCAAGATAACAAGCTACACCACAATAAGAGATAATAGGAATAGAATTTCAATTTAATTCAAATATTTGTACTTATCTGATTTACTCAAGTCATGCATATCTAGTGTACTATATATATTAACAATAGTAACAAAGAACATTTATTCGGCCAAACGCAATTTATTACTTTGCTGTTTTAAGGTGTTGTGCATGCCTTTAAGCATTGTCTCAATCCCAATTATGTGACTCATTATGGTTACACACATTGTTTCTTGATCTGAAGACACCTCTCATATGTCTCAAATGCACTCAGAGCCCTCGCATGTTTGTTTTATCTTAGAGATGCATTGATTTGCCCTATTATCTAAATTCCATAGATCCTTGCTCAACACATTACGTGTGTTGGAGACGAGCCATATTTAAATTTCTACTGTTGTGTAGGGTCTCTATATTCAAGTGTCTTCTACGAGTCTTTCTTTACCTAATAAGCAACGTACAATAAACGCTCTCTAAGACCGTTCTTGCACGTACTTGACAAGACGGAGTCTTTCATATGCATCATGCATCTCAGAGACATCTTCATATTCGACAATGATCTTTTCTTCAAGCATTTCTCAGTGCTTCCCGATTAATTCAACTATGATTTTTTATAATATTGTTGGTTTAGTGTAGTTTGAAAGTTACTATACTAAACCTATCTAGTGTAGTTTAATTTGAAGTTAATATACTAAACTTAATGTATTTTTATATATACTTTCTGTTAGTTTTCTTATATCACACAATTCAAAATAATAAAGATATATTTTTTGCTGTGAATGTAAGCTGTCAGACCAAAATGTTAATTTTTTTTCCCTACCTTTTTCTCAACTCCCTCTCTCACTCTTTTTTTTTTTTTTTTTTTTTTAATTTCTTTCACTCATAATGATATCACATTAATTCTTTATTATGAATTACTTCATTCTCTCAAACACCACAATTAAAGCTTTCAAATAATCAAATACTATATCGATTTGACGAGACATTTTAAGAGTATGAAAGTAGCAGCCAGAGTTGTCAACTTGAGGAGGGTTGGCTTGAAAATAGTACATTAAAACCATAGCCCATAGGCTAGGCGCTCGGACGACACGTTTCAGATCATGCTGCACTTTTTGTCTCAGTTGACGGTGTTTGTAGGTAATATTTTACAATTTCTTTTTTTCACTTTACGCTTTTCTAATAATCTTTTCTTTTTTTTTTTTGCCAATCACTTTTTCTAATAATCAGTTTCCTGAAGGTTGTGGATTGTGGATTGGTGGGTCACGATCAGCAAAATGATTAAAAGTTAGCTTTGAAATTTTAATTAGTTTCGTTTCAAAACACGTTGAAGAAGTCGGTCAGAAGTGTTTGGACTTTAATTTTAAATTAGGTGCGTGTTTTTTATGTAATGTCCTATTATAAAAACATTATTCTCGTGAGCTGTACGTGTGTAGGATTATCAATTATTTGTGTTTATAAAATATAAAAATTATTGTTCCTTTACATTCCGGGCCGGGGTCACAATATTGAATAGACTCAAAAAGTGTTGACAGCGTGAATATCTCTATTTTGAAAAGACCAGTGACAGATCATTTTACATTCCCAGTGTTAGGGTTACACCGAGAGAGAGAGAGATCCTAAATATTCCTGTGTGAACATGTAAATCTCTTTCAAGCATTATTGTTGGCCTCGAAAGATATTACGCCATGATTCCATGAACTAATAATGGTTTCTGTATTTGTATCCCTTTTAGTTAAATTGTCAACTTAATTATTTTTATCTTGAACTTATATTCAGTGTTTCAAAATAGTTTATTTAAAAAAAAAAAAATTCGTCCAGCACTCCTATTAATTATCATTTGTTTGCGGTTGGGACGTCCAACCACACAGCAGAACACAAATGGAGCATATAATTGTGCTTGCGCAGCTCTTAAAGAAAGGTTTGGTAATCCTTTTCATCTTTTTATGGGCAAAAGAGAAAGCTGGAACAATAACTTCCTTTAAGTCACCTAGATTTTCATGGTGCTACTGCCACAGCCACCCTGCCTGAAATTGAGTTAGATGGCATAGAATGCTGCAATGTCTGCGGCTGATCAGCTGAAGAGATAAGGTTGCACATGCTGTGCATGAGCATTGTGTAAAGAGCTGCCAGAGTTTTTTCTTTCCATTGTACAAGAGAGCCAGTAACTTAAAAATTTTATTAAGTTATTCTTACAAAAAAAAAAAAAAAAAGGAAAAAAGAAAAAGAAAATTGCTGGGTAGTTCAAAAAAGAAGTTAGGCTTACAAACTAATCTAAGAGAGAGAGAGAGCTTTTAATTCCCTTAAACTCTTCTATTTGTATAATAAAAAGAAGAATGTTATAGTTATTATCAATCTTACTATAAAAAACTTTCAAACTCATATAATAATGAGTGTGGTAATTAGTGCAACGTACAACAACAAAGTCTTATATCAAAAATTTTGAGTTGGCTATATTTTCTCGACAATTTAGATGAATGTCAACATAATAAATAAAAATTTTTAAATACTTATGGCATGTTGTGTTTAAAAGTTGACACTTTATAGATTAATGTAATAAAATTTATAATTTTCTCACATCACTAACAAAAATTAATTAAAAAAACTAATTATTTAATTTTTTTTTCAATATAAAATCAATCACATATATTATAATGTCAGCTTGCAAAGTTTTTACATTAAAAGTTGATAATATACCCCCTCAAAAAAAAATTGATAATATAGCTTAAGCATTATCTTTTATAAATAGTTGTAATGTAGATTTAATAGTTAACTAAGGCATATAGGGTTTGCCAATGACCTTTTAGGCATATGACACTTTTAAATATTTTCAACGGAGATGTCAAAATTTTAAATTCTCCACTTCCATTTAAAATGTATGTGTATGCAGTATATATAACCAAAGTTTAAGATAAGAAAAGAAATTGAAAAACAAACACACACAAAAGGAAGCGGAAAAAAAAAAAGTTAGACAAATGATATAGTATAGCTTCAAAAAAAAAAAAAAAAAAACAAATGATATTCTATAGTTGATGAAGTATAAAATAGAACATTAAGAATAAGACATAATATTTGTAGGACCTTGATTGTCTCACACTCTCTTTATATACTATCTATCTATCTATCTATCTATCTATCTATATATCATGTGTGGAGTGAGAACATTCTTAAAAATTGTATACGTCTTATATAAAAGTATGTGCATTATATTGTGTATGGAAGGTATATAAAAAGTGTTAAACAATAATTTTCCATATTTGTATTCATAAATGTTGTAGGTTCCAGTTAGCTCAACTAGTAAGGTTTCTGATAGTTAAATAAGAGATCTATATATGCCTACACCAAAGAACCGATTAGTGAGAACATTCTTAAAAAAGGTATACATCTTATAAAAAGGTATGTGCATTATATTGTGTATGGAAGGTATATAAAAAAGTATTAAACAATAATTTTCCATATTTGTATTCACAAATGTTGTGGGTTCCAGTTAGGTCAACTAGTAAGGTTTTTGATGTTTAAATAAGAAATCTATATATGCCTACACCAAAGAATCGATTAGTGTCTTGGTTTGATGATAAATAGCATAATTATCATAAGCAAGCGTCATAGGTTGAAACTCTATAAAAATAAATAAAATAAATAAATGGAGGTGTTCTACTTCTGCGTGTGGAATCATTTATATATACCTCCCAACAAAGTAGGCAAATGATTTAAATGTAACGAATGGGCATTATCATATGAGCCTTTTGAAGCGCAGAAGGACTGGAAGACAAACTAGGATGAGCCCAAATGAATCCTATGAACCCAAGTTTAGCTGTAAGACTGGCCCAACCATTTAATCAGCTGCAATTTGGGGTTTTGGCAAATCCAAGCTCAACAAAGTGAGTTGTAAACGTAATGGATATCAATAAGTTTGATCAAAGTATCAAATTTCACAATTTGTTGAAGTGATGACTGCAAGTAATGGATTTATATAAAAATGATTGTAAATCACTTCAACAAGTTTTGAAATTGAATATTAAATAAGGTGTGTTACTACATACTAGATTTATTGAATTGACATAGGCTATTATAGTTACAAATTTAGAAAATCAACAACATGATTTATTTGTCAGTTTGAAATGTAGGTCAAATTACTTTCATAGTGTAAACAACACTAAAGTAGGACTCATCTGTTCCAGTCATTTCTTCTTTCATAAGCTTCTGCAGTACTATTCATTTATAAGCTTGTTAAATTTTCTTTCTGGCAACAAGGACTTATTGTATAATTATATTTAGTTATTGGAGCGGTATTCATTTTCGGTTTATTTATCTTGAAGATCAGGGCAACAATTCAAGATCATTGATTGATGAGTAACCAAATGAAAGTAGACAATGTTTTCTTAAGAATATTAAATTCTTGCAATGTTTTCTTGAGAATATTAAGCTCTATCCTATTAATTTTGTTTATTTCATAATTCAAAATTTATTTTTTTGGATTTAATAGCATATAGAATGCGACAGTGTTTGAAATTTTAAATAAAATAACAATTTGTAGGATTTTAAATTTATAAAATATAATTTGAAGTAAAAAAAAAAAAAAAAAAGAATGAAATGTACAAGATTTGACATGGTGAGGAGACATTTGTAGAAGTCAAGGCCTAGGGCAAATTGGTCTAAATTGTGTATAATTAAGAACGGATGATCACATTCATATCGTGCCCTGACACAAAAATTACTCTAAAACCAAAGAGAAAACAAAAGAGTAATGTTGGAGACATTGAATTTGGCACAATTTTGTCACACAACTTCCCACATGGTAAGTTATAATTGGTAAATATGTGTCCCTACATGACCCTATAACACACTCTTAACAATCACAACTCGCCATGTGGCGAGTTGTGGCACAAAATTATTCTAAATTCGGTTTTCCTAACATTACTCGGAACAAAAAGGCCTCCATTCCTCCTCCTCCTCCCACACAGAGTAATTCTAAAGTCTCCTTTATAAACCTTCATTCCCAAGCTCTCTCAACTCTCTCATACACACAAAATTTCATTTTCAGTCTTTGTCAAAGACAACTAGGGGTAGCTTGATGCATTTGAGGGCCTAAGGCGAAATTGATTATCTTGTTTTAGATGCAAAATTACTACTAATTAATATGAACTATGTAGAATTTTTTCTTTTTTAAGAAATTATATAGACAGAAAAACTTTGACAAAATTTTTCATATTTGTTGATGTGGTAGATTGATAGTGGTAAGTAAAAAAACAGTGTTAGTTATTAGTGGTAGAGTTAGATGAAAACTAGTAAAAGTTTGCTAACTAAACTCTTATTATTATTCTTATTTTTTTTTTGGAAGTGCAACATTCACAATATTTTTTACAACAAATCCTAAGTTTAAGTTGCTTATATTTTTCTATTTGAAAATATTACTATAATTATTATTATTTTTTTTTGCCATTAATAACAGGCTGTAACAATCTGCAACTTAGCATTAATTATAAAAGTGTTGTGAAAAATATTATGGACGTTGTATTTTTCTCTATTTTTTATTTATTTTTTATTTGGTAAAAAAATATTATTTTATTTATTAATTATAAAAAACCTTATATGTTAAATTTGAAGGCCTTCTTTTTACTTGGGGTCGCATCTCTTGCTCCACCGTTCAGCGCCCTGAAGCCAACCAATCCAAACTCTCTGAACCTCTTATCTCACTCTCTCTCTCGCTGTAAATAATGCCATAAACACCATTCAAATCAGAGTCGGAGATCAGAGACTAAAACTGAGTGTACAGAGGGAGGGAGCGGAGTAGAAAATTCAAAGGAATTGATTTTGGTTATAGTGACTGTTTGAATGGGGGCCATGCCGTCAACGCCTCGCGGCAGTGATGGCAGCAGCAGCAGCAGCGAGAGTCGGCGAGACATGGCGGAGTACCTCATCGGAACCTTCGTCGCCTAGAAACCCTTCCCTATCTCCTCCGATTTCTGGAACAAACTCCTCCAGCTAGCTCTCAATCTTCACTGGCCCTCTCACCGTGTTAACCACGCTTGCCAACTCTTCGGTCTGTCTCATTTCTTCTCTTTAATTTTGCTTTCATAGCGTTTACATATTCCTCAATTGTTCTTTACTCTCACTGTTACCTAAGAATTTCATGCCTAATGTGTTAGCTATATATGACATTGTGTATTGTGTGTTGTACGTGGATCTATAATTTAACGGAATTCACTGATTATGTGCTATTTTGATTTGTGTGTGTGTGTGTGTTTTTTTTGGTAATCTGTGCAACACAAAACAATTCATACGCAAGGCATCTTGCAAAGATTTTGATCCACTCATCCACCGTTCATGGTGTTTACAAGAGTGTATATCGACTTCTGATGCATCGAATGATGTCTATGACAAGGCTGTTAATGCCGTCTACATCTCTTCGGTTTTCTTAAAATACTTGATCGAAAATGCAAAAGACGACAACCTTGAGGAGCTGTATTTGTCTCTAGATGAAAACGAACCTATACCAAAGGATTTTGTCCAAGGTAATTGTTTTGTAATTCGCTATTATATTTTTTCTATGGATTTTATTAACGTGTCCTCTTAGAAAATCATTTTAAAAAATTTTTATGGAAAAATGAAAAAGTGATTAATTATTTTAATAATTTTTTCAATTATTTATAAAAACTTTTTCAAAATAGATAATTAATGTATTCTCTTAACACATACGTTAACCGGACCTTTTATTTATTAGTTATTATGTAATTGCTAGTGTTAACAATGAGTTTGAGCTCAACTGACACCAATTAGAGAGTTTAAAGCCCCTCCATAAGGCTGAGGACCTCCCTCTACCTAGGTAATGTGGTCATGATTTGGTTCTCCCTCTACCTAGGCAATGTGTCTTTAAAAAAACTGTTCCTAAAAAATAAAAATAATAATAAGTTTAAAACTCATAGTATATGTATTGTTTTAAAAATCGAAACTATCAAAGAATCAAAAATAGGTCCAGTTTTTGGTTTTTACTGGTGAACCGGTAGTTGTTACAGTTCAATCACTTATTTTCTCAGTTTTTACTAAATTGGTTCTAGATCTAGTTCTCGGTTGAACTGGACGGTCTGGTTTGGTTTTTTTAGAACATTAAATGCATGTAGCATTACTCTTGATTTTAATCATTGATTGATTCAACTTGTGGGTGTTAAGTCAAATTGGGTGACGTGGGACTTTCGTCTATTAAGACTTTTAGATATTGGGCAAAATAATTTTGCTTTTAGAATTTTTGGTAGATTTGCACCCAAAAAGAAAAAGGAATCACATTAGACAAAATATACTCGAGGCTGTTTGGTACAAGATTTTTAACAACAGTTTTTAATGTTTAAACACTAAAAACTATTGTTCAAAAAAAAAAAGTGTTTGGTAGAATTGTTTCTTTAAGGGTGTTAGAAAAACGTTGCTCAAATTAGGGTGTTTAACAACTTATTTTTAGAAAGCTCCTCATAGTAGGTTATAGGTTTTAAACAATGTATTTCAGTGGCACGTTCGTAAATATATGCAAATTAGTGGGGCCCATGCAAATTAGACAACACACCACAAAGCTATCCTTCTCTCGCACATCACCTCCCTCTCTTTCCTCTCTCTTCGAATAAAAAATTATAAAGTAGTACAACTTTGTTAGCTTTTTTTTTAATTATAAAAAACACACATATCAAACACACATCTCACAATGAAATATGTTATTTGAAATATGATACCAAATACTTTTTATTTTTATTTTTTATTATGAATATTTTAAACACGTATTTTTACGATACTTTTTAAACTATAGTTTTCATACGTCTTACTAATAAAGTTAGATTTGGACCCAAATCACTCTTTTCAAGTCTGATATCTTTTGAAATTTGGTTCTGTAGGGCACATTCGGTGCGGTTCTACACTCATCCAATAGCCTATTATAAAATATTAATAATGTTGAACCTATCAAACTAAAACTAGCCACATCTTGCGATGGGTCTCTTTTTATTTATTTTAACTGTGTCATAATTTTTCATTGTCCCAATTTTTGAATTATGACAATAACCTCCAAAAGAAAGAGTTTTAGAGCACACGTGAAGGCATGCAATGAGACTAGTTCTTATTTATTATTGTGTAACTCCCAAATGCGTCTATGAAATTCTGGTAAATTTTTTGTTCATTCTAAAGAAGATAGAGAGGCATAATAGATAAGGACAGTGACATGGAGGTGTTTATATTTATTGCGTGGCAATAAGAAAAGGTTTTGTATCTCCTACTGGTAGGTAACATAAGGCTCCACTGCTTTTCAATTATAAATTCATTTGCTATAACAAAGACACCATTGATGATATTCCTCAATGTCAAGTTGTATAAGAGCTTCCTAGTCCTTGGATGCATTTCTTTCTTGTTGGGAAACAAATTAACAGAGAGACATCAGAGTGGGGGGAAAAAATTAACAGTAGATAAAATGAAGAAAATAGTCACAAATGCTGGTAACTCACCCATTTATGCAAAGGACAAAAAGCATTTTGGAATCATTTTCAAATCTGTTCTTTACCTCTTTGTGTTCTATTTCAATTTTATGAGGTCTAGTTCCTAATCAAAAAGAAAGAAAGGATTAGTTGAATTTTACTTTAATAAAGCAAACAAACTATGTGCGTAACCATCAATGTTTTTGTATTTGGAAAAAAATTCAGGAAATTTGAAATGGAGAGAGAGAGAGAGAGATTACCTTTGCTTTTGCTTTTTCTTATTTGAGATGAAATTTGAAATAACGATACCTAGTATATTCCTAATTTTAAGGGATATAGATAAGGAATGAGTATTTTAAATTTAGAACTTTCTTTTCTTTTAATTTAAAAATTTTTTAAAAAGAAAAAAAAAAAGAAAAAAAAGAAGCTGTGAGTAGAAGAGATGAGAGACAGTTAGGAAAAACTAATTATTTAAAATTTAGGATTTAAAAATTAAAAAAAAAAAAAACTTAAGAGGGAGAGAGAGAGGAGAGAATGAGAGGGAAAAAAAACTATTTTATACTTCTTAATTGTGTCAATTTGGTTCCTCACTTTTCAGAGCCATGTCAACTTAGTCTCTACCATTATCTCTTAAATGAAAATTGCTGATATGACTAATGACCAAAATAAAAAATTAGTTTCCATTGATGTGGCAATAAACTAATTTTATATTTTGGTCGTTAGTTACGCTAGCTATTTTCATCCAAGAGACAACGATAGGAACTATATTAACATAGTATGAAAGGTTAAAGACTAAATTGACAAAATTGAAAAATTAACGACTAAATTAAAATATTGTATAAAAGATAAAAACCAAATATGTAATTTACCTTATTTTGTTTTTTAAAATGTGGAGAGGCAGAAAGATTGTTAGAAAAAACTTTTTTTTTAATTTTATAATTTAGATAAAATTTAGGAATTTTTAAATTAGCAATTTTACATGTCTAACCCTATTATTTAAGGTGAATTTGAAGGAATTTTGGGCATATGTCCTGCAATGCAATTGTGTTTTAGTGAATAGTTTGTTTAGGCCTATCCACAGGTCAGGTTTGTGCCCAACCCGGAATCGACCCGACCAAATTGGGTGGTCAAAATTTCAACCTACTGCCAATCGGAGTGATTGATCGAATTGGGAGGATCCAAGTTTCAATGGATGGCGGTCAGTTCGGTCGAAGTTGGAGATCTGGAAAACGACAAGAATCCAGCTAAGAAAAGATGAAAAACGATCAAAATTCCATGAGAAAATTTGAAAAATGGCCAAAATCCGGCTAGATCTTCCCGAAAATATCCCAAATTTGGCCGGACTAAAATATCTTTTCAGAGCAGTCGGTTCAATTGGCAGTTGGTTAGGTTTGGTTGACGGCGGCAGATGGATTAGGTTCGATGGGTCCTTGGATAGCTCTAAGGTTGTTAATTGTGTTGGGATTCATTATTACACACTGCACTACACAGCAAAGGGGCACAACCTTCAACGTGTCACTTTGGTTTTTTTTTTTTTTTTTTTTTTTTGGCTGAATAACGTGTTACTTTGGTTTGGATGATAGCCTTTGGATTTTGGAATGGCCGATGTAAGAGCATCAGTATCCGATATGCTAAATCTCCAAATATGCTAAAATTCAACATCAAACCCCATAAATCTTGCATTACCCACACTTCCAATTTTAAAAAATTTTACCATTGAGCTACAGCACCATCCCACTTTTATGATGGTATTGTAACAAGATGGTATTTTTTTAAAATAATATTTTAATGAGTTTTTTATTTTTATTTAGGTATTGGGTTATATTATTTTATTGTGTAGATATATTATTTTAATGTGTTGTATGGTAAAATAAAAGTTGAGATATTAGGTATATTGTAAAATGGTATAGTATAATAGATAAAATAGTTTTTGAGATAGTAAAATGAGATATTTTTTAGATACCAGATGTTAATGCTAAGTACCTCCCTTTTTTGGGAACTTTTCTTAATAAAATATATGCCCTAAAGTTCATAAATGTTAGTTTTATTGTTTAAACTATTAAAATATATATATATATATATATATATTAGTTTTTGGTCTTTTAAAGTATGACAATCGTGGCAATGTTGCCACATGGCAAGTTTGGACGTGTTTATTGGCCTCGTATCAATCGGCCTTACTAGAATATTAATTCCTACAACTAGTAAAAAAAATTTAATAGAGTTTCAATTTATAACGTCTGCTTATAATAATTGTGCTCTTTATCATCAGATAAAAAAAAAATCGATTTTTGGTGTGTAATTAGAGATTGAACCAGAGATCTCTTATTCAATTATAAAAGACTTTACCAATTAAGCTAATTGAAATCCAAAAAAACTAGCTAGCAAAATTTTGAATCATATTTATCAATTCTACATCTTTAATTTAATTTATTATATTATTTTCTCAACAAAAAATCTGCACTAAAGTGTTTTTTTTTATATATCCATAATTTAAGACGTTTTTATCAACTAATTAGTGAAGTGTGAACTATATTTAAAATTATGTATAATCATTACATATCAATTTTTTTTTTTCAAGGGTTCCAAACTATTGGACACAAAAATCAACATATTGTCCAATGGCAAAGAATAAAACCTTAACATCCTTGTTCTCCAAATTTAAAATTAAACAGGCTTTTGTTTTTATAAAAGATAGCTCTTTACTAATACTTACATATATTTTAAATGTTTTTTTTTTTTTTTTAATGAGGTACACATAGTGGATGTTCATTTCACTTGTCAATTAGTGGTTTAGATGAAAACTATGTCCATGTTTAATTGTCCACGCTTCTAAATTGTGACTTCCCATTAGGTTACCTAATAGGTAAGCAACAATGTTAGCACCAATCATAGATTCACAGTACACCGCCTTAACAATCACCAAGCATTAGTCCAAAATTTTAAGGGTCAATTTTAAATCCTCGTTAGATTAGTCAAAGTTGATCGTATGTTTTTTTGCCAACATTTTATCTTATTTGAGTCACATTTTATGTTAGTTTCTTATTTTCATGTCATTTTTTACACTTCTACGAATGTTATTTTTGTCTCTCTTTTTTGTTGATAATTCGATAATTACAATAGAAGAGAAGATTTAAAGTTTAATTATGAAATTAGAAGCATCACGAATTGATTACTGTGGTACCCGATCCTATAAGTGTTGCTTTCCTGGACAAGCGGTTTGGGTTCCCAATTTATTTATGAGTGGGTTTCCTAACAATCCTAAGGGTAATGGCTTCAAACACAATCTAAACAATCCAATTTCTATTATTTCTGTGAGTTTTTGGACCAACACTCCCTTCCCCTCTGATTGTTCTTCTCCCTTTCTCACTCTCACTCTCTGTTTTTCTCTTTTCCACCCTCTTTCCCTCAGTTTTTCCAACCCTCTCATTTGTCTGCCCTCACTCCCCTTATATAGTCTCTCCTTAGTAGGGTTCAAATCATTACTTTTTCACCAGTTTCCATGCAATCCCACTTTTACCCAAAATCCCAAGAAACAATTATGTCTTTTGAGGATTCTCTTGAAACTTGTTCTAGACGTCAAATATCTTTCGGCAATGAACTCCCCAAAGGCACTGACAACACCTAGTAATTGACCTGAATTTAATCATTTCACCATTGATTTCCCACTGCCCTCACCAGTCGATAGTGGGCCGAACACCGTGGGATTCCCTCAAATAATAATCTCTAAGTCCCAACATATGTATCATTGGGTTGGGCTTATTCCAATAGGGTTTGAGCCCCCTTCCATCTTTTGGGCTGGCCTTGGCTACTTAGGCCGATCTTGGGCCTAAGTTAAGTGGGCCGGTACTGATTATTTGGGCCCGAGCCCCCCAAAATTACAATTTATCTCTTTCATTTTTTTACATAGCATCAGATTTCAATGTTCTCACTTGAGGCTCTCTAATTAGTTACGATATTAAACGTTGAGTGAGACTCACGTCTTCTTCATGAATTTGTTCACTGGAACTAGAAGTGGGTCCAATAAAAATGGAGCTCAACTCCATGACATAATGGCACAATATTATAATACAAGTTGATGTGTGATCTATGCATATAAATAATATTATGCTGCTAAGATATTTATGTCGACAGCCTTCCTAACTTCATAACTTCCATCCGCACCCAACATATAAAATTCATTTCAGCTGCAATTCTACAAAGCTCCAATATTCCGTGATTGTGCTTTAACAAAAAGCAGCTTTCTGTGGCTCGAATCTTGTGTAATAGTTAGGAATATAGCAACATATAACTACCATTTTATTTTGAGAGATTTAAAGTATCAAAATAAAAAAGTAAAACGGGGAAAGTTTTAAAAGTTAAAAAAATTTTGTCTAAATATTAGGTGGTAATTGTGGTAAAGTATGGTGCAATATCTATTGTAACAAATCTCAATCTAGTATAGTAATTATTTAGGGATGCAAAAATTTGTATCCTCTTTTTTTCATTATTATTAAGGCGTAGTTTATGATTAAATCAATATTATTATTCATCAACCCACTATTAAACTTTGACCAAAAATTTAGTTGAAAGAAAATCCTAAAATATTATATTGTTTAGGATTGGCTAATAACTGCCATTATCAACCCACTATTGACATAACCATTGTTATACCCATTGAAAGGAGATTTATACCCAAACACTACCCACACCTATTTAAAGTGTTGAGAGTGTTTTTGGAGTTTGGGAAGCATTGGAAGATGCCAAGGATGGTAGATGCAATATAGAGTTTATTGCAGGATCCAGAAAGCTAAAGAAAACACGGTTAGGCTTAACCTTGTTGAAGGAAGAAGATTGGAAGACTTAGGTACATTGGATAGGTTAGGTTTGGAGGGTCTATTATTATTTGTATATCCCAACTTTATTCTTTAGTGGATCATTTTACCACTTGAAGGGCAGCGGAGAGGTTTTTCGCTGAGTTCTTCGGTTTCCTCTTCGATAACATGTGCCGGTGTTATCCTTGTGTTTGCATCTCTCTTCCCTTACTCGCTGCTGTGTTTGTGATTAATTATGGTTTAGAGTGGTTTGCTAATTTTGGTATTGCTTATATTTATCATTCCGCATATATATAGTTTGAGTATAAGCTTGTGTTGGTAATTTTGTAATTGGAGGTCTAAACATTCACTAGTGTTTTACACACTAAGTGAGCTTTCAAACTATCAAATTATTATTATTAAAAAAAAAGGGGGGATTAGCTAATAGCTAGTTAGGCCAGGTTTGTAATACTCTTATTTAATTTATTTGATTTATATACAAATATCATATTTAATTATAATTTATTTTTATCCACAATATTTTTTCACTAAATAATCCAATAAAACTAAACTCATCATCCAAGTACACTCTAAGATCTTAAATATTAGAAATATTAGTAACCTTGAAATAATCCAATGATGCTGAGATCCTCCAAAGGTTAGAGATTTCAATTAATAGTTTCTAGGGTAGTTGATGTTTTAATATTTTGTTAATTCAATACTTTCATTGGATTTTTAGATAAATTTAATTTTTTTTTCTTTTGCTATATATATATATATATATATATTCAAGTGAATATTCAATCAAAATTTGTTTTTAATTGCACTTTAATTTATGTCAAGTGCTATTTCAATTAGATTTTACCTGTTCTAATTTTTTTTTTGCTATGTATTATGCTAATCAAAACTTAATTACTTTAGCACATTATATTTCAAAATTATTTAATACTACTTCTAATCTATTTGAAACTACTCACAATGTTCTTATCAAAACTTATTATCAATTCAAGTATAAACTTAATCAATAAATTTTATACTCAATTTTAGCATGTTCTAAAAAATTAGCTATTCCTTTTTAACATATTGCCATAATAAGTCATCTTAATAATTTATTTGAGAAAAAATAATAAATTCATTGAAGTAAAAACTAAGTGCGATAGTTTTATATATATTACTGAATGTTTCTAATACTCGGACTAAGATATTTCTTGATTACTCAAGCTGAAGTTATGAGACTGGCTTGTAAAACCACAACAAGGACTTCAATTTGAACCAAATAATGACAAATCCTTACAACCCAACAAACACTTTGCTGAGAAAAAGAAATCTCAATACGGACTTGAGCAAATTGGGTTGGCCAAGGAAACTCTGATGGTTAAGTAAGTAAACTATGGTAGGAGAAGAAGAAATGAAAATGGTAGAGTCTTAAAATGTGAGGTTGAAAACCTTATTTAACATAATGGAGGAGTAATTTTTGAGCATATATGATCTGCTTTATTTGGTGGGAAATTGCCTTAAAATTGGATAGTTGACCTATTTGTTGAGATTCTTAATATTGGTTTGGATGAACTTGTGTTCATCTCAAAATAGAATGTACAATCTTGTAAAATATCATCTTTCAAAATGCTTTCACACAATAAACAAATATGTGATGTTAGGAATACTCAACTTTTATCACATAAGGTAGCCTTAGAGGCTGATGTATTACAAATCATTAATAAAAAAAAAGCCCTCAAATATTCATAAATCAAGTTATTGAATTAAAACCAATCATATTTATTATACGATCTAATTATTTTGTTAAAAAAATTTGTAATATATTTTTAAAACAAAATAAATGGATGAAAATAAACTTTTTCTTCCAAATACACACTTATTACGTGCAAGGACACTCTACAACCTTTTTGTCCTTGAGGTTGGACACTTGGACTAAATAAATGTGAGTGTCACTGCCCAAATGGCTTTCCCAAAGGAGAAAGAAATGAGGCATTGAGGAGGGATAAAAATATCTCAATGCCTATTTTGGCTTTCTATGCATCACCTTCTCATCTAATCTTAGCCTCCATAAGCTATTCCTTACCCTTCTTTTTTCCAGGCTTTGTTCTACAAGGTCAGTTCATATTTATTGCTTCTCCTTCATATGTCGTTTGATATAGTACTATATATTCTGATGCCTCCTTACATATAAATCAATCTTTCTTTTTTCTAGCTGTAACTATCATTCTCAACCTTCATTCCAAGAACCCCATATAGTGATTAGGCACCAAAAATCATATCAAACCCAGATCACAGTTTATCCTCTTTGTGGGTAAATCATGAATCCTCAGGGCCGAGTGAAGGTAGCGTTTAGAGGAGCAAGCGCATCTTTTTCGGGCACGCCGTCCTCATCCATGGTTCAGCCTCCTCAACCGCTGGAGGGAATTCATGAAACGGGCCCTCCTCCTTTTCTTACCAAAACCTATGACATCGTTGAGGATTCGACCACAAATCATGTTGTTTCATGGAGTAGAGGGAACAACAGCTTTGTTGTGTGGGATCCTCAGGCATTTGCCATGATTCTTCTTCCCAGATACTTCAAGCACAACAATTTCTCTAGCTTTGTCAGGCAGCTCAACACTTATGTAAGAATTTTTTTTTACCAAGAATGAATGATAGAGTTATCTTTTTTGAGAAGTGTTACAATAATTTTACTTTTTCATTAATCTTCACAAACAACTAGAATGAATCTGCTATTTTTGTTAACTTTTTTTTTTTTTTTTGGTGATATTGTGATAGATTTGAATCATTTGATTGGTCTCTTCTTTTTCTCTTTGTTTAATGGGTTACTTATTTTGGATATTTTGGTTGTTTAATGACTTTAAAAGCAAAGTATTATTAAGCTGATTTAGCATTTGGTCATTGCTGCCTCGTAGAAGTTGTTAAAAACTTAGATGTTTCAGTCTTATTATGTGTAACTCTTGAAGGCTCTTAGATTTAGTACAACTCGCCATTGAATGTTACAATGAGCTTCTCTATGAATGTGACCATGAAGAAGGACTTTGATTTATGTAGGGCTTTAGGAAGGTTGATCCAGATAGATGGGAGTTTGCTAATGAAGGGTTTCTTAGAGGACAAAAGCATCTTTTAAAGAATATTAGGAGAAGGAAGACATTTCAACTTCAGGCTTCGCAGCAGGCTTTGGACTCTTGTGTTGAAGTTGGAAGGTTTGGATTAGATGGAGAAGTTGATCGGTTGAAGCGTGACAAGCAGGTTCTAATGGTGGAACTGGTGAAGCTTAGACAGCAACAACAAAATACTAGAACTTACATCCAATCAATGGAGGATAGACTTAGAAAGACAGAAGGGAAGCAGCAACAGATGATGAATTTCTTGGCAAGAGCAATGCAGAATCCCAACTTTTTACAACAATTAGTTCAGCAGAAGGAAAGAAGAAATGAACTCCAAGAAGCAATAACGAAGAAGAGAAGGCGACCTATTGATCAAGGGCCTAGTGACCTTGAAATTGGCGTTTTAGGCCAAGGTGGAAAAGGAAACTTTGTTAAGGTTGAGCCTCATGATTTTGATAATATGTCTGAATTTGAAGTTTCAGAGCTGGACAGACTTGCTATGGACGTGCATGGACTAAGTGGAAGCCAAAACAACCCAGAGGAAGAACATATAGAGAAAGGAGTGGAACATGAAAGTAGAGATATGTTTAAGGACCTTGATGAGGGGTTTTGGGAAAATTTGTTCAACGAGAGTATTGAAGAAGAAATTGGTATAATGGGTGTTGATCAAGAAAATGATGAAGATGTAGATGTGTTGGCTGAGCATATGGGCTACTTGGCGTCTGGTCCTAAATAGTAGAATGTATCTCATGCTTCAGATATTTGTATTCTCCCTTTTAAAATGTGTCTCATACATTTGTAGAATCACACACTTTGAGAGGAAGAATGCATATATCTTGTGCATGAGATAATTATTTCATAATTACTAAATAAGAGAGGGTATCTCATATATTGAATATATGCTTTTTTTTCTTTTACAATGAGTAGATTTCATATAATTGTAGAGTCACACGTTTTGAGAAGGAAAGTACATATATCTCATATATGAGATAACTATTGCCTACTAAGAGAATCAATAATTGTGCTGTTTTTATTTGTTTCTCCAATGAGCTAGGTGTCGTAGGAGTCCTCCCTAGCTATCTAATCACACTATCCATTTTCTTGTTTGTTGTTTATTTAGGTCTTGATTGCAAAATCCATGATAAATTCGATATGGAACGCCAATTCATTTACAGTTTGTAGAATGTTCTCCAATGGAGTAAGCAGAAACAATGCCATTCAACCATTGCTTGTTTTATGGAATTATCCACAATTTAATATCATTTAGGTTCCTTTGACCATCATGTCTATTTGTCTCCTTTCTCTCTTTTTTTCTAAAATAACTATATATTAATTTTTGCTGGCGGTGATATGACACTCAAATAACAGATTATAATTACTTCTATGCAAGCGATTTGTTAAGAGTATTACCCGTACTAAATTGTATTGGTATTACCTGTATTACACGTGTACAGTACTTATTACCATTACAGGTGTTATTCGTGCTTTCTATTTATATTATCTATATAAATGGGACAAAAGATTTCCATTTATATTAATATTACACTTGTAATTTTCTAAAGCTTCACTATGTATGCTTCGTCTTATTTCCTATATATAAGCCTTTAGTATGTATGTTGCAAAAATATAAGTAAATGTTAAAGACGTAGTCATTTATGCTTTATACATCACATGGATATAAGCCACCATAATCAAACCATATTAATCTTTATTCTTTAATGTGTTTCCTTCTCACTCACTCTTTTCCTTCTTTTTTTTTTTTTTTTTTTTGTCTATATTAGTTTTTGTAACTTTGTTATGGGGCAATCCTTTGATTTGATATCATGAAAAACTACTATTAATTAATAATTACTACTCCAAAAAGTTTATACTTTTAGGAATTTTAATTTAATAATTATTCTAACATTATCTCATTATTTATTTATTTATTTGTTATTATTATTATTATTATTATTATTATTATTATTATTATTATTATTATTATTATTATTATAAACTTTTCAATGAGCATACTGTTAACTTATAGAAATGAGCATTTAAATATGTAGTCATTTGAACTTTGCATGCAATAAATATAATGTTATAATATAGAAAGGATATTATTATTTAAGGTATATTCTCATAAATAAGTAACTATGATTTTGTAGAATACAATGGACTATCATAATTTGAATTACAATATAGTTTTAGGGTTACCATATTAAATCTAATGTATTCTTATATATACCATTAATTGAGTTACTTATAAGACCCGCACAATTTGCAATAATAATGATATAGTCGTCAATGATCTTTCTCTATGATCATTGGTTGTTAAGCCAAACCATGTTAATTCTTATTTCACTTAATCTTGTCTTTCTTTTACTCAAAATCCCAACAACAATTTTAATATGATATTAAAACCAAAATCTTTGCTCTTCATCAACCTTCATTTTTTGTCACTTTTGTTGCCAACATCAAAGTCCACACCCAAGCTCTAGGTCCATGAAAATCCCATCTAAATCTAGACTTTTCGGATTTGTATTTGTGCATCCTTTTAGAATTGTCATTCAGGAATTGTATATGCCTTTAAGCATTGTCTCAATCCCAATTATGTGATTCATTGTGGTTACACACATCGTTTCTTGCTCTGAAGACACCTTACATGTGTCTCAAATACACATAGAGCCCTCGCATGTCTGTTATGCATTGATTTTCCTTATTATTTGAACTTGTATGTAATTCGTAAGTGATGAATTGTAGTAATGCTATTGATGTTAGCTTATGTTATAAAACATATAGGATATTAGTTCGACTAGGACATTTGGAGGTAATGAAATGGTTTTTTCTTACAATTTTCATGATATTGGTTATATCAAGTTTCTCATTACACAGCGATTATGTATATAATTTTGAAAATCACTATTGGATACTACATATATAATATTAATTCACAATCATTGTCCGTGAAATTCTACTAAATAAAACACAAAATAAAAAAAATAAATTGGTTCAATAGTATTTCCTAAATAGAATGTGGGAATAGGTGCATGGAATTGTTCAACTCAATTATGTTTAGATCTTGACATACAAAATATCTAAATAGAAACTGTATAAAAAAATATACATATTAGTTCAGAGAAAAAATAACAGCAAAAATCTAAACAATTTAATTTGTATGGAAAGCTAACAAAAGTAAAATTCAATTTGAATGTAATTAAATTTTTTCTAAGCATTGGTTATATATATAACCTAGTTACTAATGGACTTTATATAGTCATGGTGTGTGTGTGTGTGTGTGTGTGTGTGTGTGTGTGTGTGTGTGTGTGTGTGTGTGTGTGTGTGTGTGTGTGATTTTGTTTTTTATGGTTTATTTATAGTGAACTCTTCGTTTTCTACATTAAATTGATTCACTTGGCACAAAATTTAAAAAACTTACATTAATGAGACACATGGTATAAAATTAACTCTAATTGAATTTCAATTTTTATATTGAATTAACTAACTTCACACAAAAATTTAAGAAATTAGATTAGATAAGACACGTGACACAAAATTAGACTCTAATTGAATTTTAATTTGAAATCTAATTGGATTGTCTCTCAACTTTAGCTATATATATATATATATATATATTCCATAGATAATGTGTTGGAGAGGTGCCATATTAATTTCTACCGTTGTGTAGAGTCTATATTCAAGTGTTTTCTACATATTTTTCTTTATCTAAGCAATATACAATAAACGCTCTTTAAGATTGTTCTTGCTCGTATTTGGCAAGACGGAGTCTTTTACATGCATCATGCGTTTCACAAACATCTTCATATTCGACGATGATCTTTTCTTCAAGCATTTCTTGGTGCTTCCTGGTTAATTCAACTATGATTTTGTATACTATTGTGGGTTAGCATAGTTATATCTAGTGTAGTTTTGAAGTTAGTATATACTAAACCGAATGTATTTTTATATATATACCTTTTATTAGTTTTCTTGTAACATACAATTCAAAATAATAAGAATATACTGGTCAAAATTTTTTGTGTTGTATATATATGTAAGCCGTCTCCCTCTGTCCTTTTTTTTTTTTTTTTTAATTCACTCACAATGATATCACATTAATTCTTTATTATGTGGTTTTCTTTTTCTTGAATTAGTTTGTATAATAGCAGGAAATCAACCTCTCTGAAATAGGGTTAAAGCTACGTATGAACTACTTCTATTAAAATACACAAATTAGCTTTCAAATAATCAAATACTATTATATCGATTTGACGAGATCTTTATGAGGATGAAAGTAGATGAGTACGCAGGCTAGAGTGTCAACTTGAGGAGGGTTGGCTTGACAGTTGAAACAGCGGAACATTAAAACCATAGGCGCTCGGACGACACGTTTCAGATCATGCGGAACTTTTTGTCTCAGCTGACGGTGTTGTCGGTAATATTTTACTTTCTCTTTTTTGCACTTTAATTACGCTTTTCTAATAACTTTGTCTTTTTTTTGCTAATCACTTTTTCTAATAATTAGTTTCCTGAAGGTTGTGGATTATGGATTGGTGGGTCTCGATCAGCAAAATGATTAAAAGCAAATTTTAATTAGTTGCGTTTCAAAACACGTTGAAGAGAAGTCGGTAGAAGTGTTTGAACTTTATCAGGTGCGTGTTTTTTGTGTAATGTAAAATCATTATTCTCGTGAGCTGTGTAGGATTATTAATAATTTGTGTTTATTAACCTTCCTTCACAATCTAGGACATTCCGGGGGTCACAATAGACTCAAAAAGTGTTGACAGCGTCGATCAATTTCTATTATGTAAAGACCAGTGACCAGCCAATGACAAATTAGGGTTACGACTTACACCGAGGGAGAGAGAGATCCTAATTCCATGTAAATTTATCCCCACTTGACTTGAGTCTATCTATCTGAATATTTTATACATTTGTACAACAGCTGAGTTTTGGAAATTCTACGAAAAACCACTCCATCTTAATCTCTTTCAAGCATTAATTATTTTTGGCCTCTAAAGGTATTAAGCCATGAACAAATGGTTTCTGTACATGTATCCGTTTTAGTTAAATTGTCAACTTAAGCCATGAAAGATATTCAGTGTTTCAAAATAGTTTTTATTTA
The DNA here is from genome assembly GCA_033629205.1 of Lithocarpus polystachyus. Classification (NCBI taxonomy): domain Eukaryota; kingdom Viridiplantae; phylum Streptophyta; class Magnoliopsida; order Fagales; family Fagaceae; genus Lithocarpus; species Lithocarpus polystachyus. Next base: position 693,802 of record CM066167.1, on the reverse strand, counting down.
AAAAAAAAAAAAAATGGTCCACCACTCTAGTATCATTTGTTTGCGGTTGGGACCAATGACAGAGCATAACACAAATGGAGCAAATAATTATTGTGCTTAAAGAAGGTTTGGTAATCTTTTTCATCTTTTTATGGGCAAAAGAGAAAAGCTGGAATAATAGCTTCCTTTAGGTCGCATAGATTTTCATGGTGCTACTGTCACAGCCACCCTGCCTGAAATTGAGTTAAATGGCATAGAATGCTGCAATGTCTGCTCATTAGCTGAGGCGATAAGATTGCACATGCTGTGCTTGAGCATTGTGTAAAGCTCTGCCAGAGTGTTTTTCTTTCCATTGTGAAAAAAAAAAAAAAAAAAAAAAAACCTTGTACTAGAGCCAGTAACTTAAAAATTTTATTTAGTATTACAAACTGTGTTTTTTTTTGCTGGGTAGTTAGTCTCACAATCTATCCAAAAAAGAAGTTAGGCTTACAAACTAATCTGAGAAAGAGAGACCTTTTAATTTCCGTAAACTCTTCTCTTTGTATAATAAAGAGAATAAAAAGAAGAATGTTATAGTTATTATCAATTTCTTTTATATATATATATATATATATATTTCTATTAACTATATAAAAAGAAGCAATACCTCTACAGTGTCATTTTGGTTTATTGACCCATTTTGTCTTCATTTTTTTTTTTCAAGTTTTGAATAGTAGCTACAGAACCTTGTGGCACTGTAACTACAGTTTTTTTTTTTTTTTTTTTCAAGTCTTTTGTTTGAACTTTTTTCTTTCGTTTTGTATATATTGTTATGCTGACACAATAAATTTCACAATATTTTCACAATTATTGAAGTGTCAATTTCTTATAAGTTAAAATAAAATAATAACATATGAAACTGTGACCAACCACAACTGAAAATAAATGTTTTGTGAAAATGTTGTCACACTATTAGGTGAATGTGTAAAAACTACCGTACTTTTAGTTTGTTCAATACATTTTTTTTTTTTAGCCATCTATTTGTGCTCTTTTTTCTACTAACTATATAAAAAGAGGCAATGCCTCTACAGTGCCCCTTTTGGTGTAGTGAGCCTTTTTTTTTTCTCCCAAATTTTGAACAGTTGCCACAGTGCCACTTTGGTTTGTTCAAGTGGCACTGTAGCTACACTAGCTACAGTGTTTTATTTTATTTTTATTTTTTTCAGTATTCCGTTCATACTTCTTTTTTTCTTTTAAATATTTATAAGAACCCGCATATATATATATATATATATATATTGTTATACTGAAACAACAAATTTTATAATATTTTCACAATTATTGAGATGTCAATTTTTTATAAGTCAAAATAAAATAATAAAATATGAAATTGTGACCAACCACAACTGAAAATAAATGTTTTGTGAAAATATTGTGACACTTGTTGGATGAATGTGTAAAAGCTACAGTACTTTTGGTTTATTCAATATGTACCGTTCATCGCTTTTTTATTTTTTATTTTTTTTTCAGTCATCGATTTGTGCTTTTTTTTTCTATATATAAAAAAAGCGAATAGGCTCATGAATAGTGTTATAAACAGTATTTTTGATTTAGTAACTTGCCCTTTTCCCTCTTTTTTTTCCTTCAAGTTCACCAACTTGGTTTGAGCTTGTTTTTTCCTTTTAAAGAATCTTTATATGTTTACTTTCTACTTGTAATGTAAACTTATATTGTATACACACAAAGAGTAGCAAATATTATATATATTTGCAAAAAAAAATTGTACAAATTTTGCAAATGTGTACAACATTTACCAATTTTTATGTGTTTACAATATAAATTTACATTGTACGTGAAATGTATATTTCTATATATATATATATATATATTATATAAAAAGAGTGAATGAGAAAAGTTACAGTAATTTCACTACAGTAGTTTTAGTTTGTTTAACTTCCATTATTTTGCTGACCGGTTTTTTTTTTTTTTTTTTTTTTTTGTGAATGCATAAAGTTGCTATATTATTTTTGGTTTGTCCACGATAAAATTCACAACACTTTTATAACAAATCAAATATGGTAAATTGTTATTGGTTTTAATTTAAACTTACCAATGAAACTATTTTTTTACTCGCCAATAACAACTTGTAATAACCTACTACTTAAAGTTTGTTGTGAAAATGTTATAGACATAACATTTTTTTGTGTGAAAAATATTAAGACATCTTGATGTTGTCACAATATTTTTAAAACTGCCGAGCTATCAATTCTTTACAAGTTAAAATAAAATATAACAAAATTATAAAAGTATTATGAAAATGTTGCGTCATTCTGTTGTGTTCTTGGAATTTTTTTGTTGGTTTAATCAACTTTGTTGAGTCAAAATTCACTATTCTACATACAATTTTCTTAGGTTGACTCTTTGTATATATTTTTCTTTACACACTATTTCAAGTAAAAACATATAGTTTTGCACACAAAAACAAGAAGAAAAACTTAAGAAAAAATATTTTTCATCCTTTATGTTTGGACTAGTTTATAATTCTTTTTTAAACTTTGAAATCAAGAAATTTTTCCCTTAATATTTTGGAAAAGAACAAATATGTCATATTGTTATTTTCTCAGTTAAACCCTAATGAAAACTTATGATTCTTAAAATATTTTATTGTGTAATATCTAAATTACTCCTACTAAATTTTAACATCCAAAAATTTTTCTTTACGTATTTTGAGTTTTAAATGATAAAAATTCTTAGAAAGTTAGAATGGTGATATTAGGTGTTTTATTTGTTATCTAAAGAATGTTGATTTTCTAGGTTTAAATTTTCAAAACTTATAACTTATCTAATGAAAAATTCGATGACACATGCCTTTTGTTATCTTTTTATTTTATTTTAAATTTCTTAGTAAAACTCAGTTGTTTATTGTTGGAAGATGATGATCTTCGTTATTGTTCTTAGAAGTTTTTAGAGAATAGATATATTGTCTTTAGCAAGTAGGTACTAAAAAACTATTATAGTTAAATAAATATTTATATGTTAAATAGCTACCCTAACTTTGTGGTTGATCAAAATTTTTAAACAAATGAGATTAACTTTTTACAACATAATTATCAAAATTCTTAAAATCAATGTCTCTTTTGATTAATGTAAATCTCTATATACTTTAAAAATCAAATGATTCATATCTTTGTTTTGTAATACAAATAAAACATAGAATTGACCTTAATTACTACAGTACTTTTTTTTTCACGGCAAGCACGTGCCTTGCATGTGCTATCCTAACTAGTATATATAAAAGCGCGAATGTGCGTATAGTAATTTGTACTGTACATTTGGTTTGTTCAACCCTTATCAGGTTTTTTTTTTTTTTTTTTTTGTGTTTAGTGCCGGTTTTGTACGTGCTTATTTGTCTATTCCTTTAAATATTTATTATTTACACATGCATATACAGTTATATCGACATAACAAATTCTTACAATATTTTCACAATTATTTGACAATATGCACTATTCATTAGACTTTTTTTTTTCAACAATAAGTTGGTTTTGCTTGTGTTCTTTTAGTTTTTTCTTTTAAATATTTATATGTGCATAGACAGTTACACTGACATAACACATTCTTACAATATTTTCACAATTATTGAGGTGTCAATTTTTTAAAGGTCAAAATAAAATAATAAAATAAGAAACTGAGAATTACTATTATCTAAAACTCAAAATACGTGAAGAAAATTTTTGAGATGTTAAAATTTAGTGGGAGAATTTTAGACATTACACAATAAATATTTTAAGAATTATAAGCTTTCATTAGGGTTTAATTGAAAGAATAAAAATATAAGTGGATTCCAGTTAGCTCAACTGGTAAAGTTTCTAATGGTTGTATAAGAGATTCGGAGTTCAATCTCCGCCTACACCAAAAATTGATTGGTGTCTTAGTCTGATAATAAAAAGCTATTATCAGGAGTGGACGGCATAAGTTGAAATTCTCTCTCAAAAAAAAAAATAGCAATATGACATATTTGCTATTTTCCAAAATATTATGGGAGAATTTGTTTGATTTTAAAGTTTAAGGGGTAATGCTATGCCCACTACATTTTCACAATAATTTTACAATAAATTTTATGTGACAAGGTATTTTTTATGGATAAAAAATTATATCAGTAGTGGGCCCAATTTAAAACAAATAACAACTTGTCATTTAGAATTTATTTTAAAAATATTATGGACGTAACATTTTTCTCAAATAAAATAAAAAAATGTCTATTCAGATCCTAAAAATGAAGGTATTGTGAAAATATTGTAATATTTTGTTGCATTCTTAGACTTCTTTTTTAGTATAGTCAATTTGGGTGAGCCAAAATTCACAGTTTCACACACAATTTTCTTGTATTGTCTTTTTGTTTTTTTTTTTTTAATGCATAATTTTAAAACCAGTGTTAATTTTTCACCAAAGATTTGCTATGAAAATATTATGGACGTAAAAAATAAAATAATAATATCAAACTGAGACCTACCACAACTGGAAATAAAAAAATATTGAGAAAATGTTGTGGCATTTTGTTGTGACATTTTGTTGTGTTCCTAGGATTCTTTTTTGTGTGACATTTTGTTGTGTTCCTAGGCTTCTTTTTTTGTTTAATCAAATATGGTAAGCTAAAATTCATTATTTTAGGCACAATTTTCTTCAATTGGCTTTTTTTTTTTTTTTAAATACACGGTTAAAAGTGGTTAGCTCAATTTAAAATCAGTAACAATTTACCACCTAGAATTTATTATGAAAATGTTGTTGACATAGCATTACTTTAAAATAAAATAATAAAATATCATACCAGAACCCACCATAACTAGAAATAAAAGGTTTTGTAAAAATATCATGACATTTTATTGTATTCCTAAACTTCTTTTTTGGTTTAGTCAATTTGTTGAACCAAAATTCATTGATTTATGCATAGTTTTTTTAGGTTTATTTTTTTAACACATTGTTTCAAGTTTAAAACACACACACACACACACACACACACACAAATTGATGAAGTAGCACTTTCCTCCTTTATGTTTGGAGTAGTTTCATTCTCCCCTGAATTAAAATTGAATAATTTTCTCCTTTATATATTTTAAATGAGCATATACTCATATTGTTACTCTTTTAGTTAAACCCTATCGAAATCTTATAATTCCTAAAATATTCCATTGTGGAATGTCTAAAATACTCCTACTAAATTTTAATGTCTCAAAAAAAATTTTCATGTATTTTGAATATTATGTGATAGACTGGTAGTCATGCTTAGAAATTTAAAATGATAATATATGGTGTTCTATTTGTTACCTAGAGAACTCTAATTTATTAGGTTTAAATCTTCTAGACTTATAATTATATCTAATAGAAACTTTGATGACAAATGTCTTTTGCTATTTATTTACTTTTTTTAATTTCTTTCCCTACTTAAAAGGGTGTTCATTAAAAATAAGTAAACTAAACATCGTATTTAGACTCATAAAATAAGATTATAAAAAATGAAGTATGAATAACAAAATTTTCATTGTAGATGATTACAAGTATTTAATTTGATGAAGATCTTCGAAAAAATTGTAGCATTATCATCGTTCATTGTGAAAGTTTAAATATTGTGGAAGATAATGACATTCATTATCATTGTTTGTAGCATTTTTAGTGAGTAGATATTACATTTAGTAAATAGATTCTAAGAAATTGTCATAGTAAATAGATATTTAAATAACTATTTTAACTTTAAGTACATGATTTCATATTTCTTCAAAAAAAAATTATATTAATTTTCTAACTAATAGGGCAGCACGTGCAAGGCACGTGCAACCCACACTAGTTACTATAAAAAAACTTACAAACATAATAATGAATGTGGTAATTAGTGCAACATACAACAATAACAAAATACTTTTTGGGATCGGCTATGGATTCTCGATAAATTAGATTAATATCAACATAATAAATATAATTTTTCAAATAAATTTTGGCATGTTATGTTTAAAAGTTGACACATTATAAGACTAATATAATAAAATTTATAATATTTCTAATATCACTAAAAAAAATTAATTAAAAAAATGTATTATTTAATTTATTTTCAATATAACATTAATCACATCTATTGTAATGTCAACTTGCAAACTTTTTATATTAAAATTTGATAATATAATTTAAGCATTATCCTGTATAAATTGTTGTAATGTAAATTTAACAGTAAACTAATTAAGGCAAAGTTGTAATCTAAAGTGTTAAACAATTATTTTCCATATTGGTATTCATTAATATTGTGAGTTCTAGTTAACTCAATTAGTAAAGTTTCTAATGGTTGAACAAGAAAACTCTACCTATATCAAAAAATCGATTAGTGTCTTGATCTAATAATAAATAACACAATCATCATAAACAAACTCTATCATAAATTTTTAAAAAAAAAAAAAAAAAAATGTCGGTGTTCTACTTCTGCGTGTGGAATCATTTATACCTCCCAACAAAGTAAACAAATGATTTAAATGAAACGAATGGCCCAACTGAACTAGGAAGACAAATTAGGATGAGCCCAATTGAATCCTATGAACCCAAGTTTAGGTGTAAGCCTGGCCCAACCATTTAATCAGCTGCAAATCCAAGCTCAACAAAGTGAGTTGTAAACGTAATGGATATCAATAAGTTTATTCACAGTATCAAATTTCACGATTTGATGAAGTGATCAACTGCACGTAATGAGTTCATGTAAAAATAGTTATGAATCACTTCAACAAGTTTTGAAATTGAATATTACATAAGGTTTGTTAATTGTTACTAGATTTATTGAATTGGCATCGGCTAATATTATAGTTACAAATTAGAAAATTAACAACATATATAATTTACAGTTGTCACTTTGAAATGTACAAATTACTTTTATAGTGTAAACAACACTAAAGTAGGACTCTTCCGCATCAGTCATTTCTTCTTTCGTAAATTTCTGCACTATTCATTTATAAGCTTGTTAAATTTTCTTTCCAACAACAGGGACTTTAATTGTATTTATTTTCGGTTTATTTATCTTGAAGATCAGGGCAACAGTTCAAGATCATTGATTGAGTAGCCAAATGAATGTATAGAACATTTTCTTAAGAATGTTAAATTATTGCAATGTTTTGTTTACTTGAGAATATTAAATTAATTCGTGCAAAGTTTTATAATTTTCAAAGGCCCATTAGCATTGCAACAAAGACTTGGAGTTGAATTTTGTCTCCATCTCATCATCTGAGTTAAGAACTTTGAGTCTTAGGGAGAATAATCTGAGTCATGGCCCAACTTTTGAAACCTTTCACCATCTTTCTCCAACCAAAAACCCAATATACCAAATCAATTTGGCCAAAACAATTGAAAAATTCAGCTATAAGCTTAAAAATAATTTGTCTTGTACCAAATGTGGAGGTGATTGGTGAGTAAGGTTGGGAGTAACGGTGGGGTTGGAAAACGATATGAATTTTTGTTCTTTATATATGTATATAGTCCAACCTTTGATCAAAGAGGTTGAATAAAATGTTCCTTATTAAATTAGCATATTCTTCATTTTCCCCTGGATTATGTACATTGATATATTCAAAAAATGTCAGTTAAATTAGCATTATTCAAATTAAAAATAATAATTGAGATGGTTGATAGTGAGCTTTCCAAAGTCCAACAGCCCATAAAAAGGGCTAAAAAAAACAAGGACCCAGCATTAGATCAGCCTCAAAGTCTTATCTCTATCCATATCCACCGACAGCCCAACTCCTATCTCAATCCACTAAGAAAGGCTACTCTGTCCCGCGAAGTTTCCAAAACTTTTGAATCGCTCTGCTATGCCCTTCATCAAGCTTTCTTCACCATTCCTACACCGCCAAAATGGCACAATAGCACTATTTACCAAAATATATATTAATTTATCAGTATTTCAGAAATATGTAGGGATCTACTACTTTTTGAGTACTCGAGTTTGGAAAAATCAAGTTTTCTATGGTACTCGAGTTCCATAGAAAATTTTCCGGTAAATTTGACGGCTATTTTTTCAAAGAATTCAAGTTCACGAAACTCGAGTACTATGGAAAACTCAAGTTCTGCAAACTCGAGTATCCAAAAAATGGTAGATCCCAACATATTTTCAAAACAGTAGTAGATTGATATATGTTTTGGTAAACAATAACATTGGGCCATTTTGGCTATTTATAGACAGAAAATTATTAGGTACTTCTAGAGTATCATAAATGCGCACTCCCTCCGCATTTATGGTATTCCAGGAGTACAGAATAATTTCCCTTTATAGACACCGTGAATTTGGTTTTATATATATATATATATATATATATAATTTTAATTGTGGCATTTTGTATCTCTCTCTCTCTCTCTCTCTCTCTCTCTCTCTCTCTCTCTCTCTCTCTCTCTCTCTCTCTCTCTCTCTCTCTCTCTCTCTCTCTCTCTCTCTGTGTGTGTGTGTGTGTGTGGCTGAAGGGAGTGGATCAAAGAATGCCACTTTGTGTTCTCCCATGCCATGATATTAAAAAAAAAAAAAATCGTTTATTTGGGTAAGCGCATAGCATAATAATCTAGGTAAAGTAATCTTAAAATATCATAAGTCAATGGTGATCAAAATCCATGGTGGACAATTGGACATTATTTCATAGGTAGAGCTTTCTCTCTCCAAACAAAAAAATCATAGGTAGGAGTACAACATTAACAAAAAAAAAAAAGTGCAAAATTTGATAAAACCCATAAAACCATTAAATAGTCGAATAGAATATTGTATAAGAACATTAAGATTATGAATACATCAAAAGGCATGTATTTGTAGAAATACAATTTAAGATCTGGTCAAACACAAAAAGAGTTTCTCTGTCCTAGGGCAGTTACTCTCTAAACCCTAGCTGTCAGTAGAATTTTGGTGCCTACTAATTGAGGGAGGCTTAGTTTTCTCTGGTTTTTGTGTCAATATACAGAGGACATCTTCGTTTGTTGACTAGTATAGACCAACTCTCTGTTTTGTGGGAGAAGTTTTCTCTCTCGGAATCTGAAGAAAGCAAATATGTTGTGGAGGAGTGTGTGAAGGTGGGAGAGTTTTTTATTGCAACACTGTGGATGTGACAAAACCGTTATGCAGGGGACACAAGATTGCTTTGAGTGGTGGTATTGAGAGTTGGGTGAGTTTTCACTATGAAAGGTTACCTAATCTCTGCTAATGGTGTGGTAAATTGACACATATGGATAGAGAGTGCCCTATTTGGCTTAAAGGGAAGGGTGTTTTAACAGAGAAGGATCACCTGTACGGCTCGTGGTTAAGAGCTTCAACCCCAAATCTGGCTAAGAAAATAGTGGTGAAGGTGGCGGGTTTGGAGGATGAAGACCCTATCGTTGGTAATCAGAGTTATGCCACTGATTCTGATGATAAGGAAGGGCTGCTAGAGAGGGAGAATGGAAGGTACTAGGTAACTAGCTCAGATGCTCATGAACAGGGGGATAGTGAAGGTACATGGTCAGGATTTTTGGAAGGTTCAGGCATAAGGGGGGAGGTTGTCCATGCATCTCTTATGTTGAACCTCATTCCAAATGATCCAAAATTGATAACCCCGATTTTAGTGGATTCAGAATTGCCTACAATGGAAGGAATTGGTATGCATAGGAGGATACCTAAATCTGATTTTCAGGTGCAATTGGATGCCATTAACACAGAGTTGACTAAGTTTGATACTGACAAGGGTGTAAGCGTGGATTGTGGGATTGGGCAGGAGCATTATGTTGATATGCATAATGGGGCTATTTTGAACTCATCGGCAGTGGACTTTGTCAAGGTTAGTGACGAGTTCAGTCAGCAACAAGGTTCAAGTATTAGAGGTACAGGGATAGCTAGAGTCTCAAAAAGGCCGAAACGTTTAATTAATGAGGATAGTGTTATGACCAAGGGCAGCAAGCGATCTGTCTTGAGCAAAAAAAGCCACAAAGAGATTGACTCCAAGGTTGGTACAGAGGTGGGGTGTAAGAAGAGTAGGAATGCAAAAACTTCAGAATTATCGGTAGAGGCTGGGTTCCAGCCTCGCCGGGAACAATGAATCTCTTAGCTTGGAACTGCCGGGGGCTTGGGAACCGCCGTGCAGTTAAGGAACTTGGTGAATTAATCCAAGCAAAAGATCCCGTGATAGTTTTTTTGTTAGAAACTTAGTCAACAAAAACACAGATGGTAGGCATTCGTAATAAGTTTAAGTTTGATGGCTTATTTACTGTTTCTAGTGAGAATAAGGGGGGCAGTTTGGCAATGTTATGGAGAAATAGTGTTAATGTATGGGTTGATAGCTTTTCTACTTACCATATTGACGTCATTGTTAATGGTGGGACAGCAAATGCATGGCGACTTATAGGGTTTTATGGTGAGCTAGATACAAGCAAAAGGGATGAAGGGTGGAATATGCTAAGGATGCTTAGTTCGAAACCACACTTGTCGTGGTGTTGTATTGGTGATTGTAATGAATTACTTCATGTGCAGGAAAAGAGAGGTGGACCACCAAGGGTGCATAGTCTCATGCAAGCTTTTAGGGATGTTTTAGATCAGTGTGGCTTTGTGGACTTAGGGTACTCAGGTCCAGACTTCACGTGGAATGGTTGTCGTCGAGGGGAGTTGATTTGGGAGAGGTTGGATAGAGGAGTGGTTAACTATGATTGGCTCTCTCAGTTTCCTACAGGTAGGGTTCGGTATTTGCACTGTTACATCTCGGATCATCGGCCGCTTCTTCTTTCTTTAGATTCAAATGGTGAGAACCAAAGGTGGAAAAGGAAGCCATTCCGATTCGAGGCAATGTGGTTGACTAATCCATAATGCAGTGGGGTTATTTCCACAGCATGGGCTTGTAATGCTGAAGGTTCACCAATGGTTGTGGCTACCAAGAAAGTGGCTAAGTGTAAGAAGATGCTTAAGGCTAGAATAGGGACCGGTTTGGGAATGTTTACAAAAAATTAAAAAGACTAAGGAGCTACTGTGGAGGGCTGAAGAGGAGGTGGTGAGATCAAGGAATGATGGAGAGGTTAGGAGGTTGAAACAAGAGTTGACTAAATTGTATGCAAAAGAAGAAAAAATGTGGCATCAGAGGTCTCGGCTGTAGTGGTTGCAATGTGGAGACCATAATACAAAATTTTTTCATAGTTTGGTGACTCAGAGAAAGCGAAGGAACTTTATTAAGGGTTTAAAGGATGCAGGGGGTACTTGGCATAAAGATGAGGACCATATTTCAGGTATGTTTACTGCCTATTTTGCTGAATTATTTACCTCCTCTAACCCTCATGATTTAGATCGTGTATTGGATGGTGTCCAAAATGTCGTAACAGATGATATAAGGGCTAACTTGGCTAAGCCTTATTTGACGGAGGAAGTTGAGTTTGCAATTAAAGAAATGGCCCCTTTAAAAGCTCCAAGACCAGATGGAATGCCCCCATTGTTCTATCAAACATATTGGAGTAAGGTTGGTATGGATATTTCTCAGGAAGTATTATCTAGTTTAAACTCGGTTTTACTGTTGAAATCCATTAATCATACTTTTATTAGCCTTATTCCTAAAGTTCAGAATCTAGAACGTGTGACTGATTTTAGGCTTCTTAGCTTATGTAATGTGATCTATAAAATTGTTAGTAAGGTTATTGCAAATCATTTGAAACCTTTTCTGAATTCTGTTATTTCAGAAGCTCAAAGTGCTTTCACTGCTGATAAACTGATTACTGATAATATTCTTATAGCCTTTGAGTCTCTCCATCATATGATAAATACTTGTATGGGGAAAACAGGTTTCATGGTTTTGAAATTGGATATGAGTAAGGCTTATGATAGGGTAGAATGGTTGTTTCTTGAAAAAATTCTCTTGCGGATGGGATTCCAAGAGTCTTGGGTGGCTTTGATCATGGAGTGTATCACGACCGTGTCTTATTCCATTTTGGTGAATGGTAAGCCTAAAGGTTTGATTAAGCCTTCTAGGGGTTTGAGATAGGGAGATCCCCTCTCACCTTATCTGTTTCTATTTTGTGCGGAGGGGTTGAATGCCATCATTAGGGGTGCAGCTTTGAAAAGGGAAATTCAAGGTTTTTTGTTGTGTAAACGAGGACCTAAGATTACTCACCTTTTTTTCGCAGACATTGTTTGTTGTTTTGCAGGTTTACCTTGGCTGAATGTGAGAAGATCCAGAAACTTCTCTCTTATTATGACGCATCTTCGGGACATATGATTAATAAAAGTAAGACTACTTTATTTTTCAGTAAAAATACTGATGTGTAGATTCAGGAGGCTATTAAATTATCTCTACAGGTTCTGGCAATACAACATTATGAGAAGTATTTGAGACTACCCTCTTTTGTTGGGCGTGGAAAGAAAGCATATTTTGCTCAGCTTAAGGAATGAATTTTGGGCCAAAATGCAAGGGTAGAAGGAAAAGCTTCTATCTCAGGCGGGGAAGGAGGTGATGATTAAGGCAGTGGTACAAGCCATTCCCACATACTTCATTAGTTTTTTCAAGCTTCCGATGAGCCTTTGCAAAGATATTGAAGCCATGATTCGCAAGTTCTGGTGGGATTAAGGAGATGCTAAGAAAATTCATTAGGTTAAACAGAATACACTTTGTTCTTCAAAGTCTGTGGGAGGTATGAGTTTTAGAGATATTCAGAAATTTAATAATGCCTTTTGCTAAACAGGTGTGGAGGTTGTTACATCACAAGGAAACGTTGTTGTTTAAGGTTTTTAGTGCAAAATATTTTCCATCTGGGAATATTCTTAATGCTAATGTTCATCCTCGATGCTCATATGCGTATTGGAGAGTCAGGGATGGGAGTACCATTGATGTTTGGGGTCATAGATGGTTACCTGCACCTAATCATAATAAGATTATTTCTCCTAGACTTGATTCACCTGTTCTGCATATTAAGGATCTGTTTTATCCAGGTACAAGAATCTGGGATCCGGGGCTGTTGGAGAGGACTTTCTTGCCGTGGGAAGCTGAGATGATAAAGGTCATTCCTGTTAGTGAAGGGCGTGTGGCGGACCTGCTAACTTGGCCTTTAACTCCGAATGGCAATTATAGTGTAAGAAGTGCTTATCGTATGTTGATGGATGAGGTGAGCAGCCAAGAACCAGGTACTTCATCTCTGGAGGAACTTCAACAGGTTTGGAAGGGCATTTGGAAGATTCAGACTCCTAACAGGATTCGCCATTTTATATGGTGTGCTGCTCGTGATTCTTTGCCTATAAAACTGAACTTGAGAGCTCGGCATCTGCCATTAGAGGATACTTGCGAGCTGTGTGGGGATTATCAAGAGACTACACTGCATAGTTTGTGGCTGTGTGAGCATGCTCAGGTGGTATGGAAGTTTGATATCACTTTTACTCAGTATTACAGAAAAGGTTTTTGAACTTTTTTTGATCTTTTGGAGGAAGTGCTGCGCAAAGGGTCAAGTATCATGTGGCTTTATTTTCTACAATGGCGTGGTGTCTATGGCAGAGACGTAATCGGATGAGGATGAAGCAATCTATGTTGCCTTTACATGAAGTCGGTGACAAAGCAAAAGGACTGGTGCTTGGATTTTTTGATGCTAATAAACCAGAAGCCAGGCCGAGAGTTCACAGCCCTCCTACTCGCTAGGTTCCGCCTGAAGATGGTTTGTATAAAGTTAATTATGATGCTGTCATTTTTGATTCATTAGGTTATGCAGGACTGGGGGTTGTGATAAGGGATTGTACCAGTCAGATTATTGCTGCCTTAAGTGAGAAAATTGGGCTGCCTCATTCAGTGGAAACAACTGAAGCGCTAGCTGCAGTTCGTGCTGTTGTGTTTGCTAAGGAACTGAGTGTTTTCAAGGTAATAGTGGAGGGTGATTGTTTGCAGGTGGTTTAGGCTTTGAAAGCTAAGGAGCGTTGCAATACTTTGTATGGGACTGTTATTGAGGATGCGCATCTTCAAGGGTCTTCTATGCAAGTTTGTCATTTTTAGCATGTTAGGCGAGAGGGCAATAAGTTGGCCCATGCCTTAGCTAGGAGAGTGGTTTCATCCGTAAATTTTGATGTATGGATAAAAGAACTACCTAGTGATTTAGAGGATGTATTCATTTTTTATTTTTCTGCTTTAGCTTAATAATATAGACTTACTGTTTTCTCAACAAAAAAAAAAGTGGAAATACAATTTATCTCTTTTTTGTTATTTTTTATGGGCTCTTTGTTGCTTTTTTTTTAATAGACTAGATTCCCTTATAACTTGATTTAAATGATTTTGAACATGGTACTTTAATTAGTTTCTCTATTCATTGGCAACATATTATATGAGAACTTCTAAAATCATCACCTGAAAGAAGGGAAAATGTTATTTACACAATAATTTTATACAAAATTTCATGTATATAATTAATATTATATGTCCTGTTTTGTTTTCTATAAATTTTATGATTATTATGATATAATTGTAAAGAATATATCTTAGTAACTAAGCAAATAGAACGCACAAAACGTGTGAAATCCGTGTAAACAAAGAGTTGTCATTAGGAAGATAATCTATAATAAATTAGTTTTTCCTTTTTTGAGAAACATATGACATAAAAAATTGCTTACAGAAATTCTTTTGTTACAGCTTTACGCCCTCTTTTATTGGTAAGTTAGAAAGTCTAAACGCGGCCGCTTATTTACAAAGCAAATAATAATTGTAAATGACAACAAAACTAGGATTCCCTTTCTAGCTAGTTGAAAGTTGATATCACTTAGAAATTCTATTCCCTCTTTAGCAAATTCTAATTCTTATTGATGATTGCAATATTTTATTTTTTAACAGTTTTACTGTAACAAGATCAAACGTGCTTTTAGAGAAGTGTCAACATTTTGCGATGATGCAAATGAGTGCAGAAGGTAAATGGTAGAAAACCAGTATTAATGGTAAAAATAAGGTGTGAACAAACTCTAAAAAATTTGTTGTCTAGTCTTATGTTCTTCTTGTAGTTAAATCTTTTGTCAACTTTGATGTATAATGTATTGAAGGTGTTAACAAGAACTGTTTCTGTTCTTTCGACTTCTTAATTTTATTAATGCATCATGCTAACAAGTGCTCTTAGGACATTGGTTAACAATTTATTTTAGGAAATTTTTTACATCACTTTTATGGAAAATGAAAAAAGCTATTAAAATATTAATTGTTTTTTTTTTTCTTTTCCCATAAAAACTTTCTTCATTTTATTTACCAAACAAAAATAATCCCAAGAATTTGCTTGGTTTAAACATATGAAAAATGGTAAAATAATAAAACACCAAATTAATGCCACATCTATAGAAAGTAGAGCTGTAAATAGATTTTGCAATAAAGAGATTTTATTAAAAAGTTTTTTTTTTTTTTTAAGGTTTGTTAAATTATTGTAACAAAATATTTCGAAGTTGTTACATCCAATTGCAATTAGTAATGAAATTAATAAAGAGCTTTTAGATGTACAAAATGAAAAAAATATGACATAATAAAAGTGCTTATTAGTCTATATGACATAGTATGAAAATTAGGTTTTCATTATATGACATAATATTAGTCTATATAATCATTGTTGTTGTTGTTACTGTTATTATTATCCTTATTATTTGGTTGTCATTTTTTTTTTGAAAATTAGGTTTTCATTCTTGAAATTAATGGACATTAAGTGTTATTTGAAAAACAAGTATCCGTATTTATGAAAAAAAAAAAAGAGATTTATGATTCATTTAAGAGGGGAGAAGGAGTGGAAATGAAAAGAATGTTTAAAAGTATGCACTTTCAATCTGTTATTTGTAAATTTAAGTTGGAGGGATGACATTATCGCAAAAAAAGATATATATATATATATATATATGAGGGAATGACATGAGTAATAGGAAACTCTTATTCCTACCTGTAGGGATGATAGGCTTAATAGCGTATATTGGGCCGTGGGCCCTGTCCGAGGACATCTAACAATTCGAAGATAAGTAAACGTCATCGCAGAAGTCCATATTAGTGAATAGAGACCGAGGTCTGATCATGAGGGTTTAGGAAGGAGGTCCGAGAACAAATGACACCTCAGCTTGTTAGAGCGGAGGTCAAGAGAGCTGGCCTGCCATCAAGAGCAGTGTTCTGGACAGTTCAACTGGCAAGGATAATTATCAAGAAGGAGTAAGGCAACAGGAAAGTAAGAAATATCTAAGGGAAAGCTGCTACCACCGCATTTAATGCTTTGTAGCTAACCCTTTGGCTACATTAATGTAGATGTGATACCTAAACAGTAGCAGACAGCCTTACAGCTACTCCAAAAAACTTCAAGAATGTACTGATGGGACAAGAATCAAAGTCAACAACTTGACCTACACGTGGATGGTGGAGATGAAGAAGAGAGGGGTATATAATAGAGAAAGAAGCCTCTTACAAGGGGATCTAGCTAAGAATGGAGAGAAAAACACTGTAGTAGCAAGAACTAAACTTGTAACCAAATTTAAAAGAAATATATACAAGAGTTGATTTTCTCTGACTGTGTTGAGGACGATTTTTTTTGGATAAAGCCAGTTTATATTTATTTTCTTGTTACTTTGACTCACTATAATTGTTATCCAATTCATTAGGGCCTAGTTTTTTAACCTACTCTTTACAAATTCATTGTATTGAGCTATTTGGGCATAAATCCTCGTATCTTTTGGGTTTAGGTACCAAATTGTGTCCTTACACTACCTTTCCCTAAAAATTATATCACTCAAAAATACGAGGAATTAGACCAAATGAAATGTTTTGTAATTTTTCTCACTTATTTTTTTGTCTCATTTTACTCATTTCACATTTAGGCTCTCCCTCTCATATCAGTTTCTTGTTGTGGCTTAGCACTCTTATTTGTCTTAGCTTTGCCTACTTATGTAATTTTATGTATTTATTTATTCTGATACTCCCAAACAAAACCTAAACCCCTAAACTATGAGCCAACCAGGTCAACAAACGTACAAAGGCATGATGGCCATGCCATTGGTTTTTAATGCCTATTTTTGTTTTTGTTTTTTACTTTCTTTTCTATTGGCTGCAGGTGGTTGGTCAAATTCTCAAGGAATGACAATTTATTTTTTATTTCTTTCCACGAATATATATATATATATATATATATATATAAATTGGTCTATTAAATCTCCCTGGTCAATCCTATAATAATAATAAATAAAAAAAATCTCCCTGGTCACTGGTGACAAAAACGTAGTGCAGGTTTTTATTTTTATTTTTTTTAAGGTTAAAATACTATAAAATCGACTCTATCTATTTCAAGTAGAATATATATATATATATATATATATATATATATACAGATTTTGAGTGAATATTTCAAGTAGAATAGAGATGAACTGGGGTAGGGTTGTCAGTTGTGTATAAAAAAGCTTTTAAAATCACCCATGCCAAATTCTTTCATGTGAAATATGTGGAGAAATGTTTTTTTTTTTTTCCACTTGACATTTTGGAGTGATATTATGATATTACAAATTGATATGTTAACTTGTTAAGCAAATCAAAAATATAACTAACAAATTATTTATTAAGTATATTTTTTATTGTGCATATTTTAAAATTTATTGACATGTTAATTAGTTGCTTTTTTCTCTGACATGTTATTGACATGTTAGTTTGTAAAGTTAACAATGTTTTAATATTTTTTGGGGGCATAACTAACATGTTAATTAGTTTTTAAACTTTAAAATTTACTTTTAAAGTTGTTTAAGCTAATAATGGCATTGGCTGATGATTTATACTACCAAAAAAAAAAAGTCCTACAGCTACGTTTTTAAAACACGGCTATAGCTCCTGAAAACGTGACTATAGGTCAATTCGGCCTATGACTGCATTTGAGAATATGCTTGATTGAAACTCATACTTTTGTTATTGCTCAAGCACACTTGATGTTTTAATAAATTTAAAAATGTTTAGTGTATGTACTATGTATTCTTGAGGTTTTCTCCTCTTAGCAAATTCAATTCCTCCTTTCTGTTTGCCCCAATATTTGAGAAGTAAAAGTTTTATGTTCAATTTTTAAAAATACATGATTACTTATTAAAAATATTCAAACAAAATCACCTTCAAAATGAGACGTTTACTATGAAAGAGAATGAATTATACATTAAGTTCATCTTGGATAATTGCATATTTCTCATAACTTTTTTTTTTTTTTTGGAGAATACTAACTTACTAAGTATTAACACACACACGGGAAGAGGGGAATATGATTTTTTTTTTTTTTTTTTTGAGAAAAGGGGAAAAGGTTTTTTAAAGAAACTTACAGTGGTGTATATTCAAAATGACATAACGCTTGGATACACATATATATAACTATATAACTATATATTTCTTTTAAAAAAAGTATATAATTATATCAAATATATACATTAATGAATACACACACTCCTTTTTTCTCATATGATAGTATAATGGATTTAAATTTTTTTTTACTACTTTCCCCTATCATTTTTTCCCTAAATAACATTTTCATTCTAATTATAAAAGTCATTTGCACCAAAAAATAAAGACTTTTATAAATATAGATATAGAGATTTTCCCGGCATACCAATCATCTCTATTTTACGCTGTATTCTATTAATTTTGATTATTTTATGATTTGGATTTTATTTTTTTGGATTTAGTAGGATAAAAAAAGCCACAATATCTAATATTTTAAATAAAGTTACAATTTGTAAGAGTTTATATATATATATATATAAAATAAAATTTGAAGTAAAAAAAAGAAAAGAAAAAAGAATGAAATGGACAAGGTTTTTGACATGGTGAGGAGAGAGATATAGAAGTGAAGGACAAATTGGTCTAAATTGTGGCAGAATTAAGGACGGATGATCATATTCATTATTCGTATCGTGCCCGACACAAAAATTACTAAAAAAAACAAAGAGAAAACTATAAAAAGACTAAAAAGTCCTCTTCCATTCCTCCTCCTCCCCCCAACACTGAGTAATTCTAAAGCCCCTTTTATAAACCTTCATTCCCAAGCTCTCTCTTCTATCTTTTTTTAAAAATTAAAAAAAAAAAAAAAAAACGCTCTCTCTCTCTCTCATATACATATAGAATTTCATTTTCAGTCTCTGTCAAAGCCAACCGATCCAAACTCTCTGAACCTCTTATCTCTCTTTCTGTGTAAATAATGCCATAAACGCCATTCAATTCCGAGTCGGAGATCAGAGACTGGAACAGAGTGCACACAGAGTGCGAGCGGAGTTGAAAATTCATAGGAATTGATTTTGGTTATAGTGACGGTCTTTGAATGGGGGCCGTGCCGTCAACGCCTCGCGGCAGCGATAGCAGCGTGCGTCCGCCAGACACGGCGGAGTACCTCATCGGAACCTTCGTCGCCGAGAAATCCTTCCCTATCTCCTCCGATTTCTGGAACAAACTCCTCCAGCTCCCTCTCAATCTTCACTGGCCCTCTCACCGTGTTAACCACGCTTGCCAACTCTTCGGTCTGTCTCATTTCTTCTCTTCAATTTTGCTTTCATAGCGTTTACGTATACCTCAATTGTTCTTTACTCTCACTGTTACCTAAGAATTTCATGCCTAATGTGTTAGCTATATATGACATTGTGTATTTGTGTGTTGTGGATCTACGAATTAACGGAATTCACTGATTTATGTGCTATTTTGATTTGTGTGTGTGTGTGTTTGTGTTTTTTGGTACTCTGTGCAGCACAAAACAATTCATACACAAGGCATCTTGCAAAGATTTTGATCCACCTCTCATGGTGTTTACAAGAGTGTATATCGACTTCTGATGCTTCCAATGATGTTTATGACAAGGCTGTGAATGCCGTCTACATCTCCTCGGTTTTCTTAAAATACTTGATCGAAAATGCGAAAGACGACAACCTTGAGGAGTTGTATTTGTCTCTGGATGAAAACGAACCTATACCAATGGACTTTGTCCTAGGTAATTGTTTTGTAATTCACTCTTTATCTTTTATTTATTAGTTATTATGCAATTGCTAGTGCTAACAGTGACCTTGAGCTCAACTGGTACCTCCTCCCTTATAAGAACTAGCTTATGAGAATTCAGTGAGGGGGAGTATTGTTCTTCTGAACCTAGTTGGTTGGTAGTTAAGTTGTTTGTATATTAATATATATTTGTATATTAATATATATTGTCAATTCCCAACGCTTCACTGGCATGATGATATTGTACACTTTGTTCGCAAAGACCTCACAGTTTTGTTTAGGGAGAAGGCCTCATGCCAATTAGAGTTCAAGGTCCCTCCATATAAGGCTTAGGACCTCCCCCTACCTAGGCAATGTGGTCAAGATTTGGTTCTCCCTCACCTCACCCCACTTAAGAGGTCTTTTGACCTTTTGGGTCCCCACGGGGTACCCCCTTAGAAGGCAAAAAATGTCTCTGTGTGGGACCTATCCAACATTCCGTCTTGAAGGCGTCCGCTCTGATACCATAGTCACGCCAACTCTTCATTGGCGTAATATTGTCCGCTTTGGTCACAAAGACTTCAGCTTTGTTTCTCCCTTGAGGTTTGGTGTCACAAGGGGGAAACAAAACCGTGAGGTCATTGTGAACAAAGTGGACAATATCATGCCTATGTAGAGTTGGGGTGTGACATATATAATTATATATCCTTATCTATTTTGGTGGCACTATTAATGAGAGAGAGAGATAGAACTTTTCATTCTCAATTTCAGTGTGCTTTGGCCTAAAGATTAGCCTTCCCAAGAAGAATAGTTGGCCGCGTGACATCATAGTGTTTTCTTTATGAATCTCATTTTTTTTCCTTTTTTGGGGTTTTGAAATGTCATTGGGGGATTTTTAGTGAGCTGGAGTGGCAAAAATTGTTTAAAAAAAAAAAGCTGCTATTCTATTCCTTTCCTCTGGGTTTGATGGCTATAATTTTCAGCCCTTGACAAAGAAGCAAAAAAGGACCTCAAGTCTAATGAATGTTTGAAGGAAACTTTGGACTGTTTCGACCTTACTACATGATAGATCTTGGTTTACTTGAACATATCCTGTCATCTGGGTTGGTGCTGCTTTCCTAGCTTTTTTTGGTGATTGGCACATGTCTTTTGGATAGGCTTTGTTTTATCATTTATGTTCTTCAGTGTTTTGGTTTGAGCCTTATCTGTGTAGTTTAGCTGCTTTTTTGATGGCCATGTTTTTAGCTCTCAGTAAAAAGCATTATCGGCCTCACATTAGTGTTTTTTATATGCAGATGAAAACATTGAGAATCTGGTTATGCATGGTATGCTTAGCTTTATCAGCTCAGTGGATGTGAGGTACATGTTAGGCCTCTCTTCTGGTTTGTGATTGTTGATAATATATTCTTTGTTACTTTTTACTTCTTTTTACTCTTTGTTCACTATCGTGAACCCTGTGTATTTTTCCTGCTATTCCATTTTCAATAATATTTTTTCTTACCTATCAAAAAAAAGATAATATATTCTTTGTTACCCTGATTTTTTTATTATTTTTTCGCAAGTCCCAAAACTTACCTCCTACATTTGGAGCTGCTTAATTTCATGCTGATTGCAATGTCGACTCAGCTTCTTTGTGGGCCATCTCCAGGACCAAAAGATGTGAACCCATTCATTGACGCAGCAATGGTTCAGGTTGCAAGATTAAACTTTGGCTTTATGAGTTCACTTCAAATCTTCAGATCTTTTAAATTTGTTGTTAGTGTCTTAGATTGCCACTGCAATTTTCAGGAAAGCTCTTTGGTTAGTTTGGTTGTGCGGAAACTTCTGCTCAATTACATCACACGCCCTGGTGTCCCTTTAGGAAGTACATCTTATTCCATATTTTCTGAAGGAAGTCAACCTAGTGTTCTGCAAAGAGTTGGTTCTGCAGCTGGTATGTCAGCTCGTATTCTGTCTATTTTGCTCCTATGTGCTTTCACTGGGTGTGTTATTGGTAATAGACAAAATTGCATTATCTTATGCTTTGCCATCCATCAATTGTCCTAAGGATTCACATCTTATGCTTCTTTAGAATGTTATTAAGCTCTTTTCAGAAGTGCAAGATAGCTTTTTGACAATGCTCAACTTACATAATTTACTGAAGCTTCTGTGGATGTTGTATTCTTTTTCCCTGCAGCAAATATTGTCTTGTTGCCGTTCAGTTTTTTGGTCAGTTCAAGTGGTGGAGGCTCAAGAAGTCCACTGTCAGACTGCAGTCTCCTTGTGCTTCTTGTTCTCATTCATTTTCATAAATGTGTTGTGAACAATGAATCCTTGACAGATAGAAGTATTGATGTTGCTACTTCAGATTCTCTTCTGAAAGAAAATACATATTTTTCTGACAACCCTTACTGCAAGGCCTTGCAAAATGCAACAGATTTTGAATGTAAGATGCTATCTCTCATTATTATTATTTTTTGAATGCCAAGGTTGGTGTTGGTAAATCAGTGCACTGCTTGCAGTTGACCGTATAGATGTTGAGGGGAATGCACATAGTGGTCCGCTTGTGAGGTTACCTTTTGCTGCTCTGTTCGATACTCTTGGCATGTGAGTGAATTTTTTTGTTTTGTATCAGTATTTAAAGTTTACACTTATTACTTAACTTATTTGATCATGTGAGGGCACATTGATTCTACTCTCTAGGATTTATTTTTGGGTTTAAATTGGATGCAAGCTTTGCTATATAAGTTTCACTTGTTTTCTATATGTTAAGATTTAGATGATATAGCATGCAGTATGATAAAAAGGGCATATTCTTACATTTGAATGTAGTGTACTGTGATGCACATATCATTTAGGCTCATCAGCTTAGTATATTTGACTAAATTAGATAATTTCCTTTGTTTTCTTTATTAGTACCGATTACTAAATGAATTTTTAATTATATTTTACCCTGTGCAATATGTCTGCCAATCAATTTGATTTGTCTTTTATGCTTAGCAATTAGCGATGTAGTTCAGCATTCTTCTTGGTTTTAGTAATCATCCCTATCTTATTAGTATTTAAACTCTTTTACACATCCTTGTTTTCCTGCATATAGGGGGTCAAAATTTTAGGTATGAGTAATTTTTATAGGGTCAAAGCCAAACATATGAGATCCAGGGTTCAGGAAGGAACTAGGATTTCTTCTTTGGGCCAAAGAATAAACCAAAAAAATTTCACTATTCAAGAATGAGAAACAGATTAAGATTAAAATCTAAATTAATATGTGAAAAACAAAACCATTATTATTAACTAAATACAACAAAAGAAAAGACACAAAAAATTGTTTATCAATACATTTAATCACTTTGATCAACATGCTAATCCCATAGAGTACGGTGACATGGTGTTCCCTTCTCTTATATTCATAGTGGATTCCACCATGAATATAATTAGTTTGATCCATCATGAATGTGAGAAGAGAGAGTATCATTTCACTGTATTATGAGAGTAGGAATAATTAATCCATATTAATTATCTAGTTAACATTCAATAGCCTTTTTAGTAAAAAGCCAATTAGTATTTCCGAGTAAAAATCAATGAAGAAACACCCAAACACAATCAAAACAGCATTATAACATAGATATTGAGACAGTTTTATGTCCAATATTCTTTTAAGTAAAAAGCCAAGAGTCTTGTAACTCAATTGGCAACTTCTGATGTTTCTAATGGAAATGTCTAGGGTTCAAATCCCCACTCCTAACTATCGAATTATCAAAAATATCCTTTTAAGTAAAAAAACCAATTTGTATTACCTAGTAAAAATAATAAAAAACAACCTAGCACACAGACAAAATAACATACGGAGATATTGAGACAATTTTATGTGCAATATTTGAAAATTCGAAACTATTCAAGCTCAGCCTTTTGTTCTATAATATATCCAATATTCTTCTAACTAAACAACAAAAAATCTTGTTTAATTTATCAGCATCTAGAAGGGTAAACTATGTTCTTTCTTTTTTTTGGCTGCTTTTACTGCTAGTAGTACCTGGATATATTGTGGCCATAACAATGAAGCTCAAATTATTTGGTACTTGCCAATGAGCTCTAGTTCAATTGATACCTCCTTCACTGATAAGTTCTAGGTGGAGGGTGAGGTTTTGGAATCAAGATTCACTAGGTGTGTGTAGCTTACCAATAAAAATAATAATTTAGTAGTTACCGGATGAAATTTTTTCTTGTATAATTGTATTATTGTAAGGAAAATGTGTCATAACTTGTAGAGATAAGAATTTTGTTGTATGTGTTGTAATGAGTTACACGTTTCACTGCATTTTGGTAGCTCCTAAGAGTCATATTGGCTCCCCCCCCCCCCCCCCCCTTTCCTTTTGGGGCTATATACTAATTGACTGAAAGTATAATAATGATAAACGTCTCTCTATCTCTATAATAATTTAGCTCCCTGCATCACCCTCCTTCCTTTTTCCTTCCGGTGCAGGTGCTTGTCTGATGAGTCTGCTGTCCTATTGCTTTATTCATTGCTGCAGGGAAACTCTAACTTTTTGGAGTATGTTTTGGTGCGAACTGATTTGGATACATTGGTATGAAGCAGCAGCTTATGTTTTCTTTTTAGTCATAATGAAATAAAGAATGCCATATATCTATTGTATATAATTGGTGCAAAAATCTTCTTGCAAAAACAGTTTTGTGACTTTGAATTTCTTGAAACGTCAATTTAAGATATACCATATGTGTAATTTTCTCATCATTGAGCACAATTAATTTCTTAAATTGTTTTTAATCAAGCAAGCTGGTGCATATTAACTACCAATGTGGCATAGCTGCACCACAGCCCAATTCTGATCTGTGTTTTTGCTATGAAATTAACAGTT
This sequence comes from Lithocarpus polystachyus, assembly GCA_033629205.1. Taxonomy (NCBI): domain Eukaryota; kingdom Viridiplantae; phylum Streptophyta; class Magnoliopsida; order Fagales; family Fagaceae; genus Lithocarpus; species Lithocarpus polystachyus. Next base: position 669,075 of record CM066167.1, on the reverse strand, counting down.
GATGCCCATTTTGGAAGCTTTATATAATGCTCCTAGGAGGTCAGCTAATCAAATCTACATGTTGCTGATTATACTTCTCATACTAAGCCAGGATTCTTCCTTCAATGCAAGCATTCATAAGATGGTAAGAATTACATCTGTTTGCCGTTTGAATTTTACATTAAGATTGTATTTGACACAGATTGTGCGGACAGATACTGCCTGGTGTTCCATGGTACAAAGAACGCCTCCTTCATCAGACATCTCTTGGTTCCCTGATGGTCATTATTCTCATAAGGACTGTGCAATATAATCTGTCTAAGTTACGGGTATGACTTCATTGAACCATCTTAATTTTCTGCATATGTTCTACATTTATGGTTACTTTGTTGAAATTTTTATGCAAAAGTGCTATAGTGTGCTGCATATCTACTTGAAAATTGATGGTGCCAGTTATGATAAATTCCTTTTATAAAAATTTCCGCCATTTAAAGCCTCAGATCTTCCAATGAAATTTAAATTCTTTATTGTGAAAATGTAATATATCAACGGCCCATTCCACCCAACCTACCTTTATTGGTCAATGGTCTTTAAACCAAACAGCCACCCCTAAAAATAAGGGTTGATGGGTTCAGTACCTAAATGGTGTGTGTGTTTTTTTGTTTTACTTACCTTTTCTTAAAGGTAAAGGTGAAAATAAATAACCACTGATATATGTCAGTTAATTGACAATTTGATGTTTCACAAAAGTAGCTGAAAAAATAGCTTTTCATTGATGATTTTGTTATGAGCATTTTACATTAAGATTTTGTTGATACGCAGTATACCTATTTACTTTTAGCAAATTCTTAGCGTTTTCATTTTTAAATGCTTAAATGTACAGGATGTTTATCTCCACACAACTTGTTTGGCAACATTGGCAAACATGGCACCTCATGTCCACCGTTTAAGTGCATATGCATCACAGAGGCTGGTCAGCCTTTTCTTTATGCTCTCACGCAAGTAGGTCACCCATGTTCATTTTTTTTTTCCCAAACTTTATATCTTGTTGCTTCATATTCCTGAATAATGATCCTGTACTTGTTGCCCCTAATGTAACACTGTATTTAGGTATAACAAATTGGCAGAGCTAAGAGAGAACAAGGTGCAACTAGCCAAAAGCAACTCAATAGAAGGAAACAGTCTTTCAGAAGATGTGGTCTGAAACACTTACAACTCACAAATTTTATGCTATTTGGATGGCACCCCTCTTATATTTTACATTTCTTTGCTAATTTAGATTATTTTTGTTGCAGTCGACTGAGTTGCATATATACACCGACTTCCTGAGACTTGTTCTTGAAATTTTAAATGCAATTCTGTCATATGCCTTGCCACGGAATCCTGAGGTATCGTCTTTTGGTTCAGAAAGGATTTAAGTGACAGATTGTTTTCTTTAATTTCTCAATAACACCTTTCGTGTTTTCTGAATATCTATGAAATTGGGCAGGTTGTATATGCAATAATGCATAGGCAGGAGGTCTTTCAGCCATTCAAGAATCATCCACGCTTCAATGAACTACTTGAAAACATTTATACTGTATGCTTCAGAGTCTTTATTATAAATTCATTTTTTTCTTTTGCCTAGCAATTCTGCAAATTGTTATAGGCAAGGTTAGGTGGCTGCTAAATTATCTGTAAGATTCTCTATATATCTGATCCATACTATGTGTCCTGTGTGTGTTTGACTTCTATGGTCTCTTTGGTCTTTTGTAGGTATTAGATTTTTTTAATAGTCGCATGGATGCCCAAAGAATGGATGGTGAATGGTCGGTAGAGAAAGTACTACAAGTCATTATTATTAACTGCCGATCTTGGCGGGGTGATGGGTTGAAGGTAAAAGAAATGGAAAAAAATCATAAAATAAGTAGTCCACTTTACATTGTGAATATTTTCTAGAGGATTAACATTCCCTTGTTTTCACGGCCTTCTATTCTGATCTGTCAGATGTTTACGCAATTACGCTTCACTTATGAACAAGAGTCTCATCCTGAAGAGTTCTTTATTCCATACGTGTGGCAGCTAGTCTTATCCCGATGGTATTGTTCTTGCATTTCCCTTTCTCCTCAAGTATTATTTTATAGAACTCTACTCAACCAAAGCCAATGTCCAACTAATTCGCATTAGCTGAATTATCATGTTGGTTTTGAGCTTCTTAACCTTATTTGAATAATCATCACTGAGGTCATATCACATTGCTGATTAATTGAAGGTCACTTGCCTATTTTAATGATTTTTTTCTCCATTTGTCTGTGATATGGAGTTCCTATATGTGTTACTGATTTCTTTGTTTTTTCTGATCCCCTTTATTCAGTGGATTCAGCTTCAATTCAGGAGCCATAAATTTGTTTCCAATTGATCCACCTGTAGAAGTAAGTATGTGATACATTTTATGAAGAAGACGCTTGATCAATCATAGCTAATCTAATAAAATTCTTTCTTTTTTGTGTTGGGTGAATGTATACATGTGTGTGTGTGTAATATCATATTTTTGTTAAGTTGTTACTTCTTAATATACTTTTGGACATGGGCAAGACACTCTCTCCCCTGATTGCACTCCAACCCTCAAATTGACTGTCCTCTTTTCAACAATCACTTTCTCCTCCTCACCCATTATGTATTTTTGCTTTTGTTTTCCTCTTGCTTGAAATTGTGAACTTTCCAAGCTTCCAAAGGAAGGAGGGAGGGAGGGAGGGTCCAAATAGACTTATTAATAAGAATGGGACTGTTGAGTCACATGTTATGGAGTTGTGGTTTGGTTGTGCACCCTTCTTAAATCAAGCTATTCAATTTCTGGTGAATTTCATGTAATACTGGTAAAAGACCAAACGGATCTTTCCGATTTGAGGTGAAAAAATACTAAAACATTAGTTGTCCAGAGATCATGCCTATAACTCATTTCATTATTCTTCTTTTCCATTATGGGGGCATTAAATTGCCACAAAAGATGTATTTCTTGCCAGTCATATCTGATAAAATGCTCTTTATCTCCTAACCTTTTATCTTAAGAAGCTTCAAGCATAAGTGCAAAGAATTTTTTTTCCCCCTCTTATTTTCTGATGCAGCATTTGTACGAGTTGGCACTTGCCTCCAAAGCATGTACCTCAAGCTATTAGTTATTTCTGTGAAACTTGTTAAATTAGTTTAGTCCAACCTTGCAGTTTTTAGTCATTAATTATTGAGGAGGCAATTCCATTTGCCTTTTTTCCTGATCCACTCTTATCAAGAAGCTCTAGAAATATGTTGTTTCAATTAGTTTATAGGCAGGGAAGTGTGATGCATTATGTTTTGGCTGGTGTTAATTATGTCTAACTAGTTGTCGTTGTGATTTATTTTCTCTAATGTAAGCTAATTTATTTCCTTCACTAATCAAGTGATTATAATTTCCAATAACACAATTCTTGGTTGCAGAAACAAGACACTGATGGAGGGGTAACCCATAAGCAACACAATGGTGATTTGAGCATGCATGGACTTCTCCTTGATCCATAATGGGTGCAGCGCATAATGTTACAACTAGAGAGATTCCTGTTCTTGGTGCATATGTAAATATATGAAAGAGTAAATGTATTCTTCTAATTCTTTCTGTCCATATGTTTGCTACACTGTAGAGTCCTTCCCACATAAATTTGAAATATTCAATGTAATGAATAAGAGACGATGCTCAGTTCCATTTTTATACCATAATTTTCCAAGAAAAACCACAACTTTGCCATGTCCAGTAATTAATTTGGGTTGTCCTTTTATATTTAAGTGATGATATATGGTTAATGAGGCACAAAGTCATTTGACAATGTAATACAGACGGTGAGAGTAGACAAACATATTTAGAGAGGACCACTACTTTTGATAGACTCATTTGCATATAAGTTTCTGTTCCTTTATAAAATTGAAATCTAGTTTACTTAAAATAGATTGCATGAGCTGCTTTCCAAATTACATGGAAATTAAATATTCATTTACACGAGTTGGCCTGAGTTAGCACATCAAAAACCTAAATAAGGGTTCCCCGTTGACACTTGACATACTCGGTAAAGGCTAGTGCAACCAAACCCAACATGGCAAACCTTCCATTCCACATCTCAGCATTTGAGGTCATCAACACATCTCAGCATCTGAGGTCATCAAATCCGACTTGGACTCCACGCTAATTCCCTCAAACAAAGGAATTAGAGATGCAAGAGTGAGCACAATGCGTTCTTGAGCATCCACGTCAGTGGATGCATATTTTCTTTCTATTTTACACGAAAAGGCTTACTTTTTCTATTATACACGCTCACTTTTACAAAACACCTACATCAGTCTGTCTATTCTACACTTTCTCTTATTTTAATAATATTTTTCTCACATCTTTATTATTATTTTATAATTACCCATGGCCCACCAACTTTAACACACAGCCAACTATCTGATCTCTATCTCAATCTCTTTCTTTTTCCTTATCACTTTCTTCTTTTTATTCTTTTCCTTCTTCGTCTTTCTTCTTCTCCGTTTTTTCTTCTTCAGCCTTCAGCACTTTCTTCTTTCTTCTGCTTTTGCTAATGCTGAAACAAGAAGCTAAAGAGAGAACTCTTGGTGGGTAAGCTTTTTTTTCTTTTTTTCTTTTTTTTTTTCTTTGAGAAGATGGTGGGTAAGCTTAAAAAGAACTTAAATTTAATGTTTTGGTCTGGATTTTCTGCTATTTCTGCATTTTCTTCTTGTTCTTTTGCAATTTCGGTTTGATTATTTATATGGGTTTGATTTTCTGTTGATTTTGGGTTGATTTTGTGGTGGATTATCAATTGTTGAAATGGGTTGGAGACTTGGAGCGGTGGTGATTGGGCTGCAATGGTGGCTGGGTGGTGTTGGGTTGGTGATGGGGTGGTTCTGCCCTTTCTTCTTCTTCTTCATTTTTCTTCTACTGATGCGTTGTGCCCTTTCCACGGTTACTGTAGTAATTTGGAAAATAAACAGTAGTATAGAAGGACTGATGCGGATAGATTTTGAACAAAAATGTGTAAAATGGTGCACTTTTTGTATTATAGATGGACTGACGTGGATGCTCTAAAAAACCAAGGGATACCACCATTGGATATTTGGGCAAAGGGCAAACACATCCGGGCCATTGGATTACTCCACTACTATTGCAGCAACAAAGCCGATCATTGCTAGCCTGCCGTTGATCCTCCCCAGTGCAGGCCCATTGAACGCCAACAAGTCAGAGAAGTTTGTGCTGACCGGTCAATCATAATGAAACACATGTAAAAAATTAATCTTAACTAATGTTATACACATAACTGTCAACAACATTTTTCATAACCATTGAATAACTTGTTGTGCTTGGTGCTTAATAAAAGTAGGATCATTTAGTAGACCCAAGTAAGAATTATGTTACTTCCATATGAACAAAAGTCATATTGCTGGTTATAATTGTGTCTATAGTATTACTCAAAAAGTAAAAATAAATAAATAAACTTAACAAACAAATTTTTCACAAATTCAAGATGACATAATTTAAGTTGTGCATAATTAAATTTGGATTGATAATAAATTTATGTGAAAGTAATTTTGCTCTAGTTATAATTTGCTGAGCAAGTTGTGAAAGAAATTAATGAATAATTTTGTGTGCTTAAAATAATTGGTAAAAAAATGGATCTTCAAGAAATATTGTTATTGTATATTTAGGGTTAATGAGCGAAAAAAAGAGATGAAATATCTCCTGGGTTAAGGGTAGCGACCTTGGGTGTTGGTTGAGGCGGTGAACCAGTGGAAATAATTAGAAACTAGTTTACCCTAGTTATGTGCCACATTTGCCATGCAACGCCCTTGGATGCTAGCATATCTTGGCAAATGTGGCACATAACTAGTGGGAATAATTAGAAACTGGTTTACCCTTGTAGACCTGTTTGAAACTACACGGGTCAAAGGGCTTGCCAAGATGGATTGCATTGCAGATGAGGCTGCCATTATCAAAGAGCTTTTATAGGACTTACTAATTAATAGGCTATGAGTGATCAAGTAGGTAGTAGAAAATGTAGTAAGTGGTTGAGGCATTTATGTTTGGTCTCGGAGTCGGAGTGATATATAGAGAGAGTGTTGGAGGAGCAAGCTTGGAGAGAAGTGGATATTTAAGATCCACGACTTGCATATTATGGCAGTGTCTAGTGTTTACTGCCCATGCATCAAGATTGTTTTTTGTTACAATAGGCATTGTTCGTGTGTTTAGAATTTAGACTTTAGATACAGTGTGTTTTCAAAAAGGTCATTTGTTCACATGGGTTCGCTTGTCCACACATGGTGATGTCGGTATTTAAAGGACGTGGCACTTGGGCTCATCAGAATGAGTTTGTGGCCGAAATGGTTCGAGGTTTTCACTCTTGATTTTTGAAGGGACTATACCATTCCACATTTCTATGTTCTACTCACCTCTCACATTGTGCCACGGTTTTTAACTTTGATATCACTAGCAAAGTTTGACGCGCAATTGATTTGGTTAGATAAAGCAACTTTTTTGTTTGATAGGAAAAGCTGGTAAGAACTCACAGTTTTCATTTTCTTTTTTTCTTTTGGTTGCTTAACTCATAGTTCAAACTGTTAATGAATGTGTATTTCCTTTTACTATAGTGCCATTATTCCTAGTTAGGCTCGAATTTGACTATCTCAGCCAATTTTGATTATAACGAGATACGTTACAATTTTTTTATTTTTTGATCAGGAGATATGTTATAAATTTTGTGCAAATTTTGTGCATAGGGGAGGGGTGATTTGAATGTTATGATTATTTTTTTAGTCTCTAAAGTTTGCATGAAGTTTATTTTTCTTCACATAAGCTATTACACCCGTTACAATTTGTGGTAAATCAAAAGATGAGACGGTCAAATCTTAACTCTATAATTTTAAAAGTTTAGACTCTTCACATGCACTCATTTGTAAAAAAAGAAAAACCTTTGTAAGAATTTCATAAAGATGTTGAAAAACAGAAGGATATATAGATATCTATCCAATATCTAAAAATTGAAGCGTAATATTTATTGTTACTACGCTCCTGTTAAATTACATCTGTATAGTATGTCGGTTTGCTTTAGTTCATTTAATCCACTTTGATGCTGCTTTGAGATGAGAGATTTATGTAGAAAGATGCTTTGGGATGAGAGATTTGTGTAGAAGGATAAGTTGATTGACAATTATATTAATACTTAGCGTAATTTTGATAGATTCTTTAAAAAATTATATTTTTCTTATGTTATTAAAATCTTGTATTTTTATTTTAATATAAGTGATGAATTTTCTTATATCTATTTCATTTTTAGGCCATTTAAGACGTATAAATGACGAACTGTTTGTAAGAAGAACTAGAAAAAAATTCTAACTACACATTGCATTATTTACAAAATATCTAACCTTATATAATAATTAAATGTAAAATACATTATGTTTCTTTAAAAAAAAATCCTATGAAATTTAAAACATTGTCAAATAACAAATAAAAATAGCTTAATTTAACAACTCTCAAGTCTTGACATATATAAAACAACATTTACAATGTCCAGCAAACTATGATGCGTAATCAAAGATTCACATTGTTCACAACCCTGGCTCGAATCTCCCAAAACGATTAAAGGACCATATAACCATCACTAAAAGGGGCTAATGAGCAATTTCTTAGATTTGATATTTAGGAGCCAAAGGACGAGGGTTGTAAATGAATCAAGCAGTTCACAAACAAACTTAGGCTTGGCTCGATTAATTTGCTCATTCATGTTTTTTTGTTTATAAATAAGACAAGTTTGAGTATTGATTTTACGCTTGTTTAATAAACAAGCTGAGCCTAAGTAAAAACATTTGTTCATAAACAAGCTCATGAACTATAAAACTCGATACAAAACACAAGTTGAGCATAATTAACCATTACACGTCTTAATAATGACATGACTAACATGAGATTACTACCCATTACCTTAATTTTTCCCTTCACTCTAAACTAACCAAGCACCACTTCAGACTTTAGTTACATTTTTTTTTTTTTTAATTTAAGTGGGTCACATATGGTCCTTCCCCATCAATCATCTGACGCAAAGTTATGAAACATGTTAGTCATTTTCTATTCATAATAGTACAAACAAGTATTTTTCTAGTTCTTCACCATCTAACATGGATGTAAAAATTATATTTTAAACAATTGTTGAAGTTATAGACAAGGAAGGATGAATGGATGGATTTAATTATGTAAACAAGCTCATGAACTATAAAACTCGATACAAAACACAAGTTGAGCATAATTAACCATTACACGTCTTAATAATGACATGACTAACATGAGATTACTACCCATTACCTTAATTTTTCCCTTCACTCTAAACTAACCAAGCACCACTTCAGACTTTAGTTACATTTTTTTTTTTTTTAATTTAAGTGGGTCACATATGGTCCTTCCCCATCAATCATCTGACGTAAAGTTATGAAACATGTTAGTCATTTTCTATTCATAATAGTACAAACAAGTATTTTTCTAGTTCTTCACCATCTAACATGGATGTAAAAATTATATTTTAAACAATTGTTGAAGTTATAGACAAGGAAGGATGAATGGATGGATTTAATTATGTAAAGTTGTAATTTGAACAATAACTAATTATACGTGGGACTACAAGCACGATAAAATGAGTACACTATTTTTTATCTTTATTTTTGCAGATTTAAGCATTTGATAATATAATTTTGTTAGATCTCAAGTTCAAAAACTTGACCTAAGCTCGAGTTTGAGCTTGACCCAAGCCAAACTCAAGTCTTTTAGCTTTCCCACAAGCTTAAGCTTAAATATTATTTTAGGCTTGTCACAAGCTAGAACCAAGCTTGAGATTTTGACTTCTATTGACGAACCAAGCTGGTCTACGGCCCTAAAAGAAAACCTGTGTCCAATGTCTTTTATCAATGATAATCTATCTCAGAATGAAGGCCCAAGATTCTAACAGGGTTCCTGAGGTGATTTATTATGCAACAGCTGTGTAGAATACATATAGGAATGATTCTCACACTTGTGAGGTCCATGCTCATAGAAGAGGACACTGTCATGTATGCAGGATGCAGCCATTAAGTCGACATTAAGTCCTATTGTATTACATGGGTTGCACGTGTATTACTAAAAACAAGCCTATTACATATTATCAGTCACAAACTCACGTGATGTCTCGAAAAAATGTAATATAATTCTTTTATAAGAATATAATATAAAATTGGTAGGTTAAATAGCGCATGTGTTATTTAATTTTTTTTATTTATAAATTTTATGTAATGGAACCTAAAATATATTTTGCATTAATATATATATATATATATATAATTTAATAAAGATTTAAGTTGCTTAATTATAGTGTTGTTTTATATAAATGGAGAATATGTTATTAAAATGATTTTTTAAAAAATTATTATAATTGATTGACTAATTTGAACACACACACACACACACACACACACACACATATATATAACCATATTCTATGAAACATATGCAACATTAAGTATAAATTATTATATAAGTTTAGAATTGTAGCATTTTTTTTCTTTCTAAATATAAGTATAATGCCTATATTTTTGAAGTAATATTGTGAATATTTATCATTTTTATTACTTTTTTAGTACTCAAATTTCTAATTGCTAATTTCTACTGCCTAAATGCTTTGTTTTTTTTAGTCCAAAACTAAAAAGTTTGCACTAAATAAAATAAAATTTCATACTTTTCAACACAATAATTAAGAAAAACAATATTTTGAGCCCAAAACTTAAAAGACAACCTATAAAAAGAAGCAAATGAACCAAAGTAGACCGAATGGACCAAAATAGACCACATTGAAGCAAAGTAAAATAGACTGAATGAACCGAATTACTAAATTGACATGGCTTTGTAAAAACAACAAATGCTAGGTTTCAAGTGGTTGTAGATATCTACCACGAAAGGTTTGCAGGTATCATCTAAAATACAATCTTATTCACTGTGTTTTTTGATGAATTTATTCACTGTGTTAAATAAATGTGAACCTTGGAGATTAAATCTTTCTAATTTTTCTACATGGTATGGCAACGACAGTAGACAATTATAGGATTGAATTCAAAACGATCTTTCTAGCAAGGACCACTAGTTTTGAGAGACACTTTTGCAGATAATTCTCTATTTCTTCTTGATAAAATTGAAATCAAATTCACTGAAAATTGGATTACATGAGTTACTCTTTCCAAATTACATGGAAATTGAAATTATCATTTATACAAGCTGGCTTGAGTTAGCACATCAGAGATCTAAATAAGGGTTCCACCCTTAACATACTCGGTGAAGGCTAGTGCAACCAAACCCAACATGGCAAACCTCCCATTCCACATCTCAGCATCTGAGGTCATCAACCCCTTTGACTTGGACTCCACACTGACTCCCTGGAACAAAGGAATCAGGGATGCAAAAGAGAGCACAATGCTAGTTCCTAAGAACCATGGGATCCCTCCATTGGATATCTGTTCAAACACATTTTGGCCATTGGATAACTCCACTGCCAATGCAGCAACAAAGCCAATCATTGCTAGCCTACCGTTGATCCTCTCCGGTGCAGGCCCACCGAATGCCAATACGTCGGAGAACTTTGTGCTCACCTGCTAACAGTGTAACGTGTCAAAATAATCTTTAACAATATTGTAAAACACGGCTATAAGTAAACAATATTTCTCACAACAATTCCACGACCTGTGCATAATAAAAGCACTATCTTTAGTGAACCAAGTAAAAATTATGTTACTTTGTGGTAAGATCTCATGTCAATAGCTAGAGAGGGCAGATATACTTTTTGTTCAAATACCTGAATTCTGTTCATTCTCGATTCTTTCCAATCTCCCATGGTGGATGATGAACACTAATCTAGCTATTTTTTATTTATTATTTACATTTTTCCTCTCAAATTAAATTACACTTAACAATATATTATATTAAAATATATTTAATAATAAATTAATACACGCAAAATTGTTTTTTTCAGAGAACGCTGTATTGTATCTTAGTATTTAAAGAATTACGCATATTACAGCCTACCCATACCTGTAGACGTATCTCTACTTTTTAGTCGAAGAGATACCTCTACATCTTAGATTAACAGTTATATTAATTAAGTCTCTGACATTACTTAAAAATTTTTAAAATGAATAAATTAGAAACAATTTTTTTCACAAAATTAAGGTGAGATATTTTAAGTTGTGCATAATAGAATTAGGATCACTAATAACAAATTTATGTGAAAGTAATTTTGCTTTAATTATAATTTGCTGAGCAAAGGTCAAAAAAGTTCATGAATAAAGAATAATTTTGTGTGCTTTAACTATTTGGTAAAAAATGGATCTTCAAGAAAAATAAAAATATAGTCATATATATTTAGGGTTTCTAACTCCAAAAAAAAAAAAACAACAACAACAACAACGACAAAGTATCTTTTGGGTTATTAAGGGTGGGTACCTTGGGTGCAGGACGAGTGGTTTGTTGTGGCTGAGGTGGTGAAGGTGAAGTTGTTGCAGGCTTTGGCTTCTCCTGCTGGTCCTCCTGCAAAGCGAAATGCCATGGAATCATACAGTCAGATTCTTTACTTAGAAATCAATTAGCAGATCATGATTATTAAATCATTTCTATCAAACTTTTGAGATTTCCAGAAAAAGAAAAACAAACTAGACTTTTCTTTACCTCTGCGATGCAACGGACTCGCACACTAGCATATCTGGGCAAATGTGGCACAAAACTAGTGGGAATTAGAAACTGGTTCACCCTATTAGTAGATCTGTTTGAAACTACACGATTCAAAGGTGGTCTTGCTAAGATGGATTGCATTGCAGATGAGGCTGCCATTGCCAATTAGAGCTAGCTTAATGGAGTAGGCTGTGGATGATCAAGAAGCTATAAGCACTAGGAAATGAGGTACTAAAGTGGTTGTTGTAGAATTAATGTTAGGTCTGGAAGTGACGTTATATAGAGGGTGTGTTGGAGGGGCAAGCACTAAGGCAGAGCAGTGGATATTTAAAGAGCCACGTCGTTCCATATATATTTTCAAAAGGACATTGGTTCACGTGGGTTCATTTGTCCACACATTGGTGTAAGCAATAGACGTGGCACTCGCCTTCACCAAAACTTTCTACCACTGAGTTCGAGGCCCATATTGCTTCCCAGGTTTTCACTTTGAAGTTTGAAGGGAAGGGAAGAGACTAGACCATTCCACATTTCTCTATGTACTACCCACCCTCTCAGTCTCACATTGTGCCACGGTTCTGTACTCTTTCACTACCAAACTTTGATACTCAAAAGATATACTATTTGATTCGGTTAAACAAGCAACGTGGACTGTTTGTATATTTCTCTAATAAGGTAAAATAAAAAAAGATAATTATTTTCTTGAGTACGTTTGTTTGGTAGGAAAACTCGTAGCAACTCAACTTTCTTAAAAAAAAATAAATTGTGGCTAAACTCACAGTTCAAAATTTTAATGAGTGTGCATTTTCTTTTACCATAACTCGACATCATTCCAAATCAGGGTCGAATTTGATTGTCCGAGCCTATAATATGATCACAAAAAGACATTTTACATTTTTGTGTAGTAGTTTGAATGTTATGGGTTACTAAACTATTGTTTTCCTCTCTAAAATTTGCAGTAAATTTATTTTTCTTTCTCTTAAACTACATATTCAAACCGTTACCTTTTATTTATTATTATTATCATTTTTTTTTTTGGTGATAAATCAAAAGATGAGACAATCAGATCTCACTCTCTTTAATTTTAAAAAGACTAGTTTCTCAAGCTGTTGTAAGATTTTTCTAAGCCTGTGGGAAAACTAAAGGATATGTAGATCATAACCGATATAAAAATCAGCCCAATAAATCAAAATTAGATTAAAACCCATCAAAATTTGAAGCCCACCAAACAAGGTATTCAAATACAACGAAAAAGAAGAAGAAAAGAGGATCTAGAATGACCATCATCTGCTCGAACATGTAACTTGTAACTTAAACATTCCCACCATAATATCATAATTCACAACATATGATCATGTAAATGCACATTAAATCCAAACAATCTTTTCAAAGAAAAAGTGATCATTTACCGCACACAATGTTTAAACATAGAAAAATGAAAACCTTGCCAATCTCTCTATGCAGAAGCCCTCAAGCTAAATATTGAGGGATTGCAGCATCTCAATCAAAGGTTGGACAGCACTCCTCTATGCATTGCAAAACTGAAGAATTCTAAAGAAGAAAGAGATGAAACAAAAAGCATGGAATCATAAAAATAGAAAAAACATGTGACAGTTCCCAACACCCAGAGGGGATAATGATAATGAAGCATGCAACTATTTCATATGGAAAAAATAGAAAAAAGATGTTGCCACAGGTATTAACTATGAATCTCGCACTAAATGCTAGCATAACAACTTATTCATCATGCATTTGCAATTCCTTTATAAGGAGATTTCTCTCTCCTGCCCATACATTCACAAGATATATTCTTTTCTCACTTATTTTTCCCACGATGCAACAGCAGAGAAGAAATGTTTCACTTCAAGGTTGTGCTTTTGTTTCTATATCTATAAATTGCAATTACTTTGATGGGGTATTTGCAACCTCCCAGGCATATTTAGATATTGCAGCTGTATTTCTTTCACCAGCCACTTCACTGATGGGCATAGCATCACAAATTTCTTTCAAATCCTCTTGTGTAAGCTTCATTGCCAAGGATCCAATGTTGTTATCAAGATTCGTTATGTTAGTTGTCCCTGTAAATCATCCTATCAATAAGTTTCACATCATGCTCTACTAACGAAACAAGAATTGTCAATTAAGTGCATAGTTCTTAAGTTATATTTCAGTAGGAAGTAGGAACAGAATTGAAGAGTAGAATTTCATTTTTCATAGAAATCAGAAAAGCTATTGATTGAAGTGAACAAGCAGTTGCATAAAGAATTCAATCATATATATGTGTGTGTGTGTGTGTGTGTGTGTGAATATAGCACAAGAAAGCCTAATATACCAGGGATTGGGATTATATCATCTCCCTGATGGAGAAGCCAAGCCAGAGCTAGCTGAGGGGGAGAGCAGGCATGCTTTGCAGCCAAGGTGGCAAATCGGGCATATAGAAGTTTGTTCTTTTCTAAATTCTCCCCTGAGAACCTTGGGTGCATAGCCTGCCAGGAATATTAACACCAACATAAATTCCAAATTTTTTTTTGTAAGAGTATTGATTTAAAACATTGTTAACACATGGAATTACTTAGGACGTTTGTGTTTGGTAGGGTGTGGGGGAGTCGGAAACCTGTTTCAAGAAAAGAATCATATGGGTTTGTAATAGAAAGCATGAAATTACTTAATATTTATTCATAGCAACATACCAACCTACTACCGGTAGGCAAGCTCTCAACAACTGCCTTCCCACCGAAGAACCCTTGACCAAGAGGGCTGTATGCCACTAAACCAATACCAAGCTCCCTGTTCCAAAATGGTGGCAGCTTGATGAACTAATATGGTTTAAAAATGCATTCATATTTTGAAATATTCTCAATGTATCTAATTCAAAATATTCTAAGATTGCAAAGGCAACTTGCTTCACATATGAATCTTGATAAGATGGTTTAACAAAGCAAAGACTAGAAATTTAGAACTATATATAACAAACCGGCAAAGTGGAATTATCTCATCTTCAATTTCATGGGTCCACAAAGAATATTCCATTTGTAAGGCAGTGATGGGATGAATTGCATGGGCTCTCCTTATTGTGTCTACACTGGCCTCTGATAAGCCAATGTATTTTATCTTTCCTTCTTCCACTAGCTTCTTGAGCTCCCCAATCTATAAAGAACAAAGTAAACAGCCATGACTAGAATGTAGTCTTGTGCATTTTAAATAATAGATTGAAAGGTAACAAAACATTTGAGAGGGGGACAAAGTCTCTCAATCCTTACAGTATCCTCTACGGGCACTGAGAGGTCAATACGGTGCTGATAGGATAGATCAATGTAGTTGATGTCAAGCCTCTTAAGACTAGCTTCACAGCATTCCCTTACATAATCAGGGGTTCCCTTTACCCCATATTTACCATCCTCTAATCTGATAATGCCAAATTTTGTAGCCACTTGAACTTTTTCCCTAGGAAGCTGTTTTAAAGCCTGAGAAAACAAATAGTGATAATAATAACACCAATGATATATCTGTCAATCCATGCAAGGATGTGAATTTTCCACCAGATCATTTCTAGAAATGTTGCAAATCTCAAAAGAGAGAGAGAGAGAGAGAGAGAGAGAGAGAGAGAGAGAGAGAGGAGATTATCTGCGTTCAATTGTACTCAATTTGTCATGAAACTACAATTAATTCTTGTCAGATAATTGAAGCATATGCTCAACTAGTCTTATTATTTTTGTTCTTCAGAGCCTCTTATTGTCATATTGTCACTCAATAGCCAATGTCATGTATTTCCTCTTATTAAATTAAGAAAGAAAGAAGTTCCCACAAACCTTGATGGGAATAACCAAACAAACTTGGGTATTCGTTTGATCCTACACTAACTCAATTTGGTAATACATATGCTCAACTCAGGTTAAAACTTCAAAATAAACAGAAAACAGTACCTTGCCAACCATGATTTCATTATCATGATTATTTCCATAGAGGTCTGATGTGTCAAAGAAGGTAATACCCCTATTGAATACTTCCCTAATAACTGAACAACCAACTTAATTAGAGTGAGGAGAGTTGTATGATAGTCCGGCACATCCATAGCCTAATCTAGAAACCTGCAGTCAAGAAAAGGATGCTAAAGGAGAACACAATAGTTTCTCAATGAAGTTAACACCATAATGAGAAGTTATGAAACCAAAAATTTGGATTTCCACTTAGTCCCCAAGATCTTCTCAATTTATCATCAGAACCTGTTAATTTCTCTAGTTCTTACACATGGAGTTATTTTCAAGACGGTGGTCTTTTTCCACTGTTACTTTTATGCAGAGTGATCCTAAATTCCAATCCAATGGGACACTGCTAACATAATGTTCTAATGCCAATTAAATAAAAAGAGATTAATTTTGCTAGTAGGACTTGCAAATATATTCTATAAAAATTTATATACTCCATGCTTCTGAAGGCCTTGTCTGAATTACAAAACCTAGCCTTGCAATTTGTGTGGAAATTAGGGGCTCTCATTTGCCTTTGTGATTGTAGAAACAGAACCTGCAGCTTCTGATTTAAAAGACTTGACAATTACAGTGTAGTACTAAGATTATCAACATTGATATCTCTTCATATGTATCTTTGTTTATATATTTATGTAGGTAAGATGTTCCTCTGTGTCATGATGAAGAATCTCACCCATGTCATTCAACTTCATGATTCCAAATGACTCACTATATGCTTGCCTTCCTTTCAAAAGCCTACCAGGGTGAGGACTGATTTTGATTAACATTGAAAGCATTGTAAAGATATGAGAATGGACAAAAATGAATACATCTAATCTAACACACAGCAAGAAAAGACAAAGCCCTATGGTTCATAATCTATAGCAATATTGGGTAAAAAAAGATTTGTATGTCAGATCTCAAAGAATTAAAATCTGAGACTACTAAACCAGTAAATAAAATGTCATCTAATTTATCTTACTATTATCATTATGTAACTTAGGAGTAAAATTTCTAGTAACCCAATAAAACCTGAAAAACCAAACCTTAATAAAAACAAAAAACAAAAAAATTTGCACTCCTGCGCAGTCCATAGATGACAAACTAAAAAGAATGACTTTACAGCATGAAAAACATATAATGTTATTGATAATTAATCAAATATCAGACAACTACTGTTCTAACTAGGAAAGAATTTTCAAGAAATCTAATTCAGTGAAGAATACATGTGTGGTGACTGGTGAATGATATTGAGAGGAGAGACAGAAGGAAGTGAGAAAGAAACAAGCTGACCTCTAACCCCTGACTGCCAAGTTTGACTCTTGGGATTTGTATCTCTTCCTCCATTTTCATTTTCGACAACACAGGAGCTGGAGCTTCAATGAAAAATATTCTCTTGTAAATACTTGGGAGTAGGGACCAATGACCATTCCTCTTTTTCCCACTACCAAAATTTTGTCTCGCTCCTAATATATATTTGTGACAGTGAGTGCAGAGTTTTTATTTTAATGGAACTCGACTTTATGTATGTAAATTTTTTGGTACGAAATTCGAATATATATATATATATATATATATGTATCAGTGACTGCAGTGTACATATTGGATTGAATTGCACCTCTGTGTTTTCTTGATATTTGTATTTTGGACCAGAAAGTTTAAAAACAAAGAAAAAGACTCAATGCTTCCCTATTGGGTGTCCTTACGAGGGTCTTCAGTTTCCCACCCATGGTTTGTAAAGAATTGCTTTTGTGTTTGCATTCTTAGTGATGTAGAACAAACCACTATGGACTTCCTGAACTCTTTAAGGGCGTTTGAGAAAGGCAAATAGGGGGCACCAATAGAAATCATTTGGGTGATAGAGTTGAAACTGCATGAAATTTGGCAAACTGAAAGGAAACAGTTTTCTAATCAATAGTCGTCGATTTGTCATGAAATGTACCCTGATTTTGGTGAATTCTTTTATTTAGCTCATGAAAACAGTGATTTTACCTTTTTAGTAATTTTTGTTTGTTTGACAACTTTTTGCTAAAAAATCAAATAAGGTCCCGCTTATTTTGGGACGATCCTTAAGGTTAGTAGTTTATGATTTTGCATTTAACTTAATTTTACCATTTTTTTGTAAAATTCGAAATTTTGCTGGCTAATCTCGTAATTAGTGCGAATTAGGGTTTCAAACGTTTCCTAATTGTCCTAGGCTTTTATTTTGTCAATATTTATATGTTTTGTAATCTCCAAAGGCAAATCAACTTATTATCAATAAAAATACAAACTTTTTGTCAATTGTTTTCTTTGGTAGATTCTAGAATTGTCACCTTGTGGATTCAAGGGACTACTTATGAATTTGAGGTTCATCAATTGGGGGCTTTAGATATTTACACCAGAATGATAGTATACAATATATATGATAATCATCCATTTGCATAATAGTCTTAAAGGAAAATGACAATTTTAGTACTGCTTGAGTTTTAAATTCCAATTCCTTGAGGTTTGCACATAAGTCATTTTTGTGCTTTAGGGAAGATTTATCATCTTTCCTTTTGACAAAGGAAATTGTGAAGCTTGCAAAGATATGCTTATCTATGGTAGAACCCTAATGATTTCATTTTAATCCAAATCTAGTGAAATAATTTTAATTTTTAATCCTAACCCAAACGCACACTAATTAACACACCCATAGAGGAGCAAATCACAGAGAATAGCCATAGATGGTTATTCCTTTACTTTTAGTACTAAGTGTGGGTGTCATAGAGTAAACCACAAGTATCTCCATGTTCTAAAGCAAACCAGGGGTCGCAAAAAAGCCATCAAATAGAGAAATTGGACAACTGAAGTGATTTAGCATAAGACTTCTACAGAAAACTTGTTAATCTAATGTGAGATGGACTGTTGTTTCTGTTACGAGAATTGTGAAAACAAATGGAATTTTGTCATTCAAACAAAGCCTTCAGAGTTTGTTGAACTTATGTGTAACTTTTGATTGTATGAGCTTCATGATAGCATCTTCATCTGTAAGAAGCATAGAAACAGACCAATTGTATCAATAAAATGAACACACCTCCAACTTGGACACTACATTGAATCCCAAATTATTGGATTGGCACTAGTTTTATTTGTCTGAAACCACCTCAGTGTTCTTATTTTGGTTTACTTTTCTGAGTTTAGGTTTCTAGACTGGGCTTTGGATGCCTTGGACTTTCTGGAATACTAAATGCTCCTTTATTGCATGAAGCTGGATGCTCAGTTATAATGGAAGATTTTCAAAGGTGTATAACCTTCTTTGATACTGCAAATGTCTATGGAGATAATCATGATAATGAGATCATGGTTGGCAAGGTACTGTTCCTCTCTAATCACATTGAAAGGAAAATGATGTTGAGTTCACACCTTGCTCGCATGTGCTTGCATGCCAAGTAATTAAATGGGTATGTTTGGTTTCAGTTTGCATTCAATTGAACAAAGTAGCCCTAGGAACATCTATATTCTACCATTGATGGACAAAATTAATTGTCTTTTGTCTTGTTTTAGGCTCTAAAGCAGCTTTGTAGGGAGAAAATTCAAATAGCTACAAAATTAGGTGTTACTATGTCAAAAGAAGCTTAATTTATTGTCAAGGATACCCTTTTAGCATGTACGACAATGGTGTGAAGGGAGTCTTTAAATATCTTGATGTTGACTATATTGACCTATACTATCAACATCGTGTGGACACTTTAGTGTCAATAGAGGATACCGTGAGTGTCAAGATATTTACTTTTAATTTTAAATTGATAAAAACTATTTTTATTTATTATTTATTATTTATGTTTATATATCAATGTACCGCACTACGTTTAAACTTCATGTCCTTTTTCATTAGTAGTTATAACCAATTTGGCATGGTAGATGGAGGAGCTCAAGAAGCTGGTGGAGGAAGGAAAAATAAAATACATTGGGTTATCAGAACCTAACGTAGACACAATATGAAGAGCCCATGCAGTTCATCCCATCACTGCCTTTCAAATGCAGTATTCTCTGTGGACCCTTGATATCGAGGAAGATGAGATAATTCCACTTTGCAGGTTTTTTGATATCTAGCCTTCTTTGCATTTCAAAGCCACTTGAGTTATTTACATTGGTGAAAACTTGTCTTTGTGCCCTTTAAATTGGTTATGAATCAGATATTTTGATAACAATAGAACATCATGAAATTTTAACATAATTAATAAGTTTTTGTTAATCTCACAGGGAGCTTGGAATTGGTATAGTGGCATATGGCCCTCTTGGTCATGGTTTTTTTGGTGGGAAAGCAGTAATGGAGAGCTTGCATAATGAGAGTATGCTGGTATTCGACTACAAATAAATAATGCAGTAACTCCATGTTTCCCAAGCAAGCATGCACACACCTACCTGACCCATCGATGCAGCCATTTAAGTATAAATGATTTAATATGTATATGCGCGCTATTTTTAAATATGTATACTTATATTGATGTTTATGGCATAGGCTATTCATCCAAGGTTCATGGGGGAGGGAGAACTTAGAGATGAACAAACTTCTATATGCGCAACTTGCCAAACTGGCTGAAAAGCTAGCGTGACTGTGTCTCGCTTTTTTATAGACAACATGACACCAAAGCTTGTCTCGCTTCTCTAACATTTCCGACTTTCTGGAGGCGATAATGATAACACAAAGCATAGTGATTAATTAATCCACTGATGAGGAAGTTTGTGACGTGTTACCTCAGCATAGGACAAGGTCATACATAATAAGGATATATTAACATCCTCTGCTCATTATTTCTCCCAAGCAAACATAGACAACAGGACAACAGAGAATTGATGTTTCCCTTCAGTGGTTTGTGCTTTAGTTTTCATATCTACAATTTGCAATCACTTTGATGGGGTATTTGCATTCTTCCAGTTATACTTAGATAAAATGGCCAGATCTCTTTCACCACAGACTTCATTAATGGGCACAGCATCACCAATTTCTTTCAAATCCTCTTGTGTAAGTTTCACTGCCAAGGATCCAATGTTGTTATCCAGATTCTTAACTTTAGTTGTCCCTGTAAATCATCCAATCAAGCAACCACAAAGAATTTAATCATATATTTGTGAAGGTAGCAAAAGAAATTAAGAGACTAATATACCAGGGATTGGGATTATATCATCTCCCTGATGGAGAAGCCAGGCCAGAGCTAGCTGAGGCGGAGTGCAAGCATGCTTTGCAGCCAGGTTGGCAAACCGTGCATATAGAAGTTTGTTCTTCTCTAAGTTCTCCCCCATGAACCTTGGATGTATAGCCTATGCCATAAATATCAATGTGTATAGTATACATAACAATATATAAGTATACACTATTATCTTGAAGGGTATAAAGAGATAATGTAATCCAATGGTGGATTTGACAATAAGCACTTCAAATCAAAAGTAATTGAGTGGTGTAGCATTATTAAAAGCTACATTCAAGTGTAACTTGAACCCAGTCATATAAATATATATATATATATATATGTTTGCGTTCAGAAACCATGGAATCACTTTATTATTTATTAGTAGTCACGTACCAGCCAACTCTCACTAGGCAAGCTCTCAATGATTGCTTTCCCAGCAAAGAATCCATGTCCAAGAGGGCTATATGCCACTATCCCAATGCCAAGCTCTCTGTGAGATTAACAAAAACTTTTAATGATGATGTGAAAATTACCTGATAGTCTATTGTCCTAAAAATATCTGATTCTAAGGTCACAAAGACAAACTTTCAATTATGTTAAGAATTCAATTGCCTTTAAAATTCAAACAACAGAGCTAGAATTTTTTTTTTTTATAAAAAGACCTGCAGAGTGGAACTATCTCATCTTCGATATCACGGGTCCAAAGAGAATACTCCATTTGTAAGGCAGTGATGGGATGAATTGCATGAGCTCTTCTTATTGTGTCTACACTAGGTTCTGATAACCCAATGTATTTTATTTTTCCTTCCTCCACCAGCTTCTTCAGCTCCTCCATCTACCATGCCAAAATAGGTTATAACTTCTAATGCAAAAGGAAATGAAGTTTAAAACCAGTACAGTCCATCCACCAAATATATGAAAATAAATAGATTGTATAAATTTAAAAGTACAAATATCTTATCACTCACGGTTTCCTCTATTGGCACTGAAGTGTCCACACGGTGCTGATAGTACAGATCGATATAGTCCACATCAAGATGCTTAAGACTGGCTTCACAGCATTGCCGCACATATTCAGGGGTGCCCTTGACACCAAATTGGCCTTCCTCTAATTTAGTAATACCAAATTTTGTAGCTAGTTGAATTTTCTCCCTACCAAGCTGCTTCAGCGCCTAAAAAGACAATATAATTAATTATTTTTAATCAATGTTCAAATATGGATGTTCCTAGGGCTGCTTTGTTCAATTGGATGCAAATCAAAATTAAACATACATAATTGATAACTCAGCATGCAAGCAAGGTGTGAGCTAAAATGATATTTTTCCTTTCAATATGATTAGAAAGTAGAAGTACCTTGCCAACCATGATCTCGTTATCATGGTTATCTCCGTAGAAATCTGCAGTATCAAAGAAGGTTATACCCTTTTGAAAAGCTTCCTTTATAACAGAGCATCCAGCATCATGCGATAAAGGAGCATTTAGCATTCCAGAAAGTCCACCACATCCAAAGCCCAATCTTGAAACCTACACCCAAAAAAGGAAACCACAAGAAGATCATTGAGGCGGTTTCCTGCAAGTAAAATTCATACCAATCCAATAACTTGTGTTTCTATGTAGTCTTCAGGTTGGAGGTGTGTTCAAATGATCAATACAATTGGTCTGTTTCTATGCTTCTTACAGGTGATTGAAGATGCTATCATGAAGCTAATATAATCTAAAAGAATGTTTACTTTGTCTTGCTAAATATTAATCTGTTATCTGTATAAACCTTACCTCTATAAGTTCACATATATTACAACAAACTCTGAAGGCTTTGTCTGAATGACAAAACTTCATCTGTTTCCACAATTCTCATAACAGAAACAGCAGTCCATCTCACATGAGATTCACAAGTGCGGTGCAGAGGTCTTATGCTAATTCATTTCAATTGTCCGATTTCTCTATTCAAAGGCTTTTTTGCCACCCCCAGTTTGCTTTAGGACAAGATGATACTTGTGGTTTACTCTATGACACTCCCACCCACACCCACTGTACTATAAAGAATAGTCATCTGTGGTTATTCTCTGTGGGTGTATTACAATTTAGGGTAATACAATTTAGTTTACAGAATTTCCATTGCCACATTTGTCCAAACTAAGCGTTTCTTTACACACTTCACAATTTCCTATGTCAAAAAGTAGGATGAGAATCCTGTTCTAAGGCCCCAAAAAAATGGATTTATGAAGCAAATCTCAAGGAGCTAGAATTTAAAACAGAAGCAGTACTTAAATTGTCATTTTTCTTAAGAACATATGTCATATTACATCCATATGCATGCAGATGGTTGTCATATATACAATTATTCTGGTGTAAATATCTAAAGCCCCTAAAAATGCAAACACAAAAACAATTCTTTACAAACCATGGGTGAGAAATTGAAGATCGTAAGAACCTGATAAGGAAACCCAACAGGGAAGCATTGAGACTTATTCTTTGTTTTTAAGCTTTCTGGTTCAAAATACAAACAGTAAGGAGATAGAGAGATGTAATTCAACCCAATATGTACACTACAGTAATGATCCAATATATATATCTTGGATTGGTGAAAAGGGGTTTTGATGACTAGTGCCTATTACTTTTTGCAGGTAGTCCAATTCTTATAATACTAGAATGCCCATCAATGGGAAAAAAAGAAGCATACCTCCAGTCCCTGACTGCCAAGTCGTACTCTGGGAATTTGGATATGGGGCTTCTCCTCCATTCTCAACAAACCACTGCACAGCTTACTTTTCTCTCTACTTGAAAAGATACTACTTTGGAATAGGAAATGTTCCACTTCACAATTTTGATGACTTGTAAAAGTTGTAACTTTTATATTCTCGTTCCCCCACCAACAAATGTTAAAAAAATATTTTGATTCCGGATTAGTTCCGGTATAATTATTTCAATGTAACAACTTTATTTTATAATAAAAATACCGGATTTGATTCCATATGTTTTTTTTTTTTTTAACAACTTTACTTTTATATTATCATTGCCAAACAAAATTGGTTGATGGGTACATTCTACCCAATGAATGATGCTGTGCTTGATAACGTAGGCTTGTTACCCAGTGGAGTAATAAAAATACCGGATTTGATTCCATATGTTTTTTTTTTTTTTAACAACTTTACTTTTATATTATCATTACCAAACAAAATTGGTTGATGGGTATATTCTACCCAATGAATGATTTGCCGTGCTTCATAATGTAGGCTTATTACCAAATGGAGTAATAAAAGTGGTTGGATCTGTCAGAGTGGAGACTTCAACACAATGAATAATTTCAATACTTTTTTTCTTTCTTTCTTTTTTTTTTTTTTTTTTTTTTTTAAATAAAGAGAATGATGTGATGCCTTTTGTAAAACCTACCATCGAGGTTCTTTATAAATAAATTTACCTAGTATACGCTCGATGTAGGACTGGGACATAGCACCCTTCTTCACAACACACTCATCCAAGTCCAATCCAATAGAATCCCAAAATTTAGGAGAACATTTTTTTCTTGCAACATCTCAAGGGTCACCTTGTGTTGACTGTGCATGTGACAGTAGAAACCCCCCTTGGTGAAAAATAAAGAGTTTGAATAATTAATATAACATAAATGAATCCAAGTCTATAGGTTTAATCTTTTTTTTGTAAATGGTGTTCCTTAGGGTCTGTTCGGTTAGAGAAGTGGAAAAATGGGAGGATAGAAAATTGTGGGAGGATGGAAATGTGGGAGGATGAAAAATATTTAGTTTTCCCTCTTGTGTATTCGGTTGAAGAGGTGGAAAAATGGGAGTGTGGAAAACTCTTTTGTTCGATTAGAGAGAAAAAGGGAAGGATGGAAAATGTAATTTATATAAATTGACTATTATATCCTTATTACATAATATGTAAAAAATAAATCTATTTGTACTCATTAAAAATTAGATCTGGTCACGTTGAAAAAAAAGAGAAAAAAAAAAAAAGAACAACGTTTAGGTAACGTTGGAAAAAAAACAAAACAAAACAAAACAAAAGAACAACGTTCAGGTAACGTTGAAAAAAAAAAAAAAAAAAAAGAAAGAAAGAAGAACAACGTTCAGGTAACGTGTAAAAAAAAAAAAAAAAAAGAACAACGTTCAGGTAACGTTGAAAAGAAAAAAAAAAAATAGAGAAAGAAAAGAGAACTTGAAAAAAAAAAAAAAAAGATGAAAAGAGGGCATTTTTGTAAAAGTGCTACTGTAACACTTTTCTCTCAAGATTTTCCTTCTGATTTGGAAGGAAAAAAAATGTGAGTCCGGAGAGAAAATTTTCTTCCGAGTTTTCCATCCTCCTTATTTTCTTTCTCCAAACGAACAATGGAAAACAGTATTTTCCACCCTATTTTTCTTCCTCTATTTTTCATCCTCCCTATTTTCCCTCCAAACGAACGGAGCCTTAAGCATCAATTGGAGTTTCACCAAGGTATTATCTCCTAGCATTGACCTCGATCTTAGTCTTCCCGAACATATTATCTTCCTGATGAATTGGACATAAAAGTAGTTCAGATATCCCAAACCATATGCCTTGGTTTGATTACCATACCTTCAGCTCTACATTTTCTGCGTGTCCTGTTACCAAGTCATTAATTAATACTCTCGAATAGTTTCTGTTGATGCCTAATTAAGCATGACAGAAGCTAAAGCTGCTATACCTGTATAACTAATCCCTTAACAATTATTTTTAAGGGTTAATTCCAGTGTTAGTGACATAAACAAGCCTAAAAAAAGTTCTCGCACAAAACCATCATCATCGATTATTTGCAGGTAAATACTAAATATGAATGAGGTTATACCGTCGACCAACATCATCGGTTATTTTCATAGATAAAAGAGGGAAAAGAAGAGCTACCTAAAAATAAAAGTATTCCTTAAGGTAAGCTTGAGATTATTTCCCTTCTTGTTAAATATACTGAGTAAAGAAGAAGAAGAATAGTTTCCACAGGTATCCATTTTGACTCCTCACCCCACAAGATAAGGCTTGTCAAATAAAAACTGATTAATTATGCATTCACAGTACCATTATCAGGAGATTCTTTCTCCCATCAGACATAATAAGGATATACTTACATCCTTTGCTCATTATTTTTCCCAAGCAATCGACATAGACAACAGGACAACAGAGAATCAGAGTTTCCCTTCTGTGGTTTGTGCTTTGGTTTCATCTATATATCTATATCTACCTCCATTCTCAACAAATTACTGCACTGCTTACTCTCTTTTTTCTTTTTTCTTTTTCTGAATCTGAATCTGAATACTGCACTGCTTACTTTACACTGGTAAAAGTTGTAACTTTTATATTCTCATTCTCCCACCGACCAATGATTAAAATAAGGACACTTGGTTAGATAACAACCGATATGATGTGATGTGAATGACTATCAAATTTTGGTTGCTAGCTCTGGCAAGTAGCATAAGGTATACTGTTTACCAAAATGTATAAGTGATGTTTTTGCTTTTTAACTGACTATTTTACCCTCTGCCAATGAGACATCCCAGAAACTTCATTGATTTATAGTGTGGTAAATTGACTTTAGATTGGTATGGTTTACGTCACATTTTAAGCCAATAAACCAACCACCCAGATACTGATTTGAGTTTTAAAATTTACTTACATTTTTAAAACTCAAAGAAATTGAAAGGAAAAATGGTATCAAATTCTTTGACTTTGGTTATAGGATTATAGTTAGTTAAAAGTTAAAAATGTGTGTTTATCACCTTTTCAGATATAATAACTAAAGTATGTGTAACAAAATAGTTTAACTTTGGGAAAAAACTTTTTTTTTTTTTTTTGTTTACCAAAAAAAAAAAAAAATAGTTTTTTCTCGAAGTTAAAACTACCTGTGAAAGAATTATAGAAATGACAAAATTTAGTTACAAAATTAGTTGTAGCCTTAAATTACAAACTTACTCAATATCTTTTTATAGGAGGAAAATTTTAACAAATCTACCATTGGATGACATATTCTTCTTATATTCTCCATACTTTCAAAATTTCTAATAAAACTGAAATCAATAGCTATATCATCAATAAATTGTTTAAATTGCAAGTTTTTTTAGTTTAAGATTATGCATAAAATATAAACTTATAGATCATATAATAAATAATATCTGATTGACACGAATTTGATTGTGTATTATGAGCGTAAAAAACATGGAATTCAATGATTATCTGTTTGGATAAAACTTATTTTGCTGAAACTGAAAACTGAAAATACTGTAGCAAAATAAATTTTAAACGTGTAAATAATGCCATGTGACCCATTTTTAATGAAAAAGTTGATGAAAAGTTGTGAATAGTTCCATACACCGTTCACGGCTGAAAAGTCAAAACATGCGGCTAAAAAAAAAAAAAAAAACAAACAAACAAACGCAAACGTGATCCGCAAACGCTGATCCAAACGTATACAATTAATTTATGTAGAGTATTCTTTTTTAACTCCTCAAAAAAAGGAGTAAATCATTTATGGAGGGATACCTTACTTTAATGATTTCATTGACAAAACGAAGCGCGTATACGACTATGACTATGACTTGAAAGTTCCTAATTATTTAGAGGATCCAACACATCACCACCCCCCCCCCCCCCCGACCTTATCTTTGTACTTGCGCTTTAAGCAACTCTCTGGAGGAGCAAGAGCAGCTGCTCTCTTGTATAATTTCAATCATAAAGGGCAGAAGCACCCAAAGAAGTTGTACAAAAAACACTAAAAAATGGCGTCCTCAGTTCATACATATCATAAGACACGCAAAGGCGCCTACAAAATATTCATAACCGACATGAAAAACACGCCTATATGGCTATATATTTAACATTCCGTTTTCTATCACAACATATCTCCACTATTACTTTCTTAATTCCCTTTATTTCCTAAATTCTTTCTCCTTCATCATCATATATTTGCTTTGAACAGTTAAGGATATTACTTTGCTTAAACTTCTTGCCTTCTGGTTACTGCTTACTGGTCACTACTACATTGT
Organism: Lithocarpus polystachyus; assembly: GCA_033629205.1. Classification (NCBI taxonomy): domain Eukaryota; kingdom Viridiplantae; phylum Streptophyta; class Magnoliopsida; order Fagales; family Fagaceae; genus Lithocarpus; species Lithocarpus polystachyus. The sequence goes on along the minus strand of CM066167.1, from coordinate 641,243 downwards.
CAAATCCTTGCTTTCCAAACCACGTACGCCTTCAAGTTTCAGTTTCAGGTCCAATTTTACTCGTACGGAAATATTATTTCTTCTTACTACTACATTAATTTTGTCAATCCCTTGCTTTCCTAATCCTATTCCTCCTATATATATATTCCATTCCAAACAACTCAGAATCCAAAATTGTACTTAGGTAAACAAAATAAACTTAGCCAAAGAAATCCTTAGCTTTCATCGATTTCGCATCACAACATATATTCATCACCCTTTCCTTCTTTCTTTTCTTTTATTATTGTAATTTCCTAAAAACCTTTTTGCTCATTCATCCTTTTATAATTTACTCGTGAAAAAAAAAAAATATATATATATATATATATATATATATTTGCTGTTCTCGCCTACTAATTACTACATTGTCAATTCCTTGATTTCTTGAAAAGATTATTTTTAGTGAACCATGCCTACTTTTAATATCCTAGAAAACTTGGAGCAGATTCAGTATTTACTTCGTGTACCAAACTCCCTTAGTGAACCCAAAAAGAGATGGTTATCGGCTTTTGTTTCCATCTATTATTCTAGACCCTCACTACCAAAGAAGAATAATGCCAAGATGTCACACTGTCCATCTTTTATAAGTTTGGATCTCAATCCAGACAACAGGTGGAAGACTGATCAATCAAGTCTCAACAAAATTGATCAATCAAGTCTTACTGAGCTTGTAAAAGAGAAAAACATTGAAAAGCTCCAAATTGTTGGAGGAGTTGATGGAGTGGCATCTAGTCTTGAAACAAATGTTGAATGCGGGATTCATGGCAATGTTGAAGACATTGCTCACCGACATGAGGCTTTTGGCTCAAACACTTACAAAAGACCGCCTACAAAGAGCTTCTTCCATTTTGTAGTGGAAGCCTTCAAGGATCTTACCATTCTCATCCTTCTAGGCTGTGCTGTACTTTCTCTTGTGTTTGGAATCAAAGAGAATGGAATAAAAGAAGGATGGTATGACGGTGGAAGCATATTTGTTGCTATATTTCTTGTCATTGCTGTTTCTACCATAAGTAACTTTAGGCAAAACAGACAATTTGACAAGTTATCCAAAGTTAGCAGCAATATCCAAATTGAAGTAGTAAGAGCTGGGAGGCGTCAACAGATTTCAATATTTGAAATTGTCGTTGGAGATGTCATTTGCTTAAAGATTGGAGATCAAGTTCCAACAGATGGGCTATTCTTAGACGGGCATTCATTGCAAGTGGACGAATCTAGCATGACAGGGGAAAGTGACCATGTAGAAGTAAATTGTAGTCATCCATTTTTGTTTTCTGGTACTAAGGTGGTTGATGGCTATGCCAAGATGCTTGTCACTTCGGTTGGGATGAACACGATATGGGGCGAGATGATGAGCTCAATCAGCCGCGATACCAATGAACAAACACCTTTACAAGTTCGGCTCAACAAGTTAACTTCATCAATAGGTAAGGTTGGTTTGGCAGTTGCTTTCCTAGTTCTTGTAGTCTTGTTGGTTCGATACTTCACAGGGAATACTACAGATGAGAATGGAAATAGAGAGTTCAACGGCAGCAGCACCAAGGTTGATGACGTACTAAATGCTGTGGTGGGATTTGTAGCTGCTGCAGTTACTATAGTCGTGGTTGCAATTCCAGAAGGTTTGCCTCTGGCTGTGACACTTACGCTTGCTTATTCCATGAAAAGAATGATGGCTGATCAGGCAATGGTGCGGAAGCTCTCTGCTTGTGAGACCATGGGCTCTGCCACAACCATTTGTACTGACAAAACAGGCACCCTCACTCTGAATAAAATGAAGGTGACTAAGTTTTGGCTAGGGAAAGAATCTTTTGCACCAGCTACTTACTCATCAATCGCTCCATATATTCTTGAACTGCTACAAGAACTAGTAGCTCTAAACACAACTGGTAGTGTTTACAGGCCTACTTCAGGGTCTGAAATTGAGTTCTCAGGCAGTCCCACTGAACAAGCAATTCTTTCATGGGCTGTTCAGGAGCTAAACATGGAAATGGAACAATTGACACAAAGTCGTAAGATTCTTTACGTTGAAGCATTCAATTCACAGAAGAAACGAAGTGGAGTCATAACAAGGAGAAAGACAGACAATACAATCCACGTGCACTGGAAAGGAGCTGCAGAGATGATATTGAAAATGTGTTCAAGTTACTATGATGCTTCTGGAATTATGAAAGATCTAGATGATAGTGAAAAGATGAAATTCGAACAAAGAATTCAAGGTATGGCAGCCAGCAGCCTCCGGTGCATTGCTTTTGCACATAAGCAAATTTCAAAAGAAGATCAAGAACATGATATGGAGCAAAAGAAGATAGAAGAAGATGGTCTGACCCTATTAGGACTAGTGGGTATTAAGGACCCATGTCGTCCAGGGGTAAAGCAGGCTGTGGAAGGTTGCCAAAATGCAGGTGTGAACATCAAAATGATCACTGGAGACAATGTTTTCACAGCCAAAGCTATTGCCACTGAATGTGGAATATTGAGGTTTGATCAAGACATGAGTGGAGCAGTGGTAGAAGGCATTGAATTCAGAAACTACACACCAGAGGAGAGAATGGAGAACGTTGATAAAATTTGTGTGATGGCAAGGTCATCTCCCTTTGACAAGCTACTGATGGTAGAATGTTTGAAACAAAAAGGTCGTGTGGTCGCAGTCACTGGGGATGGCACAAACGATGCACCAGCATTGAAAGAAGCTGATGTGGGGCTTTCAATGGGAATTCAGGGCACCGAGGTGGCCAAGGAGAGCTCAGATATTGTCATTTTGGATGACAACTTTGCCTCCGTTGCCACAGTTTTAAGGTGGGGAAGATGTGTGTACAACAACATCCAGAAGTTCATTCAGTTCCAACTCACCGTGAATGTTGCTGCTCTTGTGATCAACTTTGTGGCAGCTGTCTCAGCTGGTGAAGTCCCATTAACTGCAGTTCAGTTATTATGGGTGAACCTAATTATGGACACATTGGGTGCTCTAGCTCTTGCAACAGAGAAGCCCACTGAGGAGTTGATGATGAAGCCACCAGTAGGTCGAACTGAACCACTTATTACCAACATAATGTGGAGAAATCTCTTAGCCCAAGCTTTGTATCAGATTATCGTCCTCCTGACCTTGCAATTCAAAGGTGAATCAATCTTTGGTGTGACTGAGAAGGTAAATGACACGTTGATCTTCAATACTTTCGTCCTTTGTCAAGTGTTCAATGAATTCAATGCAAGGAAGCTTGAGAAGAAGAATGTGTTTAAAGGGATACATAGGAATAAGTTGTTTTTGGGGATCATAGCCATAACCATAGTCCTTCAGGTGGTGATGGTAGAATTTTTGAAGAAGTTTGCAGGTACAGAAAGGTTAAATTGGGGGCAATGGGGTGAGTGCATTGGATTTGGTATAGTATCTTGGCCAATTGGTTGGATTGTGAAGTGGATACCTGTTCCAAAAAGACCATTTCTGAGCTACCTAAACATGAAATAGACACAAGAACTTCCAACTCCATTTTCGTTCATATTGAAGACGAGCCCAAGGTTGATTAATATCTGAGTGCTTGTAATTATGTATTGTAGCTAGGTCACTGAGTAGATGATTTTTTTATTATTTTTTAGGAAGATTGTGGGTGATATTTCATTTGTTTGTATATGATGTACTGTGTTTAGTTAGTATATGATGATGTATTTCAATTCAAATATATGGAGAGTTTGAATAATGTTTTATGTATATAAGGGAATGCTTGAATGTAACTTAAAAATTAAAAATCGAACGGAACTTAGTATTGCGCAAAGCTAGTAATAGTGACAACAAAACATATACACAACAAATATTGGGAAAGAGAAGAGAAGAATTACAAGGAGTGGAGTTGGAGCTATGTATATATATTCATCAATTGAACGCTTACAAGGTGGAGGGGACAATGACAAACAGGACAAGATCTATAATAGAATTTGAGCAAGAAAAGGATGGAAGGCCAACAAGTTAAAGCACGCAGCAATCAAAATTAATGAGCTCCCAGTCCCACCAAAGGAATTGGATTAATTAGCAAAAAGAAATTGTGACAGAGAGACTATAGATATTAAGATGTACTACTCACCTCACCATGAGATTTCCGAACTGCAACACAATTATGCTTGCTAACTGCCGTTCTCTGTGTGTGTGTGTGTGTGAGAGAGAGAGAGAGAGAGAGAGAGAGAAGATGAGGATAGTTTTTAGTATTTACATAATAATAATAATAATAACAATAATAATAATATAAGTGGGCTGAGAAAGTGGAAAGTTGGGAGTGGGACTATACTATATTGGGCCAACGTAGGAAAGGAAGCCCTCTGCCTTTTTTTTCTCTTTCTAAGCCCCTTTATTACGACTTTCGTTTTGTGGTTGTCATTTGCCTCATGACAACCACAAAGAAACTAGTAGCGGCGGAATGTGCTACTCTATTTGACTGCAAAACTTTTTTAAAAAATAAAAAAAAGAAGAAGAAAGATCTTCTATTTGAATCATCATGACTTATTACAACACTTACTAATAAAAATAAATACCATTGTCCTCAAAAAGTTTTTTTGCTCCTCTCTTAACTTTCTCATAATAAAAAAAAGTTAATAAAAAATTATTTTGAAACAAATATTCTTAGTATTTGCTAATAAAATCCATTAATTATTTAGAATAACATTTTATCAAACAATATTAAAAGTTGATCAATGATTTGAAGAAGTTCCAAATCCAATTAAACATTGGGATCTTTAACAATTGGGTAACCAAAATAGCATCACATATCACAACCTATGAATGGGATCAAACATTGGATACTTGAGTTTGAGATCTTTAATAAGCGCATTTGACTGTGGCATTGAGTTTGAGTAACAAAATCATTGCTCTGAAGTAAAGTAAAAACGCTCCGATGTTTACAAGTAAAAGCAACATACTGAAAGCTTAGGGATCTTTCTTTCTTTCTTTCTTGTTGGTCAAGGTAACCTTACCCCCTCCGAGATTTCAAGTTGACAACGCGTAAACATGGACCAATATGGATACATGAACATGAACTACTACTACTATAAAATGTTTGACTGCCCTCTCCAATCTCCATTACATCAACATACGTCTTTAATTTCCAGGCCATGTAGTAGACTATTTTTACTTCATTATCCATTTGGTGGTACCAGAACATATCTCCCGCTCTTCTTTTCTTTCCTAAAATCTTTTTCGATCATTCATCCTTGATATTTTACTTTATTTTGTACAATTTAAGATATTATTTTCACCACCGTGCATCTTTAGTGCAGTGGTCACTTCACAAGTATAAATGCTTGTGGGGTGTGAGGGGTAAGGGCCGGAGTTCAAGTTTTCAAGAGAAAAAATCTTCAGGAGGGAGTTTCACACACATATACACTTAGATTAGGCTAGAGTAGAAATTCTATCTTGTATATAAAAAAAAAAATAAAAAAAAAAATACTATTACTTTCCTTAAATTTCTTGCCTTGATTACTACTACATTTTTGTCAAATCCTTGCTTTCCAAAACACAGATCCATATAGCCATCCAAATTTACTTCTACTCTGCTTTCCAAACCCCGGCTCCAGCCTTCAAGTTTTAGGTCCTAGTCTTTAGACTATTTTATCCAATTTGGCATCTCTACATATCTCCGTTCTCTTTTACACTAATTATTGCTCCATCGTTAATTTCCTAATATCATTTCCCTGCTTCATATTTACCCGTGCAAAAATATTATTTCTTCTTTCTACTACATTTTGTCAATCCCTTGCCTTCTTAATCCAATTCCCTATAGTAATTTGCTTCATTTTACTTTACTCCTATATTCCATTCCACACAACTCATTCCAACTACAATTCCAACTTTCAAGTTTTTAAAAATTACAATTGTATAATTTTTTTATTGTTTTTAAAAAGTCATACCCACTCAAGTTAATAATATAAAGTTAGCCAAACAAATCCTTATTTCATAAACCAAATCTCTATAGTAATTCTTTTGCTTTAATTTTTTTAATTACCTAAAACCCTTTTCGCTCATTCATCCTTTTATAATTTACTTGTGAAAATGTTTGCTTTTCTTTCCTTGTAATTACTACATTGTCAATTCCTTGCTTTCTTAAAGAGATTATTTTTAGTGAGCTGCTAAATTTACATTCATCCTGTGATTTCTGAACCATGGCTAGTATTAATATCCAAGAAAACTTGGAGCAGATTCTGTATTTACTTCGTGTATCAAACACCCTTAGTGAACGCAAAAAGAGATGGCTATCGGCTTTTGTTTCCTTCTATTATTCTAGACCCTCACTACCAAAGAAGAATAATGCCAAGATTCCACATTTTATCGTCCACTTTTTTTTTTTTTTTTTGGGAGAGATTTATTGTCCACATTTGAATTTATACAAGACTAACTTCCAACCTAAAAAAAAAAACACTAGCTTCATATAATTTATTATCAAGAAAACTAATTGTAATGCAAGTTAACTTATTTGAATATGTCATAACATATTCCAAATCTAATCAAACTAATTTGAATGAATCACAACTGACTACAAACACTGCTTATACATAAATAATTAACTAATACAAATAAGCCACATAACATTCCTTTTCCTCTAAGAAAATACAATTGAACTCCAAATATAATATAGGTTCTAAAATTTCAACTCATGTCGTGTGGTCTTCAATCGCATTAAAATGAGAGAACTCTCGCTTCATGATTTTGGGGAAGTATGAAATGATCAAGTTGTCTCAAGTAGTTTCTTTCATGTTCTAGAATATTTTCTTCTTATTTTCCACACACAAAAAAAAAAAAAAAGGAATATTTTCATGTCATTAAAACCTAAACAAACAAATTGAATTGTCCAAGAGTTCTGACCATTTCCCTTTCTAATATCAAGTAAGACTTTGACTTGTCAAGTAATGGATTGGTTTGAGATTGTGATTGTGAGTGGTTTATAGATAAATAAATATATACACACACACACACACACACACACACACAAACACTGCTTATACATAAATAATTAACTAATACAAATAAGCCACGTAACATTCTTTTACCTCTAAGAAAATACCATTGAAATCCAAATATAATCTAGGTTCTAAAATCTCAACTCGTGTCGTGTGGTCTTCAATCACATTAAAATGAGAGAACTCTCGCTTCATGATTTTGGGGAAGTATGAAATGATCGAGTTGTCTCAAGTAGTTTCTTTCATGTTCTAGAATATTTTCATCTTCTTTTCCACAAAAAAAGAAAAAGAAAAAAAGGAATATTTTCATGTCATTAAAACCTAAACAAACAAATTGAATTTTCCAAGAGTTCCGACCATTGCCCTTTCTAATGTCAAGTAAGACTTTGACTTGTCAAGTAATGGATTGATTTGTGATTGTGATTGTGAGTGGTTTATATATATATATATATATATATATATATATATATACAAACACTGCTTATACATAAATAATTAACTAATACAAATAAGCCACGTAACATTCCTTTTCCTCTAAGAAACTACCATTGAACTCCAAATATAATATAAGTTCTAAAATATCAACTCATGTCGTGTGGTCTTCAATCACATTAAAATGAAAGAACTCTCGCTTCATGATTTTGGGGAAGTATGAAATGATCGAGTTGTCTCAAGTAGTTTCTTTCATGTTCTAGAAAATTTTCATCTTCTTTTCCACAATAAAAAAAAAAAAAAAAGGAATATTTTCATGTCATTAAAACCTAAACAAAAAAATTGAATTGTCCAAGAGTTCCGACCATTGCCATTTCTAATGTCAAGTAATACTTTGACTTGTCAAGTAATGGATTGGTTTGTGATTGTGATTGTGAGTGGTTTATACACACACACACACAAACACTGCTTATACATAATTAATTAACTAATACAAATAAGCCACGTAACATTCCTTTTCCTCTAAGAAAATACCATTGAACTCCAAATATAATATAGGTTCTAAAATTTCAACTCGTGTCATGTGGTCTTCAATCGCATTAAAATGAGAGAACTTTCGTTTCATGATTTTGGGGAAGTATGAAATGATCGAGTTGTCTCAAGTAGTTTCTTTCATGTTCTAGAATATTTTCATCTTCTTTTCCACAAAACAAAAAAAAAAAAAAAAGGAATATTTTCATGTCATTAAAACTTAAACAAACAAATTGTATTGTCCAAGAGTTCCGACCATTGCCCTTTCTAATGTCAAGTAAGACTTTGACTTGTCAAGTAATGGATTGGTTTGTGATTGTGATTGTGAGTGGTTTACACACACACACACACACACACACACACACACACACACACACACTGCTTATACATAAATAATTAACTAATACAAATAAGCCACGTAACATTCCTTTTCCTCTAAGAAAATACCATTGAACTCCAAATATAATATAGGCTCTAAAATTTCAACTCGTGTCGTGTGGTCTTCAATCGCATTAAAATGGGAGAATTCTCACTTCATGATTTTGGGGAAGTATGAAATGATCGAGTTGTCTCAAGTAGTTTCTTTCATGTTCTAGAATATTTTCATCTTCTTTTCCACACAAGAAAAAAGGAATATTTTCGTGTCATTAAAACCAAATCGAATTGTCCATGCCTACTATTAGTATTACCCGAGACAACCTGGAGTCCATTCAATCTTTACTTGCTGTACCAAACACCCTTAGAGCAACCACATCAGCTTATTTATAATATTCTAAAATATAAAAAAAAAGTACCAATTTTACACATTCTAACCCAAAAAACACTCACATCAGTCTTTGTAAAAATGTGCAAATATACACCATGACCGTGTATATATGCACGACTATTGTTCACAGTGTAAATGACTTTTTTATTCTTTTTTTTTTCTCTCCCCTCTCTCTACCTCTAGCTCACCTCACTGTGTAAAGAAATGTGTATAATATTTTATTTGAATATTTTACACTATTCACCGTGTAAAAAATGAATATTTTATTTAAATAAATGTGTATAATAAACAAACTGATGTGAGTGTTTTGTAAAAATAGATGTGTAAAATAGAAAAAGTATGTTTTAGATATACAAAATGGAAAAAAAATTTCCACATACTGATGTGGATGCTCTAAGATGAACCCAAAAAGAGATGGCGCTGGGCTTTTGTTTCCATCTATTATTATAGAGCCTCCCTATCTCTTTTCAAAACTTCCCTATCAAAGGAGAAAAATACCAAGATTTCACCCTCCCATCTATCTATATATTACTAAAAGCTGAAATGTAGCATTTAATGCTGCTGCTCTCACGTTGCACCACATCAGTTGCCACGTCATTTTATTTAAATATAATTTTACTACAATTTTAAAATGATTTTTACAATTTTCAGCCCTATAAATGCAACCCACTAATTATTTATTTTTTTCCACTATCATCCTATAACAAATCCAGCTCACTACTTATTTATTTACTTCCACTATCACCCTATAATAAATCTGTATAATTAATCCAGCCTAACTCTTATTTATTTAATTCCACTATCAAGCCCAACTCAAAGTCTTTTCAATTTAGTTTTAGGGTTTTGTGTGAACCTTTTCAACTTAAAGGAAGGAAAACAAAACATTGAAGCCTTTCAAGTTTTAGGTTTTTTTTTTTTTCCAATTTTCCTATAATTTTTTTAACATTTATTTTTTTAATATTTACACTTCTCTAACCTTACTCTCTCCCTTACCATTTCATCTCCCCACTACTTCTTCAATCTTTCTCCCTTCTTTACATTTTCATCTCCCCACTATCCTCTACATTAATATCATTTTTCTTCTTTCCCTTCATCTTTTTTTATTTTTGTCTCTTCTTATTCACACCCTCTTACTATAAATTTATCACTATCTCTTCCATTCTATACATAGTTTTCCATCACAAAAAAAAAAAAAAAAATGATTCTCTCTCTCTCTTTCTCTCTAAATTTTTTTGTGGATTTTTTTTTTCTTGCATCTCTACTTTAGGTTGATAATTTTTTATATTCTTTAAAACTCTATTTTGGGTTAATGCAATTTTGTTTTGTTTTTTAAATTTTTGTTGTTTTTTATTTTATTTTTTATTCTTTTTGATAGTTAAATGTTATCCTATTGCGTTCTAAAGAATTAAATATAGTATATAAAAATATAATATTATTCTATTACATAGCATGGTTTGGATAATTTGGTATTTATTTTGTTGCATATCATGATTTTTATAGTGCTCAATTTAGATGTTAAACTATGAGACTTTACTAATTTTTGTTTATTTTTTAATCCTTTGTGGTAGACAAAGTACTCTTAATAATTGTATTAGAAGCACTCTATAATGTCATTCATTTAAAGAAAAGCAAAGATTAGCCAAACGAAAATAATTGGATAGGTGACAAATTTTAACTTTTGCAATTTTATTTTAATCTATATATATATTAAAAACCGAAGCCTCTGAAGCTCCCACAATTTTCCACATCATCATTTTATTTTATAATTTTTTTTTAATTTTTAAAACTAAATAATGAGAGAATCCTAACAGGAGTCTCTCTCCCTCTTTTTTCCTCATCGTTTTAATTTATAAAAAATTTTAATTTGTTAAACTAAATAGTCAAAGAGTCCTAATAGGAGTCTCTCTCTTTTTTCCTTAATCCTAATAGGAGTCTCTTTTTTTTTTCTTTTTTCTTTTTTCACGTGAGTCTTTTTTTTTTCAACCTAAAGTGAGCCCTTAAAAAAAAAAAAAAAAAAACTAACGTGAGGTCTAATTTAAAAAAAAATTTATTTTTTTTAATCCTAATTCTAACGTAAGTCTTTCTAAAAGTTAAAATTTTCAGTTTTATATTATATATAGATATTATTATCTATATATATATATATATATATAAAACCGAAGCCTCTGAAACTCCTACAATTTTCCACATCATTATTTTAATTTATAATTTTTTTTAATTTTTAAAACTAAATAGTGAGAGAGTCCTAACAGGAGTCTCTCTCCGTCTTTTTTCCTCAACATTTTAATTTATAAAAAATTTTAATTTGTTAAACTAAATAGTGAGAGAGTCCTAATAGGAGTCTCTCTCTTTTTTCCTTAATCCTAATAGGAGTCTCTTTTTTTTTTTTTTTGTCACGTGAGTCTTTTTTTTTTTTTAACCTAAAGTGAGCCTTAAAAAAAAAAAAAAAAACTAACGTGAGGTCTAATTTAAAAAAAAAATTATTTTTTATTCCTAATTCTAATGTAAGTCTTTCATAAAGTTAAAATTTTCAGTTTTATATTGTATATAGATAATAACAATAATGTGACAAGTTCTAAGAATACGAGAATGCAATTTGTAGATCTACTATTAAGATAACATAGATTAGGTTGGTAGTGGATAGTAAATATAATTGCAGTTGAATATTATGTAAAGTTATCACCATAGAATAACCCACGTCGATATGTGTTATGTGAAACTAATAATATGAAAGAAAAAGAATTTTTCTAAATCATTATATTGAAGAAATTAGTTATTTTTATTCATTTTCAAATTATACATTTTTAAAATTTAAGTCATATACCTTTAAGTAAAATAAGTACTTTTAATTTTTATTTAATTATCTCGTGCATCGCACGGGTTAGCGACTAATTATTATTATTTTATAACAATGCATATATAGAAATTTAATTCTTAGATTTTACTAATAATTGTTTATTTGATAATATGTTTTGGGTGGTCGAAATTATAATTTCTACAAAAAAAAATAACCTTAATAGATTATAAAAAAAAATTATCATAATATTGGTTCAATTAATCATTATTAAGTTTTATTTTTTTTTTTTTAGTTTAAGTTTTTTTGGTAGTTTGGATTATTCCTATATTACATTTATGATTGTTCCTATAATAAATAAAAATATAATTACGAAATATATTTCTTATTATTAGATTAGTTTAAATTGTAAAAAAAATCAAATAAAATTATCATAAAAATAATTATCACACGCAACATGTGGATTCACGGTTAATTTTTTCATAAGTTTGAATCTCAATCCAGACAACAGGTGGAAGACTGATCAATCAAGTCTCAACAGAATTGATCAAACAAGTCATACTGAGCTTGTAAAAGAGAAAAACATTGAAAAGCTCCAAACATTGACTGGTCAATTACTTGAGACCGTCGTTATACCTCGACTCCTAGACTTCTAGACTCGGTTGGGTCCACGACGAAACAAAGGTGATTTGCAGTTTGAATTGCAACAACTTTTGAGTTGCTTAGTAAGAAGGGGCAGAAACCCGAATAATTTAATTTATTAATGTTCCCAACATCCCATGTCAAATTTGTCCTAGATTTCTAAGATAGTAATATTTATTTTATTGAGTAAAGTTGTAATTTAATATTTTAATTAATTTTATAATTAAATTTTTTTTTTATAAAAATATTTTTAAAAAATAAATTTTTTTAAGTAAATAGTGCTACATGATATTGAGTGCGTTGAAAACATGGAGCAATAATAGTGCTATTATACAGATGCTACCAGGTTAGATAGGAACCGGTACCATTTGATGTGAATGACAATCAAACTGGGTTTGCTAGCACTGGCAAGTAGCATTAGGTGATATTGTGCGTACCAAATTTTGTCCTTATAAAAACATTGCAAAAAAATGATTTTTTTTTTTAATATTAAAAGTAAATAGTGCTACATTATATTGAGTGCGTTGAAAACATGTAGCAATAATGGTGCTATTATACAGATGCTGCTAGGTTAGTTAAGAACCGGTACCATGTGATGTGAATGACAATCAAACCAAATTTATAACAGGTAGCAATGGGCCCTGCGTGATGTGACGCCTATAATACTATAAGCTGCCATGTGAGAATTTTTATATAAAATATTCAAAATATTTTAAAGTAAAAATGATGAAAAAAATGTTACAATAACATGAAGAATTTTTTTTTTTTTAAAGACATGAAGAAGTTTTTGTTAAATTAATGATGTAATATAAAACTAAGGGGACAAATTAGACTATAGAGTAAATGTCATAAAATTAGAAATTAGTTATTATGTGGTATAATAAGTTGATTATTTTTTTAATCAAAGTTTTTGTTTCTTCAATGCATTAGAGTTAGAATAATTTTTTTTATAATATAATGTTAATGTTTAGTTGGCTTATGAAAATATCATAGAAAATTTATAATGTCATGTTTACGTTATTGAAGTATGAAAGTGGTAGGTGAAACACTTAGTAAAAATAGTAATATCCTAATGATAGAATTTTTTAATAATCCAAATTAAAATAAGTAAAAAGATGTGAGATGGAAAGCTAAATGAAAAATTATTCTAATAAACGCCGCATGGTAGAGCTTCATGGTCTCTCACATGAGGTTTTTAATTTCTTATATAAACTTAAAAAAAAAAACATATAAAATTAGTGCACACCTATAGATAATTAATATGTGCATTTACTCCATTGGCATATTCAATGAAATAAAAATTTGACATAAAAACAAATTTTGATAAGGTGGAAGCCTAAATGAGAGAGACTCAAGGAATGTACCACTTGACAAAATCTCATACTTAAGAAATAAGTGAGACTCAAGGAATGCCCCACATGAGATCTCTACTTACTGATGTAATACAAATTAAGGGGACAAAGAATTTAGAATATAAAGTAAATGTCATAAAATTAGAAATTAGTTATTATGCAGTGTAATAAGTTGATTATTTATTTAATCATTGTTTTTGTTTCTTCAATGCATTGAGGTTAGCATAATTTTTTATATATAATATGATATCAATGTATAGTTGACTTATGAAAATATTATAAAAAATTTATGATGTTATGTTTACATTATTGAAGTATGATAGTGGTCAGTGAAACTCTCAATTAAAATAGTAATATCCTATGAATAGAATTTTACTTTTACAAAGTGCCACATGGTAGAACTACATGGTCTACCACATAAGGTTTTTACTTTCTCATATAATTTTTTTTTAAACCATATAAAATTCTTATATGTATAATATTAATGCACACCTATAGTAATTAATATGTGCATTTACTCCATTGACACATTCAACAAACTAAAAATTTGTCATAAATGCAAACTTTGATGAGGTAAAAGCCTAAATAAAAGAGACTCAAAGAATGTGCCACTTGATAGAATCTTATATTCTCCCACATAAGGTTTCTGTTTATATATATATATATATATATATATATATATATATTGATGATTGATATTGATTGATTGATGACTAGTCGCAGATCCACACAATCGTGAGAATAGATAATCATTTTGTAATTGTAATATAATGTATAATTTTTTCTCTACAATTTGTTGAAGAAAATTTTGTTCTCCCTAAAAATTAAACAATTTATAAAATTATTTTTCATCTTTTTATCTCTACCAATATATCATTCTATTATTTTTGATGTGTTTGATTGATAGTATTCTTGTATAAGGTGGTCTATATTGTTCGAAATTAAGTTATATTATGCTTTTTTTTTTTTTTTTTTTTGCACAACCAAACTTTTTAAGTTTCAAATAAATAATTCAAATTCTTCATTCTCTTAATAAAGGAGATTATTATGATAATCAAAATTCATAACAAACTTATACTGAATCTGTATAATTTATTCTCTAAATTTTAGGGAAAAAGATTATACCTTTTATGCAAGATCCATATGGAGGATGGGGAGACTCTTGAGAGAGGTCCTAAGGGTAGAGGAAAAGAAGAGTTAGGAGAGGAAGAGTGAGTCTCACTCAACACCTTGAGTTTCAAGAAGACCAAGATATGATAAGACTACTCAACTTCCTAGAACTCAAGAGAGGAGAAGGGAAGGGGTTTTTGTGTGTCTTGGAATGAATGAGAGGAGGGGTTTATATAGTAGTGGTTGAGGAAATATGAATGGAAGGCCATTTAATGAGGGTTGACAAAAAATCATGAACATAGACCTCATTTTAGCCTTGGGGGAAATCTGGTGCATTAAATGGAAAGATTGGTGGGAGTGAGGAGCAAGCCAAAATTTGGTTTTCCTGTAGCTGCTGTAACAGTCTGAGAGCCAATTTTGAAAAACCATATCTGACTCAATTATGATCGAAATTGTCTCGTTCTTGTGCTCAAATTGAAGCCCCAGATGTTTAGTTCCTAGGAAAATTAACCTCATTCACAAATTCTAAATATTTTGAGAGACATCGATGAAATGGTGAGCAGAGGTCATTTGTTAGAAAATGGTTTCACCATAATAAACATTAATAGGTCCCAAATTAACTCCTAATTAACATTAAATGGCTCCAATCACTCTCATTTCAGACTTAATTGGTTTCAAATTTACTCTAATTAAAAGATAATTACACAAATTACTCATTGAATAATTAATGTTTAACTATTTAATTAATTAGGTGTATGCAACCTCACCATAAAATTTAGTCCTAACCAATCAAATTATGACACATCATTAATCTCAAATTGATTAACCAATTGGAATCAATTCTTTATAATCACATATAGTCGAACTCAATTTGTGATAGTGCATCTCAGCCATTTAAACTTGATTTGATGATAACTTTCAATCTGATGGTCCAATTATGGCTTATAACCAGTCGATTTGATCGTTACAACATCAAGATCATTTTGGTGAAATGAGATTAAGGATCTAGTGACCAGAATCAAGATGCATATTTTCAAGGCAAAATTACCCTTTTACCCTCTAAGTGAGGTTAAATGCGGGTTGTAAAATGGGGTGTCAACATACCTTGGGTACCACAACTCACAAAACGCTAGAGAGTATGTCTGATGGAACAGACATTTAGGAATAGGCTTGGAGGATCAACAAGTGAGAGACCAAGATTGTTTAAAAGAGATATATAACAGAAAAAACCTACCATGGGGGGGAAGGGACAGAGAAAGCACTATAGGAATCTCAACAACTCCTGTAACCATTGTCATCTAATATATATTAGAACGAAGCTCCTCGGATCGTGCCGAGGACCCATTCTCTTGTATAAACTTGGTTCATTTCTTTTTTATTGTCCTGAAAACTCATTATAATTGTTATCTCATTCACTTTAAGCCTAATTCTTCTACTCACTCTCTACAAATTTATTGTTTTGGGCCTAAGATTAAATTCAGTCCTTACAATATATATAGCCAAAACTCAAAGAAAATTCAATTAAATTTTGATTGGATTTTTAATTTTGGGACGCATGTCCCATTTAATTTTTAATTTTGTCCCAAGTAAATTATTGATCCTAAAAATCGAAGAGTCTAAATCTAATTAGATTCTAAAGTGGATTTCAATTGAAGTCCAATATTCTGCCACGTGTCCATCTAAATTTTTAATTTTTGTGCCAAGTAAATTATTAGGTGCAAAAGCTGAAGAATCTAAAACCAATTAAATTCTAGATCATATATATATATATATATATATATATATGGTGAGAAACTATTATTTATTTTAAAAATGTAAGGTTTAAAAAAGTGTAAACTAATACCATGTATGATTTGAATATCTTATAAAAAAAATATTAATTTGAACTGTATAATTATGATTGTTTTTAATTATATTTATGCATATGCATAGGGCTACACACTAGTTAATATAACATAAATGAGTCCTAAGTCCTTAGGTTTAATCTTTTTTGTAAGTGGTATCCCTTAGGCATTAATTGGAGTTCCACCAAGGTATTATCTCCCTAGCATTGATCTCGATCAGAAGTCTCCCCTAACATATTTATCTTCCTGATCAATTGGACATAAAAGTAGTTCAAATATCCCAAACCATTTGCCTTGGTTTGATTACCATACCTTCAGTTCTACTTTTTCTGTGTCCTGTTACCAAGTCGTTAATACTCTCGAATAGTTTCTGTTGGTGCCTAATTAAGCATGACAGAAGCTAAAGCTGCTGTACCTGTATAACCAATCCCTTAACAATTATTTCCCAAAGTGAAAGTTCTGGAGAGGCTACAAATGTTCCACAAGACTTACGTCACAGGAAGATATTATAGTCCCAGAAACATTAGACAATGAAAAGCATATTGAAGGGATTACTATACACCAAAAAATCATTCACAGAGAAGAAATTTACCTCAAAGTTGTCATTAATTTACAGAACAAGAATTTTAAAAAGTGGAAGCAAAAAATATAAGGCAGCTTAGATAAGAAAACAGATAGGAAACTTTCCTACAAGTACACACCAAGATTTCAACATGAAAATGATAATATGTACATAATTCGTTCATCACTCATCCACAATTCTCTGAAGAAAATTCCTTCTCTCATCATATCAGCAAGACATTTACTTTTTCATTCAATCATTATTCCAGAAAAAGCAATATAGTAAGAAAATAAAAAAGAACATTTACATAGAAGGATCCACTTCATTTGTTCATAATTTGCAATTACTTTGGTGGGGTATTTGCAGACTTCCAAACATATTGAGAAAACATGTCATATTCTCGTTGTCCACCAACTTCACCAATGGGCACAGCATCATGAATTTCTTTCAAATCGTCTTTTGTTAGCTTTACAGCCAATGAACCAATGTTGTTATCAAGGTTCCTAACTTTAGTTGTCCCTGCAAAATATCAAGAAGGAAACAAGAATCATCCATGTGATAAAAATCTCATGACATGCTCAAGACCATGTGCATCAATCAAGATTTAGGCATAGGTTAACAAAGGAAAAAGTATAGTTTCCATAACAAATGAAGATTAGGATTTCTTTTTGCACAGTCATGAAGAAACCAAACAAGCATATACCAAATTAATTCAATCACATATATCAAAATGATGGCTTTTATAAAGGAAAGAGATGACTATACCAGGGATAGGGATTATGTCAATTCCCTGATGGAGAAGCCATGCCAAAGCTAGTTGAGGAGTGGTGCAGGCATGCTTTGCAGCCAGATTAGAAAATTTGCTATAAAGAAGTTTGTTTCTATCCAAATTCTTATCATTGAACCTTGGATGATAAACCTGTGACAGGAACAAGAATTTAAGTTTAAAATGCAAATTCCTCTGCCAAACAAGAAATCATTCACCCATATGTGTAATTCCTAATCTGGTAGGACAGCTTCAAGGTTAGGAGTTAGGATCTGCAGGGAATTTCTTGCATAATCTAACTCATTCAAATTAATAAATCAAAAAACCATAATACAAAAATTAATATTGCTCATTATTAATTCGTAGTCACATACCAACAAACTACCAGTGGGTAAGCTCTCAACAGCTCCCTTGCCACCAAAGAACCCACGACCAAGAGGACTATATGCCACTATCCCAATACCAAGCTCCCTGTAATAAAGTGGTGAAGCTTCATGAAGTAAATGATAAATTCTTCATTCAGATTAGTGTATCTAATTCAGAACCAATCCCAAGATTGCAAAGGCTACAACTTTCACCTATGTACCTTACAAATTTGGTTTAACAATGCAAACATTAAATAGAGCTATATATCAACAAACCGGCAAAGTGGAATTATCTCATCTTCAATTTCACGGGTCCACACAGAATACTCCATCTGTAAGGCAGTGATGGGATGAACTGCATGAGCTCTCCTTATTGTGTCTACACTAGCCTCTGATAACCCAATGTACTTTATCTTTCCTTCATCCACCAGCTTCTTGAGCTCTCCCATCTTCCTTACAGAATGCAAGTCAGACGTAAACAGCCATCACAATTTCGAATAAAGTCTTGTGCGTTCAAATAATAGATCAAGAGTTTGAAAAACATTTAAGAGGAGAAAAAAGAAATCTCTTTATGCTTACAGTATCCTCAATTGGCACTGAAAGGTCAACACGATGTTGATAGTAAAGATCAATGTAGCCTACATCAAGCCGTTTAAGACTAGCTTCACAGCATTTCCTGACGTATTCAGGGGTGCCCTTTGCCCCATATTTACCCTCCCCTAATACAGTGACTCCAAATTTTGTAGCCAGTTGAATTTTATCCCGAGGAAGCTGCTTCAAAGCCTGTGAATAACAACAATACTGCAATCATTTTGGGAATATAAATTTTCCACCAGATAATTCCAACAAAATATTCATATCTGAAAAAAAGAATTCTGGTTAAACCGTATTGCATATGCCGTGCACAAACAATCACATTCTTGCCATGTTTGAAGCATAAGTCAACTGGTCATACCATTTTTTGTGCTTTACTGCATTTATCTTAATTCATATTTTCACTCAATTTCCATATTTGAATATTTCTCATTTAACTAAGAAAGAATGGAGTTCCCACAACCCCCAATGGGAAGAATGGGGCTGGGGGATGGTAAATAGAACAATAAAAATTGAATAAAAAAAAAAAATGAAACATGATCATTTGTATGCTCAATTTATCAGCTTCAAAATAAAAATAAAACAATACCTTGCCAACCATAATTTCATTATCATGATTATCTCCATAGAGATCTGATGTGTCAAAGAGGGTGATACCCCTGTTGAATACTTCCTTGATAACTGAACAACCATATTCATGAGAGTGAGGAGTGTTGTATACTCCTGACAGCCCCACACATCCAAAGCCCAATCTAGAAATCTACAAACCAGAGAAGAACCCATTAAGAGAAAACATCAGTCTTATTCAAATGCAGTGAAAATAATGATGAGAAGCTTCAAAACCAAAACATTGGATTTCTTTATTTTTGGTAGGTCAAGTTAACACTTAGTCCCCAAGGTCAGCTCTATTTATCTATTAATTTCTCTAGATCTTACACAAGGAGTTACTTTCATGATGCTGGTAACGCGTTCAAGATTACCCCTTCGAGGGCAGGATCCTAAATTCTAATCCACTGGTTCAATAAGATCTTTTTGTAATTAATAGGGGGAAAAAAATCCCTTGCTAGATGTGACTTTGCAATTATTTCTTTATCAAATTTCTTACTCTGGATGACTCTGAAAGGCCTTGATTGAATTACAAAACCTATTATTGGAAGTTGTAGGAAAATAGTGAAGATTTGCATCTGCTTTTGTGATCATAGAAATGCAAATGGTACATCTTGGTGTTTTCTGATAGAGAAGTCTACAGTTTAAATCCCCTCACCCCCATTGTAACTTTCAAATTGTAAACAGAAAAAAAAAAAAAAAAAAAAAACAAAAATGCAAATGGCAGCGGATGAAGAATCAATCTTTAAATTAATTGTCATGTAATATTGTTCTTTCTGGCTGATATATTTTTGGAATAAGATTCTAGCATCCCAATAAATCCTAGAAAGCAAATCTTACACACTACGATTGAAAAAGTTAAAATAAGATAGACTCTACAAAGTGCACACCTACATAATAAAATTCACAACTTGAGAACATGTGATGTTAGTGTTCTTCCATTAAACATTTGCAGTATAGCAGTATACACACTACAGTAAATATCAGACAGGCAGCTATTATCGAAACTAGATAGAAAGCCCAAGAAATGGATGCGAATCACAGTCGCAGTTGGTTTAACACTTACTTAATATATGAGCAAAATGAAGAGTGTCCGTCTAACAAAATAAATGACTTCTCCAAAATGTTAGGAGAGAAGTGACAAACGAAGTTACCTCCAATCCCTGACTGCCAAGTTTCACTCTTGGGATCTGGATTTGGGGCTTCTCCTCCATTCTTGACAAACAGGAGCTTTGCAATGCTAGCCAAGATGTTTCAATGCAAAGTACTTCTTCTCTTTCAAATCTGACACGTTGACTTTTTTTTTTTTTTTCAGTCTCTGGTTTTTTACGTGAAGCATATTGTAGTCGGTGAGAGGGGAGGCACACGGTACACATGTTACACTTCGGCAAAGGATTTTTGAAGTCGGTCATGGATTTTTGACTGAATAGTCATAACTACAAAATATTAACCGGAACCAGTCCGCTAAACACCCAAAGTCACACCTACTAATTTAACTTAATAGGTTTACGTGTCAACTTGTAATTAAATTATAATACTTACATTTGAGATTACCACCTGAGATACTTGATCAAAAATTGAAATTATTGTACACTAATCACTAGTCTATGCTTAAATATGCTGTGAAATTAGACGTGGGTTTAGCTAAGTTCCTATAGTTGTACATCTTAGGCTTTGACCGTTTGGGTTTTTAAAGAGAGTTCTTGTGCTACTGTCATTATATCATGATTTCATATATAGTTAAACTGAGAGTACTTGTGCTACTGTTATTATCTCCTGATTTTATATATAGTTAAATTGTGATCTTATTGTTGTTAATGGATGTAGGCTTGTCAAATCATGTAAATTTTGGTGTTTTTGGTTTTCGAAAGTGTGATTATTAATTATTTTTGTCTTTACTATTAAGTCACTAACCCAAAAAAAAAAAAAAAAAAAATTAACAAAGTCTTTACTATGACTAGTTTGAATTTTGTGGGTGGTAGTTGCACAAGAAGTGCTATCAAAGCAAGGTTAAAATTAAATCTTTTAGATAGTTAGATTATAGTAAAGATGATAAGCATCAAGCATAGAGTAGAGAAATTTTGTGGTAAGGAAAAATTTTCTTTTTGGCAAAGGTGAATAAAGGACCCTTTAATTTTACAAGGAGTTAGAAATACCTTAAACCCGAAAAAATGAGTGACGAAGTCCAAGAAAAGATGAATGAGAATGCAACCAATGCAATTTGTCTCAACGTAAGTGGTGTGCTCATTCATAACATCCTAGAAGCATAAAAAGCATAATGGATTTGGAAGAAATTACAAGGTCTCTATATGAGAAAGAATCAAACAAACAAATTGTACGTGAAAAAACACTTTATGACTTGCAAATGAAGGAATGATCGTATCTATTGGAGCATTTCAACATGTTGAATACTCAGTTATCAAATTTTGGGGTAAAGCTTGAGGATAAAATGACACTTCTATTAGCGTGGCTTCCCAAATCTTTTGATTACCTAGTGAATATGTTGATGTTGGAGAAAGAGACACTGGAACTCTAAGAGCTGGACTTGTTGTGAAGCAAAGTCAAACAATCGTAGTAGAAGCAAGTATAAAAACAAAGAGCTCTAACAAGAAAAGATCTCTATCAAGATCACGTGCAAAGAATGATGTAGAATGATTTTATTGTCACAAGAAATGAAACTACAAATATCAGTGCACAGAGTTGAAATAACACTTGGAAGAGAGAAAGAAGATGCTTTTATAAATTATAATAGACCACTTGCCTCAAGTATATATCCTTAAAAACCCTCCATCTATAAGCAAAATTCTAACACATGGGTAAGCTTTACACCATTCCAGACTTGTCCAGGCCTATAAATCCAAAACACCAAAACATGATAAGAGAATGATGCTACCCAATCTACTTATCTCATCACCCTTTAAATAACTAAAGTACTAGAAATAGTAGAAGTAATACCAATAATCAATATATATATATATAAAAGCAGAGACCTCATGCAGCATGAGGCTCTGCCATGTGGCACTCTATTAGAGTGATTTGCATTTAGCTTTTGTCTCTTTCTTCTTCTCCTTTTTTTTCCCCCAAATTTGCTTTAATCAATTACAATTATTCAATATTTCCCTCTAATATTTCCAATAAACTCTACTTCCTCATTTATTACTTCAACTCTATTAATTTTGTTCAAGTGTCCCACGTATTATATACTATCCATCCACTCACAAGACTTCTCACCTCCTTATCAAAACACAAAATGGTTAACAATTCTCCCTTTATTTACTTTCCCATTAAATCACATTCATCGTTTTGGCCCTCCTTTAACTCTTATCTTTTTGGGCTTAAGAGGATTTTAAAATCCTCTTAAGCCACAATATAAGAACCAAAAAAAAAAAAAAAAATTAGAGACTTTTTGTTTCTTTAGTTCAATGTTTCAAGACTTTTCTTATTAAGAATAAAGATTCTTTGTATGATTCTTAGATTTCTTTGGTTCAATGTTTCAAGATAAATCTCCTGCACTTTTACTCCTTTATATATAACCCACAACCCTTTATGCATCTCATCTCAAATACATTCCGACCAAAAATGATGTCATTTATCTTCAATCTTTCAATAACACCTACCCAACTCCAACTTCGTCGTTCTATCTAATCTTAACTAGCATGAGTTGGCTATAACCACCAAGGACGAGGGCTTGCCTTTTTTTTTTTTTTATTGAGTGATGTCGAATTACATATAATTTTGATGTTGAGGTCATATGTTTTGGGTTTTGTAAAAGCTATGGTTGCTTTACATCTTTGGGTATTTAGTGTGAGAAGTATTTTTTTTAGAACTAAAGAGAAATAAAAAGAAACCTTATAATTGATTATTGATGAGATTAGTTGCTTTTTATTTATAATGTGTTAGAATTCATAATTTATAAGTTCCTTTGTAGTTTTTTTACTACTATTTGGTACAATATCGATATAAGTTATGATGATAAAAGTAAAAGTCAATGATGATTTTAGAGTGTTTTGTGCTCTATTAAATTTTTATTTTATTTTTTTAAATGTGGAAGCCTCTTGCTAAAGGCAATTAAATCTTGATAAATAGAATTGCTTTAACTATTTTTTCTATATCTTATCACATTCAATAAACATATAAAAGCAGAAACCTCATGCGAGAGACCATAAGGTCCCGCCAAGTGGCGTCCTTCTTTGATAACTTAGCCATTTTTTTTAATAGTTACAATTTATCGTTTAACTCTACTCCTCTCTCTCTCTCTCTCTCTCTCTCTCTCTCTCTCTCTCTCTCTCCTCATCAATTTAATTAGCTATTCAGAATTTCAGACCCTTCAATTGCCCGCCCCTTTCAATTTCCTTCCCTTTTCTTCATTACACAACTATATCTTAGATTACTTCTAGCCTAGACTAAATCACTATTATAAATGCTCACAATTTTTGAAGTGACTCTTTATCAATATAAATGCTCTCACCAATCAAGCAGAAAATACATCAAAATATCAGCCATCTCAAAGAGAATGCAAAGCTTGCTGTATCAGATTTATAAGCATGGAAATCTGATCACGTCAAGCTCAAGGCTGCACACCGGTTAGCTAACTAGTCTGCGCTGTTTCTCGGTAGTCCTTCCATTTAGTTTATAGATGTGTCTGATTGTATTGCTATCATTGCTAAAGCTTAGTCTAATGGCCATCTATTGTTCAGTCTTTTCTTTAATGCAATGAATTTCTTCTCAAATTGTTATTAAAAAAAAAAAAAAGACTAAATCACAGTTACAGTATGCCCTCTACCATCACTTCTTTTTTCTTTTTAAGTTTCTCCTTTTTATGCTTATTTTTTTTCCTTTTTAAAATTTTAAATTTGTCAATATGATTTCTAGCTTTGCAAGATTAATTACAAGCAATGACAAGGGCAATGGCAAGGAATCCAAGCATATCCAATTGTTTGCTCTCATTTCCTTTGCAAAAATCACCAATGTATCAGCATAATGGAAATTTCCCTTTGAGATGCCAATTTTTCCTTTTATTTCTTTCATTTTTACGTTTTTCTTCAACTATTCCATGTCAATGTTGATGGTTTGTGACTAATATATTTTTGGTGGGTTGGTCAAGATTTGTTTTGCCCATGATGAGAAAGGGTGTTTGGCATTTATAAATCTCTACAAGTTTCAAATTTTTTAATTGCTAGGCATATTCTTCATTTGGTGGGTTGGTTAGGATTTGGTTTGCCCGTGATGAGAAAGGGTGTTTGGCATTTATCCCTTCAATTTGTTTACGTCTTACATTTTTTAGATAACCAAATGTAACCATGTAAAAAATGAAAAAGAGGAGATTTGATGTATTTATTTATTCATTGTAAACATCATGGGTAATGGGTTGAATTGTAATGAATAAATATATATTATTTCTAATTAATAAACATCATGGACGGTGGTACTTTTTTTCTTTTATGCTGATGTCTATAATTTCTCAAAAATTGTAAATGTATTTGTCTCCATCCCCTTGAAGAAGAAGGTTGATTCTTTTTGCAGATTACTTCAACAAAATAATTATAATGAATATGTGTTTGCAATTTATAATTGTTACTTCTTATGATAAACTTAGTACTAACAAAGTTTTATAGCAAATATGTTATAATATATGTACAATATTCTTCATAAAAAATTGTATAAAATATTACAACATTATCCGTGCATCGCACGGGCAACTTACTAGTTAATAATGTAATTGCTATAACTAATAATGCAAATATTGTGGATTACCTAATACCTTTACTACATGTAAATGAATCTGAAACTTATATTAATGGTCTTCAGATATTTTATTACTTACTTAAAACCTCTTTCTCTCTCTCTTATATGTGTGTGTTTGTTTCTCAAAAAAAAAAAAAAAAGTTAGTAAATAATATCAATTGAACATTTGGTGGCCAATGACGCTTATAAAATCCTATGATTGGTGGCTATTCTACAACCCAACACACAAGAAAAACCTCACCGACTAAAATTTGGTATTGACAACTTGATGACTTCAGTGGGTACGCCAAAGGATTCAAACCCAAATATTACTTTTGTTTTGCATATTATAATGTAGATAATATGTAATATAATTTGCACAACATATAAAATAAAGAACAAGACTTAAGTACAGTACTTAGGTGTTGTTCCTTAGGTTCCCCTTTTTAGATTTTGCCATGTAAATTTGTTCTTATGGGATGGAAGTGTTCTTTTTTTTTTTAAGTTAAGTAGCCTTATGACTGAATCTTAAAAGGAGAACCTAAGGAACATTTGGTGGCCAATGACGCTTATAAAATCCTATGATTGGTGGCTATTCTACAACCCAACACACAAGAAAAACATCACCGACTAAAATTTGGTATTGACAACTTGATGACTTCAGTGGGTACGCCAAAGGATTCAAACCCAAATATTACTTTTGTTTTGCATATTATAATGTAGATAATATGTAATATAATTTGCACAACATATAAAATAAAGAACAAGACTTAAGTACAGTACTTAGGTGTTGTTCCGTAGGTTCCCCTTTTTAGATTTTTCCATGTAAATTTGTTCTCATGGGATGGAAGTGTTCTTTTTTTTTTTAAGTTAAGTAGCCTTATGACTGAATCTTAAAAAGAGAACCTAAGGAACAGCGCCTAAGATACCGTATCTAAGTTCTGTCCTAAAATAAAATAACATAATAAAGGATAACAACGCAAACAAGAACGTTCTGTCCTTTTAAATCATGTAGGTTTTAAAGATGCGTAACCATTACTTCCGCTAGAAAAAGTTTTGGAGAGGATACATAGCATTGTGCATTTCAAAATTGTTTAACATCCAAGAAATTAAGATGTGATAGCTTCATGAAGTGATAAAATAATGTCAAGCATAGTAACTGAATCAGCATACACCAAAATTCATTTATGGATGAGTTCTCTCTCTTATGCTGTTATGCATCAGTTACTTGGAACAGAAAAGAATTACAAAACGATCGAAGCTAGCAATATGAGCATAACAACCGTTTGATTAAATATGAATAAGTTTTCTTCAAGAAAATTCCCTTTGGCGTGACTTTTTTTTTTTCATGAACGATCTCAACTCAACTACACACAGCTTTAGTCCTAGCTAACTGAATAAGAGCCGGCTCCATGGATCTTTTTTCACTCATCAGCGTAGGCTACGTGTCTTTATCTGCAGTTTTCCTGAAAAAAAAAAATCAAACAAATAGAGAAAGCAAAAAGAAGTTAGAAAGGGAAACACTTTAAAGTTAAAAGGATCTTAATATTGTTCTGCCTTTATGAATATAGTTTGTGATTACTTTGGTGGGGTATTTGCAAACTTCCAAGCATACTGAGGGAGGGAAATTAGTCTGTGGCCAACAACTTCATCAATGGGCACAGCGTCACAAATTTCTTTCAAATCATCTTCAGAGAGCTTTACAGCCAAAGAACCAATGTTGGTATCAAGGTTTCTAACTTTAGTTGTACCTGTATAACACCAACAAGAGAGAGAGAGAGAGAAGAAAAATCATCCATGGGATAAAAATCTCAAAACATGCCTAAAAGCAATGTTTATCAATCAAGATAATATATAAGTACTGGTTGATAAAGAAAAATTGTAGTTTCTTTCTCATAAATTAAAACAGAAATACATCAAACCAGATAAATAATTATTAATAACTCAGTATTGCATGGTAATGAATAAAACTATTATTAAGTTAATTACATGAAAAAAAAATTTTTTTGAAAGAGTCAATTATACCAGGTATTGGGATGATGTCGTCACCCTGATGGAGAAGCCATGCTAAAGCTAGTTGAGGAGTAGCACAGGCATGCTTTTCAGCCAGGTTGGCAAGTTTGCTATAAAGAATTTTGTTCTTCTCTAAATTCTCCCCAGTGAACCTTGGAAATTTATTCTGTGACAAGAACATAGATATGACTTTTAAAAGCACATTCTAGTATTTATATTAAAAAAAAAAAAAAAAAAAAAAACAGGAAGTCATTCACTAATATTTTCATTTTAGTAAGATAGTCTGTCTTTAGCAAAAATTAAGATAACTTACTATTCATATGCATTATGCAGTATATATACACGACAAAGTGATTCCACAAAAGCAGAAAGTTAAGACTACATTTTATTTCATGTAACATACCAAAACACTCTCAGTGGGCAAGCTCTCAAGAACTGCCTTCCCAGCAAAGAACCCACGGCCAAGAGGACTGTATGCAACAATTCCAATACCAAGCTCCCTACAAGTAATAGGTAGCAGATCACTTGAATCATGCAGCACAAATTCTTAAAGGGGCTTGAAAATAATCAAGAACAGAAAAATATAAATAAACTTTGGAGGAATCAGCATTAAAATGGGATAAAAAACTAAGAATCATCGCTTAGGGTTAGCTGAACTCAGTATCAAACTATTGGAAAAATTCCAACTGAAATTCTACAAATCAAACAAGCTGTAAATATTACTGAACTCTAAATTCTTTGAATATAGTTCCAAACTTATCAGATCAGTTAGGAAAGGAAACAATACTAACAAATTATATTTATTTTATTATTTAGTAAGAAAAAATAAATAAATCCAACTAGGAAAAGGAAATGATCACGTTTAGCAAATTACATAACAAAGTGAATAAAATAAACTAAATCATATAAATTAATTGATTGAGCTTAAACCCAATTGGTATTAGGCCATGTCCATAAAATCACTTGTTGGACCAACTTTTTGAGTGAATGTTCATGTGTATGTGTAATTGAAGCCACGAAGGCTTGTATTGTTGTATCTAGTGCCTGCTTAGCTGCTCCCCAACTTGACAAAATATATGGCATCCTAAATTCCTTTTTTTCTATTAAAAAAATTACTAATTTTGATTTGTCCGATATTGTAATATTCCTCATGTAGCAAATGCAGCAGAATTTTAATATTATGAAGATTGAAGTATTTGACATATGTATACAAACTTATAAATTGGGATTAAAAATGTACACACTGGATAAGTAGATATGAACAAACCGGCAAACTGGAATGATCTCATCTTCAATATCACGGACCCAAAGGGAATACTCTATTTGTAAGGCAGTGATGGGGTGAACTGCGTGGGCTCTCCTTATTGTGTCCACACTAGCTTCTGACAACCCAATATATTTTATCTTTCCTTCCTCCACCAGCTTCTTAAGCTCCCCCATCTTCCTTACATAAAAGTTAAACAAAGTAGCATTAATCTAGATTGAACAATAGGTACATTAAATTAACGGATAGAGCCTAGGAACAAAACTAATTTAGTAACATTTATCACAGCTTATTGAGCTGGAAAGGTGTAGTTAAAGTAATATCGCATAGGCTTATTAATGACATCTCTTTCATTATGCATCAATTATAACATGTTAGTAGTTGGGAAAAATATTAGTATAAAAATTTTTCTGTCACTAGATTCTAGGAGGACAAAAAAAATTGGATGCTTACGGTATCCTCGATTGGCACTGTAATGTCAATGCGATGTTGATAGTAGAGATCAATATAGTCGGTGTCAAGTCGCTTAAGACTACCTTCACAGCATTGCCGTACATATTCAGGGGTGCCCCTTACGCCATATTGACCATATTGATCCCCCTTTATGACCACACCAAATTTGGTAGCCAATTGAACTTTTTCTCGAGGAAGTTGTTTCAAAGCCTAACAATACAAAATACATATAATGATTATAAAAGTGAATCACTTGATCAATGTGAGAATGTAAATTTTCCATCAGATATTTGCTACAAGAGATGCATTTCTCAACAAAACTAATCATGTTCATGTAGTATCGTGTTTGTTTTAATTCCTGAATCAAATATTGTAAGTAAGCATAAACTTAACCAGTCACTGATTTTAATAATATTATGATTATTGTCCTCACTGTGTTTAATTATCTGTGTTCATATCCTCGCTCAATTGCCACATCATCAATATTTCTCTGTAAATTTAACCTATTTAGAACACCCACCTAAAAAGCAATATCCGGTCTAGTACATACCATAGCAAAGGTCAAGCATCCCATAAGGCTCACATAAGGAACTTGATCCATCATCTTCTTTTCCTCTTCCGACTTTGGGATTGTTCATTGGGATTGTTCAGAAAACAACAAGAAGCGATGTGTGAATGGTGTTTTTACCGGCTTTGCCTTGCTCACGCCCAACAACTCAAGCAACCTCTCCATAAACCTCCTTTCGGAGAAGGATGCATTTTGAATATAACAATAAACATTTGAATAATCAAAACATTTGGTATTGGTTTGATCCACATTGACGTAGAATTACTAACCCAAGCCTTCATTAATCAAGGAGACTATTATTAATCCAAATACAAGTGTGGGTCATGAAAGGTCGTAATAGAAATTCCAAATACTAATGGTAGAATTTGATGAAATTTGGCGGCCTGAAAAGAAATGATATGTGAGAGCAGAATTCATGGCTTTTTGCTGTGATTGTAGTTGTTTTTACACAAATTCCTTCATTAGATCTCAATTTTAGCAAATTTGTAATTTATGAAATTTTTTTTCTTTTTCTTGTCATTTTTGTTTTAGAACTCAAATTTTGTGGATTTTATAATGTTTCTTAGGGTAAGTGGTATCAATTTATGTGATTTTCTCAAATTTACATTATTTTTTTCATAAATTCGTACTTAAAACGAATTAGGATTTATCTATATGTTCCTATATAAAATTAGAGGCTATAACTCAAGCACTCTAATGCTATTCTTCTTGAAATCCGCTGTGTCACACTCACACACTAATGAAAAATGGTCATTTAACGTCATAATTCTGGTTAAAATTTCAAACTAAATACAGAAATATTAAATAATTACCTTTCCAACCATGATTTCATTATCATGATTATGGCCATAAAGATCTGATGTATCAAAGAAAGTGATGCCCCTATCAAATGCTTCCTTAATAACTGAACATCCAGCTTCATGAGAAAGAGGACTGTTATATAGTCCTGATAGTCCAGCACATCCAAAGCCCAATTTCGAAACCTACTTAGCAGAAAAGGACCCGTTAGGAAATCTGTCGGAAGTCAGAGGCTTATGTTATATATGCATTCATAGATAGGAATGATAGCTGTGTGATACTATTTTTTTTTTTTTTTTTTTATGGGAAGCTGTGTGATACTTTGATTATTGTTGTAGACATTATTCCACTTTCAAATTAGTGTAAATTAAAATAAATAAAAAATTGAGGAACCAAACGAAAAAACTGAAAAGTAATAATGTTTAGAGACAATAATATGCAATGTAGGTGATAAATTGAAAATCAGAAGAGCACATGCAAATCTTTTGTGGGACGTGTATTGATTGTGAAGTATTCAAGTGTGCAAGTTCTGCTAGCTAGACTGGTAAGAAATTTAAGAAAGTTTAAAAAGAGAAGAGGCTGACCTCTAATCCCTGAGTGCCCAGTTTGACTAATGGTAATGGTAATGGTAATGGGATTTGGATCTGATCCTCCTGCTTCTCTGCCATTGTTAAGAACAAAACTCCTTTTCTCAGACTTGGATCTACAATTCTAGTACTACACTCAGTCAAACACTGCTTTGTTTCGTTTAATACAGCAATAAATAAAGGGTCCGGTCCGTACATATAAGGGAATATTTTATTAATTTTGTTTTGCTTTTTCACAAGACAGCAATGACTTTTATTTTGGAAACGAAAAGCATCTCACAAATTATATTTTTTTTGAAAAGACTAAACCACCCTTCACTCATTTCTGAAATACAAGTTACACCACTCAAACAAGTTAACCGAAAACAACACTACACCACCAAACAACCTCTTACAAAAATTCTTATTCAAAAAAATCCTCATACAAAAATTACAACTCATACAAATTTCAGATGTTATTTATTTATTTTTTTTTGATGGGGCAAATTTCAAATGTTATTAGAACAAAATCAGAACATATAATCAATAAAAAAAATTATGACTTAAATATTTTTAAAAAAGAAATCGATATGGGTTTTAAATAGTTGTGAATCTCGGCGCCGGCACTGTTCAATGCTGAACAACTATTTGTTGCCGACGACAAGAGGGGCCTTGAAATGGGTGCGTTGGCCAGGCATGGTTGATGATCGGGTGTTCCTTGAAGCCATCCCCATTTCGTGCTTGAGTTCTCTTTGATTTTAGTGGTCTCTGTCTGTTGAGGGAATGAAAGAAAGAAAAAATACGGAGAATGAGATGGGATCTGAGAGAAAATGAAGGAAAGAAAGAAATAAAAAATGTAGTGAAACTGAAAGAGAAGAAACACTACCATTGAACACCAAGCCTTCCCTCCCTTATAGCGGTATAGTAGTTGAAAGGAAGACAAGATTTCTGAAACAAGGTTCTACATGTTGTCCTCATGTGGATACGTGGTAAACAAAGGGCCACACAACAATTTTTTTTTTTTTTTTTTTCGTAAAGGCCTACACAGTGAATAACTTTTGACTGTGGATCCTTGGCTCCTTGCCACAAACAATTATCTAAGTTTAATAATTAAATAATGCTAACAATGCAACTTTTAATAAATATTTGTGAAATTATTTAAGTATTTATATCACAATTAATTATTTTAACTATAATGAAATTTATTGTGAAATTTATTATAAGTATTTGTGAAAAACTAAGTTTATTGTGAAATTTATTATAAGTATTAATTGTGTCTATTATTTAAAGGGCTGTAAATGAGCCGAGCCTTGTCGAGTAGTGCATGTTCAAGCTTGACTCGTCAGGAAAAATCAAAAGCTTGAGTTTGGCTTGAGCTTGTGACAAGTCTAAAAATAGTGTTTGAGCTTGAGCTCGTGGGAAAGCCAAAAAACTTAAACTTGAGCTTGGCTTGACTTGATTAATTAGTCAAGCCAAACTCAAGCTTAATATCAAGCTCAAACTTGAGCTCAAATCATTATTAAGATATGTGTAATGAGTATATTTAGCTAATACGTATAAACTTATAAGTGAGTCTATGCTTGAATTGTTGTATATCAAGCCTAATAGCTCACGAGCTTGTTCGTAAACAAATTTTTTTGATTGGGCTTGGCTTATTTATTAAGCGAGCCTAAAATTAAGGCTCAAGCTTGGCTTATTTATAAATAAACAAACATGAACAAACTTTTTATCAAGCCGAGCCCGAGTTGTTCATGATCAACTTGGTTCATTTACAGCCCTAATTTTATTCTCATCGATTTTTATTCTGTCACGTGATATTATTTTTTTGGACAAACTAAACACGTGTAACATTATTTTGTGACATTTAGTGGAAAAGTATAAATGAAGAGGCTATTGATGTAAACAATAAACATCTTCAAAAGGTAAAATCAAAATTTTAAAACTCTAGAAAAAATAAAGATCACATCAATAAAATCTTTAAATTTCAAGTTTTTATTGAGAGTGAATTTTGACAAATACACATTTGCACTACATTTTCTTCTTATAACCTCTATGCTTGTAACATTTCAAGATGATATGAGGTCAATAAGTATCATGACAATAAAATCTTGTTTCTTGCAACAATGACCAATTCCTTTTGAGTTCGCAATTTCTGTTTATATATGTGATGCACAAGCTTGGGTCATTGCATTTTTTTTCTGGTCCTGTACCACTAGCCTTATCAAAGTAAGTATGTGAGAGGCCCCACCCTCAGTCCACCAACTTTTTGTTGGGACAAACCCGGGTGAATTGGTGGGGTTGTGTTGGTGCCCGCTATATTTACCATAGATTTAGGGTTTTACACATGGTTTTAAAAACCGGTACGGTTAAAGAACCGAAAAAAGGGGTGATTATCGGTTTTGTGGTCCGACCGGGGTCCAACTAGTGGTCGAACCAATGATGTCATAAATATTTAATTAATAATTTCAAAATTATAAAAATATATAATAAGTTTATGACTAATAATATATCTTGTTATAATATATAATAAATTTTTTATAAAAAAAATTAAGTGAGTTTTCACCTTTTATATTAAATAAAATGTAACTAAACATATTAACATTACAATATCATCCTTAAAACAAATAAAAATAATTAGTGGCATAGACGGCCATCACTAAAAAAAAAAAGTTGTACTCAATTTTAAAAGCTTGTATAGAAGTCTTTATTTTCTTTTATGACATAGATTGTAATTGTTGATTATAAAAATAAAATAAAAAGCAAAAAAAGAGTAGTTGTTGATCTCATAAATTATATTATAAAATTATTAATATAAGAAAATAGTAATTGGTTTTTTATGAAATCATTTTAAAGAAAAGTGTAGTAAATTTTAAGTTATTTCATTTGATTAACAAAAATAATCCTCCTAAAAAAGAAAAGCAAACATTAAAAAAAAAAAAAAAATCGTGCTCGTGACTTACTTGTGCAGTTGTGCTATTTTACCAAACGTGCAAAAGGACCAAAACTATCCACCGCACAACTAATATCATTTCCTTAAATAATAAAAAATAAAACAAAAGGTAAAAAAAATAAAAAGAGTCCACAACCCTAATGCCCCATATAAATACTAAGTGCCGCCTAGCCGCCCGCTTACTCTCAGACCACATCTAAATTTCTCTCTCTCTCACAGTTTGCAAATCTAATAAATTTCTCAGATTTCATAGCTGCCCACTTGCTCTCTAATTGATTTAAATTTCTAGATTTCAAATCTAAATTTCTCTATCTCTAGTTCTCTCTCTCACAGCAGTGACGACACTAACACTGTGGCACACTATGAAATCTATGGTGTGCCTTTAGAAAAATGCTATGTCCACAACATTTCTCACAACATTCTCACAACAAATCCTAGTTGGCAAGTTGTTATTTGCTATTACTAGTGGGTAAGAAAGTAATTTCAGTGTTAGATTTAAATTTAAAACCTGTAACAACCTGCCAACTAGGATTTGTTGTGAGAATGTTGTGAGAAATGTTGTGGACGTAGCATTTCTCGTGCCTTTAAAAGGGAGTTGAAAGTTCAAAACTATGATGAAGATTTGCAAGTCAAAATCTGTAGATCTATTGAGTGTTTCGACTAAATGTTCTTTTTCTTTCTATTTATAATTATTTCAAGAGATTAAAAAACAAAAACTAAGATCAAAAGTGCCTCTAATTGCTTTAACAACTGTGACTTTGGGATCATTTTGGCATTTTAACAAAACTGTTCAAAAACCGGTTGAGCCGTTCCAGTTTTCGATTTTCACGGTTAACTGGTCGATTTTCGATTTTCAGTGTTAACTGGCCGGTTTTCGGTTAATTCTGGTTTTTTATGATTTTTTGGTTTTTAGTCATAATTGGACCGGATTAGTATTCGGTTTCCGGTTGAATCGGCCGGCTAGTCTGGTTTTAAAACCGTGGTTTTACATGGAGTTGACATTTGTTTTATTTAAATAGTAAAAATAATAAAATCCAAAATGAAAGAAGTAAAAATATTTTGTTGATTAGTAGTGGGTTAGAGGTGTTAGAGATTTAGTGTCCTAAGACAATAAAACATAAATAGTAATTTTTAAAATTATTTTAAGTTTAAAAATAGTACCTTGCTATTTTGTGTTTCAAATGTCGTGAGAAGACCGGTTTGCTTTGGATTGAAAAAGTGTCATGATACATGATATGATATGGGACATTAGATTTCAATTTTAGTGAAACACTATTATTTCTATGGCAAAATTTTATATTTTTTCAAGAATGCATGATATTCATTGGCATAATATTGTCAAAATGATAATATAACACCGACAAAAATAAAAAGTTGACAAACATCATATTGGTGATTTTTTAAGCAAAAGACTTAACATTTCAAATAAAATATTGGGTTCAATCCCATATCTATTGAAGTACAATTTTTCATTTTCTTTGCACCATTTGAGGAAGTCGAGTTTTCCTTCTCCTTCTCCGGACATGTAGAGATGTTATGGCCAACATGCTTACAAAACTCACAAGTTCTCTTTTGCTTTCCCAATTCTTTTTCACCTTTCATTCTTTCTTGCTTTGGGCGACCTATCGTCTTTGAGAGTGGAGGACAACGAACAAAACAATCTCTATCAATAGCATTAGCATCAACCATATTTTCCTTGTCCACTAAATTTTCATCACTCAACACTATCAATTCTTTTCCACCTAATGATGTTTCGTGACACCAACGTGGTGGAAGATACAAAGATGGAATTCGGTAACAATCTTTGTGAATGAATACACTAAGTGTGTGACGATAAAGTATACCCCAAAATTCAAAATTCTTGCAACTACAACTTGTCATCTCACCATCCCATAAGACCAAGTGCTTTTGACTAGTTTTTTCTTCATAATATTGCAACACAAATTTAATACCGTTTTCTTGAAGCACCGAATATTGTGTGGCTCTTCCAAACTCCTCTTGAAAAATTTTGAAAGCATAGGGTGTCAACACACTATATGCTTGTTCTTCTATCGGTGACAATGTTCTTAAAGAAGAACCTCTATATTTCTCCAACATTGTATTATGTGATTGTGTTTGCTCAATATCTTCAATGGCAAGGTCAACCTAAAATTACAAATTGTAAATAATTTAAAGACAACTAAAGACTAAAAATATTAACAAATAAAAAAATAAATCAAATTCTACAATAAAAGAAAGCAATGATAAATAATGACTTACTTGTTCAATAAATTGCGTCAAGTTTATGCGGGAACTAACAAACCATTTGATAAATGCATTTATACTTTCGGATCTTCTGGTTGTTGTTATTCTCCCAAAAAAATAGCCACGAAGGTAAAATGGTACCCAAAAATGCTTGATTTGATATAAACCACTTACATGCTTGTTAGTAAGCATGTCATATTTTGCCATAACTTGAGGCCATTGATGCTCAAATTCTTCACATGAGTCTAACTTAAATAGTTTGAAGAAATCCGTGCACCAATTTGAATATTGACTACGAAGAATTGCCGTAAACCAACCACTAAATTTAGTAGTAATGTGCCATATACAAAAAGCATGTTTTGTGGATGACAATTCTTTTGATATTGCCTCTGTAATCTATGGATCTTGGTATATTAAAATTGCCTTAGGTGACTTCTTCATTAAATTTGCAAAAGTCTATTAATCAAATAAAAGTTGTTAGCACATGAAAAAAATATAGTAGGGTATATACTATTAAACTACTAATTAATCAAATAAAATCGAAAAATAATTGCATAACCTTCCAAGATAATTAAATAATTTACGTACCTTCATTAACCATTGAAATGTACTAGTTGTTTCATTTCGAAGAAGTGCACAACCAAAGAGAATTGTCTTTCCATGATTATTGATACCAACAAAAATACCAAAAGGCATGTCATATGCATTTACTTTGTAAGTAGTATCAAAAACAACCACATCTCCATATTTTTGGTACTAGTGAAAACAAGGAGTAGGCGCCCAAAAAATATGCTCCAACCTACTCTCTTCATCAGTTGTATATGCATATTGAAATTTAGAATTCTTTTCCTTGGCAACTTTGCACAATTGTAAGAGACCCATAGCATCATTCATTACATGCATCCTTCTCATTTTCACATAAAGGTTATGGATATCACTTTTAAAAAATGGAAGATCTTCATGCTTCACACCTTTCTTAAGCTCCATAACACGTATTATTTGTCTAACCGAAAGTCCACCCTTTTTCAATAAGAGAATGCAATCTTTATCTTCTTTAGTGATAACTGTAGGATAATCTGGTTTTGTATCTCATACAAAACACACAGCGGAAGCAACAAACATGAATCTATTTCATTCATGATTGATAACATGCACTATGTAATTTTCAGAATTTAAGAACGTGATAGCGTACCTTGGTGCGGTGAAATTCAAAACAAAAGATTAGAAGTACTTGGGAACACTTTTAATCTTCACTCCAATTCCACTTTACGCCCAAGAAGTGTGGTCTCTCAATCAGTTTCTAAGGGAGAATAATTGAGTGGCTTAACACGCACATACACACCACTTCACAATAATGTCTCTTTTTCTCTTATGAAAAATTCTGTATGTTTCTCCCTTTTATAACTAGCTGATTATCTAATTGGGCCGGCCTATTGAGCCTTTCTAATTGGGCTTTAGTGTGTGACTTGGAGTGGGACCAAAAGGGACCAATAAGACACTAGCTCTAATGGGCCTTAGACTTTTCTATCAACTTTTGACAAGCCCAAAATTACCATTAATTATATTTAATACCACTATATAAATATAATTGCACTCTAAGTCTTATTAATAAATTATATCCCAAGACTTTATTATACATGCAACCCCTTCATAAAATATTCGTAGTAATACAAAGTCATGAATATAGACTGCCACTTTAAAATTATTACATCTTAATCCTTGAGTACCCGGTTTAATCTTTTTAAGTTATTCATCATATATTTATGAAATCTAATTACATAAATATATACTTTAGTATATCCTTACTAAAATGGTTAGGCCTAACACTTTGAATAACCAAACCCATTAAATTTATCTCAAGGGAATATTTTATATCTCCATTAAGAAATTATGAATTCCATCTTGAGAATATATGTTCTATCAACACTAAATGTGGTTACCCAATATATTGAGGTTTTGATCATAACTTCAGATCTCACTCCTGATATATCAAAGCAATCTACACTTCATGATCAGGTCCATTATTCTCTCAAGATTAAGAGTTCAGCAAATAGGAGTTGTGAGATTTATTATTCATTTGACAGTCATTAGGAGAATAATAAATCTCACAGCGGTCCAGTTCAATATATCTTAACTCTTAAAACATATCAACTAGAAGTCTCCACTTCCATGATCAAGACAAATCATCTTAGTTGATACGTTATAGTCTTCGCAAATAAAATGCCCAGTTTTATCACCGACTACGAACAATAATTCTGAGTTTACAAAGAACTTGTGATCTATATCTTCCATGACTAAATCACGTAAATCACATACTATGCATCTCATGGACTATATGATAATGTCCAAATATTCATGTTACCATTATTTTAAATAATAATAAAACAACTTTATTAATCATAACATTAAGTCATACATAATGTCATACATAGCATCATACAATAGGATTTAAGGGCACATATCCTAACAATAACTTGATTGGCCAGAAGAAATCTCACTTCCGAAGGGGCCAACAATTCATGATTGTGATCTATAACAAACTTAGTGACATGCCATTCTTGTAGATATCCTATTTCGTTACTCCTTAGATGAATCCACTCTTTTTATTCGTTGTCTACCTTCTTAGTGACAAAAGAAATCACGTCTTACATTTTCTCTATTTTTTGTGACAAAACGACCTTCTCTAATTGTAAAACCATATCGATTTGCATAATTTTTATAGAAAATAAAAGCCTCTTCTTCACTAAGAAAACATTGACCAACAAAAGGTTCAAACTCATTTTCTATTGAATTAATATTTTCATTTTCTTCAATAACTCCTATTTCTTCCATTGGATATTCATTCCAAACCACTAATTCCTCCCCACAAATGTCATTATTTTCTCCATCATTTGGAAGCTCATTTAAGTCAACACAATTCCTCGAAACACTTTGATAAATCTCACTTGCAATTACAATATCATTCATTTATTCTATGTTGTAACAAGGATAAAAAAAAAATATCAACATCAAATTCAATTATAAATGGAAATATATACTACAAATAAAATAAGATAGAATAAAGTAATATACCTTCTTGAGGTAATTCATTTAAGTCAAAACAACTTATTGGAACTAATTGATGAATCTCACTTGCAACAAAATTCTCATCCATTGATTCTACAATAATTTAACAAAAATGATAAATGAATATTAACATCATATTTCAATATATTTGAAAAATAAATTAAGAACAAAAGAAATATATGTACCTTATTTATAATTTCTTGAACACTATATTCTTGTAGACATTCTTTGATCATTCATTGAACTCTTCTTTCTTTCTTGTATTTTTGTTGAACATTGAACTCTTCTTTTAGTTTTTTCTATGATATTGGTAAAGTAGAGGAGAAGAAAATGTATATATTGGTAAAGTAAGTATTGGTGGGAGATGAAATAGGAAATGGAGGGAAATTGCAAAAAGAGCATTTTTGTCATTTTGTTTTGTTAGATCCGGCTTGTTAAAAAAATTAGAGGACAACATTGTCATTTGGTTTTTGTTAGATCCGGCTTGTTAAAAAAAATTGGAGAAGTACACCTTTTTTAGCTTACTACAAGTTCCTATGCAAAAAGCCATCACTATCTTAGGGCACACAGTAATAAATGCCATGAATAAAGTCACAATCTCGCTGGTTCTGAGTTCTGACACTTGATGATTTTTTAACGTTTTATTCTTAAACATGTTTCAGTTTTTTTTGCTACTCCATGATCCAAACTAAAACTATGTCGTATCCATGTGTGCGTTTACAGAAGATAAAACAACATCGTCTAATTAATTAAGACAAAAAAAAAATGACATTCTTTGAGGACCATGCTACATGGTGTCATATCGACCGTGTTAGTGCTACATGTGTCTCGTTGTCCTTGAAATTTGAGAAGGAAGTGAGAATTGAAACCCACGGCCAAAATTGGCAATTAACACCAATTGTTAGACTATATAGTTAGTTGGCAATGTTTTGAAGAATATAGTAAACTAATATCTCGAGTTTCAAACACTCGATTTACCCCTAAAAACTCGAGTCTCAAAGGCTCGATTTATGCGTTCTAATTTCTCTTATTTCCACGTGGAGTCCACCTGGAACTCGACTCTTAAAGGCTCGAGTTCCATATCAACCCTTAAAGCCTCGAGTTTATGTTCTACGAATGATGTGGTTTATCCATGTGGAATCCACTTGGAAATCAAGCCTTAGAGGCTCAATTTTTAAAAAGCAAAATCGAGCATTAGAGACTTGATTTCCTAAAAGCACAAATTCAAACTCTCACGCTATTCAATCTCCACTTTCACGTTATTCAGTCTCCACTCTCAAACGTTCACATTCACTGTCCACTCTTAAACGTTCACATTCACCACAGAGATCAATTCCTCACCACAGAGATCAATTCCTTTACACTCTCAATCGTCGTCCTCCACAAGGAAATTCATGGTCCTCACTTCTTCCCCCTGAATAACCATAAATCCACACACTCACCCAAACACTCCGGCCACTCTGCCTCACTGAATCTCGCTACCCATACAAAAACCGACAATCTTTAGAAGCTCGTGAAACACCAGGTAAACCATTTTGTTAAATGCTTTTTTATGTGTTTTGTGGGCTTGTTTTTTTTTTTTTAATGCTTTCTTGTGTTGGTGGGTTGAACTGTTGATATATGGTTAAATCATTGAATTATGTATATTAGGCAAATTAAATTTCTATCTTGTATTTTGTCAAAAAAAGGGAACGCATTTCAAATTTCTATCAAATTTGAAATGCATTGTTCTGTGATATGCAATGACTGTGGTTTCCCCCCTCTAACGCTATAGTCATTGTATGGGGTAATTACTTGATATATACCAGCTTCATGATTAAATGCCCTCATAGAGTACCCTGAAGCTTTGCGCATATTTGAGCAATAGATCATCATGGCATAATTACTCCACACCTTACCTTAAGAGGGATCAGAAGTAATTTCTTTATGTCGATCGTGGAAATATCCACCAAGTGAACTCAACCATTGCAGCAATGGGCAAATCGCGGGCACCTTTAAGTACCCCATTGAAGCACTCAGAGATATTGGTTGTCATTGCCCCATAACGTCTTCCATCATCATGTGACTTGGTCCATTTGTCCATATCCTCACTCATTAGATATGTATATGGCATATAGCATTCAGGTTCGTCATTATTTTGGTCTATCATTTGAATCCTCCTAAGCGCATTAATCTCGACATCCTTTATAGTTTGCATTATGGACTTAAATTTAGCTTCTTAAGTCGCATATCCAGCTCTCAAGGCCAATGCCTTTAGAGTCAGGTCAGTAAAGTATGTGTTGAAGTTGCTAGCAACATGTCGAAGGCAATATTGGTGAAATACTTGTAATCTTCCGTCATCACCTCTAGGCCACTCTAAAATGGCGCATTTGATACCTTTATGTAGGTCAAAAATAATGCAAATGCCCTCGTTAGGTATCACATGCCCTATCGAAATCCCAAGGCACTCTAAAAACCACCCCCAATTAGGCCCTGACTCCTTGTCCACAACAGCAAAGGCGAGAGGCAAAACCTTATTGTTAGCATCGGTTGTCATTGCAATCAACAACACCCCTCGATATTTACCATACAAATGAGTCTCATCAATACTGATCACTGGCTTGCAATAACTGAATGCAACAATGCATGGAGCGAATGCCCAAAATACATAGCGCAGTAACGTAGTACCAAGTACGTTCTTGGGTATGGTGTGATAGTTATACTGGGTACCCAGATCCTAATCCAAGTATGCCAACAATAATTTTCGCAACCTTTGGTAAGACTGTTCCCAATCCCTAAATATTTTTGCAATTGCCTTTTGTTTCACAACACATACCTTATGGTAAGAAAGCTTATGATCATACTTTGTTTTAATGATGTCCCAAAGCTGATCAATATGAGCACTATGATCTTGTCCTAATTTTGAAATAATTTCTAATGCAACAAAATTAGAATCCATCATTCTACTGTCTCTTCACAAGCCAATGGGTATATAATTGTGTGAACCCATATAAAACGTGATCACCCATATACCATTAAGTTTAGCCTTCATGAATGCCCCGACATACCACTTGCATGACGCATCAATGCGTGCCACGCACAATTTAGTTTTGGTCGACCTCCTGATTGTAAAATTTCTATTATCCTTTACTGTTTATATTATCAATATACGCTTCAGCGCCTCTTTATTTGCAAAAGTCAACCCTTTTCTAAAATTCATCCTATCTTCCCAAGTACAAACAAATGGTATCTGAAGACATGAATGATCAATCATATTTTTCCAAGTATTTTCATAGAATGACGAGGCAGGAGGTGTGTAGGCAGTGGTCGTATTTGTAACATGTTGGACACCAATATCATCGTCCGCATCACCTTCATCATAGTACACCACATTTTCCTCTTCAAAATTGGGAGCAACTTCATGGTCATTAACATCCCCGTCAAAGTCGCCTCACTCAATCCTCTCTTCGTACTCATCCATATCATCAAGATTTTCACCATTATTGGCAACATGATCTTCATTTTTGCCTTCCTCCCCTAAATGTGTCTCTTGAGGTTGGAGCATTTCACTAGTATTGGCAGCATGATCTTGAGATGGGAGTATATAACTTCCCATTGTATAGCCTCCCATTATAGTGCATTCATCATTTAGGGCTGTAAACTGTAAAGATGTAGTTGTTTGTTACACTCCTCGGCATCAACTTCTTCAAGCGGCTCCGAACTTACGTACAACTCGATAGCATTTACTTGAGGCATTTTATGGATCCTATTAAACATGATCTTTACATGTTTGTCTTTTTTGGTCGCCATATACCTATAATTTATTCGTTCATGAACGATTTCTTGTGGGTAGCGGTTAATAATCTTTATATCATAACAAGCAGGGTTCAAATTCAATTCTTCCATAATTTTCATCTTCAAATCATTCAATGTCTTCAACTAACGATGATCATCATATAATAGTAGTGGATACCAAGCCCTTTAAATGGGAATCTATCAATATCTTCGAGATTGAGAAGGGGTCTACCATAGTATATATTTTTATCAAACATCTTCAGTTGTGATTGTGAACCTATTAGAGTCAAGTGTAATACGTTAGTGACATATTTTATCTCTTTCATTTAACATCAATTACAAAACCTTTTTATCTACTCAAAGTACAAAAATTACAACTTGTTACATCATATGCATATACAAACACACCCCACATTTGCATATACTCACCCCACATCACATACAAACACACTCAATCATTATCATTTCATACTAAAAAAAAAAAAAAAAAAAAAAAAAAAAAAAAAAAAAAACTAAAGACAAAACTCTCCCCCATTACAAAGTTTCAAATCATTCTAACAAAAAAATAAAGAAAAATATTAAACCAAACAACAACAAAAATAGTCATGATAATAAAAATCTAACAATACAAATATATCTTAAATATTTTTTACTTTTTATAAAAACCTAGCAAATATATGCACTAACTTGTTACATCATATGCATATACAAACAAACCCCACATTTACATATACTCACCCTATCACATTCAAACACACTCAATCATTATCATTTCATACTCAAAAAAAAAAAAACTAAATACGCAACTCACCCCATTACACAACTTCAAATCATTCTAACAAAAAAATAAAGAAAAATATCAAACCAAACAAAAAAAAAAAAAAATAGTCATGATACATACCCATGAAAAAAACCTAACAATACATATATACACTAACAACTAGAGAGAGTGAGTGTTATAAAAACCTTACCTAACATGAGGATGTGTAAATGAGGGTGAGTTTTGTGTTAGAATGATTTGAAGTTTTGTAACGAGGGTGAGTTTTGTATGAAAGTGAGAGAGAGAGTGAGAGAGGGAGAGAGTACAAGAGTGAAGAAGCTGCTGGGACCTGAATGTGCCCGAGAGACCTACAATAGAGATTTATGAGGACTACGTACAAGAGTGAAAGCTGCCCTAAACCACGTGGATTAATATTTACCATAGCTTACAAATCGACTCTCTCAGACTCGATTTCCCTTTAGAAAACCGAGTTTCTAAGGCTCAATATCTAGGTGAATTCCACATGGATGAACCACGTAATTCTCTAAATACAAAAATTGAGGCTCTAACGGTTGAGATAGAACTCAAGTCTTAGAGGCTCGAGTTCTAGGTGGATGCCACATGGAAAAAAACCAAATCAGA
The DNA here is from genome assembly GCA_033629205.1 of Lithocarpus polystachyus. Classification (NCBI taxonomy): domain Eukaryota; kingdom Viridiplantae; phylum Streptophyta; class Magnoliopsida; order Fagales; family Fagaceae; genus Lithocarpus; species Lithocarpus polystachyus. Next base: position 597,085 of record CM066167.1, on the reverse strand, counting down.
CCACGTAAATCGAGCCTTAGAGACTCGAGTTTGGAGGAGTAAATCAAGTTTCTGAAACTCGAGATGTTAGTTTAATATATACTTTCAAAATGTTGCCAACTAACTATATAGTTTGGCAATTGGTGTTAATTGCCAATTTTGGTTGAAACCCACCAAGGCAAAACCAGATTGAAGGAAGGAGAATCAGAAAAATGGAGGTAAGGTCTCAGTAGAAGATGTGGATGGTGATGGTGATGGTGATGGTGATGGTGATGGTGATGGTAATGGTAATGGTAATGGTAATATTGAGCTTGACTGGGAAAATATCCTCTTTATCGGTGACGGTAAATGAGCTCGAGTGCATGTTTGAGTATGTTCTCTAAGAAGGCGACACCGTTTCTAGGAACTTCGTGGTGGTTGACCACGACATCTTCTGGAGCTCCGATCACCCCGGCATCGATTTCACCGTACGCTAATCTCTTCTCTTCCATAACCTAAATTAGGGAAACCAAACCATAATTCACTTTTTAACCTCAATTTCAGAGTCTGATTTTTTTTTTTTAAGATTAAATATTTTGTGTTAAATTTATTTCCTTTTGATTGGTTGCCTAGTTTATTATGATTTCTTGTCGGGAACAAGACAAATCTAAGCTCAAATTCAGTTTAGGAAATCACCAAATAAATAAATTTTGTAACTTTATTTTTTTTCGGTTTCATTTGTTGCATAGATTTGTTCTAAGCACGTAATTTTGGGCTTGTTGCTACTTTTATGTGAGGGATATGTTTTGCAATTCAAGGATTTGATGCTACTTTTATGGACCACTAGCAGAGTGCAGGGGTTGACTTTTTTCTTTTCTTTTCTTTTCTTTTTCAATTCTTGGTTTTTTACATGAAGCATACTGTAGTCAGTGAGAGGAGAAGCACACGGCACACATGTAACACATGAGCCAAGGATTTTTGAAGTCGGTTAGGTCATGGATTTTTGACTGAATAGTGACTGGAACCAGTCTGCTACACACCCAAATCCACACCTAATAATTTAATATTTTTGAGTGTTAACTTGTGATTAGATTACAATATTTACACTTGGAATCACTTGATGAAAAAGTGAAATTATAGTGCACTAATCATTAGTCCATGCTTAAATATGTTATGAAATTAGGTTGTGAAATTAGGTGTTAGAATTGTACATTTTGTGCATTTGAGTTTTGGCAGTTTGGGTTTTTAAAGAGAGTTTTTGTGCCACTATTATTATGTTCTGGTTTTATATATAGTTAAACTTTAACCTTATTGTTGTCAGTGGACGTAGGCTTGTCAAATCATGTAAACTGTGGTGTTTTTTGTTTTTTGAAGTGTGCTTATTAATTATTTTTGTCTTTACTATTAGTAGTCACTAACCGGGGAAAAAAAAAAGTCTTTACTATGACTAGTTTGAATTTTGTGGATGCTAGTTGCACAACAAGTGCTATCAAAGAAAGGTTAACATTAAATCTTTTAGATAATTAGATTATAGTAATGATGATAAGCATCAAGCATAGAGTAGAGAAATTTTGTGGTAAGGAAAACTTTTCTTCTTGGTAAAGGTGAATAAAGGACCTCTTAACCTTACAAGGAGTTAGAAATAACTTAAGCCAGAAAAGATGAGGGACGAAGTCCAAGAAAAGATGAATGAGAATGCAGCCAATGCAATTTTTCTTAACATCCGTGGTGTGCTCATTCATAACATCCTAGAAGTATAAAAAGCATAATGGATGGATTTGGAAGAAATTACAAAGTCTCTATACAAGACAGAATCAAACAAACAAGTTGCATGTGAAAAAACACTTTATGATTTGCAAATGAAGTAATGATCGTATCTATTGGAGTATTTCAACGTGTTTACATGTTGAATACTTAGTTATCAAATTTTGGGGTAAAGCTTGAGGATAAAATGACACTTCTATTAGCATGGCTTCCCACATCTTTTGATCACCTGGTGACTATGTTGATGTTTGAGAAAGAGACTCTAGAACTCTAAGAGCTGGACTTGTTGTGAAGCAAAGTCAAACAATCGTAGAAGAAGCAACTAAAAAAATGTTTTCTAACTAGAAAAGATCTCAATCAAGATCACGTGCAAAGAATGATATAGAGTGATTTTATTGTCACAATAAATGATACTACAAATATAAGTGCATAGAGTTGAAATAACACTTGGAAGAGAGAAAGAATATGCTTTTATAAATTAGGGTAAATTGCAAAGTACATCCCTAATGTTTAGGGGTGACTAGATTTTACACCCCAACGTTTTGGAACTTTGATTTACACCCTAACATTTGGTTCTATTAGCAAATCACCCGCCGGTTAGTTTTTGTTGTTAACTGCCATGTCATCTTGCTGATGTGTTTTTTTTTTTTTTTTTTTTTTTGCCAACTAAGCCCCAAAACGACACAGTTTCAATGGTAATGAAGTGATGACCTAGCACATGCAAAACGATGTTGTTTTTGCCGTTTGCCCAAATGGTGATGACCTTTCACAATTGTTAAAACTCACAAACACATGTATTAACTTCATGAATCAAAAGCAAAATACAATGGCAAAAGCGTAAATAAGTGGAAAATTGGCAAGGAGCAGAGAGAGAGAGAGAAATGCAGTGGAACTTGCCGTTGTCAAGGGAAGAAGCGGAGGCAGTGAACGGAGAGGGAGAGAGAAAGGGAGATCCTAAAGGCTGCAAGAAGGGGTTGCGGTGTTAGTTGGGAGAAGAGTCTCTGAAATCGTTGCCGTCGACGAGGTCACTGAAAAGCCGTAGAGGCTTCTGAGGACGGCCGCCGGTGGAGTTAGGAGAAGAGGAGAAGGAGAGGTCTTCGTTGTCGTGGTTGAAGATGTGGACGGAGTTGATTTCTAGGTCAGCGAAGCTCACGCGCCGCGAGCGCTTCTGCTTCTTCACGAAAATTGTCTCCTCCTTCGTCTCTGTGTTTGCCGCCACTCCTTCCAACGCCATTTTCAGGGTTTTTCAACGAGAGAGATTTCAACAATTTTGATATATATATATATATATATATTGAAATTGGTAAGTTATACAAACAAAAAGTTCGTCCTACTAAAAAAAAAAAAGGTTTTCTCTTTTGGCAAATGGCACCGTTTTGCACGTGCTAAGTCATCACTTCATTGCCATTGAAACTGTGTCGTTTTGGGGCTTATTTGGCAAAAAAAAAAAAAAAAAAAAAACACGTCAGCAAGATGACATGGCAGTTAACAGCAAAAACAAACCGGGGGGTGATTTGCTAACGGAACCAAACGTTGGGGTGTAAAATCCAATCACCCCAAACGTTAGCTTTGCAATTTACACTGTAAATTATAATAGACCACTTGCCTCAAGTATATATGCTTAAAAACCCTCCATTTATAAGCAAAATTCTAACACATGGGTAAGCTTTACACGATTCCAGACTTCTCCAAACCCATAAATCCAAAACACCAAAACATGATAAGAGAATGATGCTAACCAAGTTGCTTATCTCATCACCCTTTAAATAACCGAGGGTAAACTATATATTTGGTCCTTAAGCTTTACGCCATATATCAATTTGGTCCTTAACCTTTCAAATGTGTCAATTTGGTCTCTAACTTTTTGATATTGTGTCAAAATAATCCCTACCATTAAGTGATGGATGGAAAATACTGATATGGCTAACAGCCAAAATAAAGTATAATTTTTTATGCCACATAGACTACCATGTGTTCTACCACATCAGCATAAATTTAAAAAAAAATGTGGATCAAACAAAATCCCTAAATCTCAAACACATATTTTTGATTCCACCTCATTAAAACTTGATGACAAATTCAAAGAACATTAATAGAAAAACAAAATCTAACACAAAAATTCCAACTTGAGCATAAATACGTAATAACAATCGTCAATAAATGTTTTTAAATCAAATGGGTAATTGTTAAAAAAAAATTCCAATCTTTTTATAAGAGTTTTTGGGAAAAAAAAAAAAGAAAAAAGAAGAAGAAGAAGAAGAAGAAGTAATCCCCAAATCAACGAAGACATGGATGAAGAACAAAATTGGAGGTTTTTTTTTTTTCTTAACAAAAAAAGGGTTTATTTTCCAGTATTTTCTTTGGAACCAAACGCAATAGAATCAGTACCTAAAAAACTTGAAAAGGTGGATATGGAAGGTGGCAACGCAAGGGTGATAGAGGCAGAGAGAATATTCACTAAGAAAGATGAAAGGGGAGACCATCAAATAGCCTAAGCCTCTAGTTTAGTCCTCACTATGACAGACCAAACGAGTAATCTCACCTCTGTGTACTCAAGCCACAACTTTACAACAAAACCCTACAGAGAAATTGGACTATTCAACTCAAAACCATAAACAAAATGACCTCATTGAACTCATTGCACGCCTCTTATATTAAGTAGTTCCCACCAAATGATGGACAATAAATTTTAGGACAGTGATTGTGGGTTTTAGGATGCCATTGCAAATATAGGCTAACATAGAGAAAGACAGAGTAATCCTTTGGTTCTTATTAGATAGATTTTCAGATATCTTTATTTTTGTTTGAAGTATTTTGCTAATAGTGACAGTAGATTGAGAGGTTCCGTTCTTTGGCAAGGTGGGAAGACGGGAATTGATTAAGGATGAGAACAGAGAGAGAGGTTTTTATTTTGTAGTAGTTTAATCTTCAATGACATGGGAATCTAAGTGTCAATTTAATGATGTGGTTTTTTTTTAAGGTTCTGCTCATGTGGTAGTCTAGGTGGTAGTTAAGTGGCAAAAAACCTGTACTTTATTTTTATTGTTAGTCACGTTAGCATTTTTCATCCATCACTTAACGCCAAAGACCATTTTTACCCAATATCAAAAATTCAGGAACCAAATCGACACATTTGAAATATTAAGGATCGAATTAAATTATGACGTAAAGGTTAGAGACCAAATATATAGTTTACCCAATAACTAAAGTATTAGAAATAATAGAAGTAATACCAATAAAGTAATTGTTACAACTTACAATGCAAATATAGTGGAGTACATAATACATTTAGGACAAAACTTAGATATAGTATCTTAGGTATTATTCCTTAGATTTCCTTCTTAAGATTCAGCTATGTGGCTGCTTAACTAAAAAATACACTTTCATCATTTGAGAAAAAATCCACATGGTAGAAACTTAAAAGGGAAACCTAAGAAACAGCACCTAAGTACTGTACCTAAGTCTTGCTCTTACATTTACTACATGTAAATGAATCCTCAAACGAGTCAAACCTATATTAATGGTCCTCAGATAATTTATTACTTGCCTAGAATAGAGTACATTATACTCTCTTCACCTAGGTTAGTAAATAATATTGTTTCTTAGAAAAAAAGAAAAGAAAAGAAAAGGTTAGTAAATAATATCAATTAAACATATGGTGGGATGTCAGATTTCTCAACAAAAATAAATAAATAAAACGTTTGGTGGCCAATGACGCTTATAAAATCCTATGATTGATGGCTATTGCCTATTCAACAACCCAACACACAAGAAAAACCTCACTGACTAAAATTTGGTATTGACAACTTGATGATTCCAGTGGGTACATCAAAGGATTCAAACCCAAATATTACTATTATTTTGCATATTATAATGTTCATAATATGTAATATAATATGCACAACATATGAAATAAAATGACATAAAGGAAAAATAACGCGACCAAGGCCGACACGGTCAAGATTTGTACAAGTGACATTGGAATAAGTCTTTTGCCACATAAAGTGGCACAACAAATGCCACAAGTTGCCCATGTGGCGAGTTGTAGTTGGTGGAGGGGTATCCCCACATGAACCCACCACTAGGAGAGTGCGAAAAACCGACAAACTGAATGAACCGACCAAAACCGCCCGAATTGACTTTTATTTTTCAGTTTTTTTTGGTTCGGTTCGGTTCAGTTTAAATTAAAAAAAAAAAACATAAATTGATTGGTTTGGTTTCGGTTTAAGTGAAATGTACACCAAACCAAACCGAAACAGACCAATATATATTAATATAGGTAAAATATGTTCATAAACCTAAGTTACCTTATTGGTTAACACTCGTGTCATGTAGTTTTTTAGGGTCCTGTCCAAGGTTCTAACCTCCACAATAGCTTTTTTTTCCTTTTCATTTTTTAAGTTACTATTATCAAAACTACGTCGTTTTGATTCTATCTAAAACACAACATAAAACCCTAACACATCTTTCTCATTTCCACTCTTTTTGCTTGGATTTAGTTTGGTGGGTTTGTATTTCTAGTTTGTTCTTTATTTGTTTTCTCTAGATCAATCTCTTTATTTTTTTTTTCTTTGTTTGCTTTCTTAGAAAATAGATGTTATAACCCTCTTTTTGCTTGGATTCAGTTTATTGGGTTTATATTTCTAGTTTGTTCTTTGTTTGTTTTCTCTAGAAACCGAAAAAAACTCACCAAAACCGATTGATTTCCAATTACTTCGGTCGGTTTCGGTGGAGAAGTTCACAAACCGAAAATTTCAGTTTCGGTTGGCCAACACATAGAAAACCAACCGAACCGATTACACCCCTTCCCACCACCACCCCTCCACCAACCACAACTCGCCACATGGGCGAGTTGTGGTATTTGTTGTGCTACTTTATGTGGCATAAGACTTATTCTTGACATTAGTTTAAATCAGGTAGGTTTATAAAGTTCTGTCCTTTTGAATAACTCCCGCTTATGCCTAATTTAGCATAATATAAGTTGAACTTGATATTTTTAAAGATGCCTAATAACAATTACTTCTACTAGGAAGAGTTTTGGCGAAACTACATTATTGGTCTTTTATGTTTACCCTGTGAGCGTAATTAGTCCCTTAAGTTTCAAGTGAGCACTATTGGTTCCTTAAATGTTAAAAGTGTGTAGCATTAGTCTTTCTATTAACTGTCATTAGTAATGTTGCTTATGTGGCTAACAGGATAGTGATCTAGTAATTTTTTTTTAATAATGTGACATTTTTTAATTAAAAAATTACAAAAAATATTTTACACATCATAAAACTATTAATACCAAAATACTTGACCCGGTAAGTAGCGGGTAATACCAAATTCAAGAACTGAAGTGGGAGCAATGGTGGTCAACGACAAGATTTTTCTATTTTTAATCAAATTCTAGGTAGATAGGGTTTGAGCAACGGGTCAAATTCAATGCTCGTTATCTTCAAAGTTCACTTTGACTTCATTCAATATTAATTTCTCTCTCTGATCGAGCACCTCCAAAGTTTTCTATTTAATCAAATTCTAATTCACATAGTTCTGTTAAACAAAGAAAATAATTGCTTGATATTCTTTTTAAAAAAAATTCCTTCATAATTTGAATTGTTACATTGTCAGTGAAATTGAAGTTTGAAAGTTTCACAGGTTGTACAGAAGTACCACTTGAAGATTCAGTATAGCTTCGGTGGAAGGGACATCAGCTCCAGTAAGGCGTTGACGGTGACGTCGGTAACAATCAGCCCTGTCCTCCAATTCACAAGTAACAAAACCTCCACCATCAGCCACCATCAACAAAACCCAAACCCAAACACTACTGGACTCAACCCAAAACTCCACACCAACTACATTTCATCGGAAGCATCTTGCCGTTGGCCACCGATTGCTACCACTATAGTTCTTAAATTTAATATTACTGGGTCAAGTATTTTGGCATTAATGGATCTGAGATTCTGACGTGTAAAATAATTTTTGTAATTTTTTTATTAAAAAATGCCACATCATTTAAAAAAAATTAAATCACTATTTCGTTAGTCACGTAAGTTATAACACTAACTGCAATTAACAAAAAGATTAATACCGCTTATTATTAAAACTTGAGAGACCAATAGCACTCATTTAAAACTTGAGGGACTAATTTTGCTCAGAGGGTAAACTTTAGGGACCAATAGTGTAGTTTCACCAAAAGTTTTGGAGAGATACATGGCAATGTGCATTTCAAATTTATTACATCCAAGAAATTAAGATGTGATAGCTTCATGAAGTGATAAAATAATGTCAAACATAGTAACTGAATCAGCATACACCAAAATTCATTTATGGAGTAGTTCTCTCTCTTATGCTGTTATGCATCAATTACTTAGAACAGAAAAGAATTACAAAACAATTGATGCTTAACAACTGTTTGATTAAACATGCATAAGTTCACTTCAAGAAAATTCCCTTTGGCATGACTTTTTTTCATGAACAATCTCAACTCAACCACACACAGCTTTAGTACTCCTCGCTAACTGAATAAGAGCTCTATTATTGAGGGTGTAAAAACCCCCCGGCTGCTATTTTACAACCTAAACCCTTAAAATCATGCTACATCCGACTATATAAACCCAATTTTTTTTATCATCCTTGCTATAGCAACTTACTATTTATGGGGTTGTAAACAAAAATATAATATTTTAATCTCACACACACACACACTCTCTCTCTCTCTCTCTCTCTCTCTCTCTCTCTCTCTCTCTCTCTCACTTTTAGACTTCATGGAGTATTTTTTTTTTATTAGGTAGTTTATATTATTTTATTGGGTTGTATGTAAAAATAAACTAGGACATAAGATGAGTTGTAAAATGAGTTGGTAAAATAGATAAAGTAGTGTTGAAGGATATAAAATATGTTTTTTTTTTTTTATCCCTAGATGCTAGTGCTCTAAGAGTCGGCTCCATGGATCTTTTCCACTCATCAGCGTAGGCTATGTTGTAAAATAGCGGAAGCTCAAATTACCAAGATTGATTGTGAAAATATTTTAAACTTGAAAAAGATCTCCAAAAAAATAATAGGAATGAAGAAAATTAAGCCAAATGAAAAATAGACACAAAACAGCAAGATTTATGGCAAAAGCCTATATCCATAGGCAACGACAAACAAATTTGGGATAATACAAATTGGTGTAGAAGCACTTTTACAAACTCAAATCCCAAATACACCCAAATAGCTCTTTTTCACAAATACAAACCAAAGAACCAAATACAAACCAAAAAACCAAAGGTTCACAAATACCAAATACCAATATCGATACCAAATATGAATTGTGCACAAACCAAAGAGAGAGCCACAAATCAAATCCAAAAGTTGCAACACATCAAGAGAAAGCAAACACTACAAAAAATGCAGGCTAGAGCCGTGTTTTTTTAGCCGCCTTTTCAAAAAAACGCGACTAAGGGCAGACCTATAGCTGCGTTTTCAAAACGCGGCTATAGGTAAAGTCTATAGCCGCGTTTGTAAGTGTCTTTAGCTGCGTTTTTTTTTTCATGAAAGGATCTATAGCCGCGTTTAAAAAACGCAGCTATAGGACCAGCAGAATAATTTTTTTTAACAGAGGACCTATAGTTGCGTTTTTAAAAACGCAGCTATAGGTAACACCCAAAAGGCCTGAGATATATTTTTCAACGAGGACCTATAGCCGCATTTTTAAAAACGCGACTATAGGTCTAGCCGAATAATGTCTTAAGACAGACCCATAGCTAATAAACCTGTAAAATAATTTTTTAAGGGTTAAAAACGCAGCTATATGTCTAGCCGAATAATGTCTTAAGACGGAACTATAGCTGCGTTTATTAAAAACGCAGCAATAAACCTGCAAAATAATTTTTTAAGGGGGACTTATAGCTGAGTTTTTAAAAAACGTGGCTATAGGTCCAGCCGAATAATTTCTTAAGACGGACCTATAGCCGCATTTATTAAAAAGACAGCTATAGACCTGCAGAATAATTTTTTTAAGAGAAACTTATAGCCGCGTTTTTAACACCAAAAAGAAGAAAAAAAAAAATCTACCTTTTCCCACGTACCCCCACTTTCATCTTTTTTCTCTTTTGTCTTTCTTTTTTTTCTTTGTTCCTTCTTCAGTGGTTCAGCGTTGCTTCAGTGGTTCTTCTTTCTTTCCTTGTTCCTTTTTTTTTTTTCCTTTTTCTTTCTTCCTTCTTCACTCCAATGTAACTCTTCTTCTTCTTCTTCTTCTTCTTTTCTTTGTTTCTTTGGAGTTGCTAATCATTTTTTCTTCTTTTTTTGCTCCTTTCTTTTGCAAGTCACGCCATGTACGTTCTTCTTTCTTTCTTTCTTTTTTCCCCTTTTTCTTTCTTCCTTCTTCACTCCAGCACAACTCTTTTTTTTTTTTCTTTGTTTCTTTGAAGCTACTTCTTCTTTCTTTTTCTTTTTTTATTTTTATTTTTTTCTTCATCTCAAGCACACTAATTTGTGTATAGATCTAAATTTTTTTTATTATTTTATGTTTAGTTAGTAAGAAAATGGAGGAAATGCTAAAAATTTTGAATGAAGTGGATATTCTAGCAATATTTGTGTACATATCTTAATTTGGATTTGAGTTATGATTTTGAATTTTTTGGATCTGTGCTTAAATTTGTGCTATTGTGTTGCTGATATTGTGCTTATGTTTAAATAGGTTTGTGTTCTTGAGCTTGTTCTTTTGTGTTTCTGAGCTTGTGCTTTTGTGTTCGTTGAATGGATTTACTGTTAGATTTGAGTTGGTTTTGTTGAATGAATGAAGATTCATGAGTTTGTGTTCTTATATTTTGGAGCACGTTGTGTTTATATTGTCAGTATGTTGTGTTTGATTTTTAATTTTCTAGGTGTGTTTGTATTGTGAGTATGTTGTGTTTGATTTTGAATTTTCTGGGTTTGTGTTTGATTTTAAATTTTTTGGGTTTGTGTTTGATTTTGAATTTTCTAGGTGTGTTTGTATTGTGAGTATGTTGCGTTTGATTTTGAATTTTTTGGGTTTGTGTTTAATTTTGAATTTTTTTTTTTGTTTGAATTTTGAATTTTTTGGGGGAAAAAAAAACCCAGAATTTTTTTTTTTGTTTTTAAAAAAACCTAAAGCCGCTTTTTTAAAAACAGTTATAAACGCAACTCAAAGTGTCTGTAGCTGCGTTTTTAAAAAACGCAACTATAGGTCCGAAGCCTATAGCCGTGGTTATAAAAACGCGGCTATAGCCCCACAAGGGCTATTGCTGCATAATACAGGCCTGGTTTATAAACGCGGCTATAGGAAATGCAGCTATATCCTATAGTTGCGTTTTTTGGGGTCTATAGCCGCGTTTTTGAAACGTGGCAATAGACCCTATTTTTGTAGTGAAATCACCAAATCACAGAACCAAAACCAAGTGGCAACAAAACTCTCTCACTATTCCATATCGCAATCCACACAAATATCAAAGAACCAAAAACAAGAGAGAGCACACAAAACTCTTAAATTTGCCGCTATAGCACTATGCTTATATAGGAGACTTGAGCCGGCTAGCATATCCAAAATCAAGAAAGACTAAACTTCTTTTCCACACACAAAAGGAGAATCACCCCTATTCCAAATAGAACTCAAAATCAAATAGTAGACAAGACTTCTAATAGAGCTTGATAACTTTAAATAATAGTAACCCAAAAGAAATAAAATTCATTTCTTATCCACAAAAAGTCAAACTTCTAATTCAAGCCATATTCTACAGGCTACGAGTCTTTCTCTGCAATTTTCTTGAAAAAAAAAGAGAAAAGGATCTTAATATTGGTCTGCCTTTATGACCATAGTTTGTGATTACTTTGGTGGGGTATTTGCAAACTTCCAAGCATACTGAGGAAGGGCTATTAGTCTATGGCCAACAACTTCATCAATGGGCACAGCGTTACAAATTTCTTTCAAATCATCTTCAGAGAGCTTTACAGCCAAGGAACCAATGTTGGTATCAAGGTTTCTAACTTTAGTTGTACCTGTACAACATCAACAAGATAGAGAAAGAAGAAAAATCATCCATGGGATAAAAATCTCAAAACATGCTAAAAGCAGTGCTTATCAATCAAGATAATATATAGGCACAGTATGATAAAGAAAAATTGTAGTTTCTCTCTCATAAATATATTAAAACAGAAATACATCAAACCAGATAAATAATTAGTAGAAATTCAGTTTGCATGCTAATGAATAAAACTATTATTAAGTTAATTATATAAAAAAAAATAGAAATTGAAAATGTCAATTATACCAGGGATTGGGATGATGTCGTCACCCTGATGGAGAAGCCATGCTAAAGCCAGTTGAGGAGTAGCACAGGCATGCTTTTCAGCCAGGTTGGCAAGTTTGCTATAAAGAATTTTGTTCTTCTCTAAATTCTCCCCAGTGAACCTTGGAAATTTATTCTGTGACAAGAACATAGATATGACTATTAAAAGCACATTCTAGTATTCATATTACAAACCAAAAAAAAAAGGAAGTCATTCACTAATATTTTCATGCTAGTAAGAGATTCTGTCTTTAGCAAAAATTAAGATTACTTACTATCCATATGCATTATGCAATATATATACACGACAAAGTGATTCCACGAAAGCAGAAAGTTAAGACTACATTTTATTTCATGTAACATACCAATACACTCTCAGTGGGCAAGCTCTCAAGAATTGCCTTCCCAGCAAAGAACCCACGGCCAAGAGGGCTGTATGCAACTATTCCAATACCAAGCTCCCTGCAAGTTATAAACAGGTGGCAGTTCACTTGAATCATGCAGCACAAATTATATCTTAAAGGGGTTTGAGAATAATCAAGAACAGAAAAATATAAATAAACTTAGGAATCAGCATTAAAATGGGATAAAAACCTAAGAATCATCGCTTAGGGCTAGCTGAACTCGGTACCAAACTATTGGAAAAATTCCAACTGAAATTTTACAAATCAAACAAGCTGCAAATATTACTGAACTCTAAATTCTTTGAATAGAGTTCCAAACTTATCAGATCAGTAAGGAAAGGAAACAATACAACAAATGATATTAATTTTATTATTTAGTAAGAATAAATAAATAAATCCAACTAGGAAAAGGAAATGAGGTTTAGCGAATTACATAACAAAGTGAATAAAATAATCTAAATCATAAAATTAATTGATTGTGTCTTAAACCCGATTGGAATTAGGCCATATTCATAAAATCCGGACCGAATTTTTGGGTCAATGTTCATGTGTATGTGTAATTGAAGGCTTGCATAGTTGTATCTCGTGCCCGCTCAGCTGCTCCACAACTTAACAAAACATATGACATCCTAAAATAAATTCCTTCTTCTTTTTTTCTATAAAAAATGTTTAGTCCGATTTTGTAATATTCCTCAGGTAGCTATATAATGCAGCAGAATTGTAATATCATGAAGATTGAAGTATTTCACATATGTATACATACTTATATATTGGGATTACAAATGTACACACTAAATAGGTAGATATTAACGAACCGGCAAATTGGAATGATCTCATCTTCAATATCACGGACCCAAAGAGAATACTCAATTTGTAAGGCAGTGATGGGGTGAACTGCGTGGGCTCTCCTTACTGTGTCTGCACTAGCTTCTGACAACCCAATATATTTTATCTTTCCTTCCTCCACCAGCTTCTTAAGCTCCCCGATCTTCCTTGCATAAAAGTTAAACAAAGCAACATTAATCAAGATTGAACAGTAGGTACGTTTAATTAATGGATAGTGCCTATCAGCCTAATAAGTAAAGAGCATTAATTACTAGGAACATAATTGGTTTCAACATTTATCACAACTTATTAAGCTGTCAAGTTGTGGTTAAAATAATATCACATTCATTACTAATATCTATTTCATTATGCATCAATTATAACATACCATGTTAGTAATTGGAAAAAATATTAGTATAAAAATGTTGTGTCACTATATCATTTTAAGAGGACAGAAAAAAAAAATGTTAGGATGCTTACAGTATCCTCAATTGGAATTGTATTGTCAATGCGATGTGGATAGTAGAGATCAATGAAGTCGATGTCAAGTCGCTTAAGACTAGCTTCACAACATTGCCGTACATATTTAGGGGTGCCCCTAACGCCATAGTGACCATATTGATCCCCCTCTAACTTGACCACACCAAATTTGGTTGCCACTTGAACTTTTTCTCGAGGAAGCTGTTTCAAAGCCTGACAATGCAAAAAATATATAATAATAACAAACGTGAATCGCTCGATCAATGTGAGAATGTAAATTTTCCATCAGATATTTGCTACAAGAGATGCATTTCTAATCATGTTTATGTAGTATTGCATTTCTTTTGATTCTAAAATCAAATGTTCTAGCAACAGAAGTAAGCATAAACTTAACCAGTCACTAATTTTAATAATATTATGATTATTGTCCTTGCTGCGTTTTAATTATCTTCGTTCATATTCTCGCTCGGTTGCCACATCATCAGTACGCATTTCTCTGTAAATTGATATATGCCATAAATTCTTTAGAACACCAATCGATTAGGCAATATGTAGTCTAGTACACACCATGGCAAAGATCAAGTGTCCCACAAGGCTCACATAAGGAACTCGATCCATCTTCTTCTTTTACTCTTCTGACTTTGGGATTGTTTAGAAGACAACAAGAAGTGATGTGTGAATGATGTTTTTACTGGCTTTGCCTTGCTCATGCCCAACAACTCAAGCAACTTCTCCATAAACCTCCCTTGTGAAAGTGGGAGAAGGACGCATTGAATATAACAATAAACATTTGAATAATCGAAACATTTGGTATTGGTTTGATCCATAGTACTGACGTAGAATTAATAAACCAAGCCTTCATTAATTAAAGGCAGAAATACTATTTTCGTCCCTACATTTTCACCTCATTTTCACTTTACTACCTACTTTTTAATTTTACCGCATTTAGTCCCTAAAATCAAAAACACTTTCTATTTTAGTCTCTACCGTCATCTCACTAACAGAATTTGTCTACCTAGCAAACGGATTGTACAGTTGGCAACCTAAATGCTGACGTGGCATAATAATAATAATAATAATAATAAATTTTATTTGGCATTTTAAAAATGCCATGTCATTTTTTAAAAATTAAAATATTAATTTACTAATTTTAACTAAATGAAAAAAAGAAAAAACAGAAATAAAAACAAATAATCATATAGATTGAGATCTAGCTTTAGCTTAAGTAAGAACAATAGGAACCCAAACCAGAAAATTCAAAACCCAACTCAAAAAAAAAAAAAATTCAATTCCAGGTTAACACAAAATTATATGCAAATAAATCCAAAATTAAACCCCTCCTATGACACCAAAACATCACAAGCTGATCAATTTTTTTCTATTTTCACACCACACGACCACACTTTCAGCTTAAACTTTTTCTCTCTAAGGTCTCGGGATCTTAGTTTGATGGGTTTGATATGGGTTAGAAAGAGAGAGTCTGAGTCGGTTTGATCTGGGTTAGAGAGAGATTTTGAGATCAGATGCTGTCACGTCATGGTTGGCGGCGACATGTGGGTTCAAGATCAACCAAATGGGGCGTGATTTAAGAACTGTGGTGGTCGGGTTCTGGGTTTCAAAGTGGTTTTGGAGATTGTAGAAGTGTGGGTTTTTATTGGGTTAGTTCACAATACCGTTTTGGTTTTTATTTTCCTGCTTAATCTGGGTTTTTTCTCTCATCTCACATTAGATTTTTGGGTTTTGAATTTTCTGAGTTTTGTTCTTGTCTGTTCTTCCTTGGTCTTTCCGTCTTTCTCGTTCTTTGACACACACTCTCTCTGAAAGCTCTTTGTAGGGGTGTCAATGGTGGATCTGAAGTTAACATTTCTGAAGGTATATCGATTCTGAAATCAGAGCTCCTTGAAGACTCTGCTTTTGAGTGGACAGATGATTCTTCTCAATCAGTCGAGCTGGTTCGTGATTTTTACTTGAAAATAAGAACCCCAAAAAATCAATCAATAAGAATAATTGTGTTTTCAATGGCTAGTACGAGAGATTCGGGTTAATTGATATCGTTAAAAGAGTATTGGAAAACATTGATGTGTTTTGGTTAATTTTCTGGGTTTTAAATTTTCCGGGTTTGTGTTCTTGCTCAAATGTTTAATGTGTTTATGTTTAATTTATCAATTTTATCTGGGTTTGTCAAGATTGTTGGAATGATTTCTAATGCGTTCATGTTTAATCTAATGTGGATCTGAAATTTAATTTTGTGTTTTTATTTTCTGGGTTTGTGATTTTTGGTTTTTAATTTTGTGTTGTGTTCTTATTGTTTTTGTTCAAAATAAACTTAGATCATGATTGTTTCTCAAAAAAAACTTAGATCATAATTCATGAAATTTGTTGTTTTTATTTATGTTTTTCTTTTTTTTATTTAGTTAAAATTAATAAATTAATTTTTTAATTTTTTAAAAATGACATGGCATTTTTAAAATGCCAAATAATTTTTTTTTTATTATTATAATGCCACATCAGCATTTAGGTTGCCAACTGTACAATCTGTTTGCCAAGTAGACAAATTCTGTTAGTGAGATGACGGTAGGGACTAAAATAGAAAGCGTTTTTAATTTTAGGAACTAAATGCAATAAAATTAAAAAGTAGGGACCAAAATAGAAATGAGGTAAAAATGTAGGGACAAAAATAATATTTTTGCCTTAATTAAATAAAGGGCACTATCATTAATCCCAATACAAGTGTGGGTCACGAAAGGTAGTAATAGAAATTCCAAACACTAAAGAAAGAATTGCATGAAATTTGGCAACCTAAAAAAAAATGATGTGAGAGCAAAACTCATGGCTTTTTGCCATGATTTCAGTTGTTTTTTTTTTTTTTTTTTCCAAATTCCTTCATTAGATTTAACTGATGGGGGGGGTACCATTCGAAGGCGCCGTCACCCATCTGTTGGCTGACGGCGCGGCAGGATGTTGACGGCACCGCTCCACCCGTCGCCCCCAAAACGCCTCCGATCCCTTTGTTACGCCGTCACCCACTAACCGACGGGATAAGTGGGTGACGGGGAGAAGCCGAAGGGACTGACATGTCTTGTAAAGCACGCCTAGCGCTGAGATAGGTAACTTGTGCTCCACGCAATAAGGGATGGCCTCGGTGAGGAAAGGATTTCGTAAAGAACACGCTTTACGGAATGGCTCCGATCAGAGGTCACCTCCCCGAACACGCCAAAAGTCCCAGCTCCACACCCCTATAAATACCATCGATCCTCATGAACAAAGGTACGCATGCTCCTATCCCGACTCTGGCACTCTAGAGTTGTGTAAAATACTAATTTAGCCGTCGGAGGATCGTTGGCCGGTACCACACCGGTACATCGCCTTTGAGGTTCCTTGTACTCGTGCAGGTTCCCCCGGAACGCGTCCAGGTCCAGCGGCTCACTGAGGGTGATCTTTTGCGGCATCATCAGTTGGCGCTGTCTGTGGGAACCGTCAGAAGATACGTACGTAAGCTGCGTTCTGTGCTTCCCGGACAAAGAGTTGCATGGTACTTACGCGTTCAAGGGTTACCACAATGAACGACCAAGGCAACGAACAACACGCTACGGCCCTCGAGAGACAAGTCCAGACTCTGATGGCCGCGGTGGAACGTCTCACAAAACGTAACGATGACTTGGAAGAACAGCTGTTACGAAGGAACGCGACGGCTGGTAACCAGGGAGAGAATGAAGAAAACAGCGCCCAAGGGAGAGATCGTGGAGGCCCGGAGGGGAGCCACGCGTTGACCCAACCCGAAGGGCAGGGGACAAGCCGTCCATCGGCCGCTAACAATGATCCGCCCAGTGTTACTGAGGAGATGCGGTTGATGAAGGAACGCATGGACTTTATGATGAACGCCCTCAGGGGACGAGTATCCAGCGACCTCGACGACCTCGTCCACCGTACGGACACTCCCTTCACCACACATGTTGCTTCGTTCCCCACACCGCCGAAGTTCCGTATGCCCCAGATAGAGAAGTATGACGGGTCCAAGGATCCACTAGACCACCTAGAGTCCTTCAAGACATTGATGCACTTGCATGGTGTACCGGATGAAATCATGTGCCGGGCCTTCCCGGCGACGCTGCAGGGCGCGGCGAGAACCTGGTTCGGCAGGCTGACGCCCGGCTCTACCGGTACCTTCAGAGAATTGAGTGCCCAGTTCACCACGCATTTCATCGGAGGACACAGGTATAAAAAATCCACCGCGTGCTTGATGAACATCAGACAGCGGGAGGACGAGACGCTCAGGTCCTACATAGCCCGTTTCAACAAAGAGGCACTTTCCATCGATGATGCGGACGATAAGATACAGGTCGCCGCGTTCACCAACGGGCTGAAGGAGGACAAATTCTTGTTCTCTCTATACAAGAATGACCCGAAGACGATGTCGGATGTATTCTACAGGGCCACGAAGTATATGAATGCAGAAGATGCATTACAAGCCCGGGGAGAGAGGCCTCCCGGGAGGCGAGAGAAGCAGGAAGAAGGAGGATCACTTGAAGGACCTTGAAGAGAAATTCGACACGCTCCGTTCCTACGACATGAAGCTCAACCCCGCAAAGTGTGCGTTCGGAGTGGCGGCGGGGAAATTCCTAGGCTTCATGGTGTCCCAGAGGGGCATCGAGGCCAACCCTGATAAGATTCGGGCCATAATGGACATGGCGCCCCCGAGGAACACGAAGGAGGTACAAAGCTTGAACGGGAGGGTAGCCGCCCTGAACCGATTTGTATCAAGAGCGACAGACAAGTGCCTACCCTTTTTCCGCACGCTGAAGAAGTCGTTCGAATGGACGGGCGAGTGCCAAAAGGCCTTCGAGGAACTAAAAGCCTACCTCTCTTCACCGCCCCTGCTGAGCCCCTCGCAACCAGGGGAAGAGCTATTCCTTTACCTGGCCGTCTCCCCGGCGGCCGTCAGCGCGGCCTTGGTCAGGGAGGAAGACAAGGTCCAAAGGCCTGTGTACTACGCCAGCCGGGCGTTCCGCGGGGCGGAAGAAAGGTATCCGCCAATGGAAAAGCTCGCCCTCGCCTTAATCACCGCGGCCCGTAAGCTCAAGCCATATTTTCAAGCCCATACGATAGTCGTCTTAACCGACAAACCCCTTCGACGGGCTATGCGCAACCCCGAAGCGGCCGGTCGCCTGGCCTTATGGGCGATCGAATTGACCGAGTTCGACATCAGGTATCGCCCGCGCACTGCCCTGAAGGGTCAGGCTGTCGCCGACTTTATTGCCGAATTCACAAGCGATAAAGACTGGGGGGCAAACGACCACCATCCGTGGACCTTACATTCAGACGGGTCGTCGACCAGACAGGCCGGCGGAGTAGGCGTAGTCCTTCACTCCCCCGAGGGAGATCAGGTCGAATGCATGATTCGCCTACATTATCCCACCACGAATAATGAGGCGGAATATGAGGCGCTGATAGCCGGGATCGACCTCGCCAAGGCAGCCGGGGCCACTAGAGTAATAGCCTACTGCGACTCCCAGGTCATTGTCAACCAAATAAGCGGTGACTACGAGTGTAGAGGCGACAGAATGAAAAAGTATTTAGAACAAGCGAAGCGAAGAGTGGATGAACTAAGGGCCGAAGTTATCCAAATACCTAGAGAAGAAAACGAGCAAGCTGACCGCCTCGCCAGAGCCGCCTCTTCAGAACACGTGGCCGCTCCGGAGAATGTACTTTCCTTTGTACAAACGACGCCGCTAATAGACATTGTCAGTGTGCAGGAAATAAGCTCCGGAGGTAACTGGACCACGCCGCTGATCTCCTACCTAAAGGATGGCGCATTACCGGACGAAAAAGAAGCCGCCAGAAGGCTGAAGGTCCGAGCCGCAAGATTCGTACTAATGAAGGACGTCCTATACAAAAGGGGCTTCTCTCGCCCATACCTGAGGTGTTTGGGACCCGAAGAAGCCGACTATGTCATGAGGGAAGTCCACGAAGGAGTCTGTGGAAACCACTCGGGATCTAGATCATTGGCGCACAAACTGATTCGGGCGGGGTATTACTGGCCCACCATGCAGGAGGATACTCAAGCCTATGTCAAAGCTTGCGACCGATGCCAAAGGTTCGGCAACATCGCCAGACAGCCGCCCGTAGAGCTAACTCCCATAACAGCCCCGTGGCCATTCGCTCAATGGGGGCTGGACATTATGGGACCCTTCCCAACGGCTACGCGGCAGCTGAAGTTCCTGATTGTAGGCATAGACTACTTTACAAAGTGGGTAGAAGCCGAAGCCCTGGCCACCATCACGGAGAAGAATGTGCGGAACTTCGTCTGGAAATCCATCATATGCAGATTCGGGATCCCAAGGGTCCTAGTCTCGGACAATGGCAGGCAATTCGACAACGGCCCCTTCCGAGAGTTCTGCTCGCAGCTGGGGATTAAGAACCACTACTCCTCCCCCGCCCACCCCCAAGCCAACGGCCAAGTCGAAGTGACGAACCGATCCTTGCTGAAGATTATCAAGACTCGGCTCGAGGGGGCAAAGGGGATATGGCCTGAGGAATTACCCAGCGTACTTTGGGCATACCGGACGACGGCAAGGACCCCAACAGGAGAAACCCCATTCCGGCTAACCTACGGAAACGAAGCAGTCATCCCAGCCGAAATAGGACTCACAACCTACAGGGTGAATGCTCACGATGAAAACAGGAATGACGAGGCACTGCGCCTACGCCTGGACCTGGTCGACGAAGTCAGAGCAGTGGCCGAACAAAGACTCGCACGGTACCAAGATCGCATGACCAAGCACTATAACTCCCGGGTCAAGCACAGGGACTTCCAGGTCGGAGACCTTGTTCTAAGAAGAGTCATGGGCGCTACCAGAGACCCTGCCCAAGGAAAGCTCGGCCCCAACTGGGAAGGACCCTATCGGGTGACGACGTGGCATAGAAGAGGCACCTACCACTTGGAAACGTTGGGGGGACAGACACTACCCCATCCATGGAACGCCGAGCACCTACGAAAGTACTACCAATAATAAAGGAGCGACAGCTCCTACTTGTATTCACCCAAATGTATCTCGAGGGCCCAATGGGCACCTTTCTTCCTTAAATTTGATACATGTTTCAGAAGTTTATTCAATCTCTCTTGCACTGTGCTTGGCTCTTAAAACAGGTATACCAAGACGACGTCTAAGATCTACAAGGCATAAGAGCGTCAGGCACCCCAGCTGACGGCTCAAAAGCCAAACTAAATCTACAAGGCATAAGAGCGTCAGGAACCCCAGCTGACGGCTCAAAAGCCAAACTAAATCTACAAGGCATAAGAGCGTCAGGAACCCCAGCTGATGGCTCAAAAGCCAAACTAAATCTACAAGGCATAAGAGCGTCAGGCACCCCAGCTGACGGCTCAAAAGCCAAACTAAATCTACAAGGCATAAGAGCGTCAGGAACCCCAGCTGACGGCTCAAAAGCCAAACTAAATCTACAAGGCATAAGAGCGTCAGGAACCCCAGCTGACGGCTCAAAAGCCAAACTAAATCTACAAGGCATAAGAGCGTCAGGAACCCCAGCTGACGGCTCAAAAGCCAAACTAAATCTACAAGGCATAAGAGCGTCAGGCACCCCAGCTGACGGCTCAAAAGCCAAACTAAATCTACAAGGCATAAGAGCGTCAGGAACCCCAGCTGACGGCTCAAAAGCCAAACTAAATCTACAAGGCATAAGAGCGTCAGGAACCCCAGCTGACGGCTCAAAAGCCAAACTAAATCTACAAGGCATAAGAGCGTCAGGAACCCCAGCTGACGGCTCAAAATCCAAACTAAATCTACAAGGCATAAGAGCGTCAGGAACCCCAGCTGACGGCTTAAAAGCCAAACTAAATCTACAAGGCGTAAAAGCGTCAGGCGCCCAAGCCGACGGCTTAAAAGCCAGCGACCTAAACTCTACAAGGCATAAGAGCGTCAGGCGCCCAAGCCGACGACTTAAAAGTCAACCTAAAATCCACAGGGCGCAAAAGCGTCAGGCACCCAAGCCGACGGCTCAACTCTAAATGGATCGCATAAAAATCAGACGGTCTCAAAAACGACGGCACTATCCTGAAAGGTAAAGGGCCAAGGACCCTACAAGTACCAAAAACCGGTCATGCCTACAAAGTGGCGGTTCATAGGATGACGGCTTGGAAAGTTAATAGTTCTACTCTAACCCAACAAAAAGCATGAACCCATTATGCAAGAAAATTGATGGCCCCGTTGGAAGGTCATCGATACAAAAAGTGTTGAGTCTAAAGTTGGCTGACCATGCTTCGACGAAAGAAAACCATACATAAAACTTGGAATAAAGTTACACATTTCATAAAAGTCGCCATATCAAGAAGGCATTGTCCTTACAAAAAGCCCTCAATGTGACGGGGCACCACTTACAAAAAAAAAAAAGAGAGAAAAATTCTACAAGTCAGGCGCCGGTAACATCGGGTTCGGCCTCGTCGCCCTTGGGAGGATCTTGGCTGACGGGAAGACACCCGGGGCCGGAAGGATCAGCAGACAAAGCTTTTAAGGAGCCGGACGAATCAAGAGCTGGTTGGGCCAGGACGACGCCATCACCCTTCAGGAACGTCCCTGAATCACTTGGACTAACGTCCACTGTGACGCCGTCACCCACTGGAGTCGCCGGCACCGGGTCGTCCATCGACACCCTAGCCAAATCCAGGTGAGGAAAGAGGGACTTCACCTGTTTAAGGCAGTCCTCAAATCCCTCACCATAGTATTCGGCGCAGGCGTCGACGAACGTTTGGGACGTCCTGAACTCGGCGACGGCGTCAGTCTTCGCCGTCTCCACCTGGCCCAGAAGGGAAACCAACTCCTTCTCCGCCGTCACCTTAGCCGCCGTCTCTATCGCCAGCTGATGGGTGACTTCCCCGAGCTTCTCCTTCGACTCCTTTAACTCCTCGTTCAAGGTGCGACAAGCGTCCTTGTATTGTTCCAACCCGTCAGACAGGTTGGCGATGCGCTTGTCCCGACGAGCCAGCAGCTCCTCGTTCTTGGCCCCTTTAACTTGAACGGCCCTCATACGAACCATAGCCTGCAAAAAAAAAAAAAAAAAAAAAAAAAAAAAAAAAAAAAAAAAAAAAATCAAACTTCTGTCAGCCTTGAGTCCAGAAATAGACGGGGCGAGATAGCAGTGCCGAGAGCAAAGGCACACTTACCCGGGCAAGGTCGAAGAGACCGGAATCCCCAAGCTCCTGGATCGATTGGCCGGCGCAGACGTCAGCTTCCTCCGTCCCGAGGATCGAATCCAGACGCTCGAGGGCGAAACCCTTGTTGTTAAGCACACAGCGCCCGTCCGCCGGGGCGACGGGACCCTTGGCCATCATCGGGCCCTTCCCGGCCCCATGTTTGGGGGGTGGGAGCTTGGAGGAGGCGTCCCCAAGGGTGACGGTTTGTCTCTTGGCTTGACGGTCGTCAGCACCGTCACCCTTCCTTTTGGGCGCGCCCTTGTCGGCGGCCTTCTGGACGTGCTTGGACGTCCCCTCCTTCCCCTCCTCCTTCTTCTTCTGCGCGGCGGCAGCCCTGATTTGCGCCTTTAGCCTACCAGACTCCATCTCTGCAAAAAATGAGGGGAAGTGTCAGCAAACTCGCTAGTAAAAATGACGAAACGGAAAGGGCAACTGACGAAGCTTACGCTGACGAGAAAGGTTATATAGGCGACGGGCTTCGTCTGACGGCAGAGGGCCTCCACAATACGCGTAAAGCGCGTCGGGGGTGATGAGGTCACGACACGTCCGCTCCCCCAAAGGAATATCCGTCACCTTCAAAATGAAGGCTTCCTGTTCCTCTGTGATCTCCGGCCGGACGCTGGCTGAAAAAGAAGAAAGGGGACGAGTTAGAGTCTTTGAATAAAAACCACAAGAAAAGGAGGGTGACGGCGACGACCTGACTCCCTAACATACCCCCAGGTGTTGTCAAAACCCTGGGGTATCGTCTCCCATTCCTCCTGACGGCACACCCAGTTCGTCCCCTCCACAAAAAAGTACCGTCCCTTCCAATTTCGGTTGGAATCGGGCGTGTCGGACACCAACCGTAACTCCTTTTTCCTCGCCGAGAAATGATAGATCCCTTGAGACGAGGTTATGTGGTGCGGACGGTAGCACCAGAAGAACTCTTCGAGGGTCAGCTGACGGTTCCCCCCACTCAAGCTACCCCACAAAACTTCGGAACCTATGAATACCCTCCAGGCGTTGGGGGCAATCTGGCTGACGGATAGACCCAAATAATTCGCCAACTGACGATGTAGGGCCGTCAGGGGCAACCTTAAACCGGCCGCGAACATTGCGTCGTACATGCCCACGTCCGCGGTCTTTCCCGAGTAACACTTCTCCTTCTCTAGTGGAAGACGAATCGGGATATCGTCGGGTATCTGGTATCGAGCCCGAAGAGAGTTGAAAATTTTCTCCGTCATCGTCGGCAAAAAATAATTGACCGACCATTCCTTGGGAAGAATAAAGGGACGGTCGTCCCCGGATACCCCGGACGTACTCTCAGAGGTTCCATCGCCCGAGCCGCCGTCGGTCCTACTAACGTCTATTTGGACCACGTCTACGCGGGTCCTCCCTACCCCGTCACCCCTCGTCCTTCCGACGGAAGGTTGGGTTGACGACTCTTCCCCCGACGACCAAGAAGAATCCTCGGACTCGCGGCCCGTTCGGTAGACCTCGTCGTAGCCCGCTCCATCGCGGACCGACGATTGCTCGCTCGACGTTTCCCTAGACATCGGACCACCTACAAGGGACGGGGGTGGTCTAAGAACCCGAACGACGGCCTTCCCACTAAAACCTCCTCCAGAGTTCAGTACATAAATGAGCAAAAGACAACAAAAGTAGGAACTTACCAAGTTAAGTAGACGGCCTCGAGAAAGCTGAAGGATTCGCTGAATAGACGGTAACGGGATCGCGCTTGACGGCCTTCGATTCTTTGAGACTGACGGTTCGCTCTGATCAGAAGAATGGGAATAAAAGAGAGAAGCGAGGGAGAGCCGAGTATATATATAGAAGCCTTGGGCGCGAAAGACGAAGCGACCTTCCCGTCCATCTGCGGACCAGTCGGCCTTGGACACGTGTCCCGACACTAGGACTGCTCGAAGAGACTAGCCATTAATGCTTTGTCCGCCACTCGCTGTACTCCCCAATCCGTCATCGAGACCGACGGGATTAAGGAGTAGGGGGCAACTGATGGGGGGGGTACCATTCGAAGGCGCCGTCACCCATCTGTTGGCTGACGGCGCGGCAGGATGTTGACGGCACCGCTCCACCCGTCGCCCCCAAAACGCCTCCGATCCCTTTGTTACGCCGTCACCCACTAACCGACGGGATAAGTGGGTGACGGGGAGAAGCCGAAGGGACTGACATGTCTTGTAAAGCACGCCTAGCGCTGAGATAGGTAACTTGTGCTCCACGCAATAAGGGATGGCCTCGGTGAGGAAAGGATTTCGTAAAGAACACGCTTTACGGCATGGCTCCGATCAGAGGTCACCTCCCCGAACACGCCAAAAGTCCCAGCTCCACACCCCTATAAATACCATCGATCCTCATGAACAAAGGTACGCATGCTCCTATCCCGACTCTGGCACTCTAGAGTTGTGTAAAATACTAATTTAGTCGTCGGAGGATCGTTGGCCGGTACCACACCGGTACATCGCCTTTGAGGTTCCTTGTACTCGTGCAGGTTCCCCCGGAACGCGTCCAGGTCCAGCGGCTCACTGAGGGTGATCTTTTGCGGCATCATCATTAACAAATTTGTAATTTATGAAATTTTTATTCCTTTATTTTTATCATTTTTGTTTTAGAACTCAAAATTGAGTTTCCTTCGTTAGATTTAACAAATTTGTAATTTATGAAATTTTTATTCCTTTATTTTTATCATTTTTGTTTTAGAACTCAAAATTGAGTATTATGGACTTTATGATGTTTCTTAGGGTAAGTGGCATCATTTTATGTGATTTTCTCAAATTTACATTTTTTTTCCCTGAATTCGTACTTAACACGAATTAGGATTTATCTTTGTGGTCCTATATAAAATTAGAGGCTATTACTCAAGCACTCTTATGCTATTCTTCTTGAAATAAAAAGTATTATATTTCTTGTGTTTAAGCCGCTGTGTCACACTCACACACTAATGAAAAATAGTCATTTAGGTGATGTTTGGTTTGAGTGTTTTCATCACTCAATACTCAGTTTTCATCACTTAGTTGTAAAATGTTTTGTTTGGATGAGTTTTGAGTTATAGTTTTCATCACTCAGTTCTCTGATTTTTGAGTGATGAGTTATGAAAACTGAAAACACATTTTATCTGTTTTCAGTTTCCATAATTCATAACTCAATGGCATTTTTGTAATTAAATATATCACTTTTTACTATTCAGCCGTCCTTTTTGACTTTTGAGGTTTTTTTTTTTTTTTTTTTCTTCTTCTTCTTGGTTCGGTCATTTGGTAACTTTTTTTTTTCTTTTTCTTTTCTTCTTCTTCGTTGGTGACTGGTAGCTTTTTTTTCTTTTCTTTTTTTTTTTTTTCTTTTTCTTTTCTTCTTCTTCGTTGGTGAACTGGTTTCTTTTTTTTCTTTTTCTTTTCTTCTGACCCAGTTCGTCTTCTTCCTCTTTTTTTTTTTCTTTTTTTTTTTTTCATACAGTTCGTCTTCTTCCTTCTTTTTTTTTTTTTTTCTTTTTTTCCTTTCTTCTGATCTGGTCTTCTTCGTTCTTCCTTCTTTCTTTTTCTTTTTTTTTTTTTTTCACTGGTTCGGGTGAGCTGGGTATTGAAAAAAAAAAAAAAAAAAAAAAAAAAACCTAAACTGTACCAATGACAGATATAGGACCCACAAATAGTGTGAAAATATTGAGTAATGGTAACTGAGTGATGATGTTGTTTGGGTGTAATATTTTAGAGTGATGAGTAATGAGTAATGAGTGATGAGTGATGGATGATGAGTGATGAAAATTGAGTGATGAGTGACCATTTTTTTAAACCAAACAAGGCCTTAATGTCATAATTCTGGTTAAAATTTCAAAAAAAATAAAAATAAAAACAGAAATATAAAATAATTACCTTTCCAACCATGATTTCATTATCATGATTATGGCCATAAAGATCTGATGTATCAAAGAAAGTGAAGCCCCTATCAAATGCTTCCTTAATAACTGAACATCCAGCTTCATGAGAGAGAGGACTGTTATATAGCCCTGATAGTCCAGCACATCCAAAGCCCAATTTAGAAACCTAC
Organism: Lithocarpus polystachyus; assembly: GCA_033629205.1. NCBI lineage: Eukaryota > Viridiplantae > Streptophyta > Magnoliopsida > Fagales > Fagaceae > Lithocarpus > Lithocarpus polystachyus. Next base: position 570,146 of record CM066167.1, on the reverse strand, counting down.
TTAGCCGAACAGGATCCATGAGGATTTGGAATAAGTCGGAGACTTATGTTATATATATATATATATATATGCATATATAGGAATGATATATAGCAGTTTTAAATTAATTAGCGTAAATTAAAAAAATGAGGAAACAAACGGAAATTAAAACTGAAAAGTAAAAAATGTTTAGAGACAATATGTAATGCAGGTGATCGATAAATTGAAAATCAGAAATCAGAAGAGGGATGCAAATCTTGTGTGGGGGCCGTGTATTGATTGTTGTTTCAATGAAAGATGATGATTGATGAAAGAAGAGAGTAGTGAGTAGTGATGAGTAGCCAACTCAACTCTCGCATCAAATGGTATCATGATCATATTCACATATATATGTATCCAAACTGTGCAACTGCTAGCTAGCTAGCTAGACTGGTAGGAAATTTAAAGAAAAAGAAAGATCGAAGAGGCAGAGGCTGAGGCTGACCTCTAATCCCTGAGTGCCCAGTTTGAGTAATGGTGACGGGATTTGGATCTGATGCTGCAGCAGCAGCAGCTTCACTTCCATTGTTAACTAACCCTCGGACTCGGATCTACAGTCAGTCAAACACTGTTTTGTGAAATCCAGCTAGCTATTTCAACAAACTTAGTCAGTACTAAAAGGAATGGGCGGTGCAATTCAGCTTCACTTCCACTGTTTTGTTAACAAGCAATGGGCGGTGCTTGTTAACATTTTTCTTAAAGGGTTGTGATAACAAAAAGGACAAAAAAGTTATTAAAAGATCTGAGTTCTGACACTTTTGATCATTTTTCTTTTTTTTTTTTTTACTCTTTTAACATGTTTCTGTTTTTAGTAACTCCCAGACCGTGCAGCTGCAACGCATCGCATACGCACTATTAGTATGACCAATGATTTGGTTTGGTGGCCCCAACGTTAAAACTATGTCGTATCAAGGTCTGCATTTACAGAAAATAAAAACGACACCGTCTAATTTAATTAAGACAAAAAAAAAAAAAGCGACATCGTTTGAGGGGCCAAATCAGCCAAATACCACATGTTTGAAAAATATTTGGCAAAAAAACACTGTTTCGGAAGTAATTGGCGATCTACCACTTTTTGGCATACTCGAGTTTCCCATCCTCGAGTTCCCCATTTTATATTCCACCCTGGCGCTGCTGACATGGCAACTGGGCATTAAAAAAATATAAGTTGGTACTCGAGTTTTACAGACTCGAGTACTGTACAAGTGGTACCCGAGCCCTCCAAACTCGGGTACCAATCTGTAAGCGGCTAACTTTTTTTGAAATTTATACCACTTGGTACTCGAGTTTGGAGAGCTCGAGTACCTCTTGGCAATTACTCGAGCTTTCCATACTCGAGTACTGTGCAAGCTACTTCCAGGTTTTGTCGAAATTAGCTAGCCCCTGTTACTTGAACACTCTCACTGCTATTCACTTCCAAAATGGACATCCAAACCCATTTACCAATTTATTAAACCTTATGAACAACTCATTCACATGCAATATAGATTCTTAAACCCACCACAAATGCAATATAGATTCTTAAACCATATTCATCATCAACAACTCATTCACATGTGCAATGTTGAGAAAGTATGATAAGTTAATACAAACACACTAAAAGGAACTTCAAGAAAGATAGTATTGTTTGCTTCTACGAATGACCTTTTGCATCAAAAGAACAACACTAAAATCTATTACATGGATGCAGTCTTCAGGGTGCACCCCAATCACTTGTGCGGCAAGGGAACATTTGCTTTCTGACTTTGTTACTCAAGACATATCTTGCCCTTAAAGAAGGAAATGAGTGCCTTCTATGGTAGCATCTACCCCATCCCAACACCTTTAGATTTTTGTTGGCCATGTCCACGCCCACCTGCCCCACAAAGAGAATCTATTAGTCATCCTAAAAAGATTGCTAATCCTTTCTCAACCAGTCATTAAAAATGTGTGCAGATGCAGAATGCATAGAAAAGATGCGTATTTAGTGGCAATTATCTTATATTACACAATGAGATGACAATGCTCCCTCAACCTGTCATTAGCAAATTTTATTTGCTACTCCATATGAAAGGAAGAATATAACAATCATTAAGCAATACAAAGAACACAATCATTAAACAATACAAAGAACACTCTAAATTCTCTCTTCATATTCTGTTTTTATGTGCAGTACTTGCAAAGCATTTTAGTATGATCAATTTTTCTAATTTACTAAGAAATCATTAAACATTTTGTTTCAAGTTGCATTTAAAAGGATGCTACAGTTCAAACTTAGCGCACCTAGTCCGCGAGACCACCACTCGTCGGTACCTCGTTCCGCTTAGGGCATGTTCTTCGGTTATGCCCCTCTTGGTCACACAACCCGCATTGCACCTTCCGCCCCCCCTCCTTCCATGGTGTGGTTCTCGGCCGATTCCCGCCCTCGTCCATCTCATTCCTGATTCGTGTTGAGACAGGGCGACCTTTCTCTCGGATCAATCGGGGGTTAGGGAGGACCTTTCGAGTTTCATCAGGATCCGGCCATGATAATCTATCTTTCAACGCAGGGAAAACGGGAGCATAGCTCCGAAACAGTGCGTCCACACTATAGCATGGGTCAATGTACTGCTCTGCATCATGTCGATACCTAATACAAACTGCAATGACATGTGAACACGGTATCTTGTACAGTTTCCATTTCTGACATGTGCAAGTTCTTTGCAGCAAATTAACTGCATGTGTGTGATCCCCATGTCCAGTAGTCCCTGGATTATGCGGTGTATCTACTTGATATGATTGGGCTTGCGCGCTCAATCTCGTCACCCTGTGATGCTCTGCCTTCGCCTTATTTCTCATGAAGATATCCAATGCATACTGACACCATTTTTTCCCTGAATTCAACTGCTCTATACTCTTGTTGCGACGATCATCGAAGTAAGAATTCACTTTGAACCATGTATATTTCACCATTGCCGTAATTGGCAAGCTACGAGCACCCTTTAGAACACCACTGAAGCACTCGGAGACGTTTGTAGTCATCGCCCCATAACGGTAACCCTTGTCAAAAGTTAATGCCCATTTCTCTTTGGGCACACTCTTCAGATATTGGTACGCATCCCGGTTGACATTCTCAATTAAATCGAAGGTGGCATTGAACTTTCGCTCCTGGGTAGCACTTGCTGCCCTCCATACTAGATTCTTTAAAGTTTCGTTTTTTCATCTAGTGTTGACGTTACTGCATAGATGACGAAGGCAGTAACGATGTTCTGTCATGGGAGGCTGTAAGAAGTTTCGATTAGTGTCTCTAAATATAGCTTGTATACCAGGGTGTCTGTCAGATATGACACACAGGTGTCTGCGGTCGGTAACATACCTTCTTATACAAGCCAAGAACCAACCCCAAGTCTCTGTGCTCTCACTCTTAACAACGGCGAAGGCTAGTGGATAAATCTTATTATTAGCATCTGTCGCCATTGCAATCATCAAATTCCCTTTATATTTTCCATAGAGGTGAGTTGCATCAATGCTAATAACAGGCCTACAGTGCTTGAACCCAACAATACATGGCCGAAACGCCCAAAATACAGAGTTGAATGTACAGGTTCCCTGTTCGTAATTGTCGTCCACTTCTAACTTATACTTTGAACCCGGACTTGCATCCTTAAGCCCTGCCAAAAAACGTGGCAACTCTGCGTAAGACTCCTTAAAATCTCCGTATATAGCTGCAACGGCCTTTTGTTTGGCATCCCATACCTTGTATGTGAACCAAAATGATTACATTAGAAATGAATACAAGTTAAATAATTATAGTTGAAGAAAACAAATGAAGACTCGTAAGCCTATAAGATGAAGATAATATTTCTTTCTCTTTATTCGTTTTTTTCTTTTTTCTTTTCAATTTCAATTTTCATAATACATTCGGTGTATATGGGTTTTGGGAAAAAAATATCATGCTTATACTTCACAGAAGACTGATGTCTTTACATTGTATTGAAAAAAGAATGCAAGTTAAAGAATACCTTGTAGTGAGATACTTCGTGTTTTAAGTCTGCTAAAGCAACGTGGCGTAAGTTCTTTATCTTATACGCAGGGTCTTCTCGTATATAGCGCTCAAGTATGTATGCTAGGAATGCCGAATCAATCATCCGACCATCATGAGCATTCTGAATTTTGTCACACGTGTGGGGGCCCTTGCATTTTGCAATCTTCCATACATTGTCTCCCTTGCAACAGATCGCACGGACTGCCCATGGACAGGAATCATCCTCGCAACTCACCATAAGCCTCTCTGAGTCTGAATGCTCAGTTTTGAAGCTAAAATTTTCTCGCAGTGCGTACCAGGTCAATGCATGTCGCACCGCCAATTTAGTCGCGAATACCATCCCTTTAACTGGCTGCTCCCCTAGTGTCGAACTTGATACTTCCGCTTGCATAACCGGTGATGGATCAAACATATTATCCCAACTGTTGTTGGTGAACCATTCCGGCATAGGATTGGGAGGGGGGCATGTGTCTCTATTCTCTTCTACAACCACATCTTCGATATGATCAACATCCTCATGGTCACCCATGGTATCCAAGAACTCCTCGAAGTCATCCCTAGTAACATCAATATGGGTTGCATCATCACCAAGTCCATGATCATCTTCACTTTCGAATGTGCCCCCATGCAGCTCATCATGAGATAAATGCTCTCCGTCATGCACTTCTTGGCGCCCTTCCTCCTCCTCAGTTGAGTTCACATTGGGATCTGTCTGCCACGGTTCACTGCCATACCCATCTCCTGTGTTCTGTGTACACCCTTGATAAGACTGTAATGGTATTGAGTCGATGTGCTGATCTACAGTTCCATCCAAAACAGTATGTTGTGAACCCTCTCCAGCCTCTACTATGGCGGGCTCAACAGTGACATAGAGCTCTGACGCAACGAATCCTTTCAACACCATTTGTTCAACAACTTCCCACATCCTCCTCACTTCAGCGCCACTCGATAACTGTAGTGAATTGTAGAAAACCTGGGTGCCTACAACCAGTTGCGGTGCTCGATACAGAATGGAAATGTTATGTCTAGACTCATTTAACTTCATCGCCTTCAATATTCTTCGTTGCAAGTTCATAAGGCCTATCCCACGCTTCACCTTAACATATTTTTGCTTTTGGTTCGAGCCTCGGTATGACAACCCATGCAAGTCATGATAATACGTCTCTCCATCGTAATACACATAGAAATAGTGAAAATCCATCACCGACCTGTTACTGACAATATTAAAAATTGACATAATCCATAAACAGTTACATAAATCACCCCGTATGATAAAAACAATTTATATGTGCACTTACCCATATATATATTTTAGACACATATAGCAAATTTAAGTTATTATAACATGATAACTACACACACTCACGTAACAAATTTAATTAACATCTTTCCCCTTATATATAATGCCAGCAATGTTAATGTAGCACCACATGCCTTGTACCCCGTGACCCACTTCTGCATTAATTTGCAGCTAGACTTAAAGGTATGACCCTTTTCTCTTTGTGACTTGCATCATAGTATGTAACCCTATGATCACTCAAACATTTAACGACAAAATATTGGCTAATTTTTAGCGTAAGAGGAGAGATATTTCAAAATTGCATATCCAAAAATCTAATAATAACAACAGCAGCTCTCAAGCAATCAACTGATAACTGTGCACCTATCTATTCTTTAAAAAAAAAAAAATTTGACAAGGAGCAAGTTATACATTTGCGTAAATTTCTATACTAATAAGTTATATATATGTGTGTGTGTGTGTGTGTGTGTGTGTGTGTATATATATGTATATATATATATATATATATTCAGTAGTTGTACACTGGTAACACTGCAAAACTCATGCATAAAAATCTCATTCAAACACCATTTGAACAATAAGCTGACATACCTAATCATTTAACTCATGCATTTATCTCATATTGCAATCACAAACTAAAAACTAAGCATTTAACTAGTACCTTTTCGTACTGATCACAAGGCTAAATGTACATTGGTAGATGGAGACACTGACACTGAGCCAAAGACTAGCAGATGGTGACCCAACAGACGTTTTCTGCTTCCAGCTTCTGATTTGCACACGGACGTGGACGAAGAAGTGATTCTGAAAATAGCTTAAAGCTGAGTGGGGGGCATTTTGTTTAATGGTACTCGAGTATAAGGAACTCGAGTTCCATTTATTACGCATTTACTGCAACGGGTAGTGGCGCCAGTAGGTTGGTGCGTAATAAGTGTGTCGCTTAGTACTCGAGCTCACTGGACTCGAGTACTGTCTTATGTACCCGAGTCCAACAAGCTCGAGTATGGCTGGGGTATGTATCCAAAATTTGTGGCATAGTACTCGAGCTCACTGGACTCGAGTACTGTATTATGTACCCGAGTCCATCAAACTCGAGTATGGCTCGGGTATGTAGCCAAAATTAGTGGCCCCAGTAGGTTGGTGCGTAATAAGTTTGCCACTTAGTACTCGAGCTCACTGAACTCGAGTACTTTCTTATGTACCCGAGTCCAACAAGCTCGAGTATGGCTCGGGTATGTAGCCAAAATTCTCGAACGTCATAACCTTACACATTTTACACAGTACCCGAGCCCTTTGAAATCGAGTATTGCTGATGAAAAAATGTTCAATATAATTTTTTAAAATGGTTATTATCATGTTTTTAATGTTATTCAAATTAAGTGATGGAAAATCTGTGGACATCTTTTACTCCATTGTAAGTTTGCTCATGCTTTATAAAGTGAAAAATTTAAGGTGTTTGGGATCCACAAAATAATGCCAAAGACATTAGTTCTTTTCTGTATGCATGTCTAATGGGTTAGTTTGGCATAAACAGAATACCCATACCTTTGAAGCACGCGTGAGACACTTAGGTTTCTTAAAATTTCTTTTATTTGGTACTTTGTTTCAATAGGCTCGTATTTGGGGATTTACGCAAGGTGTTTCCGTTCTTGTTTTTTTTGCATCCCATTAGTTTTAGAGAGCGGGACCTAGCTTCGGAGCTTGCAGTTGCTAGTTCTCAATTAGAGAGCGGGACCTAGCTTCGGAGCTTTGATAACATAGGACTAGATTTTGGATTTAGTGTGCCATGCTCTAGTAGGTAGCAGCCAAGCACCACGAGTACAAGCATAAAAGCATGGTTTACGCCGTGAAACAATCACATACAATATCCTAAATGTAAATGTATTTATGGCTGTAAACATACAATATCCTACAAGCATTTGATTTTTTTCAAATAAATACTAGCGTTTTGAGTGGCTATGCTAGTACACATAAAACATTACCATTACCATGAATATCCTGAATTTGTTGTTCAAGTAATCTAACATGCTTCACCATCTTCTGGAGTTTGTTACCCTTGCGGCCATATTCTTCTTCTAGCTCAAGCTTCTCTTTTGTTGCCTAAGAAAGGAAAAAAAAAATTCATCAAGAAGAGATAATATTAAGAAATTTAAACAAATCAAGTATCACTATTATAATCAAATGAAGGGCAATTGTTGAAGAGCAAATAAAATGACTATTATAAAGGCAAAAGCTGGCCAAAAAACAAATAAATATGGATGATAACAGCAATGCAAAAGAAGTATCCATATGGATGACAAATGTTAAGTCTTAATATCAGATAACAAAAGAAAGGAGATTTCTTAACTATTGATTACCTAATCCATAAGCAATCATTGCCCATAAGAAGTATCCAGCTCGTATACTCTTATTTGCCAGCCAATCATACCTGCAAGGACATTCCAAGGTACTGATTACATATATTTTATTATATAAAAAGTATTAAATAAATACAGAACCCCAAGTATTGGAAAATTATCACAAGCAGAAAAAAGGCTGTAATAAGGACTATATAAACTTGGGATGACTGTTGCAAGAACCCAAATTTCCTTATTTTCTTGCATCTTCTAGGTCAGAGGAAGAATTTTGAGCATTCAAAACAAAGAGGAACAAAAGAAAATCAAAACTCCAAGCAAACACAAGGTCTTTCTATAGATGAAGAAGGTAATGGCAGTTTCTTATCTTCTTATACTGGTTCCAATTCTCTTAAAATTAACCAAATTTATTACTCAAACCAATATCTTTTTGAATGAATTATTATGACTAGATCTCCAAAAATACTAGGTAATTCAAAGAATTTGATTAAAGCTGTCAAATCAGGAAAATGAACATGCTGACTATATCCAGAAAAACAGAAAACCATCCAAGGATTGGCAGCACTGGTAAAAATAAAACTCTTGCAAGCTCAAGCAATTGTAAGAACAAAACTCTTGCAAAGATGAAAAGGAGCTTTAACCTAAGAGAGAACGCTATTAGCAGTCCTGGTAAAAGGATGTCACCAAATCCTATGATGCTGTAACCACCCCATGGATCAAATATGCGTGGGATCTTTAGTAGCATTGGGATACCATCCTCTCCACTTTTATCACCACGAGCTACCTGTTGAAAAGATATATATGATTGGATGTACTCTTCAGCATTTGAAACCCCAAGTATTCTAAACCATTGTCATGATCTATCATAAAGAGTAACACTATATTGATTACTTACCACAATCATCACACTTTCACTGAAAAACTTCGTAGAAATAAACACCCAAAAGATATCATACAAGAAGGCACAACTGAGAAGAACTGTACCCACCTGATAACAAATTATTCAGAATCATATCAGAAGAATAGTCATTCAATTGACAGGCATAGTGGCATATTCTGTTTTTCATATATATATATATATATATATATTCCATATAAACCTCTTGACATGAAGTAAAACTAATGAATAACAAAACTTACAAAATATTAATTGTAATGGATTAACTAATATTATAATACACTTCTAGAACTGCACATATCTAAAATTAAGCAATTATGAAACTTCCAATATGACACAAAACAAATCATGGCTTTGAACTTAGCTTTGGGCCACCATTAAAACCCATTTGATCAATCCAATCCAGTTAAACCAGCTCGTGCACCATAAATGAAAATCAAAGGTAGGAAAAGAAACTTATATATAAAGATTGATAATGAGAAATAATGTGCAAAACAGAAATGAATTTGCTATATCCTTTTCCCAACTTCAGCCACCTAGGTAACAGGTACAGCAGCTCTCAAACTTAATAACCTCACTTCTGTCACTGTGCTCTGGTAAGCAAAATTCCAAGTGTTTCATGCCATACAGCAGCACAGATGCTAAGTGCTCACATGCTTTTTATTTTTCAAGTATCACATGTGATGCATAATAAATCCAACCCTAGTGTTCTGTTAGCTGGCTTGTATTGTAGCTAAACTTGAAATCAAGCTTGTTCAGGATAGAGATGAGCTCAGTTGAGCTGGCAAACAAAATATCTTAAGCTGTTCAAAAGTAGTTTGCTTGCTTGCCCACTTTAGCTATTAGCATCATGCACAAAAACTACAACAACATAAAGCAACATAATTAAGATTATTTCTTTCTCTAAAAGCTTTGCTTGGTTATTACATTGTTTAATCTTCAACAGGAAAGCTGCCTTATCTATTTCAGTTGGGGCCAAATTCACTAAATCAAAAAATTGAAATAAAATCACGGTTGGTCCTTTTGTAGAATTTGTGGAAAATAGAATTTAAACTTGTTCTTTATGTTTATTTGAAAAGTGACAAAACTCGCTAGATGCTGACCTATCATTTTGTGGTCAATACTTTCAAAAGCAACATAATTTTTGGGAAAGTGACATACTTTGAATATAAATCAGCATTCTTGTGAAGCAAAAAAAAAAAAAAAGAGTTTCAAAACAGCCAACCAAGTTTGTAAGTTTGTATAGACCATTTAAAATTCAGAACTTCCCACCTAAATTCCCAAATAATCACTAGTTCTTCAAGCATCTCTTCAAGAAGTAGTAAGACACTTTTTCACCAAAATAGAAAATAACATGATGTGAAACAAATTAGCATCATATTAAAAATTAGCCAACAACTCTTAACTTAGCAAGATTTCATTACTCACATGGTGTGGTCAATTTTAGCTTGGCATGCAGGTATACGATCCTTCAGCCTCCCAATCTTTGTTCTTTGTTCCTCGAGTTGCTTATCTACATCATATACCCATGACCAAGCAAGCTTCTTCTTCAACTGCTGTACCCGTTGAGAGATTTCTTCCACATGCTCCATGTTTTTAATCTTTCCTTGCAGCTCATCAAGCTCCTTTAGCATAGGTTTTATTGATTCCTCCAGTTCATGAACAAGGGCATTTGCAGACTTCAAGTGTTCATCAATGTTTTGTAAAAGGTCACTCACTTGCTGAAGAAGTGAGGCCTTGTAAAAGAACTGAGTATCAAGTGTCAGTATTGCATCCATAAAGTACTAAACATCCACCTAGTTGCAAAAATTACCTTAAATTTGTCCTTGTCATTCCCCGAATGCAAAAACTCTCTACTTTTGTCTTGACTCATTATAACGCAGGGATTTTCAACATCAATCTGCAGTAAACAGCAGATATCAATAAGTAACTATGGAAAAAGTTTAAGTTCCAAGAAAAACATATACAACTTCTGATTCAAGGGAAGGGGGCATAGGTTTTATTTATTTATTTTTGATAAATAAGGGAAGGGGAAAACAATTAACATATATAACTGCATTGCACTACACTATAGTCTGCACACATCAAGTTCATACAAAAACAGATTGAAACTAACACTTGGAAACCACCTGCCATCCGGCCAGTCCCAAAAAGGCCATCTTGCCAGACTAAAATGTTTCAGATTCAAAGTTTTTATGTTTTCCTATATTTTTAGGTAGAGATACTTCAGGAATCTCTATTAATTCTACAATCGAACCAGCTTATTGGGTTCTGTTTCAAAGGTTTATTGGCTGGGCTCAATTCAGGTTTGAATTAACAAAAGATCCAAATTAGTTGGCATGGGTTACATTTATTTAGGTATTTGCTATTATAAAGGGAAAAAAAAAATCACAAAAGAGGGGGGGGAGGAGAATGAATATTTTTGTCTAAAAACTCTTTATATTTTACCCTATAAAAGTGGGAATGGCAATGTAACAGGGCAGGTTGGATCAAGTGTACCTCGTCCCCTCTTCAAGGCAAGGAAAACCCACATGGTGCAGGAGCAGGTAGGTTGGAGGCAGGACAGGTTGGAGGTACAGAGATATATGTGGGGTACTTCAAAGATAAATATCTGAAGCTCTTCAGGTTTGTGAGAAAGACAGATGCTCAATGATTATATGGAATGAATACATGGTAAGGGGCACTGGAAACCTATTTTTAATAGAGAAGCTCAAGACAAGGAGTCTATGGCTCGGTTATTTTGGACGATTTGTACACTGCATAGATTCTTCTTCTGGTTGTGATAAATTGGTTTGTCTCACTTTCTCAATGCATATCTTATCCTACCACTCATATGTCATAACTATTACACTTCAACATCCTTAAATCAACTTCTTTACAAATCAAAGTGTAGCTTATTAATCAATGGCAATAATAACCAAAACAAATACTCAACCTTTGGTAACGATAACTTCAATTTATTACCAGTTAAAGAAATAAATTGATAAAAATGCATAGCTGACCCCAACAAATTTGGAACTAAAGGTTTTAGCTGACCCCAACAAATTTGGAACTAAAGCTTTGTTGTTATTGTAGTATTATCATATTCAATCACACAAATCACCCCCATAAAAACATTAGGATTCAACCGCTCCACAGAAAACCAAATAATATACACAGTCATTTTAACTCTTTTGCAACACGCCAATAACTTATTACTACATGACAAACCTTCACAAGCTCTCCGCTATTGACTGTCAACCTCGACCTCAAAGCTTAGTCATTGTCGTCTGATATCAGCAACTATGGGAGGTGCACTTGGAGTTCCCACGTCCTCTAAACCTTGCATACTTCCATGAGTTGGTGGACCCTAAATTAAAATCATCACCAACATAAATCACAATGAGAAAGAAACATTCTTTTTTTAACAGTCTTTTCAACTGTCTTAAATGTTAATAATGTTAATAATAGTACATCAAGTCCTACATGTAGATGGAATAGAACCCGTTTATGAAGTTCAGTACCACCACTTGGGGCTGTAGTACACTTGTTCAGTGCCACCACCACTACATGGGATTGGACCTTCAATTGCCTCTCCATTGATTGGACAAGTGCTGCCGCAAAATTCTTCATAAACAATACGTCACCCAAAGCTTTTGCAATCAGATCATCGACAGCCTTCCTTGGTCCACGATCATCATAAATCAACAAGGTTCTACATATTATATCTACCAAAAGTGATGCAAGCTCTGTACACATTGCTGCAAAACAGACACCAAAAGGGAAAAAAAATGACTGACTTCATTCAAAAAACATACACACACACACACACACAGAAAAATATGTATGAATGACTGTATTTTTTGCACCTATCATAAACAAATATCCATTGTAGCAGAATGCACTACTTAGGGCCAAGTGACTATGACCTGATTGTAGTGGACTAGCATATCAAACAAATGCTCTACCCCCCGGTACTTGATAGGGTGAGGTTTGGGTTGTTGAGAGTAATAGTTATGAGGGGTAAGCCTGATTTTGCATGGATCATCCAAACCAAGTTGCTGCGCTACTCTTTCTACAACGTCATCATAAGTATGAAGTTTTGACCTTCAAATTTGTATTGAACAAAGGTAGAAGATAACATTGCAATCAATAACAAGCTTTTAGCTCATAAATCCACTAGTTAGTGCACAAAGAAACTCACAGGAAGATAATATAAATAACAAGAGTTTTACTTAATCAAGAGAGTTCTACAAAGAAAGAGAGAGGTACTGAACAAAGGGAGGGAAACTGTCTACAAAACTCACCTTTTTGGTGCCACCCATGCCAATTGACCATCGAAAATCATCCCCTTTTTCTTCTCCTCACCGGTTCCTTCACTAGTCTCACCTTGCCTGAAAATAATAGAAGCAAATCATTTAACTAATATGGAAATCATTTAACTATAAAGACATGTATGCAAATGATTTAACTATAACGACATGTATATGTAATTTGTATTAAATCAAAGTATAGTACCATGTCCAGTCCCACAATCAGGAGGATGTGTCCGTGTCCGTTGCGGCCTTCGCGGCCGATCCTCAATGTGTGAAGCCTCTGGTGGGGGGGCGGGTATCGGGACAGAACCAGGGGTGGGCATGAATCTCATCTCATCCGTACCACGTACATCTGCGGGGGCAGTGCTGGTAGTCGGTGGGGGAGACGTACAGGTGGTGGGCAACGGAGGACCACTAGAGGATGTGGATGGGGACCGAGATGTGTCCCCATGGACAAACGTATGGGATGGACCTGCATCATCGTGTGCCATGGACCCCATGTCATAACCAGTGTCCAAACACATCTCATCTTCTGTCTGACTTGCCTCCTCCATGGTGTGGTCATGCACGGGTGTGTGACGCCGACCAGATGTGGGACGCTGAGCGAATGTGGGACGCCGACCAGATGTGGGACGCTGAGCGGATGTGGGACGCCGACTAGCTGTGGGACGCGCACTAGATTGACGGCGGCTTCCTTGCCCTTGACGTCCACCTGCTTGCCGACCACGCCTTCTAGTCGGTACACTAGTGTTGCCCACAGCACGTGCATCATCCAAAGTCAACCGACCGAGCTCTTCAACAGCTTGCAAGGCATTAATACAGTCGGTGTAAATCTCAGACCCTGGTTCGCACTTCGCCATAATCTTCAACTGTGATTCAACCTGTCACAAGTATACAAGAGTGCTGTTAGTAGAGTGAACTAAACTATGTGAAGCGAGGTACATTTATAACAGAACAGTCTTTGAAAACTTACCAAAGTGTCCCAGTACGAGGTCACTTTTGTAATATGGCGAACAGTGCGGGGACGAAACCACACCATATACTCATCATGGTAGCTCATTTCCCCATGAAAGGGCGGTGCTTCGGCAATTCTGGCATGCGCAGCCCATTCAGCAATAGGTCCGGCATGTTCTTCAACCCAGTTTTTATCATGCTTGCCCTGGAGTGTTATCTTGTGAAGTTCGAGTGAAGTATCAATGTTGTCCGGTATGCCTTGCATCATCCCAAACTGTCGAAGAATGCGTTAGGGGTGATGGCCTTCAACCACCCAAAAATGTATGAGCGGCACGACAGACCTCCATATGTGTTGGCCTGCGGTACAATATGCAGGCAGGGAATCCAAATAATCTCTGTATGGCTCCCAGACAACCTACAATGATCCAACAGATGCAAACAATCATATTAACAATATAATTAGAAATAATGTGTAACAAATGTGAACAATACATGGCAACAATGTTGAACTCTAAAATTACAAATATTTAACTCTCAATTCCAAATCGAGTTGTAAGTACAACAACTACATGTCAAAGCGGTTCCAAATCGAATTGTAAGGCACGATACCTGATTTGGTCGTAGCGAAGCAAGCGACATACGATAGACGTTTAGGACGTGTGTTGGATGTTCAGTTGTTATCTTAGCCCCTTTCCATCTATCAATCAACAAAGACATAACCTTCATATTACTTACTTACAAAATTCCCGTGCGTAAAAGATAATGCAAAATTGTAAAACGATAACTATCTACGATCGTACATACCTGATAGCAAGTGGACCTAGGGGCAATGCCTGGTGTGGATGCCTCATCACAGGGCATATGTGTGGAAACCTCACCCATGCCCACAGCTGCACCAATAGCACGGCACCGCCAATCTGCTTGGCAGTCTTCTCTAATGCCTTACAGAGGTGTCTATATAGCCAACTTAGTGCTGCACTACCCCAACTATAATTCTTTCCATTGCTAATTGGATTGAAAAATTGCAGATACATAAGTGAGTGCCGTTCGCCAGACTTGTCCATAAATAGCGTACCGGCCAACATCTCCAGTATGTAAAACCGAGCATACTGCTGCACACGCACATCAGTGGCGTCAGCCGGGAGAGGATTGCGAAACTGATCCTCAAGCCATTTGGCTTTTACCCTCGCCCCTTCCAGCACTGCGGTGTTCGCACCACGACCGACTACTCTGTCCGGCGGCAGGTGCCCAAGCAATTCGGCGCAGAGGTCGCCCCAATTGTTCATACCAGTATATCCCACCACCGGCAAGCCAACTATAGGTACCCCCATTATAACCTCCACGTCTTGCAGTGTGATGGTCATCTCACCGTGGGGCAAGTGGAATGAGTGGGTCTCCGGCCGCCATCTCTCCACCAACGCCGTGATCAGTGAATGGTCAATGTCTATATTTGGGACCCGAAGTAGCCCATCTAACCCCGCAGCTGTGATATAAGCGGCAATCCGTGGATCTACCCCACCTTCAAGCAAACCTTTCTCTCGGTGACGACAATTCAGTACACCTGGCACTGCCTGCAAACGGAGTAGCTTAGTACTAATAATAATAGCAGTACTACCCAAGCAGTACTACCCAAGCATGTAATAATTACTACCCAAAAATATTTCTACTATATGGACTACAATTTTGGACAATTGTATACCTCGCCCTCCAAAGGAGCATCCCAAAGCAAACTTGAACGATGCGCATCCTGCCACCTCAAGACATCCTGTATAGAGGGTCCCTGTCGATGTGGGTCCATATCTGGCATAAATTAAAGGTGATTAATGGCCCATATCTGATGCCTCAAATAGATAAGTTTCAAGCTTAATCAAGAGTGGTTATGCCATGTACATAATGTTTGTTGGTTGATGCATCTTGAGTTATTAGGAATATGATAGTGCTTTTTGATAAATGAAGTTTTCTTTATAACAGTTGTATTATCTTGTTTTGGAGGATTAATTGAAGACAAAAAAATTGGTGGAGATGATCCATCGAAGGTCCCTGATAAATGACTAACTTTTTTTGACAAATTTTTTAATTTTTTATACAAAGTTTAATAAAATTGATGATTAATACCTAAATTACAAAACCGGATGAATAATCATTATATGAGAAAGTTACTTGCTCCAATTGACAAATCGGGGAAAAAGTGGCGTAAAAATATATATATGAGAAGCTCTGAGCCACTGAGCTACTAGACATGCATATTAATTTGGTCAGAGACATAACTCAGTGTACGTACAAAAAAAACAGACAGAGTGACTCCCTCATTGGATAAAAGATGCTGACGGTGGAAAGCGACATAGCAGTTCATGAAATGCAACTGCTATTATATTTGACTTTCATTACCCAACATGTGAGTTGTATGCAACTGATTCCTTCATTGATTATGAGACAATTCACTTGGTGTGTCTCAACATGCACTCGAAATGGAAATTCTTTTTTCCCATATGGATGTGGATCAAAGCCATGTGACATGCACATTATAGCATGAAATCAACTATGTAGCTTTTCTTTTTGGTGCCAATTAGTGGTAGTTTTCGATCCAAAGAAACAGAAAATAGAAACTTGGACCAGGAAATTTAAAATTGACACAAGTACAATAATGATTGACAATAAAACTAGTCCCTTAATACAACTCATTTCTACTCAAAAATCAATCATCACAGATCCACAATAACTTACAGTCACAATATTGGAAGAGACAATAACTACATACATTCTATCATATGCTGTAAAGAATGATGGTGTAGTTGATAAAGAACGCAAAGGTGAGACCATGAAAGCCATGATGATGTTGATGAGTGCTCCTAAATGAAACCAAAAGGAGGCCATTCTAATCATGAAGAAATCAATTTCACCCTTATTGGACATTGTTGTTATATACTTAAAAAAAGTAATGAATATTTTCCTAAGGAAAAGCAGAGGAACTTTGGTGTATGTAACTATGTGGGCTATAATGGAAGTTATGATTTGGGGCCTTAAAAAGGTATGACTACTAAGTTCTAGGTAGGGCCAAGTGTCAAATAGCTAGTGGTTAAGGGATGAAGATGAGAAAAAACAGGTTGGCATGTTTGGGAAAGAGACAATGATGACTTTTGTTGTGATTTGTTTGGTAGCAGAGGATTTCCTTTCTGCCTTTTGGCCCGTGATGGTGGGCTCTCCCTGAATTAATGATCAATTGGAATCTGCTAATCTATCCATCCGTCAAATATGTCCCACAGTGAGATTTTATCCGAAATTTTATGTCCTATGTTGGCACTAAGTAAGTCCTATGTACATGTTTCAACCAATATCCAACATTCAGGCAAAGGGAACATTCAATTAGTTTGTGTCAAAACATAGTAAACCTACACACAACCAACACAAAATTTACCAATAAATATTGTTCCAAGCTTGATTACTTATACTACAAAAGGAACACTAACAAAATTCTTCTCACCAAAAGCTACATTAGCCTAATCAACAACCAATGCTTACCAAAAAACAAATACCCACAAATACGCCCTAACCCCCCAATGCTCAAACAAATATTGAGATCAGGACACATACCTTCGTGATTCACTCAAGATGCAGAACCCAGACCGTGAGCTGGGAGAGAACAGACCGAGACGGAGAGGGAAACCGAGACGGAGAGGGAAACCGATACCGAGACGGAGAGGGACACCGAGACCAAGACGGAGGGGGACACCGAAACGACTGAGCGGGAGACCGAGACAGCGAACGGGAGACTGAGAATGAGAGCGACAGCAACACCGAGAGGAAGATTGAGAGCGTGTGGGGAGAGAGAGTGGATAGCGAGATTCAGAGAGTGAGAGGGATTGAGAAAGTGAGAGTGATGAGAGAGAGTGTTTAAGTGAAAGTGGAGTTTGAGAAAGTCAGTTAAGTGTGTGAGTTTAGTGGATACTCGAGTGATATGGACTCGGGTACATGCTTGCACAGTACTCGAGTTCAGAAAACTCGAGTACCTAAAGAGGTACTCGAGCTCCCAACTATCGAGTACCAAGTGGCATGATTTTTTCAAAAAAGGTCAGCCTTACAGATTGGTACCCGAGTTTGGGACTCGTGTACTACTTGCACAGTACTCGAGTATGGAAAGCTCGAGTAATTGCCAAGAGGTACTCGAGCTCTCCAAACTCGAGTACCAAGTGGTATAAATTTCAAAAAAAGTTAGCCGCTTACAAATTGGTACCCGAGTTTGGAGGGCTCGGGTACCACTTGTACAGTACTCGAGTCTGTAAAACTCGAGTACCAACTTATATTTTTTTAATGCCCAGTTGCCATGTCAGCAGCGCCAAGGTGGAATATAAAATGGGGAACTCGAGGATGGGAAACTCGAGTATGCCAAAAAGTGGTAGATCGCCAATTACTTCCGAAACAGTGTTTTTTTGCCAAATATTTTTCAAACATGTGGTATTTGGCTGATTTGGCCTCGTTTGAGGACCCCAAGCTACACGGTGTCGTATCGACGCCACAGCACGTGTGTCAGTGGGGACACACGTTACTCTCCGAACCGAACCGAAACGCACTCTTTCTTTATGACCGTGTCTCCTTCTTGTCCTTGAAATCTGAGAATTGAAACCACCCACCAAATTGAAGGAAGGAAGGAGAATCAGAAAAAATGGAGGTAAGGTCTCAGAGGAAGACGTGGATGGTGATGGTAATGGTACTATTGAGCTTGACTGGAAAAATATCCTCTTTATCGGTGACGGTAAACGAGGTCGAGTGCGTGTACGAGTACGTTCTCTACGAAGGCGACACCGTTTCAGGAAATTTCGTCGTGGTTGACCACGACATCTTCTGGAGCTCCGATCACCCCGGCATCGATTTCACCGTACGCTAGCTAATCTCTTCCTTTCCTCTTCCTACGCTTCTTTTCTTTTCTTTTTAGGGCTCTGCCTCTGTCTCACTTTTTAACCTCAATTCACTGTTTGATTTTTTTTTTTTTTTAAATAAAGATTCAATTTTTTTTTTTAATTTCATTTTGATTGGTTGCCCTAGATTTATTATGATTTCTTGTCGGGAACAAGACAAATCTAAGTTCAAATTCAGTTTAGGAAATCACAAAATAAATAAATTTTGTAACTTTTTTTTTTTTCGGTTTCATTTGTTTCATAGATTTGTTCTATGCATCTAATTTTGGGCTTGATGCTACTTTTATGCGAGGGATGTGTTTTGCAATTCAAGAATTTGTGTGCTGTGTTATCTTTTGCATCTACAAATTTATAGCTTTGTTAGAAATAGAAGAAAGGGTTTTATGTTTTTCGATTCTATGTTTTGTCGATATCCAAATCAAAACTACAACTTGTAGTTGTAGTGTTCTGTATGCGTTTCATCTGTATTGTGAGTTTATGGTTTTAAGGTTTGCTTTGCACACAATATTGTTGATATTGTATATGCTGCTATTGTCACTATGTTATCAATGAATCCAGTACAAATACACAGGGTTTCCCTTACTAGCGACGCATTGCATCGAACCCCAGCTGCACTCAAAAGCAGGCGAGGGTTAGCAAGGGCATATAACATAGTGTAGGACTTCGAATAGAATAGAACAGCAGAAAATAATACGCATGGTCAACCCTGACTAGACTGTTGAGGATTTGATTTGCTTCTATTGTCCCCAAATCCAAGATTAACACTGATATCTTTAATTAGATGTGTTTGGATGTCTTCTAATGATTAATTTGAGTACTTGGTGTGGAATCATAAACTCTCATAGTGACTTGAGAAATAAAGTCCTAGTGAATTTTAATGATGCAAAAGATTTGGCCGATAGTCCCTCTTATAAGGTGCATTGGGTAGGACAAAAAAAGTGAGGACAGAAGAGGATGGAGACAAAATAGAAGATGGATTGGTATTTTCTCTTGTTTGGTAGAGTAGAAAAGTGAAAGGAAGGAAATAAGAAGAGATGATTATTTTCTCTTGTTTGGTATTTTCTCTTCTTTCCTTTTTTTTTTTTTTTCCCATCCTCCTTACATCTTCTTTCCTCTCACTTTTCTATCCTCTCTATCAAACAATGCCTAAGAAGTATGAATGATATTCTGCCCACTTATAAATAACTTAATAAAAAAGGAGGAAAAGTTGAAAGAGTTCTCTGTGTGTGTGTGTGCGCGCGCGCGTGCGTGCGCGTGCGCGTGTGTGTGTGCGTGTGCGTGTGTGTGTGCGCGTGTGTGTGTGTGTGTGCGCGCGCGCGCGCGTGTGTGTGTGTGTGTGTGTGTGTGTGTGTGTGTGCGCGCATGTGTCTGTGTGTGTGTGTGTGTGTGTGTGTGTGTGTGTGTGTGTGTGTGTGTGCACGCGCGTGCGTGCGTGCGTGCTAAGTGAAGATGCGAGGGATCAAACACTGGAAGTATACCCACCATGGTGGTGGACATGCCAATAGGCCAAAGTGCCATTGGCAGTTGAAGGAGTTTTTATATTTAGTCTCAAATTAGTCATTTATGAATAATACATCCTAATTGTGGTGTTTTGTGCAGGTGACATCTCCCGCAGGTAATGTGTTGCAAACTGTAAAGGGTGTTTCTGGGGATAAGTTTGACTTCAAGGCCCCACGAAGCGGAATGTACAAATTCTGTTTTCATAATCCTTACTCAACACCAGAGACTGTTTCTTTCTACATTCATGTTGGTCATATTCCCAATGAGCACGACCTTGCCAAAGATGGTTTGTTAAAATCTCTGACAATTTGTTGTTATTAGATGATTCTGATAGTCTACCATCATCTACATATATTAAAATATGAAATTTTATAAGAAATAGAATTTACCATTTATTTTAATGAAGCGCTGTTTGCCCAAGCAACATGTTTGAGGCTGATACACCCGCTCTTGTTTGCCCTACCTTTTAACATTACCCGGTGGCTTTTTCAGAACATTTGGACCCAGTAAATGTTAAAATTGCTGAGCTGAGAGAGGCATTGGAGTCTGTTACAGCAGAGCAGAAGTACTTAAAAGCACGTGATACTCGGCATCGTCATAGTAAGTAGTTCTCTTTTCTATTAATTTATTTAACTGATGATCGTGGTTTGAAATAATGATGTCCTTTTTGTGGTGTTTTACAAGCAATTCTAGATAAATGACTAATTCATGGACAGAATTTATTTCCCATCTACTAGGGTTGCACCCCTTTTTGGGATTTTTCCTTTTTGAGATTTTTAAAAAAAATTTATTTATTTACCTATAATAAAATTTTAAGAATTTAAAATTAAAAAAAAAAAAAAAAAAAAGAACTCATTGATAGAATTTAGTGTCTTTTTTGTGTCTGACACTAGTGAAACATGTGAAATTCACACATGCTAGACATCCATGTATTTGCTTTTGTGACTACTGCAGGGAAAATATAAACTCCCATTTTTGTGTGCAAGTTCAGGGAAATGTTCAGTAAATATGCATAACATGATGTTTTTAGCGTCAGTAACATAAAGCTGTTAATAACATAGATTCATTTCCTCGTTGTATCAAAAAATGCATGATGCATACCCTCTACAGTAATTTACTGTTAATTCACTTGTAAGCCTTAAAATTGTTTGTTAAATCCATACATGCTAGCCTTTGTTAAATCCATATATATATAAGTAATGATATTTTGTTGAAAAAAGAACTGCCTCACATACACAAGGGTATACAAAGTAGTCTTGAAGAGATACAAAAAGAGATAATTACATCTAAATGAAAGAGAATCAGTGAAATCTATGATGGAATGTATCTCAATTTGACCCAGAAAACCTAGATGAGTGATTGTATTTTATGGTGGTAGAAACTCTTTGAGGAGCTTGGTAGGGGTCTGTTAGTAAACCATTAAGTGGGAAGTGGCAATGCTACAATATCCTAACCTTGTTACTTGTTTCATTGTACCTGTCTAAAATGTCAAAGATGAATCACTAACTCATTATTTAGTTGGTCCTAGACATCTTTAATGTGCTTCTTGTTTGTTGTTTACTGCTTCTGAATATATCTACTCCTATATCTGTTGATTCACAAGATCATTTTCAAGATTTTATGTTGGGCAAAATGACAACTTTACCAATTACTTACCACAGTGTTTCTGCTGCAGCAAATGAGAGCACCCGAAAGCGTGTTATATTCTACACTGTTGGAGAGTATCTTATGCTGGCTATTGCAAGTGCTCTGCAAGTTATCTATATACGGCAGCTCTTCAGCAAATCTGTGGGTTACAACCGAGTTTGAGTTGCCTGATTAATGTTTGTCTTTTTAGCACTAGATGAGGCTTATAGATGAGTTTCTTTTGTGAAACAAAAATATGCTGGTTTATACTTTACACTTTTAATTAATTGCTTCTGAACTACAATGTGAGTTTTAAGCAAAATGACTGATTTAGCTGACCTTAATTTCAGATTTTCATGGTTTTAGAAAATGGGTGTGGATTGTGATGAATCAAAACAATGGTAGGTTTTTTTTATTAAATAAGATTAAATAAAATACTAAATGGGTTTTTTTTTTTTTACTTGAAATAAAGAATATTCAAATCATGCATGGTGTGAGCAAATATTGGATGCTAGAAATGATTTGATTTGAATAGCTATTGGATGGTACTTGACAATGGATAGAGATGCATACCATTCAATGGGATCCAATAGCTATTGGGACATTTAAGGGACTCAACTCTGATAAACTTCGTACTTAGATGCGTATGGGTTGTAACCCAAATTGACACCAATAGATCCTGTCATTCAAATTTCAAAGGCAAGGGAGACTGAGAAATCACCTGTGGGGTTGGCCGAGTGGTTGGATACTCGGTCTCAAAGTGGCTGTCTTAGATCTGACTGGGAGCTTCTTAGTTCAAATTTGGGCATCAGCACTTTGAAAAAACTCCTTAGACCAGCGATTTATCCCGTTATAGGTCCACCCGTCACGAACAGTGATTAATTTTTGCGCTTTGAGAAAACATTGGAAAACCAAAATAAATAATTAAATAAATAAATAAATCACCAATAGTACTCCTCCAAGCAAATCGCAACAAGCCCTATCAAATTCAAATAGAGCCAAAACCTTGCATTGTCTTGAGGAGGATTTCAACTAGATTGATTTCACTCTAATACCATGTAATAAAAGTATAATCAAATAGAGAAACTAGGCAACATTTTTAATGTGATTCAGCTCTCAAGGCCTGCATACACAAGTTTTTTTTTTTTTTTTTTTTTTTGGTGTGTGTATTGCATTGTTATAGAGGTGAGTTCATACATACATCTTTAACGTATTCTTGCAATTATATTCAACAGAACATTCCAAGGCTTTATGAATTGAACAAACTAGAATTACCTTCTTTTTTTAAAATCAATAGTTATACTGGGAGAGGGTGGGATTAAAACTATAAATATCCATTAGAAACACTAGAAGATACTAATTAATTGAACTACAAGATTTTTGGGTTATCTTATGATTCATTTTTCTATCTTTCCAAACGTAAACTATTATTAGACATGTCTAACAATATTATATTTGTGCAGAGCCTAGTTTCAATCATTTTTGTTGGCCTTTAAAAATAATCATAATAGTATTCAATTGCTCACTGCATATGCGTAAGATTGGAAAATAAATTCCCTTGCATATATTTGGGAAAAATAAAATAAACAACTAATAAAATCTTATTTGACACTTTTAATCTTCTAATAATATATATTCATTTAAAACTTTCGAAAGGGTATGCACATATAAAAGTATAGACATCAGAAAATTTATTGGTGAAATTTTTTATATTTGTTTAATCTTATTATTTACAAAATCTCATGAATAAGTAGAAGCATGCTTAGTTCAACTGTTCTAAAATAACAGTAGCCTTTAACTTTATTGAAAGCCATGAACATTGCCATTGTGAATATTCTGAACATTCCAAATGCAGCAATACTATACAATGACAAGAGAAATCTAAAGGTAATATTAAGGACACAATAAATTTTACAAATTTTAACTTAAAAAATTATAATTGTAAATGTCATTTTTATTAATACCAATCACAGCTTAACATGTCACCAACTTTTTAACAGTTTTTTTTTTTTTTTTTGACTTAAAAAAATAGAACTTTTTAACAGTTTAATCCGTGGGCTTAGTTCAATATATATACTAGTCGCTAACCCGTGCGATGCACGGGATAGTTGAATAAAAATTAAAAGTACTTTGTATAATTTGAAAATGAATGAAAATAACTAATTTTTTCAATATAATGATTTAGAAAAATTCTTTTTCTTTCATGTCATTGGTTTTACATAACACATTCTGATGTGGGCTATTCTATAGTAATAACTTCACATAATACTCAACTGCAATTAAATCTACTATCCACTACTAATCTAATCTATATTATCTTGATAGTAGATCTACAAATTACATTTTTATATTCCTAAAACTTGCCACATTATTATTATTATCTATATATAATGTAAAACTAAAAATTTTATCTTTTTGAAAGATTTACGTTAAAATTAGGATTAATAAATTTTTTTTTTTTAATTAGACCTCACATTAGAATTTTTTTTTAAGCACTCACTTTAATTTTCAAAAAAAAAAAAAAAAAAGGACTCACGTAAAAAAAAAAAAAAAAGAATTAAGGAAAAAAGAGAGAGAGGGTCCTATTAGGACTCTCTCACTATTTAGTTTAAAAAATTAAATTTTTTTATAGATTAAAATGATGAGAAAAAAAGATAGAGACTCATGTTAGGATTCTCTCACTATTTAATTTTAAAAATTAAAAAAAATTATAAATTAAAATGATGATGTAGAAATTTGTGAGAACTTAAGAGGATTTGGTTATATATATATATATATATATATATATATATATATATTGTTAAACTGGGAGTCTGTGACCACCGACCACCGACTACGGCCACATGACACGCCAGCTTCCTTTGGCAGGATAAGCTCTATCTTTCTCTAATCAAACTTGCTGTATTTTTACGATTAAGACCATAGATTAAAAAGAAACAAAAAAAAAAGACCATAGATAGACTCACTAGTCACTACTATAACACCACTTTTTTTTTTTTTGGTGATTTAGTCAACTAATACATTGAATTACGTGTACTAGGATTAGGTTCACGTTCATGTAAGTACATATTTTTAAAGGGTATTAGCACACCGGAAACTGCAATGACGTGCGTTGATATCCAATTAATTAATGACTACTTACACTTAATTATTTTAAATTTTACATGTGCTGTGTAATTATTCTTTTGTGTAATTTAAAATAATAAGTAAAAATTCATATAATTTGTTGTGGTGTGAACTTGCTAATTTATTGTACACGGTTGAATTATTTAATTATCTTTTGAACTCTGGAGCCTACACCATGTAATTTAAGGGTAGATAACATGGATTAGATTCCATCCATTTTGAATAGAAGAACAAAATTCATTTCATTATTCAAATTAAATCTTACATTATTTAAAATTTTAAATAATGTAATATTATATAGAGTCCTAAATATAAAAATAGAAATACAAAATAGGAACATTGGTGTTTTATATATTTAATTGCTTACAAAGCAAGATTTCAAATATAGCGTTAAAGAGAGAGAGAGAGAGAGAGAGAGAGAATACAAACATACTATTTTCCTTTGATTAGTACTCCAACAATTTCCCAAAACTAAATGCTAATGTCAAAGATAACTACTTTTTAACAAGAATAGATAAAGATTGACACTCAAGTGTACAAAATTTACTGCATAGGGAAAATTATGTCATAAAAAAAAGTATGAAAAATTATAATACCCCAAATATTACTCAAACTTAAATAAAAACAATATTAGCATAGGAATAGTGTCCTAAGATAGAAAGTATACCCAATTAACGCAACAAAATAATAAAGTACTACCTTCTAAAAAAAAAAAAAAAAAATAAAGTACTAATATTTATCAATAGAAGATGCCAGAGAGTTCTCTCAAAAAAAAATAATAATAATAATAATGTCAGAGCGAAAAAATTACTATTTTACAAACCGACTTCAAAAATAAATAAATAAAAATAAATTTTACAAACCATTGTAATGGAAAAGTGACGTTGGTCCGTATGAAACCGCTGAGTCTCAGTATTAATATCATTCGTGGATAAAGATAAGAATAGAGGCAAAGGGCAAAATAGGGAACCAAAAGGTTTCGTTTCAGAAAAAGACAAATGCTGTACTAATTATAAAACCACTCACAGAGTCTCTTTTCTTCTCTCCTCTAATTGCAAAAACTAGAGACCGCAAAACCACTCTCTTGACTCTTCTCTTCTTTATCTCTCTGTGAACTCTGATCAAAGAAAGCGAAAATGCTGGCTGTTTTTGACAAATCTGTGGCCAAGAGTCCCGAGGCTCTTCAGAGTCCTAAATCGGAATCGGTCTCGACTTTGAAAGATGGGTTTTTGGCCAACCACTTTGGCTCTCTCCACCCTGGCTCTGTCACTGTCAATCTCGCATCTTCGGGCCTCATTGCCTACTCGCTCCAAAATAAGAACCCACTCCTACCCAGGTATTCTGCAATCCATTACCCCATTTCTCTTACTCCCCAAGAAACTGAAAATATGGTATATCCATTTTGTGTTTTTTCTTGGTTTTATGATTTTTGGGTTGATCTGATCTTGGTGATTCTTGGGTCTGTTTGGTTTTTGGCGAGAAATGGTTGGAAAAACAAGGAAAGTTGGGGTTTTCATCATAGGATCTTGGATTTTTTGTTGGGTTTGTTTTACTTTGTTTGGTTTATCATTAAAAAAATGCGGTTATTGTCTGTAGTTACAAAATGACAATTACCTTTTTTGACTGATGTTTGGCGATGTTTAGACTATTGTTTTTTATTATTTTTGGATGGATTAGATAGGATTTGAACCTATGGCATCTATTCTATGATGATCGCTTGCTCTTTATAATTAGGCCAAGATACCGATTGATTTTAGTGTAGGCAGGATTCGAACCAGGGCTCTTATTCAATGACGAGATGAGATAACTGGAATTCACTTAGAAAAACCTAAGTTTTAGCCTTTTAGGTTATTACTTCATGGATCTAGGTGTCCTTGATCACTGTGAGTTGTGGCTGCAAGTGCTAGTGCTTCGTTTGGTGTCTAAGAAATATTAGGAAAGAATCACAATCTTGAGGGGTTTGCTTTGAATTTGCTGTTGTTAGATTTTGTTTCTAGAACTTTTGGCAAACAGGGCCCGCCTGCAATCTTCACAACATCAAACTCTTGTTTGATCAGTGTTTCTATCATCATAGTTATTCAATCAAATTTTAATTCTGAATGTTTTGAGAGTTATGTGTGTGTGTGTGTGTATTTTATGGGTCTTGTTTGTCTTGATGGTATATAATTTAAATGTAAAGATTGTATTTTGTCTTCAGTTTCATGTCTCAATTATGATTTTGATATGAGACAACGGATTGATTTAACACTTTGGCTATGGTCATTTTTGTTTTTCTATTATGTTTGCAATTCTTTAGAACATTTTTGAATGTCCAATGGAATTAAATTATGCTATGAATGTTCTACATAACATTTGAATGGACAACCATTTCTTTTCTGGAGGTTTTAAGGGCTTTTTTTTTCTTGCACAAGATATTATTTGCATATTGTGGTTTCTTGTTAACTATGCTTTCGTTGGTGTTGTGGCTTGTCTATTATTTTGTAATTTGGACATTCTAAAACAGTGTTTTGGTTTCACATCCCATTGAAGAAGAACATGTATAATTTCTGCTGGACTACTGTTGATCTTGCTTTCCAGTGTTATTTTTTCACTGCATCTAAGTTTTTGGTCTTTATCTTGACGATCTCTTTTTTCAGTTTTTTGTTGGCACTTTAAATTAATTTCTGATATTAACAAATCATACTGTCAGATTGTTTGCAGTGGTCGACGACATTTTCTGCTTGTTTCAAGGTCACATTGAAAATGTTGCGCAGCTTAAGCAACAATATGGATTGAACAAAACCGCAAATGAGGTAGTCATTGTTATAGAAGCTTACAGAACTCTGCGAGATAGAGGTCCTTATCCTGCCGACCAGGTTGTGAGAGATATCCATGGGAAGTTTGCATTTATTCTCTATGACAGCTCTTCAAAAACCGCATTTATAGCTGCTGTGAGTATATTGTTCTTTCTAAAATGATATGCTCCATGTTTTGGGCACCTTTTAATTCTATCTCGTTTCTTTGTAATGATCATCATTTGCTTTACTGGAGCTAATTCTACTTTCATCTTATGCAGGATGCTGATGTAAGTGTTCCCTTCTTCTGGGGTACTGATTCTGAAGGCCATCTTGTTCTCTCAGATGAGGCAGAAATTGTAAAGAAGGGCTGTGGGAAATCTGTTGCACCATTTCCTAAAGGTATATGTTTTAACATGTTGGGGAAATGGTTGCCCGCATGGAGTGGTTATTTAGGATTCTTTTTGCTTTTCTTAATGATCCAGATGTCAAAATTTTTGGTTTTAAAATATGGGGGATAAAAGCTTATGTGAGCTTTAGGTATGTGGGTGATATCAAATTGCTATAGCAAGAACAAGCTTCAAAATCTACTTTCTAATCGACTGATTTTCCCATTATCTTCCCTGTCATTTATCTACCACATTGGTTAAAAAAAATTAAGGACTTGTTTTGATTCTGTGTAATTATTAGCATGAACTTCCAGGTACTAATACTATAGTCTATCTGTTTGATATTACTTTCATGAGCATGACTTGCTGACATCTCTGTTTCTGTTGTTTTCCAAAGGATGCTTCTTCACATCATCTGGAGGCTTGAGGAGTTATGAACACCCCCTTAATGAGGTGAAGCCTGTGCCAAGGGTGGACAGTTCTGGTCAGGTGTGTGGTGTAACTTTCACCGTGGATGAAGAGTCGAAGAGGGAAACTGTTGGCATGCCAAGAGTTGGAAGTGCCGCCAACTGGTCATCTAACTACTGATATCGTTATGGTTTTCCTTTTATGGCGTGGCTGTCATTATTAGTGGGCCTTGCTTTTGATCTCTTTTCCTCATCATACTACTCTCATCTTGAATGGCTTGAAAGCATTTTAATGGGTGCTTAGCTTTATATTCTTTTTAGTACTACCAAAACTAAGACATGATTTTATGCTGCTGTACATGTTGCGTAATGTCAAACTAAGCCAGGATCTCATGTTTGATACATGAAATAATGTGATTGCTCCTCAAGACTGATGTTGTGGTAGATTTCTATTCGATATATTTCTCTATTTTTATCGCTTCTTGAATCAGGCTGTGATGATGATAATAATTACGGTCACATTCTTTATGATAATAAAATCCATTTCTGAACATGGGGTCAGTTTCCTGTTCACGCAATAACCATTGCAAAGAAACAATGAAGTCCGTCGATTTTTAATATGGCTACTATATTCACCAAGGAAGTTAAAGATGTATCTGGAGCATAGTCCAGGGCAGCTAAAGCTCTTCAATGCTTTCATGAATCAGACCAACAGGTTATAGCATTTACGATTTACAACTTTAAAGTGAACTGCAGTAAGTAGATATTAGGAAAACGTATGTTCCACTATATTGCCACTTTTAGAGCTGCAGGAGGGCCGTAAGCTTAGTCCTTCGCATCTGCAATGCCCCCTGGTGTTATCTGAAATACGTGCTTCTGTTAAGTTAAACTTGTCGGCACTGAAAGTAGTTTTTAACAATTGATATGGAAGACATAGAATTCCTAATTTAGGATCACTGGTCATGATGTCAGTTTTTAACTGATCTTTTGGGATTCCTCTTGTCTCTCTCATGACCAGAAAGGTCACATCTACAGGGTTGATTTTCCATGAAAGTTGATTCAGTCAATCGAAAATTTAAAAGGTTAAATTATAGCACTAGTGAGAAAAGGATATAGCTTCAGCCTCGGGCAGATTTGGGGCATCAAACACCTTGCAGACACGCTGTTCACCTTTGCCTTTCCTGAACATCAGTCTTATCGTAGCCGCATGAGCAAGCACATGCCCACCCGCTGGTTTCTTTGGATCCGATATGAACATTCCACCTCCTGGGTCAGCTATGACTGCAACCAACAGTCCAACAATACGGTTCAGGATTGTCATGTTAAATTCACTTGAGTTACTGTAAAAATATTACAAATCAATATTGCTAGCTGATGCTTCATTGCATATATTTTGGGCCAATACACTTAAAATCTGAACTCAATTTGCCACATTCAAAAAAGAAAAGATCTTATTCATGTATTCCATTATTCTGAGTTTGCATTGAATATTATCTTGCTTTGCCTAGACAAGAATAATTAGAGACCAAATGGGCATACAGAAACTTGTGTCAGACTGGTTGGCGCTTACCTTGATTGGTCATGTAGACGGCAACATTAAATTCCTCAGCTATCTTTGTTAATCTGGAGAGCATCTGTGCCAACTTTTGCTGCAAATTAACAAATGACTTGTGTCATTCAAGAGAAATGGCATATATATATGGACAGAAGGTTCTATACATCAAAGACATTGTAAGAATTTCTGAAGTTTAACCTGGCGCTCTGCAAGTTCTCCTCGTCCTGTGAAATCCACTCGAAAGAGTGCAATCACTGAATCCACAATCTGGCATATAATGAATTCATGCAAACATCAAATCACTGAATCCACAATCTGACATAACGAATTCATGCAAACATCAACTCTCCAGGCCTCACAAAATTAGTAGTGTAGTTCTCTCAGTAATACTCACCAGAAGTCTAAATGGTTCTTCAGCCATCTTTGCAGCCAAACCAAGAAGCAGGTTGTACTGATGCTCGTATGTATATGCACGAGCATAAATGATCTAACACATTCACAGAAAACACAAAGTTAGCTTATATATGTGCTGTTCCTATTTCCATTGATATCTAATGCAATAAATGAAGCTTACATTGTCCAGGACAGATCCTGGATCCATGCCAAATCTTTCAGCTATGGGTACAATTCGATCAGGTCGGCTAAGAGTTGACATAGTTAAGAAGAAAACATACTAAAACACACGCATTTTTTTTATGATATTCTTGGTTAAATTTTTCTGAAAAGAAACTAAATATGAGAATCAGATGTCAATGCAAAATAAAACAGATACAAAGGATACAAAGTTCCCTCAGTATCAATGTAAGCAACCTTTCCATTCCCTCCCCTCATGTGGGTAGGAAGCTGCCAAATTCATCAGCAAATCATCAGGAAGCACAATCAGCAAAGCTTAATATTATTGAATCAAGTTTGTTATTGTTACACACAAATTTAAGGGCAGTAACACAAAATTTTCTGTCATTGCTAATTTTTAATTGAGCAGCTTCAGGAGCTGTAGGCGTCAAGTCATTAAACTTCACACATACTTGACATGCTGAAGTCTATAAACCATTATGTGCAAATGCCCTCTGTGTCCCACAGATTACTGATTTCTATTATAAAACATGTTTGATATCATGCCTGAAAGACCATTAACATGAAGTTCGATTTCTTCAAAATAGAACACCTTTCACTTAAAAAATCACACTATCTCAGAGCTACTTTTAGGACCACTACATAGCATAGCCACTCTATTCACAATTGTATAAGAGCACATGCTAGCTGAGAAAAGGAACCTGGGTAGAAACGCATAGAGTATGTGCAAGCTGTGTTTTCCCAGACCTGAATAGAGAAGTGGCACAATTTAGAAATTTAAATGTTGTGTAAAGCCAAATCAGTATCAAGTTTCAATAGGAACAAACAACAGTAATTCATATA
Organism: Lithocarpus polystachyus; assembly: GCA_033629205.1. Lineage (NCBI taxonomy): Eukaryota > Viridiplantae > Streptophyta > Magnoliopsida > Fagales > Fagaceae > Lithocarpus > Lithocarpus polystachyus. The sequence goes on along the minus strand of CM066167.1, from coordinate 538,618 downwards.
AGTAAAATGTGCAATGTTCTCACCGAAATTCTCCAAAAGATTCAGTAATCGCCATAGTTTCAATTCCACCTTTTCACATTTTACACACAAATCAATTACAGATAAATTTTTACACACAAAAACAATAATTCGGAGAATGAACATCTCAGAGCAAAGAATTACCGCCTAAGAGTTCATCTAAGGCTTGGCTTCCAGTTGTAATGCGGACCACTGCCTTTCTCTATAAGAAAAAAATGAGAATCCAATTTTAGACTCACTGTCAAATATAATTAAAAGAACAGCTTAGATCTTATGGATCTAATTTCAATTCAAAAAAATTATAGATAAATTCAAACTTACTTTGAGAAGAGCATCGCTTCCAGTAATATAACCATAATTCTGAATAAAGAAACAAAGGAGCAATCAAAGTCACTGAATCCAAAGCTAAAACTGATGTAAAATCAAAGCAATTACAGAGACTCTGGATGATCTAAACGCTAACCACAATCTTCTCGGCAGCTTCACAGATTTTGTCAACTTTGGCCTCAGATAAGCCTTTGATTCCAGTCAGGTGCTGCAAATTGGAGACAGATAGATCATAGAAACCAAACAGCACCAAAAACTTCACCGTCAGAAGGATTTTTACATAAAATTAAGCTATATACCTTCTTTGTATGCATCATTAAGCCATTGCAGGTGTAGATCCCTGCATCTTGAAGCTTCTTCACATCTCCAGAATTGATTCCCTGAGCAATCACTGCAAAGAATGCACAGATTTTGAATGGAAACTAATAACTAATAAGGAGTGACTTAAGCCAATAAGAACTCAATGTTCTCGTCAATTAGGCTAAATTCGATCATCTGATACGATAACAGAAGCAAAGAAACACAAAAAAATTAATAAGTAAATCCAGTGGAAACTTCAAATTCCTGAACAAGCTTGTAGGTGATTGAAGTGAAGCTACTCAAAATTTAGTCCAAACAGAGAGAAGGCAACTTCATATGCACTAGAAATTCAAGTTCTACCATCATAAACAAAACGATACACATTTAATCAGACTTCTGGAATTCTCACAAAAGCAAAGCAAATTTCTTTCAAAATCGAAACCAAACTATTAGAGGCATCAACAAGCAAACAGAGCCAAACTGAGAATCATGAGATCATCCGAACTTTACAGAAAATTATAATTCAGAGCTTGAGAGAGAGAGAGAGAGAGAGAGTATAATTCAGAGTTTGTGAAAAAATCGAATTTCTAGTAAAACAACACGAAATCAGTGCAAAGGCACTCGGAAATCGAGAATGGAAGAGAAAAGCGAAGATTGCAGATCATACATTTGTCGATCGCTTCAAACAAATCTTCTTCGTCGTCGATTTCTTCGCGCTCCATGAGCTGTAACTGGCCTTGATCTTCGGCTCTGAGAAAACATGACTCAGAAACAGAAAATCATGGTGACGATCAGTACCTAGCTAGAATGAAGTTCAAAAAATCAAAGAGAAATGAAGAGGAAGAAGTGTACGGCTCTGTGACTTACTTGAGTGTTGCAATCATCTTCGTTTCTGAGGAAGACTCTGGAGCAGAATTTGTGAGTTCTGAGAGAGAGAGAGAGAGAGAGAGAGAGAGATTTGAAATGTAATGGCCAGAGTGAGGAAATGAATTCAAAGGGCGGGAATCAGGATCCAGTATTAGACGAAGTTCGTTAGGCTCTTTTTCTCTCCTGTTATTGGTTGGAACAGCAGCGGCTCTGATCTTGCCATGTCAGCTTCAGTCAAAATTTAGACCACCAAACCAATAGATGGGCGTGGGACCCTATCTTGTTGGTGAATTGCATGCTTCTTAATTTGTTTGTTCGTTTGTTTGTTTGTTTTTTTTTTTTTTTAAAGGAAAGTCTATAAACTCTAAAAAGTTGATAACAAATTTCGTTTCATTCTAATGTGATGGATTGATAGTAGTAATTAGTAATTAAAAAAGTAATATTAGTAGTAGATTCTTATAAAAACCTGTAAAGGATTACTAACTTAGTAACTTAATTGTTGCAAAAAGTATTACAAAATGTTTTGTGTATGTTATATTGCTTCTTCTCTTCTTTTTTTTTTTTTCTTCTTTTTTTTCTCTTTTTAGTGGTTTAATTATTTCAAACACAATTTTAAAAACAAAATCGCTTTATTCAAAAATAATTTCTTTTTTAAATCGCCCAAAGAATTGGAAAAATGAAGGATTCAAGATTTTAAGATTGGACCAAAGTTTAACCTAAAGGTCAAACTGTGATGACATAGTGTTATTTTAATATTAATTAATATGAAAATAATAAAATAAAGGGTAAATTACAAATTACATCCCTAAAGTGTGGGGGTGTTTGAATTTTACATCTTGAAATTTCAGAATTTTGATTTTATCTCCTAAAATTTGAATTGTTTGGATTTTACACCAAAATATTTCAGAATTTGAATTTTACCCTCTAAATTTTTAGGGGGTTTGAATTTTACTCCCTAAAATTTGAGGATATTTGGATTTTACATCCTAAAGTTTCAAAATTTGAAATGTAAAATCCAACACCCCCAGACTTTAGGGGATAAAATCCAAATTCTGAAACGTCAAGGTGTAAAATCCAAACACCCCCAAAATTCATAGGATAAATTCCAAATTTTGAAACTTCAGGATGTAAAATTCAAACACTTTCAAACTTTAGAGGTGTACTTTGCAATTTACCAAATAAAATATAAAAAAAAATTAGTAATCTTGACTAAAAAAAAATATTTAAAGCGGTCAATTATATATCGACTAATGATGAGATGATATTTTTCAAAATTTATTACATTATCCCTTAGATAATTATTATCTGATTATTTCAAATATTTTAACAGATTTATATGACAAAAAAAAAAAATAGAGAGTTCAATATACTAATATAATTTTTAAAAAGTTCAATATACTTTAGGCTTTGATTGGTTGGAGGATGGAAAAGTGAAAAATATAAAATATTTAATTTTATTTCATATGTGTTTGGTTGGGTGTGAAAAATGGATGAAAAACTATTTTATTTGGTTGAGAAGAAGATTGATATAATATAAAAAAAAATAGTTTGTATAAATTTATTCTCACGCCCTATTACATAAATTCTTTTTAATAAATTACAAGGGGAAAAAAACTAAAGTGGAGGCTAAAAATTTAAAATAAAACATACATATTGGGTTAAAAAATGGTGTGTAGTAGGTTAAAAAAAAGTCTCACATACAATGGAGGGAAGAGAGAGGTAGATGAATAATTTTCCTTCTACACTCTCTCCTCTCTCATTTTCTCCCCAAATTGAGAAAATGCAATTTTGATGAGCGTAGAGATAAAACACTTGGACCCTATCAAAATTACCCCACATTCCACTTTTGAACAAAACAACCCCTCAATTCAAAATATCTCCTATTTTCTACTTCCTCTTTGTCAACCTCCCCCTAATCACCCCCTCCAAACACATATTTAAAATTAAAATATGAGATTTTTTTTATTCATAAGGATATATGATTACTTAGCCTATACAAAAATACAAAGTAAAAAAAAAAAAAAAGTCCACTCATTTAATATTACATGAGAGAGATAGATTCCCATCCTTCTTCTTCTTCTTCTTCTTCTTCTTCTTCTTCTCTCTCTCTCTCTCTCTCAAATCAAACCCCTCCAAAAATAGCAAGATCTAGCGATAGTAAGCTATTGGTGACTAACAAATTAGAGTATTGGGCTTTCGATGGTGAGCAGTGGGATATTGCTTCCTCTTATGAAGATGAGGTTCAACTAGTAAACCCGTGACTAGTTTGCTAAACCAAGCAATTTGACCACAATTCACAACAAATTTTTTTTTTTTTTTGGTTTTATTAACTTTAAAAACTAGACTAGTGGTTTGTTCTCGATTAACCTGATTCAATTCGGTTTTCAAAATCATTATTTAAAGGTTATGCAATATATTTGCTTAACTCATTTATTGATGTCAACTTGCTCTGATACATGCATTTATCATATGAGCGGTGCGGGTTGGGTGATTATGACCATTAAATTAGCGTGTCAGGTTGACTCGTAGGTTAAGATTTTTCTAAACCACCAAGAATTGATCCATTTGCCTATATATATAGGGTTAATATTTTTTCTTTTCTTTTTTATATGAGAAAATAAATAATTTTTAGAAGTAATACCAATTAAAAATGTTGGTATATTAGTGTTGCAATATATATTAGTGTCGTAACTTGACCTCTAAACAAAAATTCCTAGCTCATCCTTTGAATGTCAAGTATTTTATGGCCCAATTAGAGATAACCAAATGTAAGTAAAGGCATATTGTATAAAATTTCCATTCTATCCAGTCAAAAAGCTATGTAAATTTTCAAGCAGCCCATCAAGTTTTAAAAGTCGGTGGGTCGACATCGGTTTGAAACTTTCCGAATCTCCAATGGTAGTCTAGTTAAAATTATTGGCATTAACTTGGCTAACTAGATCTATGCGTATTCCTAATGCTGGGATGCTATAAATTTTATTACATAATATCTAAAAAATGATGTGTCACCAATCATCAAATTTTATTTTTCAAATATTCATTTTTATATTATTAAAATCCATAGTAACATGAATATGTAAGCTCTATGCAGTAAAAGTTATAGTATCTTTAATTTTTTTTCTTTTAATTTTTTTGCTGATACATTTCATGTTTGAAAGAAAATTGAACTTTGCATGATTTTGTTTCAAACACTAAGCAATAACATTGAATATAAGGCTGTTGACAACAAAATGCTCAATTAATTGATATTTTGAACTGCTATTTTTAATACCAAATCATTGCTTTTTAAAATTTGGCACAAGTCTTTCTCAAAAAAAAAAAAAAAAAAAAAATTGGCACAAGTAATTATGTAACATTGATCGGTTTACTCTTTTCCAAAACAAAGTAAAAACCACATTATTATGTACTTGAGGCAAATTATTACATATAATAGAGAAGTCTCGGACCAAATTTTCCTACAAGAGCGCTGAAAGTTGTTGGTAAGTGGCCACGAAGGAGGCAGGAAAAGAATAGTGGCCAAATTGTCAAATCAGTCAGTCCTCCACTTTTTTAAAATCAAAATTTATATATAAATTTAAATTCGTTTTCTCTCTCTCTCTCTCCTATTCTATTCTATTCTATTTATACCCCAGAAATAAAAACGGTACAACCAGATTCTAGGGTTTCCCTCTCTCTTTATACGATATCTGTGTTTTGTAATTTTTTAATTTTCTAGGAGCGGTACTACTACTACGCTCCTCTCTTACAGACAAAAACCCTTTAGATTTTCCGTCATTCTTTCTTTCCATGATTTGTACTTTTTAATTTTCTTACCTTCCAAACAGATCTTTACCCCCCCAAACCCATTGATTTTTTCCTGCCAATTCCACAAAAATTCGTTTCCTTCTCTGACAAATCCCTCGCTTATGCTCCGCTCCATCTTTGCCACCAATTCCAATGCAGCTCGCCAATTCGGACCAACCCGCTCCCGAATCCCCCGAAAATTCGGAAAAGTCCGAAACATCAAAACCCCCAAAACCCTCTGTGGTTGACGATGGCGATGCTGATGCCGAGGATGGACCGGTTCTTGATGTTTCCGGGAAAAGTTTCGAGGTTTCGACGTTGGAGAACTCAAACGACGCCGTGGAGGGGTTGTATTTGTACAAAAACGTGTTCAATTTGATACCGAAATCGCTGGGCGGGCTCGGGCGGCTGAAGAGGTTGAAGTTCTTCGGGAATGAGATTAATTTGTTTCCTTCGGAGTTTGGGAGCTTGGTTGGATTGGAGTGCTTGCAGGTTAAGATATCGTCGCCCAGTTTTGGTGGGTTGCCACTGAATATGCTCGAGGATTTGAAGGAGCTTGAGCTTTCTAAAGTGCCGCCTCGGCCTTCGGCTTTCCCGATACTTGGCGAGATTGCTGGCCTCAAGTGCCTGACTAAGCTCTCTGTTTGCCATTTTTCCATAAGGTAAGTGTGTATGCTGCTCTGTATTTAGCTCTGCTCGTCTGCTGAGATGGAACTTAAAATAGTTGAAAATTTTGAATTTTTGTGTGGGGTATTTGTGTAACTTGTTTGGTTTAGTTGAATTGAATTATTTATATTTGACTCTGTTTTGTTCTGCAGCTGTTATGCTTTATCTAATTGACACTGGGAAAGATTGTTTGGAATCTGTCTCTGATGAGATAATTAGTGTAGTTGAAGCCAGCCCCAGTTGATTTGGCTTGTGTTGTATATATTTAGTGTGTGGAGGGATGTACTTTAGGCTTAGGTGAGGATGGAATAATACCTAGAAGAAGCATGTGTCTTGGTTTAGTCTTATAATCATGTAACTGAATGCAAAATATAGTGATTTCTGCTGCAAGTGAATAATCCCGTATTATACAGATTCTGTAGTTTTGACAAGAAAGAGTACTTCTATAATGTATTATACAAGATTGACTGGGATACAATGAAGGCTGTGCATAGATAATTAGTAGAAAAGTTGCTAATGGCCTTTGCACCAAATGACATCTCCTTTTCTTGTAAACAAGGGATGGAGGGTGAGCTCACACGTTCAAAAACCATACTCTGGTGTGTGAGTAGTTTTTGAATAATAATAAATAAGCAAAAGAGAATACTCTCAATTACATATACATCAGTATATTTTGTGTCATCATGCTGGATAGTACATGTAATATCTAACTCATAAATAGGCTGATCTATGCATGCCTAGGCTGCTGAGTGACTTTCAATGAGCTCTATAATGGCAAAGCTTGAGCTACCTAGATTGCTTAAAAATTTGTAGACTCTTCATTTCACAATATGGTTATGTGGTTGTCCTTTTTTAATTGTGCATCAACTGTTATGACACACAACAAACAAATGGTAATGCTATTAAAATTCAGGGAAAAATGAAAAGACGAGAAATTTGAAATTATAGGGAGCATGGATTGAAGCCACAGGGTGAAAAACCTTGATGCAGATCCTATAACAGCTTGTCATGCTAGGACATAACACCTCAAAGGTTATCCATTTATGTTTAATTTGAAGCCAAAGGGTGAAAATCCTTGTTGTAGATCTTGTAACAGCTTATCATGATAGGACATAACATCTTGAAGGATATTCATTTATGTTTAATTTGGTCTGTCCAAATTGTTTGGCCTTGATAGTGATGGTATAGCATGTTATAAACTAGGTGATTAAACCTCTCTTTCTCTCTCTCTCTCTCTCTCTCTCTCTCTCACACACACACACACACACACAACCATGAACCATGTGATGAAATCTCTAGCAGAATGCTTGTTCTCATAAGATGAAGCCATTAAGTTACATTAATAATGCTCTAAACTTCTAAGCCTTGAGTATTTGAGGACCGTTTGTCATTGTCATTTCAGTAACGAATAGAAAAATAGTATTGCCGTACTCACTTTACCAGCTTTTAACCCACTGAATTGTGGTGAAAATTTTCCTGCAGATACCTTCCTCCAGAAATTGGCTGCTTAAATAAGTTGGAGTTTCTAGATCTTTCATTCAATAAGATGAAGAGTTTACCCACTGAAATAAGTAATTTGAATGCCTTGATATCATTTAAAGTTGCTAATAATAAATTGGTGGAACTCCCTTCGGGTTTGTCTGCTTTGCAAAGGCTGGAGAACTTGGACCTCTCAAATAATAGGCTGACATCAATAGGGTCTCTTGAACTTGACTCAATGCATAACCTTCAAAAGTTAAATCTCCAGGTACTTATATATGATGACTTATGCTGACTTAGTTTCAGTGGCACTTAATGTCATATTTCTTTGCTTGTTATGGTTCATTGCAGTTTTAGTTTCTTGTATGTTGTAAGATATAATTTGTCTGGCAAAAGATTTTATTCTATTTATTTTCTATGGTTGCTACTCTTTCAAATGGGCCCATATCCTAATTTTATGTTCAGCTACTTGAATCCTTTAATTACTCTTTTTTTGCACTAGTCAAATCATAGGCCTCATCCACTCTTTTTCAATCTTAGCTTCCATTCTTTTGATCTATGTTCTTTTGATCATAGGCCTCATCAACTTATTGCTGTTGTCCACTTGACCTCTTTTCACAGGCTGCAACTTGAATTAAACCACTCATTTTTTCTGTTGTAGTAATCAGTCTTCATTGCACATGGCCATTTCATTTTAAGTTACTCTTCCTCATTTTTTCCTCTGTAGGAGCCACCTCTACTTTTAAATGGACGACTTCATTCCTTATTTTCCTAGTATTTTCACTCTTTAATCTTTTTGTTCTAATTCAGTCATCCTCATTTTATGAACATGTGTGTGTGTGTGTGTGTGTATTGTAGGATTAGGATTAAGATACACTTGGTGTAATTCTTTGCAATGTTACACTAGTCCATAAATTTTTATAGAATTAATATTCTGAAAATCTGACTATTGTTTGTTGCTTCTAATGTGCACTCCAAGTTTAGTGTTAATCGATTGTTATTTACCATTTGATTCACAAGCTCATTTTTGGAGTGTAAGTTTAAAGTTAATAAACTTGAAATATAAACATTTTATGATGAGATAGTTATTTATCTGCGATAATCTTGATATTTTGCAAGTATGTAGGGTATAAGAAGATAATGTAATCCAACAATTTAATTGTCAAAATAGCCTTTTCAATGAAAAGTTATAGAGTGGTGTAACCTCACATAGAGTTACACCTGACCCAATATTGTACGTATTGGAATGTTTCTGTGTCACATACATATATTCGTACATTGTATTTGATGCTCATGAATTTTGGATATCTCACTTATCAAAAAAAGAATATCTCAACTTATCTTGGAATTGGATTACTCAGTGGTTTTTAACTTTGATTCATATTCTGCATCCATGTTTGAAGCCTAGCATTTAATTTGTGTCCTGATTCTTCTTTATCTTTGAAGTACAATAAGCTCCTCAGCTACTGTCAAATACCTTCATGGATAAGCTGCAATTTGGAAGGGAATGGTAGAGATGCATCCAATGATGATTTCATCAGTTCTTCAGTTGAAATGGATGTGTATGACACTACCATGGAAAATGAGAGAAGTCTTTCCTGTAATGGTGAGGCCTGTGCACTCAATTCTATTTGATCAAATCTGGATGGTTTCTTTCTTTATTTAAAATAAATATACTTTGTTTTGTATATGCTTTTGTTTGGATATGTGAAACCAGTTTCATCTTATGACTCATAGATGCAGGCTCTAGTCATACATCACCAACCTTATTAACTGTGACATCATCAAACAGTAGATGTTTCGCAGCCCGTAGGACAGGCAAGCGATGGAAACGACGGTATTATTTGCAGCAGAAAGCTCGTCAAGAACGCTTGAACAACAGTAGAAAGTGGAAAGGTGTAGATTGTGACAAGGTGTTAACTATGAAAGCAGAAGAAAACATCAAATCCAGCAACCTCAATGTCCCTGCTACTGAAACTTGTGTAGAAGGTGCCTCAGACATTGTAGGTGTGGATGATGATGATGATGATAAGCAAATTGTTTCTGGAGAAGCTGAAAGTGAAAATTTGCCTAGTGTGGCTGAGGATAATGAAATTGGTTCCAGAAAGGGGTTTGGTGACTCTGCTCCAATAAGAAAAGGGGGTGAAGATGAATGCTGTGAACCTGACTTATCTCTGATCTCCACACAGAATGGGGCTGGTGAGGAAGATGAAGGTTCGTCTTCAGAAACATTGAAAAGTATCTCCAAGTCAAAAAGGCATTGTGATAGGGATCTTGATAATCCTAAGCCATGCAAGTCTCGTAAACCAATTGAAGATAGCTCAAATTTGTCTCACAAGTACAGTAATGACTCATTTTGTAGCATTGAGGATCGTCTACCAGATGGTTTCTATGATGCGGGGCGTGACCGACCCTTCATGTCACTGAGTGATTACGAGCAAAACTTGCATCTTAATTCACGTGAAGTCATTCTTGTGGACAGGTCATTTTATACATGAATGTTTTGTTGATTTAGACATTGATTGCACTTTTTTTGGTTTCTGGGTTGGTATATAGTAATGGTTCACTTGATGTAAACAACTGAGATTGTTTATTTTGGCCTTCAGGAAGAGGGATGAAGAGTTAGATGCGATTACACTATCTGTTCAAGCATTGGTGTTTCATTTCAAGCAATCAAATGGTTTAAGCAGAAATAGGGATCAGGATGCTGTTGATGTCCTGCGGATTGCATCATTGCTTGCTCTTTTTGTATCAGATCATTTTGGAGGTAGTGATAGAGGTGCTATCGTTGAAAGGACACGAAAAGCGGTCTCTGGTTCAAACTATCAAAAGCCCTTTGTTTGCACCTGCTCAACTGGAAACAGAGAGAGTATTGGTACAACCAACAAGGCAGTTGTGGACACTGTTGAAGATATTATTTTTTCTGATCTCTGTGAGAAATCCATCAGCTCTATTAAAGTAAGAAGAAATTCTGTAATAGTTCCTATAGGGGCCCTGCAGTTTGGTGTGTGCAGACATAGAGCATTACTTATGAAGGTGATTCTTCTACTGTGTTTATGTTTCAAGATCTATATGTTTTGGATGTGTTTATTATTTTTCCCTTTCTCTCTAGTTATTATCGTATTTGATGAGATATTGTTTTCTCCAGTATTTATGTGACCGGATGGAGCCTCCTGTACCTTGTGAGCTTGTCAGGGGTTACCTGGATTTCATGCCACATGCCTGGAATGTTGTTCCCATCAAGAGGGGTGATTCTTGGGTTCGCATGGTTGTTGATGCATGTCGTCCACATGATATAAGAGAAGAGACAGACTCGGAATATTTTTACAGGTCAGCACCTTTAGATTTTTCTTTTTAATGGGTGATGCTTATGTTAAACCATAGAAAACCATGGTGAGTATTTGACTGCTCACACTTGGCACAGTTGGATTTAGGCCATGTTTTAGGTTGATCTCAAGTTCTGATGCTATAAGAAGCTTGCTAAAGCTTGACTCAAGCATCTTCACTGTGGCATCTGAACTTAAACAAGCCCAAGTAGAAGTGTGGTGCCTTTGCTTGTAGCTAATAACCATTATCCTCTATGAAAAGAAGCCATTTTAAATATGTGTCAGCCCTTTGCTGATGTGAGTAAATAATTGTATTTATAAGACTGTTCAAAAATTAGAGTGACTGTTTTCCTCTGTATTCTACATTTCCAGATAAGAATAAATTATAGATCCAGAGTGATACTTCCCCTTATGTTTGTCATCAATGAATTGAGGCAAGGGCTTACTAGAGCTATGCTTATTTAACGTGAAAGGAATTAAAAATAGGCTTAGACTTGGCTTGTTTGTCATTTGAGCAAGCTTCTTATTAACTATCAAGGCCAGCCTGCGTTCATAGCCCAGCTCATATACATTATAATGCCCTAAAGGTGCTTTATAGTTTTGGGCCTTTTGGCTTCTGTTATATATTTTTTAATGCTCTTAACGTGCTCGGCTTTATGCATGAAGTGTTTAATTAAGATTCAGATCTCTGCTTTGTTTGGTATGTTTTAACCATTTCTTTCCTCCTTTTCCTCTTTGAAACGGTATTGTTCTGCTGACTAGTGTGATTTCTTGTGTGAAGGGATTGGCTATCCTTTAGAACACATATCATGTACTACAATGTAGCATGTTGATCAATCCTGCTGCAGGTTGAATGTAAACCTTAATATATGGAAGTTTCTCAGTCTATCATTAATTTATGAGGTCTTGTCTAATTTTGATGTTCTGATCTTTTACTCATCATGATATTATAGGCTACTGTTATCTTAGTCTCATCTGATATGTTTGGTTCAATAACATATTTCTGAAACTGTTATATTGTTCTGCCAAAGAGTCGTATCTATTTTTTTCCCCTTATGGATTTGCTTCTTGTAACAGATACATTCCTCTCAGGCGGACTCCAGTTCCCCTTTCAAGTGAAACTGGATTAGGTGCTGATTGTTCTTTTCCGTCTATATCTTGTTGTGATGAAATTGAGAAGGCGGGTTCTAGCTCTCTTGTTCGTTGCAAATTCGGATCCATTGAGGCTGTAGCAAAGGTGTGTACCTCAGAAAGTCTTGTCACGTTCACATTATCACTGAATGAAAAATGTGGTATCCATTTTTCTGCAATATTGCATCCAGTTATTGCTGATAATGATTGTGTGATCGGTCTTCTAAGAAATTCATTGATTGCAGAGTTTATGAATGCTTAGTTTTTGTAGTTTGAATGCTATATTTTTTTTGTTTTAAGTTACTAGTAGCTGATTAAGTTTTTTGTTTATTTGTTCATGTTAGTTTATCATGGTTCATTATCTTGACTGTAAAATGCTTCAATATGAGTGCTAATATACCTATCTTGTTGGATCTTGCAGGTGCGTACTTTGGAAGTATGTGGGACTTCAGTGGACAAATTAAGTAATTTTGAGTACAGTTGTTTAGGGGAAGTAAGAATTTTAGGCGCTTTGAGACATTCCTGCATAGTAGAAATGTATGGACATCAAATATCTTCCAAGTGGGTTTCTTCAGTGGAAGGAAATCCGGAGCGTCGTATATTAACGTCTGCAATTTTCTTAGAGTATATAGAAGGGGGATCTTTAAAGGTAATTTTGGTTAGTTTATCAAGCTTGCTTACCTTTCCTTGATCAGTTTTTATTCGTGTCTTAGTGATTGTCTTACCCATTATGTAACAGAGTTATGTAGAGAAGCTATCAAAAGCTGGTGAGAAGCATGTCCCAGTGGAGTTGACATTGTGTATCGCTAGAGATGTAGCTTGTGCATTGGCAGAGCTGCATTCGAAACACATTATTCATCGTGACATAAAAAGTGAAAACATTTTGATTGATTTGGATAGGAAGAGAGCTGATGGAATGCCAGTTGTGAAGCTCTGTGATTTTGATAGAGCAGTGCCTCTTCGCTCTCTCTTACATACCTGTTGCCTTGCTCATATTGGAGTACCTCCTCCTGATGTTTGTGTTGGAACACCTCGTTGGATTGCTCCAGAGGTTCTGCGGGCAATGCATGAACGCAACACATATGGACTGGTAAGTTCTTTCTCCAATCAGTTAGAATCTCTGACTAATGGTTCAGAGCATCTGATCTTTATGATTATTCTTAATTCTGTAATGCATTGCCATTACAAGCAGTGTTGTCACATACGTAAACTTGCATATGTCTCTGTCCAAGCTGATATGTTTGGTACAAATGTTCATCTCGTATGTTGCAGAAATTGTCTGCAACACTGAAATCTTGTGAATTTGCGAAAGGTTTACTGAGGGAAAAATAAAATGTATTTAGGATCTAATGCAATGGGGGAAGAAGGAATTATGCATGTTTGGTACAAATGTTCATTTCTTATGTTGCAGAAATTGTCTGCAACCCTGAAATTTTGTGAACTTGCCAAAGGTTTACTGAGGGAAAATAAAATGTATTTAGGATAGAAGATTGAATGCAATGGAGGGAAAAAGGAATTATGCATGTATAAAGATATACATTTCCTTGTCAAAGAGGAAAAAAAAGAAAAACATTTCCATCATCTAGAGTTAAGGAATATGGGAGAGGCATCACAGTAGCATATAATCAGCCGATGACCTATATGAAGTGGTGATATCTGATGGGCCCATACCAGGTGTTTGTGTAAAAATTCTCTTCGTTCAACTCAAGGATGGTAACTTTCTTTGGGCGCCCAAACAGAACCTCCTCCTCCCCCATAGGAAAGGGTGGAGGGTAAGGTTGTGGTTTTAAAATCCATTGGGTGTGTGTGTGTGTAAACTTAGGGCTTTGGGGGTTCATGGCTATTATGCACTTGCTACTTCTTATCCTTCATGTGATGTGTTTTTTATTGTAAAACTCTTATTTATTTGGTTACAGGAAGTTGATATTTGGTCATTTGGCTGCGTGCTTTTGGAATTATTAACTTTGCAAGTCCCTTATCTTGGATTATCTGACTCACATATATATGATCTCCTTCAGGTATGGTTCTCTGTCTCTGTGACTGTGTGTGTCCCACACTCCACCCTTCCCCCCCCCCCCCCCCCCCCCCCCCCCCCCCCCCCCCCCACCACACAAACAAAAACAAAAAACTAGAAATTTTTGAAAAGTTGAAGATTAGGTGAGCTCAGAGTAACAGAATCCAGGCATGAGAGATCTTTCGTGCTAGCAAATGGATTCTGTTTCTTATAGGATTGGTTTGTATCATAATATTTTACGTTAATAACAATAACCAAGAGATAATTTTCCTGTAACTGGAATGCCAGTATTTTCAGTTTCAGCATGAGAGTTCCTTTTTGACGTATTCTCGTTACTATTCACTTAATAGAAGTGAACCTGACTCATTAATGTTACATTTATCTTGATATGCTGTTCATATTAGGTTGAAACTAGGTTTCTATCCTGTAATCTAATTAGTTTGTTGCCTTTGATATGATATAAACAGATGAGCAAGCGACCACAATTGACAGATGAGCTGGAGGCTTTAAGCTCAATCAGTGAGCCAGCAATGGCTCAATCTGGTGCTGAGCTGGTGGAATCAGAGGCTGAATTAGAAACATTGAGCTTCCTTGTTGATTTATTCCACCGGTGTACTGAGGAAAATCCAAAAAACCGTCCCAAAGCTGAAGAACTCTATGAAATGTTGCTTGCACGCACTAGCAATGTTACCGGTTCAAGATGTTAGGAACAGAAGTAGCTTTGCCTTGGGTAATAATATCTCTTCACACTTTTTAAGTTTTGTAGCACTAGTGAGTAGGATGTCTTATTCTTATATTTTTATTTATAAATCTTGGGATCAAATATTTAGATTTGCCCAATAATTATTGTAGTTTCACTGGTTAGTTTAGTAGCCACAGTGAGTTATGTTTCTGTATCAGTAACATCTGAGGTTTAGGTACATTCGGAACATCAATTATCTGTAACCCGTTTTCCTCTCTTTGTTGGGTTAGCAATATGCATTCTGATTGAGATCTGTAAATTTTGTAGGTAGTTCTGTTTTTGGGTTGTGCAATTCTTAAGCGTCCTTGTAACTTTCCCAAATGTAAGTAGACCTTTATTAATTTATAAAAAGTAACTCCAATTTTGATTTGGCAGTTTTGGAATTTGCTTTTGATTACATCGATGTTTAGACTGGATTGTTCTCTGGATTTCTGAATGAACATTATCCTCTTTGTTTAAGTAATTTCATCTGGATATATATTCATATTCAATTGAAGTTTTCATTTTGAACTTCTGATGCTTAATCTATTGCAAGTAGATTGAATTTCCAATTTACCATGGAATTTTCATCAATGTAATATTACCTTAGTTATCAATATGAATTTTATATTGGACAGTCAATGGTGAATCATTCAACCCCCTTGCGCCTTATTTCAAGCACCTTTTTATTTTCCTTACAACAGCTGATTGTGATTCGCGACTGATCAAATAATGGATTGGGTGTTACCATAGAAATGGGATAAAATAAAATCGTACCATTACGTGACCTTGAGGGGCAGTGGATGCCGCTGCTGTTCTAGAGTATCAGAACCAAAGGCTTAGATATAGTATCTTAGGCCTACATTAGGCTCTTTGATTGAATTCAAACACTTTGTTACCAATAAAACACACATCGCATTATCTTTTTTAAGGAAAATTATATTCAAAACAACCAAGTATTTGAATTCAATTGAGGAACTTAAGGTATTGTACTTAAGTTTTACTATAAAACTAATATTAATACTTAATATTGCTGAAATGTTTTTAGAAACCATTTCTAGAGTGGAAAAAAGGCAAGCAGGCAGGCAGTCCTTTAGTGTAGTAAATTAGGTTTTCCAATTAAATTTAAATGCAATAATTGCGTGCATTGATCAATAAACAAAATTTTGCATATTTTCTAAGGTCAGTTAAATTAAATGTAGTTATGTGTTTGAATTTAGTTGAGAATTTAATGTTTTACTTAAGTAAAATTGTTGTTGACAGTTGACATGCTATTGTAGCATCTGTCAAAAGATCTTTTTGGAACCGTTGCAATACGATCTTCCCTATTTTGTTCTTGGATTTAAGAGTATGAAGACCTATCATTTAATGATGTATTACTAAATATATTTTTAGATTTAATAATTAAATTCATCTTTAAATGGATTATTAACGAGTGCCCTTAAAACACTCGTTAGCATTTTTCTTTATAAAATAGATCAATTCCAAGATGAACAAGAGCTTAATTTTTTAACTTTAGAATAGAACATTTTCCTTCTTCCCAAAAAAAAAAAAAAAAATTATTCCGAGGGTAAATCTGCTAGAAGTTGCTCTCTGTTAATAGGTTTAGTGCATGATTGTACATGCGGAGAACAAAGACAACCATTGATATCTTTACTTAAGATTATGGCAACAAATCAGTGTGCAGATTGTGTGTTTAATGAAAGAAATGAAAGTAACATGGCTAGTCAACCTGTGTCATGAAAAGAAGCAGAAGCAACACGGGGCTATTCTTAAAAAGTTAAAAACTTGGGGTTTAAAAAAGGTCAGTCGTTCAACTTGTGTATTGTTTTGACTTGGTGTGATCCCACATGATGCAGCAGGTGTAGGTGTGTGTAAATAATAATTAGCCCTCTTATACCAAAAAGAAAAAGGTATTAAACTTTTCCCTCAAACCCTATAAACTATTCAAAGAGAGAGTAAATGGACAATGACTCAATGAGAGAGTTGCATGAAACCGAATTACACTGTTCCAGAGCTAAAGACTAAATTAAGTTGAATTGTTAAATGGGTTGCTCAGCTGCTTTATTCGCCCTTGTGTTGCCTTTTATTTATGTGACTATCTAATGTGACGTTTGGGGAGAAAGTGAGAGAGAGTAAATATATATATATATATATATATATATATTTTGCCTCCTCAAAGCACACAGTACATGCAGTGGTAGCAGTGTAATAAATAGGGACCACCCTACTATACTGGTACTTTTATCTCCAAATTCAGTAATATAATAATCTAAGGCTAGAAGTAGATAGATAGGGTTTTTAAGAAACACACCCAGGCCTAAGTCTTTAACACCTTCTCTCTCTAATAATATCCTTCTTGCCATGCCCACTTTGCCAGTGGCCCTGTACCTTAACCTGTAGGAGTAGGAGTGTAGGACACACTGGAGTAAAAAAAAAAGTGTATGTAGCAGAACAGAACAGTGAGCCCCAAACCCAAACCCTTTGTGAAAATTCTCACGTGGCTGCCTACACGCGTGTTGACATCATGTTACCACAGTGCGGAGCCACTGGATTCGATTATTTGCAACCATGTGTTTGTTAGTTTTCTATGATTACTGTTTTGCACTGTCCTTTTCCATATGACATTACCATCATTTCTCCGCCATTTGTTTATAAGGTCAACCAAACGAAAACTCCATATCTTTATCCAACGATGAAGACGAAGAAACGTCCGCATTTTATTGTTACACTTGCAGTTTTGGGCCAGAAAAGCTATTTAAATAAACAAAAAAAGGGACACAACTTTAGGGTTTCTTAGGCCTTATTTCCCTTAACTGAGTTAACAAATCTCAGTTTTGTTAACCCAAAATTGGTAGGGTCCACGGGTAGCATGCTTATTTGGATAAATTTTCAAACCATTAACTCAATAATGATATCTCATAATTTTGAGTAATAGGTGAGTAATTTTGAAAATACGGTAAGACTGTTTTTAAGTTAAGAGTTTTGAGTTAATAGTATTAGTTTTGTAAATTTCTAGCAAACATGGGTCCCACAATAGTGTCTCATCCCATCACTGCAGGCTTTTGTGAGCAACGGATATTTTTCCTCGTTACTTTCCCAACCATCATACCATACTCTTATTCATCACTTTCCCTTTTCCCTTCTCCCAAACCCAGTAACCCACAACACAAGCACAACCCGGTCCAAAAGCATTCTTGTAATCCACATTTTGCTTATTTTTTACATTGGTGATGATGGGTGATTTTGTAATGGTATAGCGTGATTTTATAAACTATGTTACACATACTCATAGCAATGTTGATACAAGTCACTTAGATATGGGTGACGTGAAGTTGCAGATAACAGAGGAGTTGTGAAGAGAATGGAGAGAGAAGTTGATAAGATTTTGTGGGAAGGGCATGAAGAGGAGAGAGGTATTACATGCAGGTAGTCTATTGTCACTGTAGTGTTTTTGCAATGCAATCAGTGCTATGTGGGACCTAATGAGTGACAGAAAGGTGGGTTTTTGAATTTGAGATAGCTGAAAAAATCTTCAGCTAAACGAGCGTGAGAGTGAGTTATGAGTTTTTTTTGAGTTAGAGTTGTGAGATATTGAAATATGAGTGTTGGGATATGAGTGAGTGACAAACCAAACAAGGCCTTATACACCTTCCAAACTAGGAAACTTGGTATCATCATTTCGATTGTAACAAACTTTATAAATCACACTGCACAGCTTGATGGATTGTTCAAATTAACAATCAGGTAAAAATCAGATCATAAAAAATTTAGTACATTAATTATATGGAAAGACAAAATGAAGAATTGACTGTTTCGCGTAATTGTTAGTTTTAGCTGTTAATTAGGACTATGGGTTGAAATTTTATATTTTGTTACAACTAGGATAGTGATTGTAAACTTTTATAATTTGGAGTGTGAGTGTAAGTAGACCCTGTAAATGATTCGCTGTAACTAATCCTTTTGTTTTTTCTTTATTATTAATGTGATATATTGTGATTGATTTATAATAAAAATAATATCAATTACGAATTTATGTGGCAAAGACATTATTTCAATCACAATTAAATACAGTAACGAGTAGTGAAAAACAGTTGTATGCCTAACATTACTGTGAAGTATATTAGTTTTCATCTCATGCACAATCAGTCTAGTACCCTTACTCGTTGTGACATTGTCCTCGATCCAATTCCATGGTACTGCTCCTTAAAAAGATGGACTGCTTTAGGCAGTGGTGACGTCGTGAATTCGCATGGAATATATGGGATTCCCAGTTGAACAATATTAGAGATGTTCTCTTCTTTTCTCCTTCTTGTTTGTACTTGTGGAATGCCCCATCTCACTCAGTGGTCTAGCTAGAAAAACTGAACAACTTGAGCACGCTTCTGCGCTGCGATCGATAGGATTAGGACCACATTCTTAATATTGCAAGCATGAGTCACCTACATCACCTACGAACTATATATACACACTCAGGCCGGCTTGCCATTAAGAGCAATATCCACAATTTCTGATTAGCTGAGCCACCTAAACTCCATAGCATATTTGTAAAATGTTTTATGTTAAGAGCTCAGCTCTGCTAAATATAAAAGTTGAGAGCTTGCCTTAGCTTGTACTATATATATAGGTTGTGCTTGGAATTTGAGGTAAAGCAGCCTCTAAAAAACTTAATCCGAACGCTCTGGAATCTAGCCTTCTGGCACAATATAGTACATAAAACCGTATGATTCATGAAAATACTTTTGATGCATCTCAACTCAAGCAGGATCATATATATGATACAATCGGAACCGTACTAACTTACTAAGTCATCTGTCAAAAAAAACAAAGGGGTCCTGTCTCCTAAGTACAAACTTTAATCATATTTGATGTAGGATTCCTCCTCCTCACAAAAAAAGGTATACGATCAAATTGCTCCATAATAAATAAATAAAAGATCAATATGTTGTAGTCTTGTATATGGGATTAGAGGAATATAAAATTTTTGTTTTTGCTAAACAAACACTTTAATAATTTAACTCGAATATCACTTGAACGTAAATTAAGGAAGAATCCTGTAGATTTGTCACTTCACTGGATGGGCTGGAAAAAGATTGTCATGCAAAACTTATATGATAAATAATTGAGGGAACGACCGGAAATAAACGAATAAGTCAATGCAATGGGGGCATTCTTGCTCTTAAAGGAAGAAGGTTTAAGGTTACTATCTGCAAGATTACTTCGGTAGCCATGCATAATTGCATATAGAGAAATGTTAGGGTCCATGCTGTGTTGGGTAAGTGATTAAAAATTCCTAATTCGCCATCTGTACACAAATCGTGCTATATGAGTGTCGACATTTGTAAGCTATGGAAACACAATTTAGATGTGTCGATAAAGAGATGATGGAAGTTACCAAATTACAAGCAATGCCTAGAATCAAGATAAGTGTCATAGAATTGCAAGAAAAGGAATGTCATACGATAATGATAAACTATTGATAACTGTTCGTAATCGTTAAAAATCTCGAGTATAAATAGAGTCTCATTTTTCAAGGACACACTTAACTCATATAACAAAGCATTTGACATAGACTTCTCTCTTGTTAATGCAACTAAGTAGTATGCTTGTAACCATCCTTTTTCATATTAGTTTATTTCAACTACAAAAAAAATCACTCTCTTTCCTCGATAATTGACGTAGTATAATTCATTAGTATTAGCATCGATGGATAAAAAATCCTCTCTATTGACACTTTATCGAATCACATCCTTTTAAAAATGAAGTCAAATCATAAAACAATATCTCAAGATAGATCTTCAACCCCTAAGAAAGATCATCGATACATTGGCAATCACATTGATACACTTGTAGTTATATTGATACGTGGAAATTAAAATAATCATAAATCCATGTTTGTATATATATTGTTGACTTTGTTGTTGTAAGAAAAGGATGTGTCATGGTTTTGTGTGGGCAAACAATTATTTCAATATGTAATTTATTTGATAAACCATGTACAAAAGTTTATTTCATTTATTTATTTTATGAGTGAGTGATTCAAAAATGGGTGAGAATGATTCTATTTAGTAATATCCGTTGGAAAAAAACTTCCACATTGGAAAAGATATGAAATTGGCACGTGGTTTTTTTAGACGTGTCATATCTTTATTATGTCTACTACACTAAATTAATGTATGCAAACCCAACCCTTACGTATGTGCATATCTCTCTCTCTCTCTCTCTCTCTCTCTCTCTCTCTCTCTCTCTCTCTATATATATATATATATATATATATACACACACACACACATAAAAGAGCATGAATATATAGAATGCAAACTTGACCAAAATGCTACTTGAACCAAGTTGAGGATAAAAGGAAAAAACAAGTCAGATATGGTGACATGTTTTGTCCATGGATATTGTAGCGGGATGGATATGAAGTGTAGAAAGATGGATATTGGGCCCATTTATCATTAGCCCAAACAGTGGAAACAAGCCCAACATTGGCTGGCCCATCTTGACAATGAGCCCTTCCATGAATATCAAACCTCGGACTATTGATCAGGCGTAACGCTCTCCCAAGCCCAAATACTGAGGTCACGTCCAAAGCCTATCTGAGCTTCAGAGGTAAAATCCCAGAGAGGGCAAACTTCTCCGAGGAAGCTTTCTGGAGCTTCCTAATGATGCCACAGTAACCTCTGCCTTAATAAAGGCCATCTGTCTGGCACCACCACATTTAATGCAAAATGACAAGTCTAAAAAGTAAAAAGAAGCCCCAGAAGTCTCCATTCATGATGAACAACAAGGAACAAAAAGTCTGATAAGACAAGAAGTTATTAGGTGGACGCTTGAATACTAAGAAGAAGCCCTAAAAGTCTCTATTCGTGATGAATAACAAGGAAAAAAGAACCCTATAAGGCCAGAAGTTATCCAGGTGGACAATGAAAAAAAAAAAACAAAAAAGGAGATAGATCAGATATAAAGAAGAAAAAAGATAGAAGAGAGACGACATATAATATACAAGAGCAAGAATAAACTAGAAAGGGGAGAGCGAGAAAAAAAAAAAAAAAAAAAAAAAAAAAAAAGGAAAGGAGGGTATCTAGGTTCTTGAGAAAAACCTTTTGTAACACGGTCCATAAGATTGAAATATAAGGAAGTTCATTTCTATGCATCTTTTACGTAGTCATTGATGAGTTCTTATTTAGGTTTCCCATTGTGGATCAATGTTAGCCCATAATTTAAATTAGTTGTAACCTTTATCTCACTTAGTATGGTTAATTGTTAAGCTGAGATTTTTGGACGGACAGTTATCAAAACTTAATGGAGTGTTGAACCATCAAGGAGTGATTTGATGGTTCATTGATTCAATCATTGGGATATTAGTTCAACTTTTGGATTAAAAATTTGATATACATATATATATATATATATATATATATGAGACGATATTTAATTTATTTGAAATTAATAAAATATTATTGTTTGGAAAATTTATTGTATATAATTTTTTTTTATGAATTTTAATATATGAAATAACTAAAAATAGGACACCTGTCGATCTTTTGACTACTTATTTCTAGTTTAAAAGCCCATAAATAGAAGTGCAAATTTGAAAGAAAGTACAATTTTTTTTTTCATCAAAATAACTTAACATTAAAAAATCAGACTAGTCTAATAAAATTGTGCAGTTTGGTTTTTTTTTTTTTTTAAATCATAAGTTATGACCGTTTACTACCTACGACATTTGTCTTGCGCATTTTCAAAATGGTCACGTTATAATTCAAGACACCCAAAATGCCTAAACCTATTGTTGGCTTGTGTAGTTGAGAGTTCTTAAGTATCTAAGCTCTATATTGAGTTCATTGTAAAGAGAACACTTTAATATCAAATATGTAGCCGATAAGGGCTTGTGTAGTCATGTTTAAATTCTTTTTTGATTCCAAGTTTTTCCTCTCTCTCTTTAATTATTCAGTCACTCAACAATTTCAACAAACTTTATAATTTCAAAAGTAGCAAATTAAAATATTTAGTATAAAAAAAAGTTAACTAAACCGTAAACCCATATTAAACCCCACACATAATGTTGTTTCATTTAATTACACTAAGATTTAATCTGTTATTTTTGAAACTATAGTTAATTTGTTATTTTCTGAAATCTAAGAGTTTGATTTTGTTACACCTTCTAAACTATTGGATTTAAAATGTAATTTGACATTTTTTTAATATTAAAGTTCAAGTTACTATCTCTAAAATATTTTGATTAACTTTGTCTTTAAAATATCACAAATCTCATTTACCTATCTTACACATAGATATCCCCTTAAACTCCTCTTATGAGACTGCCATGAAATAGCCAAAAAAAAAAACTACACTAGTTGTAACTAGGTTTATTCCAACCTTTATAGTGGAATAAGAAATCTGAAGTTTAATTCCCGCCTAGCTACACCAAAAACTGATTGGTGTCTTGGTCTGATGACAAAGAGCTATCATCATGAGTAGACGCCTGATGTAGGACACAATTTACTATTTAATTATTGTAATTTTTATTTTTGGTATTTTTATGTAAAAAACGTTATTTTCGGTTTAGGTGATTTATTTTCTTGTTTTTAGGTGCATTTAATGCTTTTTAGGTCAAATTTGATTCCTGATATGGTTAGGTATCAATTAGGAGTTATTTTAGAATATATTTTCTTGTCTGTCAAGTTTTATGGAGCCCTTAAATAAGCCCTTAAGTCTGTAAACGTTTTTGAAAAATTATTAAATAAAATCAGAAAAAGGTGAGGCTTTGCTCTTCTCTTTGGTTCTTCAAGATTCCTTATGGCGTTCAAACTTTATACTTTTGATTCGTGATTCCATTATAATCATTTGGTCGAGGTCTGTTACTTATACCTTTGGTTCGCATTTCTCTTATAAACGTTGGGTCAGAGTTTTATCAAAATTTGAATTCTCAAAGTGTGTCGATTGAGGTTCGCATCAACGCCATGGATTGAAACTTTCTTAAAAAAAAAAGATTTAATCCAACCCTTTTCCAAAAAATATTAGACTCTCGTTTAGTGATTTAGAGAACACTCATACAAACTTTTCAATATGTACAATTGTTCTCATCAAAGTGAGGAGAAATGTAAAAAATTGTGTTTTATCTATAAAAGCAAAAGAAATGCTATGTCTATAACATTTTCATAAAAAAAGCATATGTGGTAGGTTGTTACTTGCTATTACTAATGGGCAACAAAATAATTTCAGTTGTAGATTCAAATTTAAAACTTGTAACAACCTGCCAATTGAAATTTGTTGTGAAAATGTTGTAGACATAGCACCTCTCATAAAAGCATGGGCTAAGGATACTAAGTGTACTTAGGCTCCTATACCAATTGAAAATTTTTGTTTAGACCCCTAGTTAATTAAATATTGGGGATACTTAGTGTACTTTCTCATCAAACTTGATGCTAGTTATATGGTGTAATATGTGATCTACCCATTGTTTGCTCTTTATGTAATATTCCTTGAGCTAGAATGATGTGATTTTTTAATTGTGTGACATGAGACTTAACAATCATGTCAAATTGAATCAAATAATATACAAGATTTGTAATGCTTGAGATCCAAAAAAAACAAAGATTTGTAATGCCTAAAATCTATAGCACATGATGTCTCCTAATTGAAAATTCTAGTAAGCAAGGTGACTATAACTTAAGAATTAATATACACAAAAAATAAATAAATAAAGTACAAAACTTTGTTCTTTGCTACATGTGGTCCCATTTTATTATATTGAAGATTTCATGTGTATGATTTAGAGTAACATCAAGAGTGGGGGGAAAAAGGTAAAGAGTATTTTATATGAGAAAAGATATACTCACAACATTTTTACAACAAATCTTAAGTGACAGGTTGTTACTGGTTGTTATTGTTGAGGCAAAAAAGTAATCTTAGTGTTAGATTCAAATTTGAACCAATAACAACTAACCACCTATGATTTGTTGTAAAAATGTTGTGGACGTAGTATCTCCCATTTTATATTGCCTTAGAACTGTATTTGAGGAAGCCTACAACATACATTTTCAAACTAAAATAAAACAAGTGTACAAACTATGACAGCAGCTAACACAACGACAAAAGAAATGAAAACAAGCAACAAAACAAAATAGAGCAACTGAATGAGATCAACAAAGGCAGCAATTACAATTACAAAACTACCATCTAATACATGTTTTTGGGGAATTTCATAACAACAAAACTAGGAGAATTTCATTTGTTAATTGTTGTGCTTGAGAGAGAAAGAGAGAGAGGTTATGTTTGGTAACAGTTTTTGTTTTCTATTTTTAAAAACTTGTTTTTGAGAATATAAAGAAAAATTTTTTTTTTGTATTTTTGAAATAAAAAACATGTTTGGTTAGTTGAAATTAAAAAGATAGTTTTTCGAAGAAAAAAAATAGAAAATACTAAAATATGTTGTTATTAGGATTTGAACTCTAATGCTAACTCATTAAATGAGACAAATTCATTAAATTAAATACGTGTTTTCATTGACTTTTGAAAATTAGAAACTGAAAACAGTTTTTTTGCATATTTAGTTTCTTTAACAAATTGAGTTTTGCGAATATTTTTTGTTTTCTATCTATTTTGGATTGTCAAACAAGTTTTTTAATCTCATAAATAAAAAATTATTTTTAAAAATAAAAAATAAAAGAAAAAAACAGTTATGATACGTATTATGAACCCCCTCTTTATTACGAAAACTTACTTCACAATTATATATTGGCCGTTTTCAAAAAAAAAAAAAAAAAAAAACTATTTATTGGCCCATGTAGGGTTTTAGATGTGTGGAGAATATTGGACATTAATTCTATACCTAGCTAGAACCTAAGTCCTAGGTTATGATGTGTAAGGCTTTTTTATTTATTTATGCGAATGATGTGTAAGGCTTTGTGAGTAGTGTTATATCCTTATTGGTCCACTGCAGTTCACGTTTAATGAAGTGTCTTATGATGGTATCAGTATGGTTCGATGAATGTACTATCAACTATCAACTAAAGGAATATGTTCCTAGCTAGGTAGAGAATTTTAAAACTGAGAGAGAGAGAGAGAGAGAGAGAGAGGAAAGCAGTTTATTTGTTTGTAAAAGAAAGTGATTCCATATTGCTTTCGAGATCAGCAAATTAATTAAGGAAATCTCGAAAAGTTAGGCAAATCTCATCAGAGATTTAAATAAGTAGTAAGCACTGTTTTTGCATTTCAAAAATCTTATTTCAATTTCAAAAGCATTATTCTGGAGGATAATTTTGCATATTTTGGTTCCATCATTACACCTAGTATATAAAATAAAATAAATTTAAAATTGCAAGAACTTTATAATAACAAACAAGTCACTGTCCTAACTGTCGGTATCAAATGCTTCCGATATAGTATGTGCAGCTGGCACTATAAGCAGAAGCAGGGCTGTCAAGCATTCAGATTATGGAAAATTTTGCAAAAAAAAAGGATAAGCTCAATGAAGAAAGGAAAGATACTAGTATAGAAATGGATTAAATGCACATCACATGATGATGATTATACAATCAACAAAGAAAGATTGTTTTGGTTTGGCCATGATTTTGTTTCTTGGGTTGAGATGCTTTCCTTCTTTCATTCTTCTTTAATGCAATGTTACTTATGAAACAGCTATGATCGAGGAAGCAAAATGGTCCCCAACCTAGCCCCCCTATATATGCATATATCCTTTTGGCTCATGGTTAATAGATTGATTCTTTCCCTTCTCAGAGATAGAGATAGAGAGATGAATGTTAAAGGTCCCCCTCCCCCCAGCCTAAAAGTTATTAATGCCCCTGCTGCCTGTTACTTAGTTACAATATATATAGAAACACTCACTAACTTGTCTGCAAACTGCTGCATGGTGTTAGTCTTTGCTGTCTCTTGGCGTGACAATATTCAATTTGCATCTCTCGATCGGGACCACTATTTTAATTTACATACATCTTCTCATATTTTTTTTTTTTTGTTTTTATCTTAATATTATTATTATTTTTTTAAAATTAAAATTAAAATTAAAATCAAAACCAAAACCCCTCTCTTCAAATTGCCTCAGGCCCCTAATTCCTCTCTTCACTCTTTCTATTTATACCTCTCCTCTCCACATCCTTCTTTCTCATCTAACCCTAGCTAGCTGGTACAGCCATCACTGGTGTCTAACGGCAAACTAGCTAGCTAGCTAGCTAGCTAGGTCTTTAATTTCTCTCCCTTAAATTTCTACATATATAGTTTCAATGGTGGAAACTCAAAACTGGGAAAATGCACATTTTTGTTATAATGAAGTGCACCAACTATCAGTTGAAGCTGCCAGCATGATCTTAACCTTCCTTCATATGCCTGAGGATTGATCAGATCATGCGGCAGTTTCACCTGTTGCTGGCCGTACTGGACAGAAACCCTAATTCCTTGGGGGGAAAAAAGAAAAACCCTAGCTGGGTATGTCCCATTTCTTTGTTTTTTACTTTTACTACCACTCCATTAGGGTTTTTTTTTTCCCCTTTGATCAATCCCCAGAAAAGGTATGTAATCTTCTTTGTACATGCTTTGAAATCATCTGGGTTTCTCGGGTTTTTCCCAATTTTCAGTATAGTTGTGTACTTGTTTTGCTGTATTGATTGTTGAGCGATCCGTTTTGTTTATTGTTAGAGATTTTCAAGTACCATTTTTAGTGCTTCTGATTGTTAGGACTTTCGGCGACAGAAATTTCTATTTGGGCTTGTTAGGGTTTTCGGTAACAGAATTTCCTCATCTCTGTGCACTTTAATGTCTGATGCTTTGGTGATTGAGCCTTGATTTTTCTTTTTCGTTTTTGGGTAGTATGCAACATGATTGATTATGGAGCCTGCTTGATGACGCAGTGCTAGCTACAACAACAACCAAACTTTAGTCCCAAATTATATGGAGTCTATTATGGATCCTCCTCAATACTCCTTGATGATGCAACATTACTTTTGTTAAATAATTGGCTAAGAATCACTTATTCCGGGTATATGTTGCACTGCACTGATTTCATTATGTGTCTGTTTAGGGTTTTTTTCTCCTCGATCAATTGGCGGACATGATGCTGGCTGATATTTTAGAATTAGATTTCTTCAGAACATAGATATTCGCTCGTTTAGGTTTATATGAATAATTTTTTTATCACACAATTTTAATTTAGATCCCTATATTCTTCTCTCTTGTTGAATTGGGATAAAATCATAGCTTGTTTGTCCAGCTAGGGTTTCTATGAAGTGGGTTTTTCTTAAGAGAGAGATCTTGAAAAATTCTCCGTTTTTAGTCCGTGAGATTTTGGGACTCAGATTTTCTTTCCTTAGGTTAATTCCATCAAGGCGTAGCATTGTGGATCAAATCAAGTATTTTGCAGTACCAAAATCAACAGATCATGAGAGAGAGAGAGAGAGTTGATGTTGTAACTTAAAAGTTCCGTACAAAATAATTGAGATGGGCAGAGGTCATCAATCCAGGACAGATTAATATTTCTAATTCTATGAATGAAGGTGCTGAGGGCAATAGCAAAGGTGGAATCTGATATGACTTAACAATGGAATAGTAAATCTCATCTAAGGATTATTCTCAGTTAAGCATCTAGCTACCTGGTTAAAAATTGATTCTATTCTAGTATTTGGCTTACTTTTAGATGATGACATAACTGAATAAATGTGCTTTAATAATTTTACCTTCTTAGTTCCGGCTTCAATACATCCTCTTGAATACCCTTTCTGGCTTAAGACTGACCAAGGAGAGAGTAGTTCATGCATAGGATATGTGCGTCTTTCCTCTCCTCTCAAAGTATGTGAGTTCCACACTGTAATGAGATTTATGATATTATATATATATATATATATAATATCATAAAGATCAGGAAGAAGAAGAAGAGGAGGAAGAAGAATAGGATGAAGATCAGGAAGATGATGATGGTAATGAACACACCTTTATACTGTAACTACTTAACCATATCTTAATTATCGAGTTTTGTTCTTGCTGGAGCTTAAATGATGGTTTTGAGACAAGTTGTTAAATTTAGAGGCATAAGTGAACAGTAAGTTGAAGTGCTTTCTCAGTGTGGCAAACCAAATGGAAACTATTTTACCCCCAGGCCTCTAAATGATATATATACTCTGTGGACTTATTTTTTAAGCTAATCAGAAACAATCCGTGTCCATTTTGGCTGAACAAGAGCTCTATATAATTTAATTTGCTCTTCAATCTGTCTCTATTAAATTTCTTTATCTAGAAATCATAATGGGCAGTGTTGACGTAATTTTCTGACTATAGCATGTGAACCCCTTTAGTTTTTTCATGTAGTACTACATGAAAAAACTAAAGGGGTTCACATGCTGTCTATGAAGTACTAGTAAATCTTACCTCTCTCTCCATGAAGTCTGGTTGGTGGTTGGACAATATATGTAAATTTTTTTTGACAGGAATCCCATCTGGACAAGATTTCATATATGGTTGTCATTTTCCCCGAGTATCAAATAAGAGAAACGTCACTATTGTGATTCTCCCAACTCTTTCCAATGCTTTAATTTGTCATCTATCACTCATGAAGAGCATTAGGGGGAGGAGTCATTAGGCCAGGCTTTGTCACATACGGATTAAGGTAGTTCTGGGAAAAGCTTTCTTGATAGAAACTGGCATTAAAATGACCTGTTTTCTTTACTGAGAAGTACTTGATTCAAGAGTTGAAAGAGAGAGATCAGTGAAGGGTCATGTGCATTTGTGCGTGTGTGTTTTATTAAAAAAACATAGCCTATATCTTAAACTTGGCAAAATTTGAGTCATGGTGAACTAGATTAAAGTCTATCATCTGCTACTGGCCCTATGACTTTCTTTGCACATTGTAAACCAGGTGAGCTTATAATATCTTTCCTAAAACTTTGAGCATACAATTACAGTGAATGTCCTACCATTGCATGCCAGAGGAATGAAAAGTGTTGTAGCACTGTGAGAACTTCTGTACTGATAATCCTATGGAGGCTATCTCTTATTGCGATTTTCAAAACATTGGTGACAGTGCTTGCAGGATTATTGTGAATGCATTTAGCGTTGTTATAAATTGGTAATAAACATTCTCAAATATAACCTCCATATTCCAACCTTGATAATAATCTGCTTATTATTTGTGTCTCAGCTCACTACACTACAAGCGTGAATGGAACACATAAACATCTTTGTATATGTACTTGGGAGACACGTGCTTGTATGCAAGAGATGTCTCTACTATCATATCAGATGTATATATGGTTGCATAGCTAAAGACTCAACGTATATATATCTTTAACATGAAGTCATCAAAAATCCGTTAGGAAAATCTAGTCCTAAATTACGAGAAACTTTGTCATAAGTTGTTTTGTTAGACCAGAAATTTATTAGTTTAGTTGAAATTCCATCTAATAAATATCAAAAAGGTTCAAGAAATATTGTTGCTCACTGAATATAAGATCAATCTCCATTAAGGAAGATATGCCTTGTATGTATGGAGTTACAAGGTTCTAAAATAGAAAGATATATTGCTTGAATAGGTTTTCATCTCATACATTATAAATAAGAATCAACGTCATATAAAATGTTTCATCAATCAAAAGATAATTATAAGTTTGATGGAAAATCTATTAACTCTCTTAACTTAACTACGATTGAAAGTCAGAAACTGCAGATTTGATCACCATAGATGGTAGTTAAAAATTTTGTTTATTTCATGAATATCATTTGATTCGCCAATATGAGGATGTACGGTAATTGTCATGTATAGAATGTACCACAAATATGCATTCGACGTGCCAAGAAAAAGCAATCTAGGAATCCTTTTCTTCTAGGAATCATTATTGAATCAACTAAAGTTGCAACATTAGCATAAGAAGAAGCATATTGATGGGATGTAAGAAACAATATGTCGGGTGCATTGTCATGAAAACATAAAAGCAATCTTTGTGGGAGGTGAAATGATTTAGAACGGAATAGAAAACCTTAAGGCAAACTTTCTTTCTTTTTCTTTCTTTTTTTTTTTTTTTTTTTTCTATTTTTTGAGAAAGAAAGTTAAGGTAACTTTGACAGACTTGTAGGAATAATTAGGGAAGTCGCATGGTGCTACAGAAAAAGGTTCGAGTTGAAATTCATAAACTTTAATATAGCAATGGCTAAGAAAAATTAGGAGGAAAGTTGATAGTGTATATATGAACATTTGACAATGCTTTCTTCTTGGGTATATATCCATTGATTATCTCGAAGTATCTTTGAAAATTCCTAGGGGCTTCTCTCTAGAATTTTTAAAAATGCTTTATGAGAGTTTCACGGAGTCAGCTTCCAGCCTAATAATAACCAATTTTGATGGCAACCATATGATAAAACTAGCAAGCAAAAGTAGCATCTTTCTCTATTATGGAATTAGAGCTGCAAAGCAAACCAACCTAACCAAGTTTGACTCGAGATCAGCTAAAACACTCATTTAAGATCGTTAGATTGATGAATCAAACTAAAATGATTCATTGCTTGGCTTGACTGACTCAGCTCACTTACAACCACTACATATGTCACTAGTACATTATAAACCAAGTTTTAATTTGCCAATGCAAACGTATGATAATATGTCACCCATCTTGGTAGAAAGTTTGTAAACATTATTCTATTGATTTAGATATAATTTTAGATTTGTAATAACCATAATAGATTCATTTTAAATTGAGAAGATCGTTTTTCAATTAGTGAAGGGGTGGTTAATTTGGTTACCATATTTTTTTCTACATTTTTCTGCATGAAATGTTCACTTTCATGACTCAAAGCCACGTACATATTGCATTTAACAGCCTAGGAGGAATGAGCAAAGTCTGGCTAATTATTGCAAACTTGGGGCTTCTCTTTGCATTTCAACATGCTCATTGATGATCCAAAGCTTAATTTTTCCTGAAATCTTATGTTAAAAACTGATCTATCAATAAGATCCCTTAGGAGTCATATATAACTGATCATGCTATCATTCCCGATATTATCACGCTTGTCTAAATTAATAATCATAATTGAAATCTTAAGCTATATGGATTTTGGCTTATATGAACTTCCAAGCAAGGAACCTGAGTGGTTTATGACTAGCATCTTAGTTACAACGGTCCATCGAAAAGACTCAGCAGAATCTGTAGCTACCTTTGTGGGAGCACTACTAGGTACTGCATGAGTTTTTAATGCTCCACAATCTCAAAGCTACTGCATGCAAGATTTGTTAAAGAAGTACTGAATGTGCAAGTTTAATAGTAATACAACTCCCAAGTAACCTTAAAGTACCCCTTATCCCACGCCTTCACATGCACCTTAGTTTACACCATATTGGAACCTTAGCTATCTAGGCTCGACTTCTCGGCTCAACTTCCAAAAAGTATATAGAACCGTGCTTGACTTTTGAGGGAATTCCCACCTGCATGTATTAGAAATTAACCTAATTACAGACAGGTTAAAATTCAAGCAGCCTCGTACAGTTTATGTCTCCCAATCCTAGATGGTGGACCTGGAAATTAGCACACATGTACATGGGACTAACCAACAATACCAAATTACTGTGGCGTATAATCCATGAACTTAATTAACACAAACACACTCCACTACCTTGCCCTACAACTACATCAAAATAAAACTTTTTCTTTCTTTCCTTTTTTTTTGTTTTGTTTTGTTTTTTGTTTTTCTTTTTTTGTTTTTCTTTTTTTGCATAAATTGACAGTTACAACAATGGAAGATGGTGAATTTAAACCCTGATTTTTCTCATAAAGGATGTTAACTAGACAATATCATTGAACTACAAGTTTCTTAACCAATTCTTTCTTATAAATAAATTTGTGTATTTTCATCCAGGGAGCAGTAACTTTTATGCCTATATGGCGTAAAAAAAATGTTGATGTTCAAGTTTGTAAAATTGCATTTTCTTTTAACTGTGTATATAGTGTATATATATCATATTGGGATGAAAGAAATAGTAGAAAGTTCATTAATTTGAAGGAGAAACGAAGGTAGAGAGCTATTTGTAAGGAGGATTATTATGAATTGTACGTTTTCATAGGTCAAACAAGTAAAATTACATTGCAAGATATTGGGTGTGACCGATTCTTGTGAAGTTTCATTAAAATATGAAAAAGAAAACCTACTTTATTAAAAAAAAAAAAAAAAAAAAAAAAAAAAAAAGGAAAACCTACAACCTCTAAATCTAATATTTAGTTATTTACAACGTGCCTCTCTCAAAGATCTACTTATTTCTTGCACATATCTCAAGATATGTCTACTAGATTATAAGGGTAGAAACTCCGAAATGATCGAATAATAAATTTTAGTTACAATTCTTTAATAACTGTAATCTTAGGTTTTCAATTAAACTTAACCATACAAGCATAACTTAAGTTTTCAATTAAATTTAACCATAATAGTGTATTGTTTTACTGTATTAATGGCCTGTTTGGAAGTTTAGAGAAGGAGAGTAGAGAGGAGTAGAGGGAAGAAGAGGAGAGTAGAGGAGAATGGTTCCCCTCTACATTGTTTGGATGTTTTTAAAATTAGTAAGGGGGAAGGGGGTAATTAGCCCTTTAGAAAGGGTAATTTTATTAATTTAAAAAGGGTAAATCAGAGAATTTATTTGGCCAATAATTTATCCACTCTACTCTCCTTTTAAATCTCTCTAATTTGGAGGAATTAAAAATAAGGGGTTAGAGGTAATTGAAACCCCTCCCTCATTTCTTAAAAAACTTCCAAACAAGATAATTAAATTACTCTCCCTCCCTTTACTCTACTCTCCCTCCTTTTTTTAACTCCCAAAATCCTCTCACATAAAT
Organism: Lithocarpus polystachyus; assembly: GCA_033629205.1. NCBI lineage: Eukaryota > Viridiplantae > Streptophyta > Magnoliopsida > Fagales > Fagaceae > Lithocarpus > Lithocarpus polystachyus. The sequence continues at coordinate 505,162 of CM066167.1, read as the reverse complement.
TGAAAATATAATTTGAGGATGAGGATTTCAAGAATTTCTCTCTTTGACCAAAATTTAATTGATTTTGGCTGGAAATGCAACCTTATGCGTAGAAAATGGTGCAAAAATGTTGCCCTGGGTATATCAAGAAAAAACTCATCTACTGTACTACGTCGTTTACTATATATCAAGAAATGACAGCCTTGCTCAAATGAATGGCAATGGGTACAGCATGCATGAGGCATGTACATTGCTTCCTTGTGTACTCGAAAGGACAACTTATAGATCGTTTGAAGTTCACGAAATTGAACATATAAAGGAAACAATAGTAAAATATGCTTTTGCTTGTATCTTTGGTTTTATATATATATATATATATATATATATATATATCTCTCTCTCTCTCTCTCTCTCTCTCTCTCTCTCTCAGGCTGCCATGCATCAACTCCCTCAATAAGGAACAAAGTGAAAGGACATGCACTTTCACATCTGTTTTTAGCAATTTGGCTGAAGATGATAAGCTTCAGTTGGTTATCAGTAAAGGTAGTGTCAACGGGTAAAAACAGTGTTAAATTTATCGCTCATCAATCACAGTTTGCCACCTTTAACAAGTAGCAGAAAAAAATAATGTGTGAAACAGCGAGCGTCCATAGACTAGTGCTTAGGTTGCAAAACTATTATTTTCACCATCTACAATGATTTTACCAGTTACTCCCACTTAAGATTGGACGTAATTGCTATAGATTATTTCATGATCTTCGATGGTTGCCACGTAAATGAAAAGATTCTCAAGCAACAAAGGTTAAGCACCATTCAAGTCTCGGGGAAAATTTTGCTACATATAGATTGATAAATATTTTCTACATGGCCTAGTTTGACATTCTTCCCATTATGGGTGGACAATGCAGAGATAAAGACCTATAATCTATGATGGGTGTACTTCCCATGTTCTTCTCTAGCTCTCTACCAAGTATGAACCATAAACTAAAGCTCTATTGCTCTAGCACTATAATCTCACTGATCTGAATTGGGAAGAACTTGTAACTACGCCTGGATCACGTCATACATGTACAAAGAAGAAATACCCGAAAAGAAAATTGCAATTCATGATTGCCATATCTCCCGGTTATTGCTCCGCCACTAACCCTCTCTGCAGGCTCTAACAGTAAAACATTACTCTTTTCACATTCTCCTTTAAGGCTGGCAATGGCCGGACACCAGACTCTCCAGCTGCTCGTGTTCCCTTGGCACCATGACCAGCACCACCACCTGTCGAGCCATTCTCCTGCATCTCCGGCTCCATGTAGAATCGAGCACGAAAAGCAGCTAAATGTGCATAATACGCTGGAGGAACTGCACAATAGCAACAAACTCAGCTACTTCAGTTACAACTTCGCATTAAAACTGGCTACATCATTTATGCTATAACTTCAGGACAGGATCTGTACAGCTCATGATCATTAGAAGGCACTTTTTGAGGGTATGACCACATCATTGAGATCCCTAAGGATTTGGGGAGTTATCTCAGATGCATTCAAATGAATGAATTAAGTTGGGAAAACCTAAAAAATTTAGAGAATATTCTCAGCAAGTCATTTGTAACTCATTAGGGTTGCAACAATTCTCTCCATTTTATTTTATACCTTCCTAACAGAGCCCTAAATTAATGAGTTTGTTGAACACACAAATATTTTATTCCTTTTTTTTTTTTTTTCCTTTTTGTTTTAGGTGAAAGATAAAGAACATGCATCTATAATACTCCTCAATGTTGAGTCCATTACAACTCTTACTAGGTTTTGCTTAGCCTTCAAAAATCATTCCATCATCCCTCTGAAGATTGACACCCCTTTTTTAGGGCAGAGAGATGGGTGAGGGGTTGAGGGTCTGACAGTGAATCCATCACACCTTCCTATAGGGGAACGAAGTCCTATAAGGTGTCAACCTCAATTGCAAATATATGTGAGACTGTGCAAGGAACAACTTTGCTTACCAACAGAAACAGAACGCGTACATCTTGCGTATGTATAACAGAGATTATTCGTCAATGACTGGATTCCATCTGGGGTAAAATTGTTCTCATCCCAAAGAACATGGTAGTGAGCTGGCCGACTTGTCCCCTAACACATTAGAAAGATAGAAATTTCAAAATTTTAGTGAATATGTACTTAAGCTGCATGATTTATAAATAATAAACAGGCAAAAGCTGTCAACTTCTCACTATTAAATAATAATAAGAATCTTCCATTGCATGTGCCTTTTCCATCTAAATGTCAATCCCAATATTGCTATGGTTTCAGAATGACAGATCAAATGGAGCACCTTTTCATGTACCAATATGATTTGGGACCTTATCCAAGAGATGGTTTTAAAATGGATATATAACAACTCATTTCCCAAAAACTTCCTAAGTCAATTTGACAGCCAAACAAAGATATAGGAAGGACAATCATGAATGCTCCTTTTTCAATATACCTCTTAGTCCCTTGATATTACCTACAATAGCATCCTCTCGACCACCCCAGTTGTGGCCTAAGTATAAAAGTTTGAAGAAGGTAGACTGTTGTTTTTCGGCAAACAAATTAAAGCATAGTTAACTGTAATATCTATCAAGTGGCTCGGGACAAATGTATTTTGGTTGTATATGAGCAACCAAAAACAAACAAAATGGTTTGATAAGACTCCTCTTAGGATGTTTGCAGTATGTCACATTTCATCACTTCCCTTGTTTCATAGTAACAGGCTTCAGAATTGTAAATCCTCTCTAGCCAAATATAATGTTTTTACCTGAATTCCAGCGTGGCTGCAGAGATAAAAATCAAATTCTGTTGGATGACAGATTTTAGAATCAACCACAGTGCCTGAGAAAACAGATTAAATGTCATTGGATAAACATTACAAAATCGATGATGGTTTGAATTGTGCATATGTATGCAAAGGAAAATGGATAGAATTTTTGAAGAAACTAAAACCTCACCGGGCAAAATGTTCCCACTCTTGTCCGTGCTGCTCCTGTCCCTATGGTTGTTAGCAAATAATCGAGTGTGATGTCGTTTTTGTACCACAATGAAAGTCACTGGTGGCTGATAATTTGGTTCTAGCGAAGCACAAGCCTGTGTGGTAATTATGTATAAGAACCACATAATTTTTCCATATTTGTCCTAAATAATTTAATATGAGGAAAAAGAGACAAATATATCAATTTTCACCTTCCGGATTGCATCTAACTCGTAAAGCAGAACTTGATAAAACTGTCCTTCACTTACACCATCCCTGTTTGAATAATTTTTCATCATCATAAGAACTTTAAGTAAAAAATTAGAATTATAATGCATTTCTTAAACACAATATATGCATCTAAATATCTATACACATTCCAAAGTATGCAGATCAAGCAAACTTGGATTGAAAAATTCAATCCCTCTAGAGATATAATTAGTCATATCAATTCCATTGAGCAATTTCATAGATGCTATCACTTTCTGAGGGTCAATTTTATTGGTAGTTATACATGCACTCAATGGGTCTTGAACCCATGACCTTACCCTCCAACCCTATATTTAGCTCATTAGCCTCTCTTTTTTTACCCCCACATTTGGTATCTGATATGAGAAAATGCATACTCATACCAAATATAATCAAGTGGTTATAGTTATTTTTTGACCCAAAAAAAGGTTTGCTTCTCTTGCATAGACATCCAATAGTCTCTCAGCCAGAGTGTGTAAATATTGTTAGACGATTGATTCTCACGAACACAATGACAATATGAATCAGACACATGATTGATGCACAGAAATTCCACGTAAAACTAAATCAGCATGGTGCTTTTCGCTATAGTATTCTGATATACTTTAATGAAAACCTCAAAAGAGAAGACGTCTAATTTTGAAATCGACTTTTGACTTGCACCAATTTAAACTTTGAGTTTGCATTGATAATTTAAGAAAACTCCTTAGTTAAACTTTGAGTTTGCATTGCTTCAAAAGTTCAAATATCTTCAACTAAAGAATGTTGCAAATAATCTTTAGCACAAAATAGAGTATTTTAAAAGTCTAACTTTCAAAAAAGTTATGCTAAAAATAAAGTGCCTTAGTAATTTATCTTATCAACTGTTTCCACAAAACGACAAGACCCCAAGCCACTAACAAATTTTGCTGTAGCAACCTCCATTAGATTGAGAATGATATCCACCCATCTAAAGTTATATTTTAATAAGCAAATAGCAACCTGAATTTAACACTTCAAGAGAGTTAGTTATAGGTAACTAGCAAATTCTGTGTTAAATTGCACCAATGTCAAAAATGCTCATGAAACATTAAAAAGAAAACATAATTCAGGGAAAATCAAAAGAGAATCTGAAAGACTGCATTGCAGACAAGAATATTTGACCTGTAAAATATAATTCTCAGTGGCTTCTGCCCTGTTGCCTTCCTAAAAGAAACGAGGAGATCCCTACACAAAACAGGATAAATACAGACATGATATGCTGACACCATAAAAGGATAACAAAGTAAAGAAGATGAAAATTTCAGCTTAAGCAAATGAAGAGTGCCTATACCGGATCATGCCACCACTAACCATGCCACGAACTGGATCATGCCACGTTTTGTACAGGTCCTGTATGAGTTCCTGTCTGTGAGCTTGAGCGCAAACTAATCCAGCATATTTTGTTACTTCAGGCCAGTCCTGGGAAGCTACTACCTACAGTTGGAACAAAATTTATCAGCAACCAATGCCTCAATAATTCTTGCAGTGAAAAGAAGTTTGTAGAAATATAAATTATTTAGGAAATCATACAGCAGCTATTGAGGGACTGGAGTCCTCTCCGTTCTCTGGGTGAGTCACATCAGCTCCAAATATAATGGTTGGTATGTCACTAACTAATGGTATTCTGCAGCTGATAGCATCCAGAAGAACAGTGTTTCTACCACCCATCTGCACCAAGAATAGGGAAAATTAAGGATTCGGTATCAGGAGCCATGAATTATCTGGAAAGTTGAGAAGTTATTGAAGAAATATTGTCAGAAGAGTGGGCTTGCTGGTACCAGCCTCCACAGTGGTACATAGTTAAAGAATTACAATGGGAAACTAAATAGGAGGCATGCATTACCATTCTCAAATTAGTGACCTAATCAAGTTATGTGGTAAAAGTCAAGCTATCAATGCTTAGAGAATGAGACATTTGTAAGTTGTACCCTGATACATTTCAAAATATGTGGTAAAATTCAAGCTATTAATGCTTAGAGAATGAGAAATTTGTAACCTGATACATCTCAAAATATTCAGAGAATTTTGTTGACATTGACGATGTAACTAACATAAAATTCATCGTAAAACTTTATATAATCTTGAAATAAAAAATAAAACCTTAACATTGATCTTCAGAGATACGTTAGCCAAGTACTGCTTGCTGATCTTGAAAACATGCTTCGTGAGACAACATTGTGATATTAGTCCAAGATCAGTTTCACAGATTCGCTTGAGATCACCTGAGAACAGAATCAGAGAACAACCATGTCACTTTCAAGTTTGGTTTCAGTTGAAGCAAATCAAGCTCAGATCACAGTTTCATGCATCATAAACACCAAACTATGGGACATGCATACCATACAGTGACCCATTGTTGTCTGGCAAAATAGCTAACAGAAGCTCTAATTCTTTTCCTTTTGTCTTGTTCATGGCTGAATGAAAAACATGCTTCAAGGCCTTCTCCACTTGCTCAGGCCTGGCATTGTAGATTGGAATGACAGGCTCTGGATTATATTCCTAGAAAACAGGAAAAACTTTAGGCTCTGCTTAAGATGATATTGTTCGTCCTTCAAACATGCAGAATGAAACAAATAGAAAACTACCATGCCAGATACTTGACACATTTGAGCAAGTTCATTACAAAACCCACGAGCAACACTTTCTTGTACACTGCGTGAGAAATTTATACACGCCCACCGACTTACAGTCATCCCATTGATCATTTTCTGCATTATGTGAGGAGCAGGAAACCAAGAGATCAGTGGTAGAATCAATGCAAACTCAATGATAATGATAAAATCCTTAAATGTAAGAGACATTAAAATATATATATATATATATATATATGAAGAGAGAAAAAACAAGGATATTTCAGTTCTTTCACCATTCTAAACAATTACTGACTTAATGGGAATTTGAAAATTAATACTCATTTATTTTGTTTATGAAAACTGAATTGATGAATCATTTAAGTTTTACAACATTTCATCTATTGTCTCCCAGTTGGTTCTCACAGAATAATTAATAAAATTTACGAGACAAGAGATCAATGCACCAATAGTAGAATACCTTGTTCATCATGTTCCATTGACCTACTTGTGGCAAACAGTCCTTTTCTTTTCCGGTTTCATGATACTTCAGCTGCAGTTAAGAGTGTCATTATAGCAAACAGTTTATATAATATCAACTGCTATTTTCTGAAATATAATCATGATAACTGGAGGAGCACATTACCCAAGGAGCAGGAAGAATTCGTGCCTCAACAGAAGCTAGCTTTTCACTGATTTTGATCCCAAACTCCTTTGCATAAGGATCTTGATCGTAGGCATTTTGTTGAACTGTCTGCTTGTGTCCAAGAAGGATAAAATGTTATTTATACAAACTAATTCAAGACCAAAAACACCACATAATTCTATTTACAAGCCCTGCATTGTCCCAATGATCTCTTGTTAAATTTCCTGCAACTTTGTTTGAGATTCCTTCATAAGTTTCAGGCTATTATATTGATATTCCAATGACTCCAATCTCATCAATTCTAGACCCTTTTGAATCATATGAAAGTAGCCAAAACCTCTACATATTTTGGACTTCTATGCAGAATAACAGAGCCTTCCTGAGAAGGTAAAAGTTGAATGAATTTAATCTATAAGAAAATTTGACACCTGTTCTCAAGAACAGAAAAAGTCATATAAAATGTAAGATTTTCTTCTCCCTTGGAATCTAGAAATGTTATAACGCTTCAATTATTCATCTTAGAAGACAGATGACATTTTAAATTTTCAAGCTTTTTACAATTAATTAGGGATGGAACGAGGTTCTAAGGTTTCAAAGCTGGATGTCATAAGCAAAAGCAAGTAAACCAAAAGTGGTCAATGTATTATGCCAAGTTCACAAAACTTATTTTGTAACGTTTCACTATCACTCTATTAATATTTTGAGGAACATTTTATAATGTTACAAATACCTGCAAAATGTCATTTTCCCTATCTCTAGGTCTTTGGCAAGTAACTTTTAGTAGAGCAGTAATTTGCCTCTCATTCAGCCTTTTTGTATATCGTTGCCCCTCAACAATTTTGCAGGCCTGAAAAATCACAATCAAGCAGATTTCATGCAAAAATGTACAAAATAGAAAATAAAATAAAATCAATTAGGATAAAAGGAAAACCTTGCTAAGGAGTACTCCCTACCTCCATAGGTAAATAGTTAGCCTTCTTCTGGTTTCCTACTTGAAGACAAGGAAGGTGTGTGTGTTGAATGGTGAAGCCATACATCTCTTGGAAGTATTCAACAACCGATTTCATGTTTGAATTGTCATCAACAGGAAACCTGAACAAGTATACCTAAACTAATTAAACATGCAAATGAATTTATCAAGCATTTTAGGAGGAAATGGAACAAGATTTGCCTTTGCTCTTAATTGGAAATACTACTAATCTGGATTTTACTGAACTTCCATTCTTTCATAATACATGAACTCTAACCAACTTAATAGCTCATAGACTTTGAGGTGAAAATATAAACAAGGAATAGTTAGAGATTTACACTAGTTCTCTCGTAGGTTGAGATGTCAATCCTGAAACACGATACTTTCTTCGTACATTTCCTCTGTGTGTTACTTCAACTTTCACTCCTCTAAGGGCCTTCTTAATCTGGTAAACATTTCAAAGTGGTATTCTAGATTAAATGAAATACCCAGAAAAGGGAACCAGATGGCATCACCAATATAGAGAAAAGTACCTTTACACGGTCAGAATCAGACAGTGGCCTTAATAAAACATCTTTGCTTAAAAGCTGGGCAACAAACTCTATAACTGGGAGAGGCTCAATAAATGCAGCTGAAGCCATGTCTGTTACATGTGATGATTGAGTGAATAAAAATGGGACTCTGTTTGAGAAAGAACTTGAGTAATTTGATTAGAAAATTCACAGAATTGTAGCCTATTACCAATGTTCAAGGACAGGCCCATCTGGGTAGGCCTTATACTTTGATAAAATCCACACCACGACTCCAAGCCATCACCAAGCCGTTGTGGCGTTCTTATATTGGGTGAAAAAAAGGATCTCCCGACGGGGCAGTACCTTTACAAAATGCAGGCTTTGTAAGAAAATAAGAACCAATCGTACAAGGGTCATTGGTGAAAATATATATATATATATATATATATTGCATCTAGTGTACAAGACTTGCTTCTGCAGGGTATAAGAGAAGCATTTGATAGGTAACCATACCCTCAATTTTACATCAATTTTTGGAGAGTTGTATGAGGATCACTGGTCACATATAAAATTTAACATGATAACAAGCATTAGGAAATTATACCTCTTTGATGAAAGTTCTCTTAATACAATGTCAAGAATTTGAAGAGCTTCCTGTGGCGCGTCAGCGCGCTTGCCAGCTAGAAACTGGCCCAAATGATGCATGTTTGCCCTTGCAACAAACTTAATCACCACTTTATATTCTCTCTCCCTTCTGAAAATTTGTAAATTGGTCAATTTAGGTTAGTTCAAGTGGACTATACAGAAACAAGGCCAAAATAAAGCCCTCATTGATACAAAATATTTGATCAATGGAAATCTTCTTTTTTTTTTTTTGAGGGTATTTTCCTTTTCCTTTGTCATTTCCTTTTTTTAGTTTTTCTTTTTATTTTCTTATCTCCAATTCTATATGATTTGCTAGAATGAGAACCTTCAACTGAACGAAAAGAGGAAAACCCAGATGGCACAAAGGAAAAGGGAGAGTTAATGATGACAAGAGAGCGCAAGCAATAAATCCTTACTTAGGGCCATTGATTCCATCTTCTTGATCTACTAGCTTAATTTTGAACTCCTTCCAAGCAAAAGGAAGCTCCCCAGCTGTGTACAGACTCTTTCTGCCATCATAAGCAGGTAGTCTCGTTCCTAAGTCAGATTCTTTGTATAACCTCACCAGTTCTGCCATGATGGCTCTGTTTACGGTTCTTGATGACACTTCAGGAGTTATGGTAACCTGCAAACAGCAGGCAACAGATGGTCAAAAAGGGAAAAGAAAAACAACAGGAACAAAATTGATGGCCAAATTTAACACACATAAATGGCATTAGAAGAAAAGGACTGTAAGGAAAACAAAAACCTATTCAATTTCTTCAACTGCAATGTAACAGCAAACATATGGATACCACACCATAAACTTATTGAATGTCAGATTAAGGGGCCCAATTGCTAAGAAACAAAGAAAAAATATATATAAACCAATTCAATTTTTAGCAGCAGCATATTAATAGATATTAAACCCCATGAAAGAAAAGAACTTACATCATACTGGTTCAGGTCCTTGTCTGGTAACTCAGCAAAGAAATGGTTGGCCTTTACAATACACTTTACCCCAACTTGACCATATCCAGGCCTAGGAGCAAAACTCAAAGACTTGCTTGATGTGGGAAAACCCATCTCCAGTTCACAGAAGTTGCCACCAGTTTCAACAGTACCATTTGCAGTACTTGCTACGAGAGCTCCTGCACGGTTTGCAGAGACAGGTTTATGCACCACTGTGCAATGCCTAGAACTTGGACGCATAAAAACATCACCTTGATCAGACTTTCTGCCCCCTCTATTTCTTCTTCTTCCTCTGGATTTCGAAGGTGGTGAAGTTTGGTAATGGGGCTTGGTGTTGTGGGGTTCTTGGGGTGGTGATGGTGGACCTTTGCCATTTTGGGCTGTTTTGGGTGCTTTCTGAACCGGGTTCATGGAATTCTGCAATTGGGTTTTGATCACAAGGTGTTGCTCTGAGCTCTCTTTCATCTGCCTTATAGGCATGCTGGTTTAGCTGATTTGCTGACTGATGAGACTAATATATTATATATTCAAAGCACAAGCACTTTTTTCTTCAAAAAGAGAATCACTTTTACCATATGTCACGCAACACCCGCTGTCTTCTCTTCTTCCTCTTCTACTTCTAGCCTTCACTTATTTTTCTCACAGATTCAAAGACTATTCCTGCTGAAAAATACCAAAAACAAGAAGCAAAGAATGCAGGTAAGCGAAATGACCGTAGATTGCAGAGGAATAAACAAATGGGACTAATGATGAGAAATGCATCATGGCTTTGTACGCAAAGTAAAAGGTGTAAGGGTAAAAGTCCGGTCTTTCGTTGACGATTACAAGTAGTACTATTCCTTTGCTAAACTGAAAATCCCAAACCATTCACAGCTCTGTTTCAGGCAGGAGATTGACCCTTAGAAAATACATAGAAACAAATAAAAAGCCAAAACCCAACAACAAATAGTTACATTTTTTGTCTGACTAGTAATTGTAGAGCCATTGGGTGAAGAAAGCAGACATACAAGACCAAAAAATAGATTCTTTTTTAAGACATATTTCTTAGTCTCTACTCAAAATCTGGGAGGACCATCAATAAGAGAAGAAACATAAAACACGAAACCCCAAACAAAACTTGCAGCCAGAAAATCAGGTCTATAACTCGAAAACCATAAATGCAAAGACAAAATCAACCATAACCCATAACCCAAAACCCAAACCTTCTTCAGATGCTTCTATTAGCAAACCAATGAACATGAATCAGCAAGACAAGGAAGAGCATAGAATAAAACAAAATAAATATTTTAAACAAAAGAAACTAATACAAGCCCAAGAAACGGGAAATACCCAGAAGACAAAAACCATTTCTTTAGGTTTGTCCCCTACCCGGAACCGAAAATCACATACAAGATGAATAAACCCAAGCAGATAAAAACATAAGAAAAGTATAAAAACAAACAAATGAAATTAAAAAAAAAAAATGAAATTTTAAAACCGTATGACTGATATAGAAAGAGAATAAAAACACAGAGAAGAAAACAAAAATTAAGAACATATCCAAAGGGAAGGAATAAACATTGAAAAGGGCAGTGAAATCACTATCTGTAGGATACACAAAATTAATGCAATGCGCCCACAAACATTAAATATCATCTTAAGTGCAAAAAATTTAAAGACTCACCAACTAACCAACCCACCTTAACTATGATGGAGCGTAGTGTTAAGGAGTAAAAGAAGTAGCTTTGAAGTTGAAACTTGAATCAAGTACTAAAACAAGTAGCTAGTAGTACTAGTATATAACAAAGAAAGGAGGAGAGGGCGGTGTACTTTAAAAGGGAAGGGAAACAAAGAACGTGATGGGAGATTAAAAGGGGAACCAAAAGTAGGCTATAAATATTAAAGATGGGGTTTTGGTGGAGGATTCAGAATTCAGAGAGAGAGAGAGAGAGAGAGAGAGAGAGTAAGACGATGATGATGATGAATATGAATCTTTATACACGCATGCAAAGCGCTTTTGGTGTTTTCTTTATCACGTGTAAAAGGCTTGTGAGGTCCCTGCCTCTCCTTTGCTTTGCTTTAAAAAAAAATGACTCTTTCTCTATCACTCTCACTCTCTCTCACTCTCACTTTGTTTCCATTCTGGACTGGTCGCGCAGCCTCGGGGACGTACATTAACATGACCATAGATTAAACTTATTATAAAAAATGAAAAGAAAAATATATATATAGAACATAGAGAGAGAGAGAGAGAGAGAGAGAGGAAAGTGGTGTGTATGAGTCCAAAAGAGCCACTGAGGATTTATAAAAGCAATCATACACAGAAGAAGAATAATTCGAACTTGCAGTCTCTCTCTCTTGCAGGCAGGCTTCTCCATTTTGTGCTCCCTCTCTCTCTCTCTCTCTCTCTCTCTCTCTCTCTCTCTCTCTAGTTCTTTGTTTTTTTCTCTCTTTCTCTCTCTCTCTCTCTAGTCCCTATGTAGTGTATTATGTAATGTCTCTTTAAAAAAAATATCTTTGTTTTTTTATTATTATTAATTTTCATGTTCTTTCCAATGTACCCACCAACACCACCCATCCAGTGGCTTTGGTAAGCCTTTAACGGTCGATTCAAGGGTGGATAAGACCCGGGGTCCACTTTTCCTCGTGTGGCCTTTTCTGCTTTTTTTGACTCCTAACCTTGATCTACTACTCTAAGGTGTACTATGTACATATTAAGCTCTTCCACAACATGTTTTTGCTTTCTTTTTCTTTTTTCCTTTTTTTACAAATTTGATATAATTTTAATATATTCCATTTTTCTATATAAATGGTTACTGTTAGGATCGCTTATTCCTGCAAAGTTTTCTTATAATCTGCAAAGTTTTCTTATAATTTTTTTTTAGAGAGTTTCAACCTATAGCGTCCGCCCTTGATGATAGCTCTTTCATCAGACCAAGACACCAATCAGTTTTTTGGTGTAGGCAGAGATTGAACCCTAGATCTCTTATACAACCATCAGAAACTTTATCAGTTGAGCTAACTAGAAGTTTTCTTATAATTAGACATTCAAATTCATTGTAATGTCCTTCTCAAAAAAAAAAAAAAATTCATTGTAATGTGTATTTTGTATCTTGTGGGTTAATTTGTAAGTTGGCTGAGGTTTAAAGAGCTGAAATTGAAATTGTACAAGTAAGCATTTCGATCGAGCGAAATAGTTGATAACAAAATGGCACGCGATTGGTTTTTGAAAAATTGCTAAGACAACAAGTTAGCTAGACGCTCACATAACACTCGCCTGACAAGAATTGCAAAATATGAGAGAAATCAGTTACAAACGTTTCTATAGTACCAATTCTTAGCATGAATATATAAACCTCATTTCCCATGAAATTTGCAAGTTGAATAACTATATTGAAGAGCTAGAGAGAGACTTAAAACCCTAGAGCAAAAACCTTCCCATTCTCCCTACCTTCTTTCTCTCACCATTGCCAAATTATGTGAAAGGCAATTAAATCCAATATACACAAGATAACCTTTAGAGTTCTTGAGTGTTTGTTCGTGTTAGGAATCATTGGAAAGCAATCCTAAATCTCCAAGAGGCTTTGGAGTGATCAAGGATATTTAATCATGCAATTGACAACTCAACTTGTAGATCCGATAACTAGAGAAGAGAGATGATTTGAGGAATCAATTGTTAGCAACAGTGGCGGCTTTAGAAATTTTTTTAGGGTAGTCACTAAGAAATTTAAATTATACAAAATCTAATAAAGTGATAACTTGAATATTTGCTACAAATGCGAGTCAAGTCGCTACAAATGCGAGTCAAGTCGCTAAAGAGAGAGAAATTCTTGTAACTGCAAAGCCAAAAAGAGTGTATCTGTTGTCACCATCAAGGAGAACTCACAACGATGATATATATATATATATATATATTTTTTTTTTTTTCTGGTACCATTTTTTAAGAAAAAATGAAATTAGAGATTATTTTTATTGAATAAGTTAAACGGGTTACAAATTTTATCTTTTTGTTTTATAATAAGTTTTTTGTTGAATAATTTGTTCACTTATTGTTGTTTGGTCTTGTCTTGTTTTTATTTGGTTTATGTTTATTGTTATTTGGGCTAATATTTGTTGGTGTTATTTAAGTTTTTTTTTTTAATAATTTTAAAAAAGGATTAAGGATTATGTTTGGGGGGCAGAATTAATTTTGGAGTAATGCTACGTTTACAACATTTTTACAATAAATCTTATGCAAAAGCTGTTATTGGTGAGTAAAAAAATAATATCAGTATTGAGCCCAAATTAAGATCAGTACACATTGAATTTGTTGTGAAATTATTGTGAAAATGTTGTGAATATAATAGCATTACTCTTATTTTTGTTGATCCCAAATTTTTGTAATTTTCAAGTCAGGGTGTTTAACATTTTTATTAGGGTGACTACAATAGATTAGTTTTACATATAATTTTTTTTGGCAAGTGTATATATACATTTTCTTACAAGTCGGAGGGGTCCTGTAACCACCCTGACTTGCATGTAGAGCCGCCAATGGCTAGCAAGAGCTTGGAAGGCTTGAATACGTTGTTCTTCATTGCTTGGAGTGTTTTGTATGTAAGATGTACTGCAACTATTTTATCTATTGGATCGTTTGGTGCAATAACACCCCAAAGAGATTTTTCTGCTAGGTTCTTGAGTTTTCCTCTTTGTAAACACCGCAATGGGTTGTGGCTGTGTTTTGATTACGTGGGTGTTTCCTATTATGTTGTTATCCATGCTTATGCCAATCGGTTAATCACATTAACAGTTGAACCTAATTAGATAAATTAGCCTAAAATTGACTATGCTCGTAAAATTTGGGATCTAAATCATAATCAAGCTAATTTTGGTTGTGCTTTCTTAGTTATCAATTGATGTGCTAATTTTGGTTGTGCTTTCTTAGTTATCAATTGATGTTTATAAAATGCGAAATTCGAATTTAAGTCTTTTATTGGACAATTAAAAAACCCTTAACCAATTGGTGTTTGGTATCAACAATGCTGCAAATACCTTTTTTATCCCACAAATTTATTGAGACAGCAAATTATAATGATTACAAAATCATTTTTTACATGAAATTATCAGTGATACTTTTTTTACCATACGCTAATCACACCTTATCATAAGGAAAATTATGCCTCTTGAGATATTTTATCATTGGGACAGTTGTGAAAGGAGAAAAATATAAAATTTTATTGTATCATTAGACTCATTGTGCATGTATCATGTATTGGGCATGCAGTTACCACCGGTGACCAGACCAAGTTCCTTTTTCAGGCTTTGATCGTCAAAACAATAAATTAGAGAGTATATGGATGGATCAACGGTTTTGAAATGGAGAGAGGAGTATGATTTAAGTTGGTTTGTACCTTATATATTTGACATTGTACTGTTCATCCATTGTATTGTATTGCATTGGGTTTCACTTTCATAAGACAAAAGCAGAAAGGACTGAGGAGGTAGTGATTATCTATGATGACACGCAAGACTTGGGAGCCAAAAATGGGTTCCACTTCCACAATATTTACATTTACATTTACATGGTGGGAAATCTATGGCTTTTATGAGATTTCCACTCATTATAATTTGGAGGGTTCTGATTGGGGGAGTGGTTCGGAAATCATTACTTGTTGACCCTTGCTTGCAATTGCAAGGGTTGTTTGAAAATTTGAAATGCTTGGGTGTCTTCATATGGGCTCGAATCACCGCCATTCGATTTGCATATATACACTTATTCTAAAACTGTAAGCTAGCAATTCCTCCAAGCTAGTCTACTAGAGGGAATTAATTGACTGATCAGGACTCAATTTGTGACTATATAATTCAAGAGATCTGGAAGAATTAGTCAAGTCAAGGAATGGATTATAATCAACCGACAATCTTGTGACGTGAGGACCATGATCCATACAGCAAAGCAATAATAATAATATAAATAAATGAGTTGTTATTGAATTTTGGATGGTATACGTCATTTTGTCACTTGTCCACTATTTCACTAAAAAACTCTTATTTATTTAAAATTATTGTGTTAATAATCAGTTTTTGTTCAAAAAAATTTTTTAACTCAATAATTTTAAACAAATATAAATATTTTAGTGAAATGATAGTCTATGACACATGTCCGCCTTATAATTTCTTGCGCTGGTGGCATGCCCACGTAACTCCGTGGAACAATAAATGCACCAAATCATTACACCAACAAAGAAAGAAAGAAAAATTAAAAAGAGAGAGCGAAGTGGGCTTATGGGGGCGTGGGCTTGTTTTGTTGTGGCATAGAGAGAGAGTTAATTTGGATTTTCGCTGTTTTGATCATATATTATATATATATATAAGATAATAGAGTAGGGACAAGTGAGCATAAGATAGATGGGCAAGGGTTCATCAAAAAAAAAAAAAAAAAAAAAGATAGATGGGCAAGGTTTGTTTTGTTTTGAGTTTGGGATTTGTTTTTCCTAAGCAATACATATATATTTAAAAATGAGGAAGGAAGGTATGTTTACTATTATATATGTATTTGGTTGTGGACAAGGAAGAGGGATATTTGAGAGTGGTGGTGTGGGGTGGGGAGTTTCCCAAGCCAAGAGGAGGAGAAGGAGGAGAGTAGTCAAGAAGAGTAGTGCGTGTGGTGGGGTCCAATCTCCACAAATATATTTATATAAAAATATAAATAAAATGGTATACGTACATCCCAACATATCCCACATTTATTTTGCACTGCTCCATTTCTGCTGCCTATGATTCCACCCATCTCAATGTTGGGGACATTATATATAATATATGTTTCAAAGGAGAGAGGAGATTATATTATAGTAAATTTAAGTGCGAATGAATGAATCATGGAACAAAGCCACACATCCCATCCCATCCCATTGCGGGCTTGCGTGCTTATTCTTATCACGTGACCACCATTGATAGTGTGTGACTAATTAAACACTCCCTATCATGAGAGCTACTAGACTCGGCTTTGTCTTTTTGTTAATAATTAATTTCACTCACTAAATAATATAGCACCGGACCCATCCATTCATAATTCATTCAGATAAACACTGGTCAAAAATTTATAAATTATATTTCACATTGGACTGACAGTGGTTGATATTTTTCAGTCTTTCACCATGTGCTGTGCTTGCTCCCATTATATTTTCGGGGAGGAAAGTTCTATCAAGTGATTGTATTTTAAAACAAACGTTCGATCAATTGACTTTGAGTTTGTTAGAGAAACACAATTCCGCCCTTTACAACCACTCTAAGAAACAAAACAATGCGATGTCAAATTCTATAAAATAAAAATTGAATGCACCTTTCTTATAACCGATTGATTTTGAGGTGGAGTAGCAAAACTTATGGTGGATTGTTAGGCGTCATCGCGGGGTGGGGGATTGTTAGGGGAAGGCCACAATTTTGTTCCTTTTGTCCATTCTAAAAACAAACCCATAAGGTACAATGTTGGAAGCCATAAAAAACTTAAGTGCCTTCTTCATCATCAATTGTTTTTTAGGTGAAGGGTATTGCTCACAGCTTGACAGACTTGAACCATCAAAAACCAAGTTTTCTAATATCCGCTAGTTGTTTGGTAAGTTCATCTTTAATAGATCGATATCAATGATGAATTGAATTATATTGTTTTTGAGAAAATAGCTTAATAGTATTGTTCATTGGCTTTTATGAGCGGAATTAAGATTTGAAACTTTGAATCGTCATTCTTCTATTGTTGTAACAATATAATGAAAAATAATAATAATAATAATATTTAAGAGTTGGGTTTTGACTTTTGATTTTTAAACTTTTTCAAAAAATAAAAATAAAAATTGGGGGCCAAGTAAACATATTTATTTTACCTACATAGTCTTCTTGTTAATCAAGGTTCAATTTACTCTTAACGGTCATGGTCCAATGGAAACAAAGTTTGTCTTCTCCTATAATTCAATCCATCTAGAATAACATTAGATATATATATATATATATATATATTTTTTTTTTGATACGAGATATTTTTATTTTTATCGTTGAGAAAAGGAATAAGATAAGAATTATAAAGCTTTGATTGTAGCAATGGAGTTTATCTTTATCGTAGTGTTGGAGCATATTGAGAATAGACACGTTAAAAGCCTTCCTTCAAGGTTCATAAAATTAGATATCATATCACGTATATGGTCGGTAAAATTAAACAGTTACTTTTGCCCAAAAGAGAAAAAGGGGAAAGAGGGCCCAGACATGCATAAAAAAAGCTACTGTTGTTTTTAATTGATGGACTGGCCTGGCCTGCCCAAGGGAATGCAGTGAAAGAAACAGAAATGGAAGTACTGCTACCTTTACCTCATACTCACACTCACACTCATAGGGTATGGAATGGTTGTTAAACTTAATTAAAGGGTTTTTTTTTTTTTTTTAATTAAGGGGGAAAAAACCACTAAGTTACAAAATTTGGCCAGGCAAAGCTATGATAACAATGACATATGGCCAGCAGTATAATAGCAATAATGGTTTTCGATCATGTTAAGATTATCTCAATTAATTAATGTAGGTTAATTTTTTATCTGTCTTTGAATAGGGTCGGCTAACGCACGCGTGTAACTCCATCCGATCCTATTTTTTTTAATTCTTCCTTTGAGTTATTCTTTTGGTCTTCAAACTGTATTATTATGTTTATTTTTATGTGTTTGTTTTGTTGTTTGCAACTGAAGTAATATATATATATATATATATATATATAATATAGTGTTTGTAGTGGCAAACACTCTAATGTCCCACTCAATTCATACAGACATAATCAAAATTAAAGGGCTCTATTCTACTCGATCTATGATATGTGAGCCTAGTAGATCCTACTATGGAACCCACTCATTGCTACATATCTGTAGGTTAAAAAAAAATTGAGTGTGAACTATGAAGTGAATTAGCATGGATGATGATCTGGCAAGTGGCAACTGTTTTATACAAGTTTGCATCTGCCACTTTCATAATGCACCAATAGTTATGTAGTGTCAACACTCAACACTAACATATATATATATATATATATATATGTTTATCTAAACCAGTGCAAAAAAAAGAAGAAGGAGAGAGAGGAGTGGAAAGGGATATTAGCATGTATATTTTTGTTTATGTGTTTAGTTTGCAAGGGCTGAAAATAACTATTATGTGCAGTGTGGACTCTATCTTGAAAACTCAACTCATTTTCCTCCCATTTAAATATATAAGATATGGTGCATGGGTGAGTAAGGAAAACACTTCTTTCATTTTCCTTTCCTAGCTTCCAACCAAACAATATATATTTTTATCCTCCTCTCATTTTCCCCCTTTTTTTTTCTTCTTTCATTTTGTCTTCTCTCAAACCAAACATTAATTATATTAGTACTCAGAATGATGTAACAATAAAATAAATGCCAAAAAATTTACGATGAGAAAAGGAAAATATTAATTATAACGTTGTTCTTTAATTATATGTCACTACTACCATTATGAAACAATGCGCGTGCATTACCATCCTTGTCTTAAACATGTACTGATAAAATAAAATAAAAAATGGTCACATGTATGCATTGTGGAATATCAAATTAGTAAGGCATAGGCCAAAGACTTTGTAGTTGAATTAATGCCTCTCCATGCACAAAGTATTTGGAGGTTTAGAGAGAAAAGAGTCCGAACTACGAGATTAGTAACATGTTATAATTATCTCTCAAAAAAAAAAAAAAAAAAAAAAGAGTAAGGCATAGCTATTAGCTATAATCTATTGGAAGAGAAATACCTGATACAGTACTACATTAATAAATTAACTATTAATTTCATAAATAATGCTGTCATTTTCATGCCTATATATGTATATATGGTTATTGGTTTACAAAATGGTCACCAACAAATGATACGACAGCCTAATATATAATTTGTAGCATAATGAGGTTAAAGCAAGCAGGGTGTAACTTTTCATTGTTTCACTATTAACCTATCATTATCACACATGTTGCTGTAATCACTAGCGGATACTAATCAATCTTTTCACTAAGCTACCACCGCAATCACAATCATCAGTCATCACCACTATTGCTATTAGGTGCTATAATTCAATCTTTTAGGGTGAGGAACCCCACTATTGGCTATTCAGTTTAGGTTCATGATATAAGCATGAGTATGAAATTGCGTCAAATTCCCTCTTTTCTTTCAATCGGTCCCTCCTCGCCGTCCTTTTTTTGTAAAGGAAAAATCTAGAAAGCAAAAAAAAGGTGGAATTGGTGATGTGAATTCAATTCAAGTTCACGAACAGGAATTCATAATTCCTATAATCATTTGAGTGATGAGTTTGGTTGTTAGTGTGTGTAGAATCGATGGATATATGGATTAAAAACCCATGTCATGTTGCTGCTCCACTTGGCCTAGACAACTGTGCATGGCAAATGAATCGGGATTTACTGATTCATGTCAAATCAGATATATTAAATTAAAGTTAGTGCTAAAACTTCTTGCTTTATATATATAAATTGTCATTTTATTTGTATTTTTTTTTCACATACAAAATAATTAAATGGCTTGAGTGTTCTCCACTTTTCCTTTCAACATAAATAGATGAGAACACTTAAAACTGAATATAAACAATACATATGTATTATTGACTTTGCAGTCTAATGTTCATTAGAAGAATAATTTCACTCAAAAATAGAGAAAAAAATCTGGACAAGGTAAAGGATTCTTCATAATAGCAGTATCTTCATCACTATCCAATATTTTCAAATTTATAAATGCAAATGCTACGTACCCTATATTACTTAACAAAACAAAACAAGAAAGCTTGCAAAATGAAAAATAATAAAACTTGTATTGGCACTTGAAATTTGAAGTTTGATTATTGATACTATATAACTACAATTCTATCAAATTCTGAAAGGATTTCAAAAACAAAACAATAATCAACATTATTCAGTAATCTTATAAAAAAATTTCAATGATTTTTATTTAAAAGTGAATAATATCTCATTGGAAATAACTAATTAAGACTGCAAACATTACACAAATTTTTGGCAAATTTGAGAAAGAAATACTTTTTACATTCTTGGATGGGAAATTCCATCTAGTTAGTTCATAAGAACAGTATTAAGTGTTAAGCATTAACCATCCTCATCACCCAATTGAATTTGTATGACTACTCAAGATCATCTTCTAACACAGTGATACCACCAGTGATCGATTGGATCAATCTCCCATTCTTGCTTTTGCTCTAATCCTATCAGGGCATCCAAGCATATATCTTTTGAATTTCCTTCCACTATCACCTTTCTATAGGCTTCGTGTCTTCCATTTTACAAGATGAAAATGTGCATTGGATGATTGTAAAAAAAAATCCCCATAATGACGTAAAGATCAGGCAAAAAGTGAACTTTTAAGGCAATAAGTTGTTTAAAGCATTTGCAAAAGTTCAACAAATCTCTTTTTTCCAAATTTTGATTATTCCAATATTTATTTCTCTAAGAAGCTCACTACTTAGTCTACTTTCTGTTATAATCCTAGTATTCCATATAAATTAAGTGCAAGCTTAACCACGTTGGTAAGTTCCATATAAATTAAGGATACACTCCCATTGTTGCAAGCCTATTTTTAAGGGTAAGTTCTACCCCTAGATTTTTAACATTTGGTAACCGAGTCAATCGGTCGGGTTTCTTCTAAGCTTTTAAGCACTCTCTTTTTGTAAGCCAATAGCTTACTAACAAAATGTTTGAATAAAATAAAGAAGAAGTAAAGAGTTCTATTTGAAACTTTAGCTTATTAGAGCAATAATTAAGAGGTGGACTAGAACTCAACTCAATTTTTTGGGTTGGTTTATTCGTTTGTTGATGGATTGTGATCTTTTATTATTATAATATATATATATTTTTTTTTTTTGAAGCTTAGGTTAGGTCGGGTTTGGATTGGCAAAGTTTTCACTCAATTATCCCAACTCTAACCCATGCTACTAATAGATTTAAAAATATATAATTTTAATTCTGTTTATCTGGTTTATTATGGATTTGTGGTTTTATTTTAACTTTATTATTTGATATTTTTGAGACTTTTTTAAAGGATTTTGATACTTAGTATTAAAAAACTTGATTATTACGTCCAATTGTGTAAAATGTAATCACTTATTAAATAATATAACTTCAATTTATTATTGGCACTGACAAAAATGGTCATAACCCAACAAGTTAACCAAAATAAACTCGATCCACACGGTTGGGTTTTGGTTGAAGATTTCTCAACCGAAAAAAGTTTTAGAAAGGGTTGAGAAATGCCACAAACCCAACACAACCAACCAATGCACACCTCTATTTAGAATTTGGTTAAAAACCCATGCCAATGAAATCATTGAAAATGCTTTGTAGTCTACAGACTTCATTTTGAAAGGAAATCCTGGAGGGGAGGTTCAATTCAGGCCCATCCAATGCTCTTCATTTAGGGCCACACCAGCAGAACCCAAAAGGTTCTAATTAATTATGACAAATTTTAAAACTTTGTCACCCTGCTGCTGCTAGCACATTACCCTCCAAGTCCAACAAAAAATAAAGCCTTTTAATTCCAGGTAGCTAGCTCAAGGATAAATAAAACTGAGGAAAGCAATAGCAATAGAAATAGCTAGACGAGTACTGTGACCCTGATGAGAAAATGAGAAGCTATAATATTGTAGTAGTAGATACTGATAGGTGTTCATTGAAATAGCTAGCAGGTGCGCTTGTTTAAGTTGCTGCAAATGACTCAACACTACTACAGTTGTATTTTTCCTGAATATTCGTTCTAAGAACCTTGAGAATTCATGTCATTTTCATTTTCGATGTGGATGTCATTTTAGTCTTTTCAATTTTTGCTTTCCGACAATGAGCCCAAAAAAACAAAAGACATAATATATAGTGTATGTGTTGGGCATCAAAAGGCACCAAACATTACAAACAACTCTCATCAGCTAACCAAAAAGCAAAACGGTCAGAACTCAAAAAACACAAAGTACTTTCACGTCCCCTTTAATCATCATCCCACCAACCTTGCTTTTCTGTCAAAAGCACCAAGGGCATTTCAGTCCCAATTTACTTTTTTTTTTTTAATTAAACCCAAAAAAAAAAAAAATTTTGTCTTTTACTTGTCTTGTTGGGCCCTACAAAAGATCCAAATTCCATGGACTAGTAAACATGTCTGTGGGCCAATTATATCCGTATAGCGAGATGGGGCTGAGTTTTAGATTCACAAGATAGCTGGCTCAGAATCCGAATCAGATTTCAGAATATATGTGTATATATATATATATATATATAAATAATTATTTGCAAATTCTGCTTTTGTTGACCATATTTCACATTCAATAACAAACCTTTGAACCGTTTGTCGTAAAAATTGAAAGCGAAATTTGGGGATATTCGTCAAAGCTTAATACTACTTTGTGTTCTTACACTGGAAAGAATGAATGAATATATGCTATAGCTGAGCTGTTGCTTAAGTTCCAATTCTTCAATCATGGAGGTGAAAAATTTTTGTGACATCATTTTCGTCAAAAGTGTAATATATTTAGCTTTGAAAGCGCTTCGCTTTTCACTTTATAATTTTATTGGAGCTGACAAAAGTTTAAGGTGTGGTGCTGGGACCAGGAGGACCAAGTTGGCATTTCTGATTTCTGATAGCTGCTGATATATATGTACAAGGACTATGTCTATGACCTAACCTTATCCTTTTTGCCTTTTTTGACTGCTATCGTCGGTTTATATATGTATGTTTATTTTAATTGCTCACTGTATATTAACCTTTAAAATTCACTTAACTTTTGGTTGTAAATTACAATAGTATATATATATTTGTCAACATTATTATTATAGTATTAATTTGTTTATATTTTATAAAACTTCTGGTCCTCGATCGGCCTTATATTTGAAGCATGGATTAAACTTCTGGTAGATCAATTATTTTTGATGCTTTACTTCTAAGTTCTAACCACCCATCCTTTTTTTTTTTTTTTTAATTCTTAAATCAGACAACAATGTTAAAGGATATGCATTTTGCGGCGATCAAACTGTGGATGTCTAGATTTAGAGTACCATCTCGATCGTCTGCTTGCTTACATGTAGTTTTGCCTGCTTGATCTTCTCAAAATTGATCGTCTGCTTGCTTGCTTACATGTAGGGGAGATCTTGAGGTACACGTACACACTGTTGTATACCCAAATTTTAAAATCTTAACTATGAAATGAACTTAAAATTGGAGAGGATAATGTTCCATATAGAAATTAATAGCTAGGGTTTAATTTGTGTTAACATTTGACATTGAGAAAGAGAAGGAAGATCAGAAGATGCTCTCTATTACCATAGTGATTAGTGAGAGTCTAGCAATTGCTTTTGTTCTCTCTGCATTTGATTCGAGTGCCCATATTCTAATCGTTAAAAATATTAGAATCTGTGGTGATCGATTTCCATGCATGAGTATAAGCTTATTTACATGAAAGAGAAATTATAGTAAGATATCGAAATTGGTTTCATCATTTCATAAATGGAACTTCTCATTGTTTGAATAATTGGTGACACTCACTAACGATTGTTTACATTACACTAGTATTGCCCATAACCACCACAACTGCATCTGAAAATAAAAAAAGGACGAAGATATGTATGAAGTATGTATATATAGTGTCTTTTTCTTTAATTTCTAGGACATTGTATATATATATATATATATATATATTTTTTTTTTTTTTTCTTTTGAGAAAATTTCAATCTATGGCGTCCGTTCCTGATGATAGTTCTTTATCATCAGACTAAGACACCAATCAATTTTTGGTGTAGGTGATGATTGAACCCTAAATCTCTTATACAACCATCAGAGACTATACTAGTCAAGCTAACTAGAACCCACAGGACATTGTGTATTTGTATTTCAGTATTTCTAATGATTTTTTTATTAATCTATAATTTGATTCATATATATTAATTAGTACGGTTGCTATGTGGAGTATGCATGTTTATGGCTTTCATAGATCATAACATATAAAGTCAGCACGGATTAAGGCAGCCCAAGGTGGATTACTTTCTGGCCTATATATAGCCGTGATTAGGGCTGAAACTCGGCCCAAATTTTGGTTGGACTTAGTTCAAGCCTACTGCCTCAGCCTAAACGGGGATTTAAGGTATGCCCAAAATTCTTTACATGTAGTAGTAGTTTTGACTTGTTCAATATATTTATGGTTTTCTTCTCCTTCTTTTTCTCTTTTTGTTTTTTCCACAAAATTCCAAATTTTAATTTCTGCAAATCATTAATGAGGTTGGCTTTGAATACAATATGTACAGCAATATTGTTCGATAGTTAAGTTAATTTGTAAGGCATTCTTCTAAGTTATTAGGATCTTCTTCATTTGAAATTGATTAATTTTATAGATATGAAATTTTAAATAATTTAAAAGTATTATTGCAGAGACATTAATAATTTAAAAGTATACTCAGTGTCACGTCATTTAAAATTTTAAATAAAGTGATAGTCTACGCAGTATTAGATAAAAATATAATCTTAATTGTGAAATAGACTCTCTCTATTTAGAGAATATTATTACAATTTTAAGACCATTTGATGAGTATTATTGCAGAGACATTAACTCAAAGATGTATAGAGATAATTATTAATTCCACAACAAAATTACTTTCTTTGATGCATTGCAAATCCTATTTGAGGGTTTGCTTAATTAGTACAACACCAACTTCTTAAGTAATGTGTTGTGGACTTTAACAGTAGTGCTTCACTATTTCACTTTTTATGGAATGAATGATAAGGGTTTCAAGTTGAAAATGCTTTAGATATTTCAGGATTATGTACCTAACCAAACCTTATTAAAATTTACATTCCAAACTCATACAAAATCTTATTGAATTTTAGAAATTTCATTCTAAACCCATCCCATTTATATTTGAAAAAAAAATCTAAACTTGTTCCAAACCCAACCATATTTTCTTACCATGAGATGTTGAACGGATCATATTGGAACATAGAGGTATATAAAACCTAAGTATTTGTAGATTTTCTTAATGATCAATGGACCAAAACTGGCAGGTGCCAACGAACGCAGAGATGACACTAACAATATACCTGGCTTTAGAGACTCCATTGATGTTCAAAAGCAAAAGTGTGAGGCGAAAGGCCTAAACTCTTAATATATGCATAATCAATTAATAATCATTTAAGTCATAAGAGTGATCACTTACTCTCTTAAAGAGCTATCATCAAGAACGGACGCTGTAAGTTAAAACTCTAAAAAAAAAAAAAATCATGATAGTGATCTTGTGGCAGCTGGTTCAGTGTTTATCTAGCCAAAGTTGATTAGAAGATTGAGAACAACACTGGGCAGAATTAATTAATGTTTATCCAACTTAATAAATTTATGCATGGGGTTATACTGATACAATGTCACTTTTTCATCTTATTATTTTAACCAAATATTATGACTCATTTCCCATATATAAATATCTTTATCAATTTGTTGGTCAGAAAAAGGTGACTTTTGTAATTATTTTAACCCTGCGTTCTTGATGTGTATACGACATTGAAAAGAAAGAAAGCCAGATTCCCTAAATTTCACAAACAAATTAAACCAGTTGTGGTCTGAGTCTGAGGCTTTTATGCTGAGTGCTATGGCCATTGCCCAATCCATAATGCGCCTAATTAGCCCAATATAATTATTATATTATAATAATATAATAGTAATTCTTTATGATATCTTAACACACAGCACAAGCTTTATAAAAATTCTAGTTCTTTTACGTTATTTTACTCTCATAATTGAGAAGTATGCAAAATTATCACAAGTGGATTGAAATCCACTTTTTTCTTTTTTCAATGGGAAAAACCGGATAATACCAAACACTAAGACAAGAAGGTTTTTGATGACTTTTCCTAGGTTATGACCAGTGATTTTATCGGAAAGGTATTTGGTATTAAATTATACTATGTTAGCTGTTTTAAAATTTATAAAGTGTAAGACATGTCAGGAAAAAATAAGTAACTCATTAATAATTAAAAGACATGTGTTAGTAAGTAGTTATTTTTGTACATATGTCTCTCATTTATTAGATTTTAATACAGATGACGTGGTAGCATTTGATACAAAATACTTTTTCGATCTTATCATATACATTAATTTTTATCAACTTAAGTAATTTTATACAACAACAATATATATATATTCAATATTTCAATTATTAGGAAAATTTCAATGCAAATCTTGAAGCAGTGATAAAAAATAATACTGATGCTCAAGCTGTTAGTCCATTAATTAATGTTATTACTATGA
This sequence comes from Lithocarpus polystachyus, assembly GCA_033629205.1. Taxonomy (NCBI): domain Eukaryota; kingdom Viridiplantae; phylum Streptophyta; class Magnoliopsida; order Fagales; family Fagaceae; genus Lithocarpus; species Lithocarpus polystachyus. Next base: position 478,350 of record CM066167.1, on the reverse strand, counting down.
GTACCTTTGATTATGTAATGGGTTTCAATCTTAGTATGATGGTCACTCTACAAGTATAAGTACTTATGAGGTGTAGGGGATAAGAATCGGGGTTCAAGTCTGCAAAGAGAGTTTCATACACACGTACACATAAATTAGAGTAGAGTAAAATTTTTACCTTGTATAAAAAAAAATTTAAAAAAAAAGTAATGGGTTTCAATCTTATCTCCACCATCCCTTATTTAATTACCTAGATAAAAATGGAATGGATGATTACTTGCAGAATTTCCATGTAATTCAGTGCAGATTAGGTTTGAGCTGGCAAAAAACCAATGAATGATCAATTCCATCACATTTTCCACGGGCATTAGGCTAATCATGTGCATGCACCCTACACCTACACTTGTTGTTAAAAGTTAAAATGAAGATTTTTGGGGTTTGTATGTAATACTAAATTGGCAGGACAGATACATCCTCTCGATCCGTTTGACTTCAATACAAAACAACATTATTATTGGAAGAATTTAACTACTACATCATAATTATTGTTCAATTATGCATGAGTATATTATATATCATATATAATAAGAAACAAATAATAATTTTTGATACATCACAGCTCCAAATTTAATAGTCCCTTCGCAAAATTAGCAGTAGCCAGTGAAGGTTGGGGCTCATGATTTTTTTTCAGCCTTTCAAATTTTGTTTTGTGTTTTAATGATCACCGAAAGCCACATGGGATATATTAGTCTAATAGCATTTGTAATAAAAAAATGCTATCTTATCCTATTTTACCGTCTCAAAAAACTACTTTATTAATTATACTATTTCATTTTACAATACACCCAACATCCCAATTTTTATTTTTCTATTCAATTTATTAAAATAATATATATTACCTAATAAAATAATATAATTTAATCTCTCTACCACAACGACACAAAAACTTCCACGGCAACGCAAATAATCCACCACCACAAAAACACAACAGCACAAAAAATCAATGAAAAATCCACCATGGCAACAACACACCCACCATTGCAAATTCACATCAAAACCCACCAGAAATCAAACCCATTACCACCGTGAGGCATCGAAAATCAAACTCAAAACCCACCCGGAATTCACACACCACCGCGAGGGCACACGACGCCTGTCTCACCACGCCACGCCACGCCCACACCGTGCCCATGCTGACTTCCAACCCAGCTTCGGTGGCATGCTTAATGGCCTGTTTGGAAGTTTAGAGAGGAAGGAGAGCAGAGGGGAGTAGAGGGAAGGAGAGCAGTGGGGAGGAGAGTGGAGGAAATGGTTCCCCTCTACATTGCTTGGATGTTTTTACAATTAGTAAGGGGGAAGGGGGTAATTAGCCTTTTAGAAAGGGTAATTTTGTTAATTTAGAAAGGTAAATTAGAGAATTCATTTGGCCAATAATTTATCCACTCTACTCTCCATCCAAATTTCTCCAATTTTGAAGAATTAAACATGAGGGGTTAAAGGTAATTGAAACCCCTCAAACCCCTCTCCCTCATTCCTTAAAAAACTTTTAAACAAGGTAATTGAATTACTCTCCTTCCCTCTACTCTACTCCCCCTCTTTTTTTTAACTCCCAAACAGACCATAAAAGAAGAAGACAGAGATGTGAGAGACGGAGTGAGGATGAAGACAAAGATAGAATCAGAGGAAAAGGGGGGAAAAAAAAAACTAAGTGTACGCTGATCTCCACACCATGCCATGTCGACCTCCAACCCAGACAGAGAGATGTGAGAGAGGGAGTGAGGATGAGATAGAATCAGAGGAGAGGAAAAAAAAAAAGGAGAAGAGAATGAGTAGCTAAGATGGAGAAAACAAATAATATTTTATTTATCCAAGATCCTACAGTACCGTCATAAAAGTAAGATAGTACTATAGTGGTATTGTAAAAACTTTTACAAATTTACAAGTTTAACGGTCTATTGTTGAGAGTTATTGGGCCTAAATGCTAAAACAAACTTACATATGGCGTATAACCTTTCTGATGTTGATGCTGTAACAAAGACTCTGTTTATAGACTAAAAGATAAACACAAAGATCTCAATTATTATAGAATGAATGATTGAATGAAAAGACAGTGTCTTAAAAAAAAAAAAAAAAAAAAAAAAAAAAAAAAAAAAAACCTTAATCTGCACTACCACTCGATAAAAGTAATAGAATATTCAAAAGTTTATTCCACTCATTTCTTTCGTATGCAGTATGGTAGCTTATGAATATATAAACAACAAATAATGGGTTCAGTAAGTAATCACATATAAATATAAATATAAATATAAATATAAATATAAATATAAATATAAATATATTGCCTTTATCTCTAGTTGTATGAATAATTAGATATGCCTGTCAGATGGGCTCTGATCATGAGCAGGCTTGATTTAAATATTTATTTTGCTGTTAGTTAATTTTTCTTTATCAATCAGTTGTGCTCGATCGGACATTTGTTCCATGAACTATGTCTATGTTGTTCATCAATATGAATAAATCAAAGACAAATATATGAGAAAAGTGGACTTGTTCACATTTTTGTCAGTATAAAAAGCTTGGTTGCCTTTTGCGTGTCATGGTCCTGAAAAATATTGTATTACACCTCCTCCTTTTATTTATGAAAGAAATAATAATAATCATGTTGTTATTCCTTTTATTTTCTCCCTAAAACTAATATTATAATTGTCCATTTTAGTATCTCAACTGTAAATTCTTTTTTCCCTACCCAAAAAAAAAAAAAAAAAAAAACTGTAAATTCTATTGTCATCGAGCAAGAAATTTGGAGTTAAAACCTTCTTACACTAAAAATTAACTAGTATTTTGATCTAATAATAAAAAGCAATCATTATAGAGTGAATGTCATAGGTTGAAAATCTATCATATCTATAAAAAAACAAATATTATAATTTTAGAAAAATATATGTGGGAGGACTTTCGTCTCGGCCCCCAATCAGGTATTTTCCTATTTGGAAATGGCGTTGAGCCTTAGTTCTCAAGGTTTTATTCAATCCCACATCAAAGAGAGACACCTCCCACACATGTGTAGTGAGCAAGAATGAGATCTAGACTTCGTATGCTGTGGTAGTGCACTCCTTCACATAAGACCTCATTGGCAGTCCGAAGGGGGAAGGTGAGGGTTTCCCTTTAAACCCCAAAAGGCACTTTTTTGTGGGAGGACTTTCGTCTCGGTCCTCAATTAGGTATTGTTCTCTCTGGAAATGACGTTGAGCCTTAATCCTCAAGGGTTTATTCAATCCCACATCGGGGAGAGACACTTCCTACCTATGCCTTATAAGCCTTTGGCCTAAGGATGAGTGTACCACTACTACACATCTTTCTCCGATGTGGGATTGAACAAACCCTTGAGAATTAAGGCTCAACGCCATTTCCAGAGAGGACAATACCTGATTGGGGGCCGAGGCGAAAGTCCTCCCACAATATGAAACGCAAAATGAGTAAAATTATGGTCACAACAAATGTAGCAATGGTACGCTCATTCTTAAGTCAAAGGCTTATAAAGCATGAGTGGGAGGCGTCTCTCCTTGACGTGGGATTGAACAAACCCTTGAGGATTAAGGCTCAACGCCATTTCTAGAGAGGACAATACCTGATTGGGGGTCAAGACGAAAGTCCTCCCATAATATGAAATGAAAAATGAGTAAAATTATGGTCACAACAAATATTCATAACAATTATATAATATAATAAATCAAATTTGCTAACCACCTCACAAATAAAGTCATTAAAAAAGTTTAAATTAAAAATTATGATGTACCCCAAGTGTGAAATGATTTGGAAAATTCTTGTGAAAGATCACCATTTATTAGGGGTGGCAATTTGTGTTCGCGTGTTGGATTCATGTTGTGTTGACTCATGAGTATTTGATTATATGAGTCAACACTAACCCGACACATTTATTAAACGAGTTAAGATTCCTTAATCCTAACACTACTTGTTTATTAAACGGATCAATCATGTTGACTTATTTATCAGATTTTATAAAGGTAAGAAAAATATGCAAATTTTAGTATTAACCAAATTGATCTAAATTATGAAAAAGCAAAAAAATAAAGTTTTTTAATATAAAATTCAAAACTAATGAGTAACTGCATCACACATAATCATTCAAAATTAAAACATATCTCAATATATATTTTAATTGATTTTGAATTTATTATATATGTAAATCCATAGTGAATCATATTCACTTTAAATAGCACTATATATAATTTCATATTTAAACACAATTATAATAAATGTTTAATGCTAGAATATATAGTGTCATATATAATAACAAATGTCTATTCACAACTACCATAATTATTAAATTTAATATTTAGACAAAAAATGAACAAAAAAACAAATTATATTATGTTTAACTTGTAGCTTTATTGACACCTTCTCTTATAAAATGGTTCGAATTGCAAAGTTAGTAAAATATTGTAATTGTCTTAAAAAAAAAAACTAGTTGCCAGTTACTGACCAGTTGCATATATATCTGTACGGTGTGCAGTTATAGGCCCATTGTTGTTGAACCCAAGGTTGTACGGGGTTCGACCATCTGCCCATTGCTATTGGGCCTAGTTGGTATGGATTGCATGGCAGATTAAGCCGAAGTTCGTTTAGTTCTCGGTGCCATTGTTACTTTGATGCATTCTGAAATACATCGGTAATGCCTTAGAGGATGTTGTTGTCGAACTCCATTCGATGGCTAGCACGAGTTCCAATATTCAAATTCCTGTTTCCAAAGTAGAGCCCACCTTTGTCAGGAATGATCCAAATGGGCCCCACTCACACGAGAATTGTTAGAAAACAATCATTGCTAACCCACTAATTAAAGGAAAACTATAAATAGAGGGAAGGTAAGAGGGAAAGGGGTTGGACATTGTAGGGTGGGAAAAGAGAGAAAAGAAAGGGAGCGAAAGAGCAGGGAAACACGAGCAATAGTGTATGGTCAGCTCGATTAGCATTCTTCGAGGGTTTCAACCTTCATTCTAAGGAACTTCCCATTGTAGGACATCCTTAACCCACAAAAACAAATAAATTGTAAGCCCAATTTCTTTGGTAGCCCATTAAATGAGAAATTGGGCATGCACAATATCTATATACGAATGTGAAATTTTTTATGCATATGTCGCATCTTTTGAAAAAAAAAAAATATATGCATAAATATGTGTCTGTTTGGAAACAGTTTTATATAGCTGAAACTGAAAACTTTTTACTGAAATTACTGTAGATAAAGTTAAAAGTTAGCTAAAATAATACAATGAGACTCATGAATAGTATCAAAAAGTATAATAAGACCTATAAATAATAGCAAAAATAAATTAAATAATAAAAAGCTAACTTTTTAAGTCAATGCCGAACTCAACGTAGTATAAAATAATTTCTCAAGACCTGTCAAGATATTAATAAATTATAGCCCGAAGGTCTCACACGATATATTTTAGCCACTGTTTTGGAATAAAATAACTCATTGTCTTTCTTCTCAAAAAAAAAAAAAAAGCTAACTTTTTAAGTCAATGCTGCACTCAACGCAGTATAAAATAATTTCTCAAGACCTGTCAAGATATTAATAAATTATAGCCCGAAGGTCTCACACTATATATTTTAGCCACTGTTCTGGAATAAAATAACTCATGGTCTTTCTTCTAAAAAAAAAAAAAAAGAAAAAAGAAGAAGAAGAAGATATATTTTAGTCTTTAGCAAATTAATATGATACACAGAGCCAAACCTCCTATATAAAAAAGAATGAAGAAAGAAATTAATATGTCATTAAGACCGAGAAAATTTGTCTTAAAGAGCCCCTCAAAAAGGTAGGCATGAACGTGGATGTGAAGTTGGCAAAGTTCAATATGGCTAAGGAAATTAATTAATTAACTGCGTAATACATGATGTAGGTTTGGTTGTACATGTTTGATTTGTGAATTTTGTCCTTTTTTTTTTTAATTTTTAATTGCTGCTCCACAGACAGACAGATGGACTGGACAGACAAACAGTATCTTTGAAAATTCAAAGAAAGAAGATTCATGGAAATGTAAATAGATTTACAATCAGCCAGGGCCAACCCTCACCCACCTTCACCTTCCTCGTTTGTACGTACAATGCAATCCTATCCCTATGGCGGCATTGATTTGGGCACTGCCCATTTCTATAATTGGACCTTCTTTTGTGAGTGTGAACTGACAATAAAATCCTTGACCTTGCCTTTTAATTTGGTTATTAATAATAAGTCATTAATCCTGTATTCGTGTTCCCATATATAGCATATGTTAAAATTGAATTTGTTCCAAACAGTGAAAAGTATATGGGGCCATTAAGCCTGTGGGAAACTTTGGCCTTATTATTCTTAATTTGAGCTCTTTTTAGCACATTGAGTTAAAATATTTCCAATTGAGTTTTTTTTTTTTTGAGAAGAAGAGTATAATAGATTGAAATTTTGGTTGGCTATTTAAAAGACTTGATTCTTTTTCAATGAATTGGAATCTTATTTAAAAGGTTCAACTAGAATAACCCGGACCTGCTTAAAAGAATCCAATAGCCAAATTATAAATTTCTTATAAATTCAATTATATATATTTTAAAACATTATACTAATGTGCTTTGGATTAACTGTTTTTCCAGTTGTTTATTAATTTATTTTCTTATAACATATTTTTAAATCTCACATTTTTCTAGATATAATTATACTTTTGTCAACTATCAATAATTAAGCTAATACTCTTTTCAAGAAAAAGATAATCTAAATTACCTTACATTTAATCAGTTTTAAACATGTAGAATTCAAACTAGTTGTAAAAAATAAATATTTTTTCTGATTATTATAATTATTACTATTATTAAACAGACGTGAATTACCAGCAAAATTTTCCTTGATTGTTTCCAATCCGAAATCAAATATGTTTTTCTTTCTCAAAAAAAATCATATGTGTTTGGATTACAAATTATTATAAAGAAGGGTAATTTTGGTTTTGTAGTTCATAAAAGTGTCATAGGACAAACCAATGCTTTGGGTGCCCAAATTGGAAAAAGAAAAGGTGTCTAGGTTCATCCCCTGCTTTCGCTTTAAGCACCAAAAATCAAAATTTTCTTTCTCTAGTCTTATTACTTCCTATAAATAATCCAATTTGAGTACCCTCCTCCCTCATACTCAACTCATTCTTCTAGCCAACTCAGAAATTTATCATTGATCCACAATTCCACATCACTCCATCCTTTTTTTTTTTTTGTTTAAATTCAAAAATCTCCAAAATTGTATTTGTACCCACTAACCTCCATTATTAATTTAAATAATTAATAACTTAAACAAAAACATCCACTCAGTTTCAAAAAATAAAAAAAAACATCCACTGATTAGAAGAAAAACAGAGAGACAGAAACAGAGAGAAAGCCATTTTGGTGAATGGCTTCCATGGCTGCCCTCTTCATCAAAACTCCATATCCCTCTCAGTCTCTGTCTCACTCCATCACCAAATTTCCAAATACCCATTTCGCCCCTACCTTCAGAGTCTCTGTTTCCGTGCCTTCGGCTCGAACAAAACGGAGGCTCCGAGTTTCGTCCGGGTTGATTGAACCCGACGGTGGGAAGCTCGTGGAGCTTCTGGTTGATGAGCCTCTCAAGGATTTAAAGAAACGAGAGGCTTTGTCTCTGCCTAGAATCAAGCTCTCAAGCATTGATCTTCAATGGGTCCATGTACTCAGCGAAGGTTGGGCAAGCCCACTCCGTGGGTTTATGAGAGAATCTGAGTTCCTCCAAACGCTTCATTTCAACACGCTCCGACTCGAAAACGGGTCGGCCGTGAACATGTCGGTGCCGATTGTTTTGGCCATCGACGACTCGCAAAAGCACCTAATCGGCGAGTCCACCAAAGTTGCTCTCTTTGACTCTAACAACAATCCGGTCGCTATTCTCAAAGAGTAAGCTTTCTTTTTTTATTTTATTTTTTATTTTTTCTTTTTTAGAGCTGAGAATATGAGGTTGTTATTGTGTAAATGGAAATGGGATGTTGATATTTTGATTAATTGTGTTGGTTTTATTGAATTTTTGATTGATTAGTTTGCTGTGCTTTGAGCTATGACTTATTAGTGTAGATGGTGTGTATTTTGTTATTAATATGTGCTTTGGATTTAATTTGAGTTTAAGAACAAATATTTTGATTTTGGTCATCTGTGGAGGTAAGCTTCTTTTTGATATATAGTTGTTTGCTTATGTTTTTGATTTCATTTGGGTGTAAGGTGAGACCTTAGTCACTGTTGAAGCTTATAAATGCATGGGCTTAGCTGTTCTTTATTTGATTCACATAAGAATTAAGAAAGAAAACAGAGAGAGAATTGCGTTCAGTCGTTTGTCTTTGGTGCTATGATGATTTTGACAGTTTGATGACTATTTGTATGTGCAACTCATATGGTTCTTCCTTTGTCCTCTTCTCTTTCTTTTGCATGAATACATTGGTTTAAGAAAATACAGTATGTTACTGTCAATGTTTTTTTTTTTTTTTTTGGTGCTTTTTGATTGGAAAGTTACACATCCACTTTACTTTTTGATTGGAAAATATGTTTCGGTAATACTAACTCAGCATCTGTTATAGTATTTCCTATCTAATAAATGAGTGACACCTGTTTGACTACTTCAATAAATGATTAATTTATGTTCATTGATGCGTACATTTTTTTTAATTGGTAAGTTACACGTGCACCCAGTGGTTTTGAACCTACGACCTCACACTTCACCTAACATGTGCTAGGGAAGGAGACACCAGTTGAGTTAGAGCTCATCGATGTATACTATTTTCGATGTTATTAATGCATAATACGATATAAATCATTTTGTCATTATTCAATTCAGTATTAAAAATTATAAAGAATTAAATTTAATAGCTATTCGTTATAACATATACAGCTATTTTGGGGGAAAAAAAAATCAGATATGTTTCTGCCTTTGTTGGTATTATTCCCTTTCGAAGGTCCCACATCAGTATATATGAAGCAAGAAGCAGGGAATTAAATGTTCTATAAAACATAAATTCAAATTAGAAAATTTCAACCATGAATCTAGACAGGAAAGTGTCCTTGTTCCAAAAACCTTTCAAGCGAACATTTTTATGGCCATCTAGATTGAGTTTGACCAGTGTAATAATGTTATGTATCGAAGCAGAAGCTAGTCTTTTACTGTGATAATAATATGTCTCAACTATTTAGGTCAATTGTATTAGTCGAATAAAATTATGAAAGCATGAAAACAATAAAATTATGACATATTAAGTCAGAGAATCGGTATTGCTTTTGCACCCGCAATGACCATTTAGGTTCCTTTTCTTTGCTTTGAATTTTCTTCATCAAAAAGACTTTTATTTTCTTTTAATTTGTATTAAGTTGTAATATTTGTTGTCAGTCAATTTGGTTAAAGTTAATAAATGTTTCAGTTTTGTGATGATTTTTTTTTTCTACTGTAAAAGATCAGTATAAACAGTTATATTGTTAAAAATCCACCCCCTCCCTTTTTTTCTTGAGTTGGTCTGCCACATTACATATTGAGCTCTTTTATTACTATTAATTTAGCACTTCATTTGTACTTGATATTTCCATATATTTTCCACTTGGTTGATTTGTTTCTCATAAAACCTGTTTGCACTTTTGTTCTGAAGATGGCATATACTTAATTTGTTTTGAAAATTGTATGGTGTTTGATCTGTCTTTTTGCTGAATTTGTGCACACTTCAGTGAATGGGATGGTCTTCTTTGGTTGCTTGTTAATTGCTTAAAGATTTCTTTCCCAATATGAGCAATTTCATACATTTAGGCATTAAATTGCATTTATATTTTCATATCTCTCTTTCCTTGTAACACATTAATGATGTTTGAAACTGTAAGTGAATAGTTTAAAAAGACTTTGGGAGTCTTAGTTGCAAAAGGAAGTTGTAGGTACTTCAAATTTAAAACCAATTGTTCAAAATTTCTCTATTCAGTGGTGCTTATCATACATAGTCCAGGAGAATTGGACCAGACAAAAATGATTTGAAATTATGATACGTAGAGATTAGGTCCAAACATGAAAAATGCTCTGTAGATTTAACGAGTGTTGCATTTGAAGTGAATCAGCCCCAAAATGGGGTGGTTTATCAGAGAAAACTTAGCAATGTATCAATTAGATAGCTAGAAAATAATATAAAATAGATGGGGCAGTGGTCCCAAATCTTCCGGTAAGTTGTTTGTCTGCCAGTTACAATGTGGAGTTTCAGATCTTATATGTTCATCTTCTTTATTAATTCTATCCATGCCATGGACGTTCTTACGAAGTTTTTGACAACAGAATTGAATATTATAAATGGTATTGGATTCAAGCAATGATATAAAGTCACTGCTATGATTTCTTTATCAGATACCAAAACTTATAGAATTTCATAAATTTGTATGGTGCCGGTTCATTCTAGTCAGTTGTTTGACATAACTTCTAATGGCTTCTTGAAATCATGGCCTTTCAGTATTGAGATCTACAAGCACCCTAAAGAAGAACGGATTGCCCGAACATGGGGAACCACTGCCTCTGGCCTACCTTATGTTGAAGAAGCTATAGTGAATGCTGGAAACTGGCTGATCGGAGGTGACCTAGAGGTTTTAGAACCGATCAAGTACCATGATGGCCTCGATCGTTTTCGCTTGTCTCCCACAGAACTCCGTGAGGAATTTACAAGGCGCAATGCTGACGCAGTGTTTGCGTTTCAACTCCGAAATCCTGTGCACAATGGTCATGCTTTGCTGATGACTGACACTCGTCGTCGACTACTTGATATGGGCTACACGAACCCCATCCTCTTGCTTCATCCACTGGGGGGCTATACAAAGGCAGATGATGTTCCACTTAGTTGGCGAATGAAGCAACATGAGAAGGTGTGTATTCCACTATGATAGTTTGATTCCATAAGCGTGAGATACTTGGATTTGGTTTTTGTCAGCTCCTCTAGATTAGGAGTGAAGATGCGGGGGGCTAGATTTGTATACATTGAAATGTTCTATACAGTAGATGGGCATTTATGTAGTTTTCATAAAGACCCAAAGTGTTGAAAGGGTATTCACACTGAAAGATCTGTATTCAGTTTCCAGCCTCTAGCTAGTACTTCGTTTGATTTGTCTAATGCTTCCTCAGGTGCTTGAGGATGGTGTTCTTGATCCAGAGACAACTGTGGTTTCCATATTCCCCTCACCAATGCACTATGCTGGTCCAACTGAGGTGCAGTGGCATGCTAAGGCTAGGATTAACGCAGGGGCTAACTTTTACATTGTTGGTCGAGACCCAGCTGGCATGGGCCATCCAACTGAGAAACGTGATCTGTATGATGCAGATCACGGTAAAAAAGTATTAAGCATGGCACCTGGACTGGAGCGGCTAAATATTCTTCCTTTCAAGGTATATCATTTATCTGATTGTCGATAATTTCCATTTATATGGCACTTGAAATTCCTGGTCATCATCAATTGAATGCAATTGCAGGTTGCTGCATATGATAAAACTCAGGGCAAAATGGCATTTTTTGATGCCTCAAGACCACAGGATTTCGTTTTCATATCAGGCACCAAGGTATATTTTCTAAATAAGTACTGCCAAAATACTTTGTGATAGTCATTGAGAAAAGTGTGGCTGAATCGATATACGTATCATATCTTTACAAAACTTGTGTGCATTTTACAGATGCGGATGCTAGCAAAGAACAAAGAGAACCCTCCTGATGGATTCATGTGCCCAGGTGGTTGGAAAGTGCTGGTGGAATACTATGACAGTTTGGTTCCCACAGCCAATGACAAAGTTCCTGTAGCTGTTCCAGCTTAGATGGATATGTTTTATAAAAATGTATGTGGCTCTGTGATTGGGAGAAACTTAAAAAAAAAAACCTTTTTATTTCTCCTTGTGGTTGTGGGTTCCTGACCCCAAAAAAACTCAGTCCAGATCTCTAATAAAACCATGTGAGGCACTGGTACAGAGACATGAAATTCGCCTCCATCTGTAATTAGGGCACCCATCTTTGCATGTTGCACTGGTGCATTTGTGCATGCGGGTGCATTGTATTATATTGTGATTTGTGCTTGAAGTTAGATTGCGTGAAGCCTTTGGTGGTGGGGGAATCACTATTATCATATGCATGGATAGAAACCCCAATTGCAGATAATCATTCAGCTTTCAGGGCTGGAAACCACAAAAAGGTTTTTCAATGCTGAAATAGAGCAATTGCACAAAGTATATAGAGGCATTGGCAGTCATTTGTTTTGTTTTCCTCGTTATTTCCATATGATTTCGGCTGTTCTAGAGTATGATTTTTTAAATAATCAAAACCAATTTCGGTTAATACATGCAAATATGCCATTAGTGAAGTTTGATTTCTCTTTTGAAATGTAAACTTGATTGCAAAGTCATTACAAAAAGTTTCTCAAAACCAATCCGGCTGGGATTAAACTGTTCTCTTTAATTGGGATTGCTAGAGATGTTATACTTACATGGCCATTCGATGCTTTTTAATTTTATTGGGAGTGTCCACTTGGCCATTCAAACTGATCACTAACTGAAATGAAATTAGCATAACATAATAGGAATCAATATTTTTTAGGAGGACATGCTGCAAGTCAGTTGGCTTGGCAACATAAAAAGGCTCCAAAAGTGACATCAAATGAATAAACAATTTAGGTTAAAGTCAAGGAAAGACCGAAAGAAAGCAGGTGTCCAAGTCCCATAAAAAAAGGGGTGTGCGTGTATAGAATTAAAAATGAAAAAAAAAAAATTGTGTGCCAAGTTAAATTATAGTCATCAAAGAGATTGATAGATCTCCTTTCCTTGTTGTGCTCTTCCTTCTTGGGGGGGCTCACGAAGTACATTGCAACTATCCATTTAAATAAAGCTTTAGAGCAATCACAAAACTTGAGGGAAATAGTTTTCCTTTGTTTTTCCGTAAGATATGAAAATGAAAAATTATATATATGCTCACAAAGATCTAAATGTACAGTTTCTAAAAAAAAAGGACCTAAATGTACAACTGCATAAGACCGACTTAACGAAAAATGCATCCCTTTATTGAGAATGCAAAAATTGATTATATTTTGTTATAGGGAAATTTATTAATCAAGAAACGAAAAAAAACAACAAATAGCACACTAAAGGTCTGTTTGGATATTGGTTATTGCTAAAAATTGAAAACTGAAAACACTGTAGCAAAATAAATTTTAAATGTGTGAATAATGCTGTGAGACCTAGTTTTAAAGAAAAATGTGCTGAAATCTGTACTTGCGGGTCTCGTGAACAGTGCACAGGACCCACACAAAAAACGCAGTCGCCAGCACAAACGCAAATGCGTTGCTATCCAAACTAACACGGAGTGTAACAAGATTACAAAAAGTACAAGATCTAGTAAACTAGAGAAGGAATGACCACTCAAATTAGCCATCCACTCAAATAAAGTACGTAAGAAAACCAGCTTCATCACCATAATAGGTCGCTCAATTCCTTCAAATGTCCGGAAATCCTTACCTTCCAGAGGGATTGCATTCCAAATGTATCCATTCCAATGGTAGACCGACCCTTCCAACAAGCCAAGTCTACCACACTATTAGGTATAGCCCAATTAACCCCAAACAATGAAAGGACTAATGTCCAAAGTTCATAGAGTAAACGATAAATGATCAACTGACTCCCCTTCTTGCTTACTCATGCAACATCAATCTACTACAATAATGCCTTGCCTTCGTAAATCTTCCCTAAGAGTGTGTTTTGTTGGGGTGAAAACAAAAAGGATGGAAAATAGAGAGAAAAATAGAGAGAAAAATAGAGTGAAAAATGTTGTTTTCTACCGTATAGTCGAGGAAAAAAAATAAGAGAGACAAAAAATAAGGGAGAAAATTTTCCCTCTTGGGCCCACTTTTTTTATTCTCTCAAATTGAGTGGAAAATGAAGAGGGAAAAGTGATGAGAAATACATTTTACACAAATATTCCCATTTTATTACGCTCACCTACCCCTCTCACTTTTTCATTATTATATAAAAAGGACATAATAGTCAATTTATATAAATTACATTTTCCATCCTCCCATTTTTCTTTCTAACAAAACAAAAAAGTTTTCCATCCTCCCACTTTTTCACGAGTCCAAATCTTCTGTCCCATATTTCATGTTCTACTCTATACTCTACCAATAAAAACTTGTCACGTGTTTACCAAATTAATTAAATACTACTATTAATTAATAACGGTAGTATTAAAAAGTCAATAATTATAGTATTTAATTAATTAGATAAATATGTGGCAAGTTTTTATTAGTGAAGTATAAAGTGGAGCAGAAAAAATGGGACAAAAAATTTGGACTCCTTTTTCACCCCTCCAAAACCAAACACACATGAGGGAAAACCAAATCTTTTTTATTCTCCCACTTTTTCATCCTTCCACTTTTTTACTCCTCCAACCAATTGGATCCTAAAGCAGCACACTAAACAAAAAAAAGCTACTTTCAAAGGGGCTTTTACCTTGCAAATTCTTCCATGGGAAATTAACTACACCCACACCACGCAGTACTCTACAGAAGGATTTCACTTCAAAAAGCTTGCCTTTTATTGGCATCCAACAGATAATATCTTCTTCATCCCTTTGAATATTACTGGAATGAATTAGATTAAGGAAGTCTTCCATCAATCCATGCTCCCAGTCATGAAGGGCTCTATAAAAGGCTATGTCCCACTGAATCTGATTTTTCTTCCAAAAATTGGTATTGGGAAAGTGTTTTGACTACATCTGATAGTAAAACTTGAAATGGAGAGAAGAGACAAGGATAAGTCATTAAACCATTTGGTTTTACAATTAATCTTCCAAAAACTCCCATCAAACATTAATGGTTGGCACTATTTATCTTAATCTGTAATATCAAAACAAAGCTTAGCCTCATCCCAAGGGCCATTGATCTCAAACTTGTATTCTTGTATCCGTAGAAGCCAGTAAGGACACACCACAGTCACCAAAACCAATAAACCCAACAACAGAACAAAAAGTAGCCGGTGTAGTGTATAAACAAAAGCCAACGTCACGGCCATCAAACTGAACGAAAAGCAAAGGTGCAAGTGGAAGGAATACTTCTTGATACAGTAAGTGACCAGTGGAGCAAAAAGGAAGACTTGCAATGAGAATAGCATGATGGCAAAAACATGTAGCCTTGATGGAAGGCAAGAAGCAATGAAAACTGATGCTACTACAGAAGCATTTAAAGATATAAAACTCGTCAAGGTTGGATTTTTTAGAGCCCCAGGAGCTCTCATGGTTGATCCTGAATAGTCATGAAGGAATAGATGAAGGATGAGAAGTGAAACAGTTACTGCCCAAATGGAGTCTGAGCTAATGGATCTTGTTAGAGTTTGGTAGATGGGAGCCAAAACATATAGCCTGGTTGTAAAAAAGAAAACATTGAGTAAATAATGCAAGAGAAGATCGACGGAAAGCATTTCTTTGGTTAGAAGGAGAACTAGAAAACCTGATCCAAGAAGGCTCACATCTAGATACAAAAGGGAAGTTTCATCAAGAGTTGATCTAAGGGAATAGTTCCAAATCAAACCGACAAGAACAACAATGCATAGATATTGAGAGATAGAAACCGAGTTTTGCATCACTTTTAACATGTCCCTCTTTACAACATTGGCATTCATGACCAGACCTTCAAGAAAAGAATCATCAGTGTGATTGTCATCAAACCCAGGTTGCATCCCTCCATATGCCACTTTTCTCCATTTGGCTCGAGTTGGAGATGGATTTTCAGCAATGTTGTTATCCATTACAATTGAACTGCTCTATTGCAGATGTAGCTCCTTAGGGTCAAAGTTGTCAGTATGAGAGTACTTCATTCTGAGTTACATAAATCTTGCTCTCATAGTGACATTGCCACCACTGACAGAGAGAAGAAAAGACATCTGAAAAGGAATGCTTCCTTATTATTGGGTTCATCATGAAATTAAAGAAACCTGAACAAGAATGCAATCAATTAGTTCCATGCTCATGTGCAACATTGATATCAAAGGTCAACAGTAAACTTTTACTTTTTTTTTTTTTTTTTGTGGGGGGGGGGGGGGGGTGGGGGGGAGTGGGGGGAGGCAAGGAAAAATTACTTGAAGAGTGTATATATATGTGTGTGTATTTTCTGAGAATATACTGATTTTCCTTGAAAGAAAAGATAAAGCTGTCATAGTTAAGCAGAACATACATGATTGACATGAAAATATGTGACAAGCATGGGCCTAGTTTTTTGATTGTCAAATGTGCTGGAATCTTAATCTTTTAAAATGAAGATGGGCACAAAGATAAATGCAATCAAAATTTCTCTATCTAATAAAAATTTGTATATTTTTCTCTTCTCTTTTTTAGTCTCTTCCAATTTTTTGTGGTTGAACGTTGACATGACATGATTTAGATAAGGTAGTAAAGGCCCAATTTAGGAGGATTGCCACATCCCTTGAAAGCATGTTGATTGCTACCATGACATTTTGATCATCATAATAAAGTATCACATCATATTGCAATTGTATAGCATAAAAGCACAGTAGCTAGTATCCCATAACAGTAAATACATATATTAAAGATGGCCATATTTTAATGAACCAACCTTCCTAATATATTATTTGGACTGCTAACTCACATTAGCTAAATTTTCCGATCCTATATATTGACGGCTTTGGTTATCAAATGAACTCCAATATAAATTATTTGGTCCATCCAGACGATAGAGTCTTAGAAGCCTAAGTGGGTTTGTAAGTCTGGTCCACCCGGACAACGGAGTAATCTAGAACAACCCTTCTATGGGAAGCCTTTAATGAAGGCAACCCACTATTAATCTGGATCAAACTGATTACCATGAAGAAAATGAGCCTAAAAATAGCTGTTGTACAATATAAGTAATTTTTAACAAACATTGTTACAGAATCATTAAAAATCGGTTAAAATGAATATGCCACACCTGTACAGTAACAGAGGCAAGCCAAAATTCCCAGACCCCAGCTTGGTTAATTATTTCTAACTAGACTTGAAGTTCAAATTTTAAAAGAAAATGAAATGAATTAGGCTATTGGTGTTTACACAACTTAAGAGAATATATCAAAATAATAAATTTGAATTAAGGAGATTATTAGAATCAATAAACCAAACAAAATGCAATTAGGTGAAAGTTTCTGTTTTTCTTTTTCCTAAGAAATATCAGTGCAGCCAAACAGAGCAATATATCATCAGAAAATTACATAGCTTTGTACAAGTTGTTAGTAACAGTAGGTAGAGTTTGAAGAGAACTTGTAAGTAATAGGACGGTGAAAAACACAACAGTTTTGTTTTAAAAAAGAATTAATAGATGATGATGATGATAGACTTACAGAAATGAGAAGAACATTCGATCCGTTTGAGTTTTGTTGGATCAGGAAACAGGATCGAGAGAGAGAGAGAGATCACATTCACAGTCACAGACAAAATGTCTGCAGGATAAAATACTTTCTCCCTAAACTCTCTCTCTCTCTCTCTCTCTCTCTTCACATTCCCGAATTTTATATCTACCTTAGTAATGGGAAAGAGGAACCCTTTCATTCTATTTTAAGTTCAGTTAGTTAACGGATTTCAGGCATCTGTTTTAGGAAATATTTCTAAAAATATTTCATTAAAAAAAAAAAGGGTAAGATTTTCATATTGAACAAAATTTAGGTTGCGTTTGGTTCAATGTAAATTGAATTCTGGGTGTAAAATGAATGCAAGGGAAAGTGAATTCTCGTAAAGAAAATGAAATCCGGATGTTTTGTTCTGCCATGAAAAATAGTCCAAAAATTAATTTTTGGTGTTTAGTAACATTCTGAAAATGCTATTTTTTCACAAAATTTTCACATTTTCTCAGCCATTTTCTAAGTTTCCAAACAAATTTTATAATAGAAAAATTCAAAATACACACTCAACCATCAAAGGAAACAAAAAAAAAAAAAAAAAAAAAAAAATCAAAATCACAAGACGGAGAGAGGGACAGAGAAAGAGAGAGAGAGAGATTGGTTCGTGGTAGAGTGAGAGATCGATTGGCTCAGGGGTGGGGTGGGCTGGTGGAGCTCGTCAGTGCATGTCAAGATCGGGTCTTGGGTGTTTGTGGGTTTTGGCTGGTGGAGCTCGTCGGTGCATGTCAAGATTGGGTCTTGGGTGTTTGTGGGTTTTGGTTGGTGGAGCTCGTTGGTGCATGTCAAGATCGGGTCTTGGGTTTTTGTGGGTCTTGGGTGTTGGCCGGCGCGCGATTTGGCTGAGGTGCGATCTCGGTGGTGCTTCAGATGGCGCGATTCGGCGGTGCTGGGGTGCGATTCGGCGGTGCTTCTGGGCGGTGAGCGATCTGGCGTTGCTCTCTCTCTCTCTCTCTCTCTCTCTCTCTGTGTTCTGGTTGTAATGGAAAATGGCTGAAATTAGTTTGAAGGTAAAATAGGTCCGGAAAATGGATTACAGTTGAAGGCCTGATATTTTACAGTCAACGAAAACCATTTTTCGTTTGACTGAATTTTCCGGACAATCCAAACAAGCCCCGTGGTGTAAAATGTTTTCCGGATTTCGTTTACTGCCAAAACAAACGCAGCCTTAGCTACAAAACTAGTTGTAACCTAATACTATAAACTTATTTAATAAAATAAAAATTACTACATATTTTGAAAATTTAACTGCTGAATTTCATGTTCTTTACACTTTTAATATACAAGTGAAATTTTGTGTCAATCGTATATTATTTACTACATGATCTATATGCTTATATTTTATACATAATTTTAAATTACAAAAATTTACAATTTAATCAATTTATTGATGACATAACTATTGGTCTTTAATTTTTTAGAAATTTTGCAAGCTTGGAGAATATAAGAAGAAAATGTAAGCTAACGGTGGATTTATCAAAATTTACCTTCAATAAAAAGATATTGAGTAAAATTGTAGAAAGTTGTAGGCTATAACTAATTTTGTAACTAAACTTTGTCTTTTTTATATTTTCCACAAAAATAGTATCAAAACTTTTTAAAAATAATCTATTAACAAATGCTTTAAGAGTATCTATTAATTGGACCAAAAATTTTTGGTGCAGGCAAAATTTGAATCTATGTTTTTTATTTGACAACAAAAGATTTTTATTAATTAAACTAATTAAAACCCACCTTTCAAAATGAGCACCATGCTTTTCACGACAAAACCTAAGGCATTGCGAGAGTGCTTGGTTGGAGGTCAAGAAAAGAAAAAGAGAGTAAATCGGTAATGGAGTATTTGACCACAAAAGTCATGTTTGTCTATAAAAAATGTCTATTCAAGTTTTTTGACTTGTTTTCTCTCTTTTTGAAAGAGGTTTGGGTATACAATTTTTATCACGATTTTGTTAAATTGCTTGATTGTAATTTGTAAGTGATAAAATGATTACTTTATTATATTACAAATTGCTTGGGAAGAAACCCAACATTGGCACATGGAGCAGACTTGGTTCTACCATGAAATCTGCGAGCTGGAGCAATGAGTGGGCCAAATCCATTGTCTCTAAGAAATCTACAACTTGCTGACTATGACTGAAGAAAAAATGATGGATTCATTTAAGAGTCATTATCCACTATCTTAAAAAGGAAATGAGAAGGATGAGTGGTCTAAATCAGCAATTACAAAACAATTGAAATGCCTTCCTTTTTGGGAGGAAGCACCACATTCTTGTTTCCGGGGAATGCATTCCGAGAGATGTCTACCAAGGCCTTGAAACTATATGGTTCATGCATAGACAGTTCTGACAAAACTTTCCTGTTCAGTTGGATGTTCTCTTTCATTAGTCCATGCATGAAGTTTCCGTAATTAACCTGATAAACACAAACAACAAGAAAATCATAATCTCACCTATAAAAAAGAAAATATCAGGACAAAAAAGAGCCAGTAAAATCAATGTCTATTTAATATATTCAATCAAATATTCGCAAAAAATATTTGAAAATCACTCCACAGAATATTCCTTTGCAGACAAGAAGGGCAAGATCGCATTTGAGCCAACAGTGGAGAACCAGAGAAAATTGGACTTGTCCACAAGGTTACATAATATTTCTCCAGCTCATTATGGTAAGAGAAGCAACCATTGATATATATTACACGAAAGAATTACCAATCAAAAAGAGAACCATAACCATACAAAACATATAACATCAGTTCACCAAATTCACTGATATTGGCCTGCATGCACAATAAGATCTTTGTGCTTATGACTTTACCAATCAGCAAAAGGTAAGGAATCACATCGAACTTAGCACAACCCGAACCTGTTCATTCCATAATTCATGACTCTCATAACATCAGTACACCAAACCAACATGTTAACCACACTACTTTCTCATGATCATATTCACAGAAGAAGACCTTGGTCCATGTAGAAAACCTATTATATAGGGGTGGGGCCATATTGGTCCAATCCAATTTCTCATATGCCATCTTCCTCAAATCAGGCAACTCTCAAAAGGACTCAAATCATGGTAGCAGTTTTGTCACAGCTCAGAAGACACAGTAGCGTGTGCAGCTTTTGCAGTTTTGAAATCTTTTCAACTCATATAGCCATTTGTAAACAAAAGGTTTTAAATGCTACAAAACCCAAAATCCCACTGGGCATTTATAAATCAAATGGAATGAGAAAAGAAAAAAATACCACAGACCACTATATCAAGAATTCACAAAGTAAAATCCAAAAAACAAAAGCTTATAAAACAAAAATTAGGAAAAAAAAATTTCAAGTTTCAAAACCACAACCATAATGCCATCCAAAACTAAAAATACACAGACAATTAAATAAATAACCTTAATGTAAAAAGACACACACACACGACACACAGAGAAAAGTCCAAAGTTGGCAAAGCAGACCTAGCCAAAAAGGAAAATCAGAGAAACAAACACAAACATAACTAAACCAAATAAAAGGGGATTGCAATTTGCAGTGTCCACCTCGTTACTTACCTGTTTGACCAATTAACATCTGTCAAAGAGAGAGAGAGAGAGAGAATAATCCTTCTATTACCTATTAAACCAACAACAACCAGCCAAGATAAATAGATCAAAACATCAAATGCAGGACTTACAAAAAGAGAGTATGGGGTGGGAAAAGAATTATGTGTTATTAATTGAAAAGTAGTTACATCTTACTTTTTATAAGTAAAAAAGAAAGACATCTTACAATTATTTTTCTTCATGGTAAACATCAAATACAACTTTATTTTATTTACCAAAAAATGTCGAATTTTTTTTTTTTTGGGGGGGGGGGGGGGGGGGGTGTGGGAAGTGACCAAAAAATCAATATGGTCTGAATTTCTAAATAAACCAAGCTAATAAAAGTGCATCAAATTTATAGGTTTTCAAGTATCCAACGAGCTTAATATGTCAACCACTTAATCTGACGCCCCTATTTAGACTCAAATCTTCAAATTTATTGAAATAGGCAATAACAGGCCAGTCCTTTAACTCTATGCTAGATGTTCGGTCCATGATGGCCAACTAGGACACCTGTTTCTATTAGAGCTTCATTAAGCTTTCATTATAGATCTTGCTGCCAATCAGTTGCCCAGTAAAGTGATAAACTTTCCTATCCAACTTGTTTGGAAATAGTTGAAAAAATACTATCAGGAAACCATGTCACCTATGGGGAACATACCATGAAATTAAAAGTATTTATGTGCAGGAAAATGGAGCAAGGGTAAATCCACTCATTCATCAATATACACGTGTTCCATATTGCAGAATTCTGACGCATAGTAGAAGTCTCTGGTCTCCTATTCCAGAAAGTTTTTATTACTTACACCTAAGAAAATTAAGTGGAATGTGAAAAATGAGTTGACAATTTCTTTAGTGTGAAACTTTTTTTCTCATGGACAGAATTAGGGTGATAAATCTTGGATTCTTAAGGATCATTCCTCCCTCTTCCCCCCCCCCCCCCGGGGGTCTTTTAGTTTTTTTGTTCCCAAGGTTTTACAATTTGGAAAGTTCAATTAGTTGTTTTTTAAGCTGATGTCCCTTCCAATCAGGTTGCCTAATTATATATGCTAAAAAGAACCATCTATAAAAAGGGGAAAAAAAGAAAGAAAGATAACAGAGGTGAGTGGTATTACCTATCAAAAAAAATAATTTGGATCACAGCCTTCTAATAACCTATCCAAGTTTTCTTTAATAATATACACCAAAAGAGGTTGGACATTGGTGTAATGGCAAGCGCCCTTTGCCCAAGTGATGCCGTCATGAGTTTTAGTTTGAGAATGATTCACTCCAAAATTGGGGATAACGTTTACCTACTAACCACCTCTCTCAAACCCTACAAAAGCGAGGAACCTTATGCATTGGGGTACAACCTTTTTTTATTTATTATTATCATACACTAGAACTATTGAAATTAAACATTCATGATTATAGAAGAGGAGAATCATTTATCATAAGAGGGGATATACTAGAATGAAGCTGATATCAATTAGGTTTACCCTCACCATACCATACTGAAAGGTAAAGGTACCCGTAGCAAATATCACAATTCGCAAAGAGGTAAACTCTATCATTATGTGTTCTGTGTAAATGGTAAAACAAGTTCCCATTCCAGTTCTGGTTTGCATACGACAATGATTGATGTTCCAGAATACATCAGGTCAATTGCTTACAATACATTAATCAACATATTTGTTTCCACATAAAACTGAGTATACTTTAATTCATAAACTAGATTACTAAAGGGAATACATATATATTTTCTGTAACGCTATACAACATATTACCCAGTATCAAGGACATTGGGATGCTTATCATTTTTCTCAAAAATAGCATTGAGATCATCATCAACAAGAAAATAATCAGCCACTCAGGCTTTAACAGCTTGTATTGTGATCAACAGGTCCAAAGAACAACCAAATAGATTGAATGTATCTAGCTTAACACAGAGCAGTCCAAATTAAATCTACTAACTTATAAGCCATTTAAAATCACTGGCAACATTCTTGTAGGCCATAGCCAGTGTCCAGGTTGAAAATAAGATATTTATAGCTAATAATTGCAGGAATTCCCTAGCAGTTATTTTTCTTGATATATATCATGTCAGTGACTTCCCAGTTCAATCAATCAGTTTTTCAACATCATCAGCCTATCAAAATGAGAGCTTCAAAACCCAGCTCTAAATCATTTATTTTCCACCTTTTCATCTCCTAAATCATAATACATACAACAACACTAGTCCATCTAGGGAAATAAAAATGATCTTTTGATTGATCACATCTCAACATGTACTCTTTCGATACAGCTACATGAATATATTCTACCTGGCACAACAGAAGGTTGTATTAATTTCCCGCCTCTTAATATATAAATCAAGTAACAGTATAACACTAGCTCATATACTGTGGTTAGCTCCTAATAACCTGCAATCCACATAATGTCCCATTTTACCATATTAATGAAAAACTATTTGGCTTATCCACTATAGAGTGCAGACAACTTCTCTTTGTTCTGCATCATTTTTACTACTTAATTAAATAGCAAAATAGTTACATATGCCAGTTCAAAATGAATTTTTTAAGTCTTCAAGCATCACAGATCTAAGGACACATGATTCCAAAAAAAATAAAATCTTAGATAGAAACAGGGTAAGGAGGTAAGAAAGCCCAGAAAGAGGAGCAGAAAAAGCCTATACTTGGTGTGGGTGGAAAAAAGGTCAGAAGGGGATGCTAAAACTTATCCTCAGTTCTAAATAGTTTGATACAATCCCACCATAAATAGCTACCCAATTGAAAATACAGAATCATTCAAAGCATTTAGAACCAAAATCTCAAATGTTTTCATTGCACCAAATTAAACCAAGCAAACATAATTGGATGCTCAATGCTAACTGTACCCAATAAACCAAAACATTAATTTGCAGACAAATACAAGTAGCAAATAAAGAAATCAACTAACAAATAATTATGCAGGAGAAATGAGAAGAAAGGAAAAGCATACACCGTGTTGACGGGTGCCAGCGTTGATGCGCTGGATCCAGAGAGAGCGCATGTCACGCTTCTTGTTGCGGCGGTCTCTGTAGGAGTACTGCAAGGCCTTCTCGACTCTCTCTCTGGCTATCCTTATGCAGTTCTTGGCCCTGCCCCTGAACCCCTTCGCAAGCTTCAATATCCTGTCCTTATGCATCTTTCTTTCTTTCTTTGCTCAGCCTATTCACACACACAAACAAACAAACACAAACCCAACTCAATGTCATGGTTCAATCATTGATTGTTATATCAACAAAGGAATTTTATCAATATAGGAAATACCCAACTCAATATGAGTATCAATTGGTAAGAGATGTGATAGTGACTCAGTGTGGTTTTGTAGAGGAGGAGGGTTTTAGATTAGAGTGTCAAGTCTGAATAAGTGAAAGCAAATTGGACTACAAACACTGGCTTGAGCATACCCATAAATTAGAAAACCAAGTCAGCCAAAGGTTACATTTGAAAGCATCAAGATGAATCGGGTTTTGAGAAGTAGTAAGGCCGTGTCTGGTTTAATCAGCTGGGCTTAGACAAACAGTAATAGGATGTGGTGGGTGGATGTTTTGGGATTATAATTCTCTCATCACTGTGAGGAGGAGTATAATTATTTGCATATGAGCACAAAGGAAAAATAATTAACTTTGAACTCTTTAGATCTTCAAAATTTTAACTTTCTTTTCCTGTGTCTTATGAGCTATCAAAGTGTTGTGCAGGCCTAATAAAATGAGGCCACACAATAAATAGTATATATCAAACCACTTGCTGCAACCCGTACTCAAATCAAGCTATGAATTTTTATTTAATCAGAAAGTCACCTGTTTTTCATTGAATCTCAAGGCTATGATCCTTCTAAACTCCCCCAAACATTTCTTCTAAGCTTAAAAAAAAAAAAAAAAAAAAAAAATCCATTTTTGTTCCCGTCTCCCATTCCTAAACTTATCCCAGAACCCGTCCTCTCCTGTCTTTGGGGTTTATGATTTGATGTATGCTTGTAATTTGATTGTTTTGGTCCCCTGCTGTACACTTGGGTGACTCCTTCTTAAAGACTAATGAATAAAATTTTCTTTACTCATAAAAAAAGAAAAGAAAAAAAGAACCGAAATAAGGTTAAAAGAGAGAAGTTGGTAATTTGGATAAGTGAGGTGTAGAATGAACATGAAACTACAATATTGAAAGTAATTAAATATGATGAAAATACGAATTAAGAGCAAGAGAGCGAGAGAGAGACCTGTGTTTGAACGCAGAGCCGGAGCCGGAGCCGGAGCTATGGATGAGCGACGGTGAGTTGGGGAGTGGGGGGGGGGGGGGGGGGTGTGTGTGCAGTGTGTGTGTGTGAAAAAGGGTTTTAGGGGTTTTTGAGATTTCCATTGGAGGGTTAATTCTGTCTTTTCCTTAAGTCTAGGAAAAAAAAAAAAAAAAAAGGTATTTCCTCTGGTTCTGGTTTACTTTATTTTTTTCAGAGAGCTGATGATAAATATAAAAAAGAAGAGGGTTTGCGTTGTAACACCACAGTTCTTAAGGCTCTGCTTGGGAGGAGGGAATGGAATGGAATAGAACGAAATGGAAAAAATATTTTAGAATATTCTTCTCTCCCTCTTGTTTGAAAGTGTTTTAAAGGAGGGAATGGAAAGTCATTCCCTTGTTTGGGAGTTTAAGTGAGAGGGAAAGAAATGGGTAGGAGGAACACCCATTCCTTTCTATTCCGTTAAAATCTCAAATTTTCATTCCCCCAAAATTGGGAGGAATGAGAGGGAATAAAATTAGATTTAATGATTTTTTTACTAAAACTCCAAAGATACCCCTATATGTTCAACCCTTTATTTTAAAATAGAGGTCTAATAGTAATATTGTCATAAAATGATTCCATTCCATTCCCTCCATGTGACTCCCAAAACAAGATTACTTACATTCCATTCCTTTCCATTCCTTAATTTTAAAACATCCAATCAAGGTTACTTAATTCCATTCCATTCTTTTCCATTCCATCCCTTACTTAATACATTCCATTCCATTCCATTCCTTTCCATTCCCTTATAATCATTACATTCCATTCATTCCCTTCCCTTATGAACTCTCAAGCGGGGCCTAAGTGTAATTTGGAAGAAGATTGAGGGCAAATTGGTAGTGCAGTCACAAGATATTTTTGAGGCAAATTGGTAATTAAGCTTTTCAACTTAAGTCCCCTCCGCCTTTTCTTCCTCATTTTCACGTTGGTCTCTCCTCCTTCCCTCGTTTTTCTGTGCTGCAAGCCTCTCCCTTCTCTCACCAAATCTTACTTCCTCTTCATTTGTCATGGACAACCACCGCTTAATCGTCCCTCTAGCCACCATGTACTCCTTTAATTGTGCATTTTCCCAACAAGAATTTAAGGTAAAAATCTAAACTTTTATCTCAATTTCTTCTATAAAATCCTTTGGGTTTTGCTATTTATTGAAAATTATAGTGAATACTTGATGGGTTTCGGTGAATAATGGAAGATTAGAGGGTTAAGATGATTTGGGTAGCAATAGTTTTGTTAAATCCGAAAATTTCATATCATTTGAAGAGTTTTTGCCTTGATTAAAGGTTTTGGTTGATTAGTTTCCTATTGGGTATTTGAGGGTTGGTTTGCTAGATCAACTATGGATCTTGTTGTTGCATATGTTGATGTAAGTTGATTTTTGGAAGTTTGTTCTTTGCATTTTAAATGACTTTGGCAAATGTGGGTGTGAGTGAAGTGATAACTATGTATTTATGCAAGTGAAGTGTGAGTACGTGCTTTTTGCATACCAAGTGTTTGATAAGTTGTTTATATGAGATTTTGGGTTTGATTCCTTGTTTTTAATATGCTTTAAATCTGGTGGTTTTAATGTAAGTAAATTCTCAAATAATTTGGGCTAGTCTTAAAACTTTAACAATTTTCTAAAGCTGTTAGGGACAGATTTGAGTCAGCTGCAATACATGATTTTTAGTAAATTATAAAAAAATTATTTTGAGCTAAATTTTTTATGTTACATACTAAACATATAAAAGCTTATCTCTATTTAATTTAAAGTTAATTGGATAACTTTTTGTGGACCAAACAATTTTTACAAAATGGTTGGCCTGCTGTATATTGAATCTGAAAGTGTAATGAAAACACTGAGATTTTGTGGAATTTACTTCAAATCTTTGTTGAATGGATAGGTTTGTAAATTCATGTGCTTTCTTCGACATGTGTTTTACTTAGTTAAGTCTAATAATGGTTTGGTTTAATCATTTAGTGCTTTATAGGGAAACTCATGAGATTATGCTACCTCTATTATGAATTGATGTGTTTTATATTATTTTTATATGAGCACATTGCTTGCAGCGGAGAATTAAAATGCTTTGGTTTTGTGCTGTGGCACTATGAGTTTGTATGCTTGTTTGGTTCCTGTTTGGGAATGGGTACTTATCTTAGGTTTGGCAAGCTAGGTTTTAGTGCATTTGATTTATTTTAGGGGATCCTATTCGATTTTGGAGACAAATATGATGATAAACTTTGCGATAGGCCTTGTTATTAATAGGCTTAATCCTTTTGTTTATAGGTTTTAAGATTCTTAGTGATGGATCTGGTGACGGGATTGGTTGATTTTGTGATGCCTGGTTGAGGTAAAATTAGTTGGCTTTTCGAGATAAGTAGCTTTTAATGGGATTTTTGAAAAATTACCATGTTTCATAAATGTTGTTTTTGGGTCAAACACATTTTGGAAAATTACATATGGATATAAGTTTTCTTAAAAGTGTTGTGTTGTGACCATATTATATATTATTATATATGAAAATGCATCATATTTGGTATTGAATTTGGGGAAATGCATGAATTGTTGACATGGAAAAATGAGTGAGTATCTTTTATTTAATCTTTGATAAGGAAATCATGGATTTTATGTTATATTGGAAAATTTAAAGATGATTATCTTGTCTTGTTATTTGGGAAATTGATAGAAAATCTTTTTGAGAAGAATGAAGTTGAAAACCTTACAAACTTTATTGAAGTTTTGATTGTTTAAGATTTTTCTAAAACTATTTAGATATATACTATGTATTTGAAACTACATATATCCTGTGAGCTTTATGGGGTTTTGACATTATGCCATGTGTGATTTCCCAGTGATTACCCGATTTGGTTTCCGTAATCTTTGTGACAACGGGATCAAATCCAGGTCAGTGCCCTTTCACTTTGGATGATGCGTTCTTTTCTGCTGCCCATGGGGGTTGAGAATCCTTGATTGTGTGTGGGTGAGGCTGCTGCCCATGGGGCCAAGAGACCACATGCAAGAGAGGTTCTATTTGACGCGCTTTCTTTGCTCCCCATGGGGGGAGAGAAAAACCTTGAGGGTATGTATGAGGCTACTGTCCATGGGGCCAAAAGTCTGCATACCAGAGAGGATAATATCATGCCAGTTGTGGATGGGTGGATCCCCTGACCGGTCTATGTGGTAGTGTGGTATCTTTGTGATAAATTACAATATGTTATATTTTATAGCTCTGGAAACTATATTGTTAGTGCTTACAAATTATGGTATATAGTTTTAAGGTATTTACTTTGAGAAACTGTATTCCATTATTTAATCATTCTTGTCATACTATTATGGAAATGATCTTCCAGTATTCAATTAGAATTTTCCCAAATTAAAGCATGCTTTGTAAACTGTTTATCATCATGAAACTTGCATTTCCCCCACTCCCATTAATTATGCTATTTAATGGGCTTTAGCTCATCCCATTCTCCAACGGTTTTTCAAATAAATTTGCTATACCTTGAGCATGGAGCTCGTTTTATTGGAGGTGATTGGAGTATTATGCTAATTGAGAGATTTATGCTATTATTGGTTGGTGACTCAATTTACTAAATTATTTGAGACCATAGCTAATTCTCTTGGAGGTTGGGCTCTTGAGATTTGTTAGCCTTAGGCATGATAGGCCTAGAATTTTTTGTTGAGATTACGTATCTTAGAGAGGATCGTGATTTTGTGTTTATTTATTTGGAGCTTTGGATTTTCATGTATATTTGGAGACACATTGATTTGTAGTTTGTATTGCTTGCAAGTGTGTCATAGAGCTTTGACTTATATTGTAGAGAGATCAATATATTTATTTATTTTATTGAATGGAAAGAAAGAAAAAAATCACTACAATACCTCTTGAAGGCTCGGTTCCTCGTGCTTTGGACCCTTTTGGGTTTGGTTTTGCTGTTTCGGCTTCGGCCACAATACCTGTAATATCTCTCTAATTCTTTTTATATTTCTATTCATTCCTTTTGGGGTTTCTCTCAATTTCTTTCCTTAAAAAAAAGAAAAAAAAAAAAAGAAACAGTTTCTCTTTATTTCATTCTTGTAAGAATCAGCCTTATTGTATGATCGATCTGTTCTTACTTTTCGAATGTGAGTTATTGAGTTTTCGTTTCAGATTATGGAGATTTGATTAGCTTTCAAGTGTCCCAGTTCTATATTTTATTGTTCCGTATCTGATCTCTGACTAGTAATGAGTTTTTTTTTTGGGGTCAAATTCTATTCGAGCAAAAATTCTCTCTGACTCAGCAGTTGATCACATTACATCTTTTTTGCATCTGCTTTTGTTAAGCATTATTTTTTTTTTCTTTACCCAAAACACTCACCATATTACACTTTCTGGGATAATGTTTTTTTGTAGAGCCAAAACTACGGTTCAGTGCTGAGGAGCAAGTGCGGTCTTTGAAGACTGAGCTGACATAGGCAATAGAGAGAGATGTCAAGGGAGTTGGTGGTAGGTCGTTGAATGATGGTGCACTTTATTTGTGTGTGTTTTAACATAGGCAATAAATTAAATTCGTTGTCTAAAAATTACCGCTAGATTTATTGGCTTTACATTAGGCAATAAATTAAATTCATTGCCTAAAAATTACCACTAGAATTATTGGCTTTACATAGGCAACAAACAAATATTTGGCTCTTTCTGAAGGGCATCTTGAGAAACTAATAAAATGTTTTGATGACAAAAGGCCAAGCAATGAGTCTTCTACATTATGCTACCTTTATATTGCAGAGCACTCACAGCAGTGGAGCTAAATAGCTATATAGTTATTTTAACTCCACCAAAATACAAAAATGACTCTACAGCAATGAAGGTATAGCTAAAAATTTTAGCTTTAGAGCTACAGTACGTAGCTATTTTTGGCTGCGTACTGTAGCTTGAAGCTATATATATATATATATATTACACTGCTCTCACTTCTCTCATTAAACAAACATTTTCTATTCTCTCTCTCTCTCCGGCTTCTCTTCTTTCTTCTTTCTTCTTTCTTCCTCAATTTTTTTTCTCTCTAGCTTGCCGGCCAGCTCCCTAATCGTCGATTTGTTCCACCGACCCACCTTGCTGACCCACCCCAATCCCCATCGCCGATTTGTTCCGCCGATGTGTATTGTGTTGATTTTTGATTTTGTTTGTGATTGGTGATTTTTGATTTTGTTTGTGATTGGTGATTTTTTTATTTTGTTTGGTCTAGGTTGAGGAAAAAGATTAAGGATTTGGGTTGGTGGTTTTTTCTTTCCTGTTGTGGATTGGTGGTGGTGGTGGTGGTGGATGTTTGTGATGTACTGGTATTTTTTTTTTTTGTGGATGCTTTTATTATTTTAATCAAATAGCTAAAAATATAGCTTCATTAATGTGGGGTGTGAAGAGGTAAAATAGATAAAGTGACTTTTGTAGGTACTAAATAACTATATTTTTTGCTCCACTGTTGTGGATGCTCTAAGAGCATCCACAGCAGTGGAGCCTCTTAAGGCCCTATCTGACTAGGCTAGATAAATTCTTTTTAAGCATTCAATTGTTTTGATGACATTATATTGGTATTAATTAGATTACCATGTAGACGACTAAATTTCTAGTTCGAAATAAATCAAACAAGTAAAATAGTTTCACAAATGCGAATTTGTATTGATGAATGTGTGGTACAATTCTCTGTGATTACAAAAGAGTGATCCTCTGATTCGATCTCCTTGAAAGATTTGTTGATTGGAATTGTGGTAATGTGATTTTGATTCGAACACCAAATATATTTTGATTTGACTGAAGCATGGATCGAAGATCTTTGAAACAGAATTACAAGGAATCTCTGGCTATGAGCTTGTTAGAAATCCTTTGTTCTTCATGTTCTTCGTGTTCTTCGTGTTCTTCGTGTGTTCTTCGTCTTCGAAGGTTTGTGGTGGAAGGTCTTCGGTGCTTTAGAGGCTTGAATCCGTAGAGCTTCGTTGATTTATGGTTTGTTGAGGTTTCTGGAGGCTTTTGAGCTTGAGTCCAGTGAATTTGAAGATCTAGGAATATGATTTGGATGATTCTGCTTTGAATGTTCCTTGCATTTGAGTTTGAAACTCTTGAAGTTCCTAGAGGCTTCAGGGCTTGATTCTAGCAGAGCTTCAATATTTCTGAATCTTCTTTGATGCTGCTTGTGCTCTAAATGGCTTCCTCTTCCTCTTAAGATGTCTTCCTTCCCCTTAATGCCTTAGGAAGGCTTCTATTTATAGGAGTTTAGAGGTAGGCGAGTGACATGTGGCAGAATTTGTTTGGTGACACATGTCACAGCCTGATTGGTCTGCTTGTGTCATTGCTTACACGTGCTGGACTGCTTGTGTCATCGCTTACACGTGCTGGACTGCTTGTGTCATCGCTTACATGTGCTGATGTGTGATTGGTTTACTTCAATGACTTCAATAACACTTGGCAAATTTCTATTGGTTTCTGAGTATTGATAACAAAACCTAGTTGCCATGCGTGATACTTTATAATTAACTGTATTTTGTGGACTTGATAGCATGACGTGTCAGCTTGTGATAGGTCGGGAATTTTCCCTCTCTACAAATGCCCCTTCAAGACTCGTTCATGCACACAGTTTCGGAGTGTGGTGCGGGAATGAGTTTCGAAAACAAATTTTTACATTTGACTTTTTAAGTGAAGTACCTGAAGGTGGTGAAGCTTTCAACAGGATGAGGTAATTTCTGAAGAGTAAACCCACCCAGATGAAAGGCTTTGATGAAACCGAAAAGGGGTCTGCCTGTATTTGAATGCACTTGCGTGACCGAGCCTTCTCAACAGAGGTTAAGTCGAAGTAATTTCACAAGAGTGTTCCATGGTACTTGGAGTGGTTGGTGAGGCTGAAAATTATTTGCAAGAAGTTGGATATGCTTGCAAAATTGAATCATTTCAACAGAGGTTAAGCTGAGGTAATTTCAGAAGAGTATTTTGGATCGTTGGTGGCGATCACAGGGTGTAGAAGATGGGGAAGAGGCGAGGATGTTGGCTGGGTACAGCATGCAGAGCTAGGGGGCTGGCCTCGCGTTTTTAAGAACTCCTGGTGAAGTTATCTCGAAGGAGTCTATTTTGGATTACGGCGAGGACATGTGGAAAAGTGGTCGAATGTGCGTGTGTAATTGTATCACTTAGGTTAAGTTGAAGTAATTTCACAAGCATATGATTCTGTGTTGGGGGAGATTGTGAAAAGAAGACGACAATGAAGACGAAAAGGAGATGGTGACTGTGTGAAACATTCAAAACCATGGAGCTGACCTTGTACGTCAAGGAGTAGGTGTTTTTGGGGAGTACACCTTGAGATATGGGACCGACTGCATGCTGGGTGGTGAAGAAGACGGGGATGAAGCTAAGTGAATGGGTGAAACACACAACTCCATGGTGCTGGTCCTGTATGTTGAGGACTCTCTAGTGCAGATGCTTCTAGGGAGTACACCTTGGGATATGGGACCGACTGCATGCTGGGTGAGGTCCGGTGGCCGGTCATATAATGCGCCTGTGTGATGGGACCATGCCAACGGACGTTAAGTTGAAGTAATTTCAGAAAAGTACTTTCTGAAATACTTCAAGTGGAATTTAAGTTGGAGTAATTCCAGAAAAGTGTGTTCTGAGGTACCAGCAACGATGACCTTTGGGTCCCACGCTGGTGAGGACATGGAGTAAGGCTTTGGCAACAATTTACCGGCTCCAAAGGTTGATCTCTGATGAGCTGGTACC
This sequence comes from Lithocarpus polystachyus, assembly GCA_033629205.1. Lineage (NCBI taxonomy): Eukaryota > Viridiplantae > Streptophyta > Magnoliopsida > Fagales > Fagaceae > Lithocarpus > Lithocarpus polystachyus. Next base: position 445,337 of record CM066167.1, on the reverse strand, counting down.
TTGCTGGTCATCGTAAGTGTTGGATAAAAGACAATCTGTAGGATACCCCAACACTTTTTACCATCTTCATCTATTGTCGCTTGTTGGAAAAGCACAAAAAAATGAAAGATGGAGCTAACTTGTGATTCTGGTCTTAGAGATCAGCCAAGTTGCTGTTTGTTCCGAAACACTGCTTCTGCTGGAAGACCAAGCAATTGGAGAGAGACTACGAGAGCCATGAGGGTAGGAACTGGTGTCTCTGCTGGACTTAGATGTCCTGGTCAACCAAATCTGAGGAAGTGTGGAACGATAATGCAGGCCGTGTTATGAATAATTTTATGAACAAATGTGGTCATTAAGGGGGAGAAACAAACTTTGTTTGGGTCTCAAAACTACCATGATGTTGTGAAGAGGGTTTCTACTGGACCATGAGAGGGTTAATTTCAAGTAATATTGGTTGCTCGATGTCGAGAATGACGAGGCTATAACGAGAAATGGCTGTGAGAATGAGAGTTTGAAATTTTGAAAGAAGCGAATTCTCATTTCATGGTTCAGTGTGTATTTCTTGATGAGCTTCAATGAATCCGAACCCTCTATTTATAGCGAAGAGACGAAGAATGGCAGATAGGTAGTTGAGAATGGCGGATGAAAAATTTTTGGTAAGAATGGCGGATGAGGAATTTTTGGTGAGAATGGCGGATGAGAATGGTAGGCACCGAATGGGAATGGTAGGTTGGAGACTGGTAGGCACCGAACGGGAGTGGCTGAATTGGTGACCTGAAGCAATTCCCAGTTTAGGATATACTTGTGAGAGTTCATCTGCTCTTTGAAAGAGAAGTCTTGATGAAGTATAGAGGATAATCTTGAGGGAATCCTGACCAAATGGATGAATCTCCAATTTTGATTTTGGGAGCTTAAGTTTTGTACATTGCTAGTACTTCGGAGAAGTGGGTCAGATTAGTGGTTACTAAGTCCAAAGCAAATAGGTGAATTTTAAAATCAGAATCTTTGCGAAAATCTGAATAGGACAAGCTTGCTCGGATATCATGATTTTTGGTCATAGTTTACATTAAAGTCAACAGTTGTAGAATCACACCGTTTGAGAAATTTTGGATTCTCAAATGAAGAAATAGACTTCAAAATCGGAATCTACGCGAAAAATTGGACAAGACAGGCCTTTCTTGAAAATTTTGACTTTTGGTCTGGATTTGTGCAAAAGTCAACTTTTTGGAACTTCAGCTGTTTACACGATTTTCGAGTTTCAAATGAAGAAACGGATCCCAAAAATGGAATGTACTCGAAAAACTGAGTGGGACAGGTCCGTCTTGAAAATTTTGACTTTTTGGTCGAAGTCAAAGTTCAATTTGGTCAAAGCTCTTTTTTTTTTTTTTTTTTTTTTTTTTTTTTTTTTAAATTCTGGCAGTTCGGACCGGGTCAGGATGAGCGGGTCAAACCGGGTCGGTTTGGTCAACCGGGTCAAGCCTTGGTGGATGACGTCATCCATGACGTCATCTGACTTAAGCGCGCGTCAGGCTTGAGGCGCGTGTGGCGAGTGTGATGACTATCGGCGCGTGGGAGTGCTGGAGTGGCACGTGTTGGCGCGTGTTGATGAAGGCAGCATTACCGAACCTTCTGGCGGTGCGTGGTGGCGCGTGTCTACTCGTTTAGGCTCGAAATTTTCAGGTTTTGCATGTCTTATGCCGTGCAAGGTCCCACTGGGCGTGCCAGAATATGTAGACGACTAAATTTCTAGTTCGAAATAAATCAAACAAGTAAAATAGTTTCACAAATGCGAATTTGTATTGATGAATGTGTGGTACAATTCTCTGTGATTACAAAAGAGTGATCCTCTGATTCGATCTCCTTGAAAGATTTGTTGATTGGAATTGTGGTAATGTGATTTTGATTCGAACACCAAATATACTTTGATTTGACTGAAGCATGGATCGAAGATCTTTGAAACAGAATTACAAGGAATCTCTGGCTATGAGCTTGTTAGAAATCCTTTGTTCTTCATGTTCTTCGTGTTCTTCGTGTTCTTCGTGTGTTCTTTGTCTTCGAAGGTTTGTGGTGGAAGGTCTTCGGTGCTTTAGAGACTTGAATCCGTAGAGCTTCGTTGATTTATGGTTTGTTGAGGTTTCTGGAGGCTTTTGAGTTTGAGTCCAGTGAATTTGAAGATCTAGGAATATGATTTGGATGATTCTGCTTTGAATGTTCCTTGCATTTGAGTTTGAAACTCTTGAAGTTCCTAGAGGCTTCAGGGCTTGATTCTAGCAAAGCTTCAATATTTCTGAATCTTCTTTGATGCTGCTTGTGCTCTAAATGGCTTCCTCTTCCTCTTAAGATGTCTTCCTCAAGTATAGGAGGGTTTGTACTTCCATGACTAGCAATGCTCAACTCCATGTCGTGCGCACGAGTTGCTAACTCTTCAAATGTTTGAGGCTTTATCCCTTGAAGGATGTAAAGAAGTCCCCAATGCATGCCTTGGATGCACATTTCTACAGCAGATATTTCAGAAAGTCTATCCTTGCAATCTAGACTCAAAGAACGCCACCGATTGATGTAATCAATGACGGGCTCATCCTTCCATTGCTTGGTATTGGTTAGCTCCATCATGCTCACAGTGCGACGCGTGCTATAGAATCGGTCAAGGAATTCTCTTTCAAGTTGCTCCCAACTGTCAATTGACTCGGGTATTAAGTCTGTGTACCAATCAAAGGCATTCCCCTTGAGTGAACGGACAAACTGCTTTACAAGGAGAGCTCCTTGAGTCCCTGCATTCTCACAAGTTTCCACAAAGTGGGCAATGTGTTGTTTAGGATTTCCATTGCCATCAAACTGCAAGAACTTGGGGGGTTGATACCCATTTGGCATTCTCATACTGTTAATGTGCTTTGTGTAAGGTTTTGAATATGTGAGAGAACTTGTAGAAGAACCTCCATATTGTGCTCGGATGCTATTTGTTATCATGTCTTGTAATTGTTGGACTGACAACGAAGCAACCGAAGTAGATTGTTCTCGTTGGGGAGTGTTTTCAATTTCTCTCCCTTCGTCATCCTTTGCAGATGTGAATTTATGACCATGGCTTGATTCACCAAGATCTTGTACTTCGAGCTTGTTCATTAAAGTTGCAATTTGGAGGTCCTTATCTTCAAGTGCTTTTGTGAGAAGGACGACACTTTGCTCCATTTCGGCCATCTTTTCTTCCATGGTAGAGGTGTTAGTCATCATGACTGATACAACTTCCCAAGATGATGGAGAAGGAAATGATTTGAAGTGAGTATGTGAAATCTCATCTTTTAGGTTCCCTTTAATGGGAGAGAAATCATGTGACCAACTTCTCCTGAAGGAAGAAGGGGATTTGCCCCCATACTTGAGGTGTTCCAAGGTGGAGATGTCCTTGTTGATGACCTTGTTTCTTGTAAGAGGGTCTAAGGAGATGATTGCCTGAACCTTGGATTCCTTGGTTGATTGAGATTGAACTTGATTGTTTGCTTTGGGTTGGCTACAATTGATTACACCAATGCAGTTGTTGGTGGTAGCCGTACCAAGTTTAGTTGAAGTAGCTATTGTTGAAGCTTGAATGTTCTTGCTAGAGGCCATTGAAGTTGGTAGCAAGGTGATGAAGATTTCTTTCTTTGAAGGAGAATGAGATGAGAGGCAGAGATGTCCCACCGGGCGTGCCAGAATATGTAGACGACTAAATTTCTAGTTCGAAATAAATCAAACAAGTAAAATAGTTTCACAAATGCGAATTTGTATTGATGAATGTGTGGTACAATTCTCTGTGATTACAAAAGAGTGATCTTCTGATTCGATCTCCTTGAAAGATTTGTTGATTGGAATTGTGGTAATGTGATTTTGATTCGAACACCAAATATACTTTGATTTGACTGAAGCATGGATCGAAGATCTTTGAAACAGAATTACAAGGAATCTCTGGCTATGAGCTTGTTAGAAATCCTTTGTTCTTCATGTTCTTCGTGTTCTTCGTGTTCTTCGTGTGTTCTTCGTCTTCGAAGGTTTGTGGTGGAAGGTCTTCGGTGCTTTAGAGGCTTGAATCCGTAGAGCTTCGTTGATTTATGGTTTGTTGAGGTTTCTGGAGGCTTTTGAGCTTGAGTCCAGTGAATTTGAAGATCTAGGAATATGATTTGGATGATTCTGCTTTGAATGTTCCTTGCATTTGAGTTTGAAACTCTTGAAGTTCCTAGAGGCTTCAGGGCTTGATTCTAGCAGAGCTTCAATATTTCTGAATCTTCTTTGATGCTGCTTGTGCTCTAAATGACTTCCTCTTCCTCTTAAGATGTCTTCCTTCCCCTTAATGCCTTAGGAAGGCTTCTATTTATAGGAGTTTAGAGGTAGGTGAGTGACATGTGGCAGAATTTGATTGGTGACACATGTCACAGTCTGATTGGTCTGCTTGTGTCATTGCTTACACGTGCTGGACTGCTTGTGTCATCGCTTACACGTGCTGGACTGCTTGTGTCATCGCTTACATGTGCTGATGTGTGATTGGTTTACTTCAATGACTTCAATAACACTTGGCAAATTTCTATTGGTTTCTGAGTATTGATAACAAAACCTAGTTGCCATGCGTGATACTTTATAATTAACTGTATTTTGTGGACTTGATAGCATGACGTGTCAGCTTGTGATAGGTCGGGAATTTTCCCTCTCTACATACCAATTTAAAGTGGAGTTGTTATAACTTGTTGGTCTAGATATTTATTTGAGATCTCTTTCCATGCAGTCCCTATTAAGCCAGCTTTTTTTTTTTTAATAGGTCCTTTTAAGACAACATTGATCTTGGGTTGTTTCAAATTTTAGCATTATAAGGTCTTGGGCAGTTGTGTGTCTAACATGTTTGTGTGACAGAGGGAGAGAGGCTTATAAATTAGCACGTGGTTGGAATTTACACTACTAAGAACTATTAGTTCAGTTTATTGTCAGTGTGAACTAGATGATTCTTTTTCCTTAGATTTAAAATGATTTCCTGTGTCATTTACTTTGAAAATTTTCTAGCTTGGAATCCTAAGTTACCTCTCTGTAGGATTCTTTCTGTTCATCCTTAGCTAAATTGCCTTGGTTATGGTAGAAAAAGAATTCATAAAGCCTACTATGTCATTATAATTGAATTAAAAAAAAATTACAAAGCATCAATGTTTGGCTTAGAAAGCAAGAGAATGCATATTGAGAAACGACCTAAGGAAGAACCGCGGTTGAAAGGATTTTGCACAGATTTGGGGGTGTTACACTTCCCAGTCGCTTGTTGCTTTCCATGGCATAAGCCCAGTGCAAAATCTGCTGCAAAGGTGCGCTCAACTATGGGGTGGAATAGGTATCCACTTGACAATCTAACTGATTGCCCAAGACACTACTGCAATTCCGATGCATGCACCCCACTGCCCCTAATTCAACCTGTCTATATTTGGTTAATTTCTTCAGAAATTCTACCATAACCACTTGAAGGACTATCTTTATGGCAATGATCCCATAAACAACTTGTTCCAATGTTTCCCTTTAAAGAAGTTCTTCTTCTCGAGCTTTCTTGCATTGATTTCATTGAGACTTGACAAAGGACGAAAGTATTAAAGATCAATTCATGAAAATATATCAAACTCTCCATATATATGAATTGAAATACATCATCATATACTAACTAAATACAGTACATCATATACAAACAAATGAAATATCACCCATAATCTTCCTAAAAAAAAAATCAACTGCTCAGTGACTTGGTCACTTGGCTACAATACATAATTACAAGCAATCAGACACTCAATCTTGGGCTTTCTTCAATATGAACGAATATGGGATTGGAAGTCCTTGCATCTTTTTAATGTTTAGGTAGCTCAGAAATGGTCTTTTTGGAACAGGTATCCACTTCACAATCCAACCAATTGGCCAATAAACTATTCCAAATCCAATGCACTCAACCCATTGCCCCCAGTTCAACCTTTCTGTACCTGCAAAGTCCTTCAAAAATTCTACCATCACCACCTGAAGGACTATGGTTATGGCTATGATCCCCAAAAACTTCTTGTTCCTATGTATCCCTTTAAACACATTCTTCTTCTCAAGCTTTCTTGCATTGAATTCATTGAACACTTGACAAAGGACGAAAGTATTGAAGATCAACGTGTCGTTTACCTTCTCAGTCACACCAAAGATTGATTCACCTTTGAATTGCAAGGTCAGGAGGACAATAATCTGATACAAAGCTTGGGCTATGAGATTTCTCCACATTATGTTGGTAATAAGTGGTTCAGCTTGCCTTATTGGTGGCTTCGTCATCAACTCCTCAGTGGGCTTCTCTGTTACAAGAGCTAGAGCACCCAATGTTTCCACAATTAGATTCACCCATAATAACTGAACTGTTGTTAATGGGACTTCACCAGCTGAGACAGCTGCCACAGAGTTGATCACAAAAGCAACAACATTCACGGTGAGTTGGAACTGAATGAACTTCTAGATGTTGTTGTACAAACATCTTCTGCACCTTAAAACTGTGGCAACGGAGGCAAAGTTGTCATCCAAAATGACAATATCTGAGCTCTCCTTGGCCACCTCGGTGCCTTGAATTCCCATTGAAAGCCCCACATTAGCTTCTTTCAATGTTGGTGCATCGTTTGTGCCATCTCCAGTAAATGCAACCACATGATTTTTTTGTTTCAAACATTCTACCATCAGTAGCTTGTCAAAGGGAGATGACCTTGCCATCACACAAATTTTATCAACTTTCTCCATTCTCTCCTCTGGTGTGTAGTTTTTGAATTCAATGCCTTCTACCATTGCTCCACTCATGTCTTGATCAAACCTCAATATTCCACATTTAGTGGCAATAGCTTTAGCTGTGAAAACATTGTCTCCAGTGATCATATTGATGTTCACACCTGCATTTTGGCAATCTTCCACAGCCTTCTTTACCCCTAGACGACATGGGTCCTTAATACCCACCAGTCCTAATAAGGTCAGACCATCTTCTTCTATCTTCTTTTGCTCCATATCATGTTCTTGATCTTCTTCTGAAATTTTCTTATGTGCAAAAGCAATGCACCGGAGGCTGCTAGCTGCCATACCTTGAATTATTTGCTCAAATTTCATCTTTTCACCATCATCTAGATCTTTCACAATTCCAGAGGCATCATAGTAACTTAAACACATTTTCAAAATCATCTCTACGGCTCCTTTCCAGTGTACGTGGATTGTATTGTTTGTCTTTCTCCTTGTAATGACTCTGCTTCGTTTCTTCTATGAATTGCATGCTTCAACGTAAAGAATCTTACGACTTTGCGTCAATTGTTCCATTTCCATGTTTAGCTCTAGAATAGCTCATGAAAGAATTGCCTGTTCAGTGGGATTGCTCAAGAACTCAATTTCAGACCCTGAAGTAGGCCTGTAAACACTACCGGTTGTGTTTAGAGCTACTCCTTGTAGCAGTTTGAGAATATATGGTGCGATTGATGAGTAATTAGAGCATTAGCATTGGGAAATTTCAATTCTACTCTATTATACAATTTCAAAAAGCTACTTTATCATTATACCATACCATTTTATCATATCTCTAGCATTCCAAAACTCTATTTTTATTAAAATATTATTTTTTTTTTATCTTTCTTTATTATTTCTTTTCAACTGGCAAAACTCTATCTTATCCCACTGTTCCCTCTCTCTCCCTTTCTCTGACCTTGCTCTCTTTTTCTCGCTTTCTCATTTCTCTCTCAGACCTTGCTCTCTCCCTCAGGTAGGTGTAGATCGGCAGTGGCTCACTGCCACCACCACCAAGCCGCCACCGCCACCACCAAGCCAAACCCAACCCAACCCACCACCACCACCACCACCATCAACCCACTATCCACCACCAACCCACACAAACCACAACCACCAAACCAAGGAACAAAGAAATCCGGCCACCCACATAGCCCACTACCACCACCACCAAGCCGCCGCCACCACCACCAAGCCAAACCCAACCCAACCCACCACCACCACCATCAACCCACTACCCACCACCAACCCACACAAACCACAACCACCAACCCACACAAACCACAACCACCAAACTAAGGAACAAAGAAATCAGGCCACCCACACAGCCCACTGCCGCCATCACCAAGTCGCCACCACCACCATCAACCCACTACCCACCCCACCATCAACTCACTACTCACCACCAACCCACACAAACCACAACCACCAAAAAATCCGCCCACCACCACCACCAAGCCGACCACCATCAACCCACAACCAACGCCGGACTCGCCAACAGAAACCCAGAAACGTTGACCTTGCTGTGACCCATGCCGTGACCCACGCCGTGACCCATGCAACAAAAAAGAAAAGAAGAAGCTACCACAGAGGAGAGAGCAGATTAGAAAGAGAGAAGGAAGAGAGAGAAGATCATAGGAAAAATGAGGGAGAGGAGAGAGATTTCGTTTAGCGAATAAAATATTATTATTTATTGCAAAAAAATTTGCAATACTTGGGTTTAGCATTCCCTGTTGTAGTGCATTTTGAGGCTTAAAATGCCAAATTCATTGCAATACTTGGGTTTAGCATTCCCCAATGCTAATGCTCTAAGTAGCTGGTGCAAATGATTCTTTCCCTAGCCAACACTTAGTCACCTTCATTTTATTCAGAGTGAGGGTGCCTGTTTTGTCAGTACAAATGGTGGTGGCAGAGCCCATGGTCTCCCAAGCAGAGAGCTTCCGCACCATTGCTTGATCAGCCATCATTCTTTTAATGGAATAAGCAAGTGTAAGTGTCACAGCCAAAGGCAAACTTTCTGGAATTGCAACCACGACTATAGGAACTACAACAGCTACAAATCCCACCACAGCATTTTTATATTTTTGATAAGCTGCAATAAATCCCACTGCAGCATTTAGTATGTCATCAGCCTTGGTGCTGCTGCCGTTGAACTCTTTCTTTCCATTCTCATCTGTAGTATTCCCTGTGAAGTATCGAACCAACAAGACTACAAGAACCAGGAAAGCAACTGCCAAACCAACCTGTACTATTGATGAAGTTAACTTGTTATACCGAACTTGTAAAGGTGCTTGTTCATTGGTATCGCGGCTGATTGAGCTCATCATCTCGCCCCATATCGTGTTCATCCCAACCGAAGTGACAAGCATCTCGGTGTAGCCATCAACCACCTTAGTACCAGAAAACAAAAATGGATGACTACAATTTACTTCTACATGGCCACTTTCCTCTGTTATGCTAGATTCGTCCACTTGCAATGAATGCCCTTCTAAGAATAGCCCATCTGCTAGAACTTGATCTCCAATCTTTAAGAAAATAACATCTCCAACAACAATTTTAAATATTGAAATATGTTGACGCAGCCCAGCTCTCACAACATCAATTTGGATATTGTTGCTGACTTTGGATAACTTGTCAAATTGTCTGTTTTGCTTAAAGTTAATAATGGTAGAAACAGCAATGACAAGAAATATAGCAAGAATTATGCTTCCACCGTCATACCGTCCTTTTATTCCATTCTCTTTAATGCCAAATACCAGAGAAAGTACAGCACAGACTAGAAGGTTGAGAATGGTAAAATCCTTGGAAGGCTTCCACTAAAAAATGGAAGAAGCTCTTTGTAGGTGGTCTTTTATATGTGTTTGAGCCAAAAGCCTCGTGTCGGCGAGCAATGTCTTCATCATTGCCATGAATCCCACATTCAACGTCGGTTTGGAGAGTGAATGCTAGTGCATCAATCCCTCCAATGTTTTGGAGTCTTTCAATTTTTTTATCTTTTACAAGGTTAGTGAGTGTTGGTTGATCAACTTTGAACCCAATGTCTGGGTTGAGATCCAAAATGACGAAAGATGGAGAAGGTGAAACCTTGAGATTTTTCTGGAGTAGAGAATCTTTGAAAAAGGATTGAAGTGCTCTAGAACAATATATGGAAACAAAAGCGGAGTGCCATCTTTTATTGGGTGTGCTAAGGGAGTGTTGTGTACCAAGTAAAGACTCAACGCGGTCCATGTTTTGTAGGATAATATCCTTGAAATGGTTTGCAAAGCACAATAGGGGTAAAAAGAAAAGATGATGTTTAAGAAAGCGAGGATGAAGTAGTAATCAAACAAGAGGAAGAAAAGCAAGATAATATGGATATAAATGGAACAGAGGAGAACGGAGATATGTGGTGATCGAATATAGTGCTAGCTAGTTGATATGAGAATTGAAGTTTGCAAAGAGGGTGGTGGTTTTTATAAGGTAGATACATAGACTTCTGAAGGAAATGAAGAGGAAACGGGCAAGTTTGACATGGGATGTTGGGAACTTTAATAAATTAAATTACTCGGGTTGGATTTCTGAAGGAAATGAAGAGGAAACGGGCAAAGTTTGACATGGGATGTTGGGAACATTAATAAATTAAATTAGATTCTGAGCATGCGCGTGAGGCTTTTCTATTTTTTGGATAAAGATTAATAATTTGTATTTATTATAATTTGAGATTTTTATTTTTTCCAGTAAAAAAAAAAAAATCTAAGGGTGTGATGAAGTAAAAAAAAAAAAAAAAAAAAAATACATGGGGTGAGTTTTGTATATCAGAAGAGTTTTAAAACTAACAAAAGAGTGATCCTATTTTGTAGGGAGTTAATGAGTAGAAGTAGGAATTTAAATTAACGTAAAAGTAGGAGTTTATTAGAAGCAGAAAGCATTTCGACGTAGAAGTAGGAATTTATTATTTTTATCAATTTACTATTTTAACCATATTTTTAAGTTTTAGGTAGGGGTATTTTTGACAGTAAAAAAAGTAATAACTAACTTTCTTTTGCTAATTTACTATTTTAACCCAATTTTTAAGTTGTTGGTTAATTAATTTAAATGTATTTTTGACAGCAAAAATGGCAAAAATTAACTTTTTGAATCCTCTTAATATATACAGATTATTCGGTTTTCTACCCCTTTCTTACTAAGCAACTCAAGAGTTGTTGCAATTCAAACTACAAATCACGTTTGTTTTGTCGTGGACCCAATCGAGTTTAGAAATCCAGGAGTTGAGGTTACATGTCGGGTAGTTATAACTCAACTTTCCTAGGTATTCGACGGTCTCAAGTAATTGACCAGTCAATGTTTGGAGCTTTTCAATGTTTGATCATTTACAAGCTCAGTAAGACTTGTTTGATTAATTTTGTTGAGACTTGATTGATCAGTCTTCCACCTGTTGTCTGGATTGAGATCCAAAATTATGAAAGAATGGGAGCTAGGGTAAAATCTTGGTATTTTTCTTCTTTGATAGGGAAGTTTTGAAAAGAGATGGGAAGGCTCTATAATAATAGATGGAAACAAAAGCCGAGCACCATCTCTTTTTGGGTTCACCTAGGAGCATCCACATCAGTACGTGGAAATTTTTTTCCATTTTGTATATCTAAAATTTACTTTTTTTATTTTACACACCTATTTCTACAAAACACTCATATTAGTTGGTTTATTATACACATTTATTTAAATAAAATATTCATTTCTTTACACGGTGAACAGTGTAAAATATTCAAATAAAATATTATATATATTTCTTTTCATGGTGAGGTGAGTCAAAGGTAGAGAGAGGAGAGAGAGAAAAAAGAATAAAAAAGTCATTTACATGGTGAACAACAACCGTGCATATATGCATGGTTATTGTTCTTTACACGGTTATGATGTATATTTGCATATTTTTACAAAGACTGATGTGGGTGTTTTTTGGGTTAAAATGTGTAAAATTGGTACTTTTTTATATTTTAGAAAATTATAAATGAGCTAATATGGTTGCTCCAAGGGTGTTTGGTACAGCAAGTAAAGATTGAATGGACTCCAAGTTGTCTTGGGTAATACTAATAGTAGGCATGGTTAGGGAAGCAGAGGATGAATGTACGAAAATTTAGTAGCTTACTATAAAATAATCTCTTTAAGAAAGCAAGGAATTGACAATGTAGTAATTAGAAGGCAAGAAAAGCAAACAAATATTTTTCACGAGTAAATTATAAAAGGATGAATGAGCAAAAAGGTTTTTAGGAAATTAAAAAAAAAAAAAAAAAACCAAAACAAAGGAGTTTGACTACGCACGTGTAGTACTTTAGAAGGCAAAGAAATTTTTTTGGGTAAATAGAGGCAAAGAATTGGAGCTGAGATGAGGTGAGACGGAAAAGGGTATATATAGTTTTTTTATTTGAGAAACGACATAGATATACTCTGTCACTGTCAGTCAAATTAAGTCTGTTTTTAATAATAAGATCTTATTATGTAATTTTTTTAACTGAAGAAAAAGAAATTACCTCATGAGAAGCTGGATTGGGAGCGGTTGTCCGTGACTCTCATGGGAAGGTAATTGCCTTCTTGGTTGAGAAAATTCAACTCCCATCCTCCTTAGATGAAGTGGAAGCACTAGCAGCAGTCCAAGCCATTACTCTAGCAATGGACCTCAACCTACCCTCTTTCATCGTCGAGGGAGATTCCGAGGTGGTCATCTCTGCCTTAAGAAATGAGGAGGAATCTTTCTCTTCTTTTGGCCATTTAATTCTTTTTGCTAAGCATTATTTACATTCTTACAATTGTATTTCTTTTTCACACATTCGTAGATCGGGCAACTCAGTTGCTCATGCTCTAGCAAAGCAGGCGAGACATATTACTGGTTTCTCTGTGTGAATGGAGGATGTTCCACCACAAGTTAATGATGTACTTTTAGCCAATTTTGGCTGATTTTATTTATTTAATTCAAATGCTGTTTTCTCAAAAGTCTGATTTTAATAATAATATCTTATTATGTAATTTTTTTAACTGAAGATCTTATTATTTATACTATTATATAAGGAGCTTTTTTGTTTAAATTTCTCATTTTTTTAGTTTCAAAATGTCCTATAGCTCTAAAAAAAATGTAATTCTTTTTTATAAATTTATATTATATGTGTGTGAGTGTATTTAATATTGATTGTGTACATTATTTTCTGTTATAATGTTACGTATTTGTGTAAATTATGATGTGTGTGGATGTTTGTATGTACAATATAAATATAAAATAACTTTATATAATTTAATAATTAAGAAATAGAGAGGGTTTTTTTTTTTTTTTTTTAACATGTGTGTGTATTGTTATCGTATTATAATAACTTTTTGCAATAAAGTTAGTAAAATTCAAGAAAACAATTGTAAAGTTAGTGATTGGTCAAGCATTTAATTGGTTAAATAGACACGTAGTGTATAATTTATGTATGAATGAGTGTGATTGTGTGCGTCAATAATTAATACAAAGCTAATGACTTGAGATTAGTCATTTAGTCTAAAATATTTTTTATAAAAACAAAGTCAAATAGATAATGACAACTGGTATAAAGATAAAAATGTTAGACAGACTTGACAAAATAAAATGATCATAGACTCATAGCTAACCATATTGGCAATAGATATTCACAATAAACTATCATTTAACATTCAAAATTTGAAAACTTGTATAATAAAATTGTAAAACTTTACGTATTATTATTATTATTATTATTATTATTATTATTATTTGATAATTCCATATATTCAAGTTCTTTTTTTATTAAAATTTTGTAATGACTTCCCTAAACAAAATTTTTGGAGCTGTCATTGCGAAAACAATACTATGACTTCCTTTTATGCCAATAAGAAAATTATGACTTTTTTTTTTAATATTTTGTCACTACCTAGAAATGTTTGAATTTGTTGAAAAATATTGCCGTAGTAAGGTTCACCGTTCACGCAAATAAAGTGGTCCACGTTCAGTAGTTCAACTTCCAAATTCAAGAGTAATAACTTTGAAGGCACCAAATTTCAATCTTTATGAAATGGCAATTGGTACGAAAAAATGAAGTAGATACCCCCCTAAAATAAAGAATTCCTTTTACAATTGGTTTGGGAAAGTGAATTCAAGATTGACAACTCTGCCTAACCTAACCGGACTCTCTTTCTCTCTCTCTCTCTCACACACACACACATACATATATATATATATATATATATATATGTGTGTGTGTGTGTGTGGGGGGGGGGGGACAAAACTTGTGCTGTTTTTTTTTTTTTTTTTTTTTTTTTTTTTTTTTTTTTTAAGATTCAGTTATGTAACTACTTAATTAAAAAATACACTTCTTTTCCATGAGAAAAAATTCACATGACAGAATCTTAAAAGAGGAACTAAGGAACAGTATATATATATGTGTGTGTGTGTGTGTGTGCGCGCGCGCACTCATATATATATATATATATGAACCACTTACAATCACAATCACAAACCAATCTATTACCTGACAAGTCAAAGTCTTACTTGACTTTAGAAAGGGCAATGGTTGGAACTCTTGGACAATTCAATTTGTTTGTTTAGGTTTTAATGACATGAAAATATTCCCTTTTTTTTTTTTTGTGTGGAAAAGAAGATGAAAATATTCTACAACATGAAAGAAACTACTGGAGACAACTCGATCATTTCATACTTCCCCAAACTCATGAAGTGAGAGTTCTCTCATGTTAATGCGATTGAAGACCACACGACATGAGTTGAAATTTTAGAACCTATATTATATTTGGAGTTCAATGGTATTTTCTTAGAGGAAAAGGAATGTTATGTGGCTTATTTGTATTAGTTAATTATTTATGTATAAGCAGTGTTTGTAGTCAGTTGTGATTCATTCAAATTAGTTTGATTAGATTTGGAATATGTTATGACATATTCAAATAAATTAACTTGCATAACAATTAGTTTTCTTGATAATAAATTATATGAAGCTAGTGTTTTTTTTTTTAGGTTGGAAGCTAGTCTTGTAAAAATTCAAATGTGGACAATAAATCTCTCTAAAAGAAAAAAAAAAATGTGGACGATAAAATGTGGAATCTTGGCATTATTCTTCTTTGGTAGCGACGGTCTAGAATAATAGATGGAAACAAAAGCCGATAGCCATCTCTTTTTGGGTGGTTCACTAGTAAGGGTGTTTGGTACACGAAGTAAATACAGAATCTGCTCCAAGTTTTCTTGGATATTAATACTAGCCACGGTTCAGAAATCACAGGATGAATGTAAATTTAGCAGCTCACTAAAAATAATCTCTTTAAAAAAGCAAGGAATTGACAATGTAGTAATTACAAGGAAAGAAAAGCAAACATTTTCACGAGTGAATTATAAACGGATGAATGAGCGAAAAGGGTTTTAGGTAATTAAAAAAATTAAAGCAAAAGAATTACTATAGAGATTTGGTTTATGAAATAAGGATTTGTTTGGCTAACTTTATTTTATTAACTTGAGTAGATATGACTTTTTAAAAACAATAAAAAAATTATACAAACTGTAATTTTTATAAACTTGAAAGTTGGAATTGTAGTTGGAATGAGTTGTGTGGAATGGAATATAGGAGTAAAGTAAAATGAAGCAAATTACTATAAGGAATTGGATTAAGAAAGCAAGGGATTGACAAAATGTAGTAGTAAGAAGAAATAATATTTTCGTACGAGTAAATATGAAGTAGGGGAATGATATTAGGAAATTAACGATGGAGCAATAATTAATGTAAAAGAGAATGGAGATATGTAGAGATGCCAAATTGGATAAAACAGTCTAAAGACCAGGACCTAAAACTTGAAGGCTGGAGCCGGGGTTTGGAAAGCAAAGCAGAAGTAAGTTTGGATGGCTATAGGGATCTGTGTTTTGGAAAGCAAGGATTTGACAAAAATGTAGTAGTAATCAAGGCAAGAAATTTAAGGAAAGTTATAATATCTTTTTTTAATACAAGATAGAATTTCTACTCTAGCCTAATCTAAGTGTATATGTGTGTAAAGTTCCTTCCTAAATACTTGAACCCCGGCCCTTTCCCCTCACACCCCACAAGCATTTATACTTGTGAAGTGATCACTGCATTAAAGGTGTGCGGTGGTGAAAGTAATATCTTAAATTGTACAAAATAAAGTAAAATATCAAGGATGAATGATCGAAAAAGATTTTAGGAAAGAAAAGAAGAGTGGGAGATATGTTGTGGTACCACCAAATGGATAATGAAGTAAAAGTAGTCTACTACAAGGCCTAGAAATTAAAGATGTATGTTGATGTAATGGAGATTGGAGAGGGCAGTCAAACATTTTATAGTAGTAGTAGTTCATGTTCATGTATCCGTATCGGTCCATGTTTACGCGTTGTCAACTTAAAATCTCAGAGGGGGTAAGGTTACCTTGACCAACAAGAAAGAAAGATCCCTTAGCTTTCCGTATGTTGCTTTTACCTGTAAACATCGGGGCGTTTTTACTTTACTTTTAGAGCAATGATTTTGTTACTCAATCTCAATGCCATAGTCAAATGCGCTTTTTAAAGATCTTTTTTTTTTTTGGTAAACAAGAATTATATTAAAACACCTAACTGGGGAAGGAAGTTAGAGGACTAGTCCTCTCATAATACATGCCAATACTGTCATAATACAAAAGCATTGAAATGTCCGCAGGCGGATTATCAAAAATCATGAAATCTTGCTGGTAGATACTTCCTTTCCTGGCTAGTGCATCAGCGCACTGGTTGGCTTCCCGGAAGCAGTGATTGAGCTTGACCTGAGGTATGCGACTGAATAGAGTCCTGCAGTCCACAATTAATGAGGAAAGGTTAAGATTAGAACTACTACTGTTGGTAATCCAATCAAATACGACCTTAGCATCTATCTCAACCTCCACAGCAGGTATGTTAAGAGATAAGCACAAGGAGAGACCATCTCTAAGGGCCCACAACTCGGCCTCCACGCTAGAGGAAAACCCAATATTACGGATAAAACCTTTAATCTAGCTGCCATGCCATTCTCATCTCGGATCAAACCACCACCACTAGCTTTACCCGAATTGCCCAAGGACGAGCCATCCGTGTTCAACCTCAAGTATCCAATGTTTGATCTCATTCATAGGTTGTGATATGTGATGCTATTTTGGATACCCAATTGTTAAAGATCCCAATGTTTAATTGGAGCTTCTTCAAATCATTGATGAACTTTTAATATTGTTTGATAAAATGTTATTCTAAATGATTTATGGATTTTATTAACAAATACTAAGGATATTTGTTTCAAAATATTTTTTTATAAACTTTTTTTATTATGAGAAGTTAAGAGAGAAGAGCAAAAAGACTTTTTGAGGACAATGGTATTTATTTTTATTAGTAAGTGTTGTAATAAGTCATGATGATTCAAATAGAAGATCTTTCTTCTTCTTCTTTTTATTTTTTAATTTTTTTTAAAAAGTTTTGCAATCAAAGAGAGTAGCACATGCCACCGCTACTAGTTTCTTTGTAAAAAGCTCGTTGGAGGAGTTCATGAGGCAACTGACAACCACAAAATGAAAGTAGTAATAAAGTTGAAGTTGGGCTTAAGAAGAGAAATAAAGGCAGAGGCTTCCTTCCCTACGTTGGCCCAATATAGTACAGTCCCACTCCCAACTTTCCACTTTTCAGCCCACTTATATTATCTATACTATTATTTGAGAAAACATACGGTCTGGCGTGGCGTAAAACCAGTGTTTTACACCACGCCAATCAGCACTCGCAACGTCAAAAAAAAACACTCCCACAATGTTTTCTTCAGGCGAACCTCCACGCAGCAAGAAGACTCCCACACAAAATCACTCACGCACGCACATAGCAAGTTCAAAAACCTCCCTCACGCTCACAAAGACAGAACTTCACGCCGAACCTCCATAACCAGCTCGCACGCTCGCCGGTTCACGCCGAACCTCCACCACTGCCACACCTGCTTCCTCTCTTCCTTCACGCCGAACCTCCACCACTACCACACAGATCGCCGATTCACGCCATTCCTCTGCTCCCTCTCTTCCTTCACGCCGAACCTCCACCACCGCCACACAGATCGTCGGAGCAGAACGATTTTGAAGAAGAAGAGTTCGCCGGAGCTTGGAAACAACCTGGAGCCCCCGTGAGCAGAACGATTTCAAAGGTATTTTCTTTTTTCTCTAATTTGGACTTCGAATTGGGTGTTCGGATTTTCTGTTTGGAAAGTTTCAAATTTTGAGCATTTCCTTTTTGATGAGAACGGAGGGTGAGTGTTTGTTCAAATTTTGTGTTGGGTTTTGATTTGTTCAATTATTATCTAAGAGCTAATTTTCATTTAGGGATTTTTTCAGGTGTGAGGGGTAGTTGCAAGTGAGATGTGTTGTCTTTTTTCCATGTGTAATTGGTATGTTAGAGTCCACAATTTACCAAATGTGGAAAATTGAAATAATGAAATTAAGGTCATGAGTTGAATTTTCATGGATTCAATCTGTTTCTTTTTCCTCAAATTTTCTTTGATTTTTTTTTTAAGAAATGGAAATTTCATGTTGAGTTCAAGAAAGATGAGCTGTGTGTTTTGTTTGAAGTGATTATATTGAATGCATTCTTTTTGTGTCTCATTTTGCTTTGTGTGTTGAAAGGTATAATTATACAATCAAGAAAATAGCAGTGACATATTGTAGACAATTATGGGTTGTAATTGCTTTGGAGGCTCAAGACTTGAGAAAAAAAAGAGTTCTGCTAATTCTCATCATGAGATAGATGGTAAGGACTTAAAACGAGCAATCTTTGTCATATTATATGTTCTGTCAACTACAATAGAAACTGAATTCCATTATTTCTGTTTGTAATTGATGCATGTTGCATAATAATTATGTTTCATTGGGGAGCTTTTTGGCCTGTCTTTGACACATGAAGTGATGAAACTTTTGAGGCTCCATTTCCAGTTTTCTAATTGGTGGAAACACATTTTAAGCCTTACCTGCTGCAAAGTTCATATATAGAAGACAAAGCTAATTTGTTTGCTTCCAAAATAGCAAGCTAGCAAGACTTCCCAAGTTTTTTAAGCATTGTATCTACTAGGTTGATTATGCTGTCCTGTTCGTTGTGTATGGCTCTTCTATGGCAGCTTAATGCTCAAGTCCATGGCATAAGGTGTAGGAGATGACTGTCATTTAACATAGATTAGGCAAAATTTTCTGCTTGACTGAATTGAATCTGAAATTTTTTTTTTTTGGGTTGGTAGTTATCTAACCCATTTGTTGAAGATTCAAAAGAATGTTACTTCTTGTATGATAGGATTTCTGAATTGTTTGATTTCCTTTATAAAAAGAAAAAAAATTGCTTCTAATTTATATTAGAGAAAGGGAATGTAAGTAAAATGTTTCCTATATATATTTCTTTCAATTTTTCATGTTTCTTTAATTTTCAATTTGTGTTTCCTTTTTTTTTTTTTTTTTAACCTTGACTTAAAGTTTTGGATTTGTTTTTCTTGGGATCTTGTTCAATTAGTAATCCAACACTGAAAAGTTATATATTTTTAGTCTCTATATTAGTTCAACCACGAAATGAAATTAATTGAATGAGAATCTTGCAGGCTATTTATTTGTTTAGTCATAGCCTTGTTAGTTTGTCAACTAAATTAGATGTAAACAATGGGTACCACTGTAAAAGCCTAAAATTGAATAGGAAATCAATTACTAAATGTTGGATTGGAAGCAATATATTGAATGAAGTTGTTTAAGCATTGTACCACTAGGTTGTTTATGCTATCCTATTTGTTGTGTATGGCTCTTCTATGGCAGCTTAATGCTCAAGTCCATGGCATCTAATGGTTCCCTCCCCTTGTTCCTTAGTTCTCTCCCTATTTGTAATTAATTTCTTCTTTCTTCTTTTTTGCTTTCTTTTTAATTTTTTGGACTGCTTTGTGCTCTTTGCATACGGTAGATTTTTATATATAAATCTTTCTTGCTAATTATATATATGATGTCCTGTTTGTTTATGTGTCCTGTTTGTTGTGTATGTCTCTTGTGCTCTTTGCATAAGGTAGATTTTTTAAAAAATTGTGTGTTTGATCCATAAAAGATTCCGACAAAGATGATGAACTCACTAGAAGATAAAATATGTTTAGATGCATGATTGGCTATTTTAGTACATCTAATGCTAAATTTGCTATATGGTTCATTGGTGTCTTTAAAAGAACGTTACGTAAATTTTTATTTAATGAATTGGCTAAAAGTTCTCATTTCAATTTCGCAGGATGTGGAAGACCAAAGGCAGCTGGCAAATGTTTGGCAAAGGACTAGAGATCTTGGTGTCTACAGTTATTAAATAGTTCTCTCTTTGGAAATTTATAATCATTTTGGCTAAGATTACTACCTGGTTTGGAATAAGGTCTGGAGTTTAAACGTGCCGCCGAAAGTCCATGTGTTTTTATGGAGAGCATGCTCCAAAGGTGATCCTCGACTTGGCGAATGGCTTGTGTGAAGAATACCAACATCTTGTTGATAGGCACTGAGTGACTTGATGGACCATCTTCTTGAGCTGATATACTATTTCTTTTGTCTCTTTGTACTACCATTTACTTGAGCCCTGACTTGGATTGGGCCTTGTTTGTATACTGTTTCTACATTAATGAAAGATTTCTATCATTTTGATCTCAAAAAAAAAAAAAAAAAAAAATGAAAAAAAAAAACTAATTATGATTAATATTACGATTGTTAGTAAGATCTATAATGAGCAAAATTTGATAAATGGTTAGCACCAAAATAATTGGTAAATACATATGGTTCTAGGTTCATAACAAGCAAAAGATGGTAATAGAAATAATCATCCTTATAATGTGAGTCATGAATGTGACCATTGGCTTTATGACGTGTTTTAGTAGTCTTGAGATACTATACTAGGTTTTTTCCCCTTATCGGCTTATTGCAAGGCTTATAAACTTAAAGAGTAAAAATAACGTCCTAGACTCTACAGACAAGTCATGAATTTTCAAATAATTCAAGCCAATTAGTGCTCCTGTACCATAAAATCTGTCACAATTTTTTCTATAACAGTTTCTAATTGAGAATACATTCACCTGAAATAAAACCTGTCACAATTTTTTCTATAACAGTTTCTGTCATAATTTTTTCTATAATAGTTTCTAATTGAGAATACATTTACCTGAAATAAAACCGATCACAATTCAATTCATAAAAGATCATATGATTGATCATACATCTTGAAATAAAATTTGTCACAACTCTTTTGGAAAATTTCTAATTGAAAATACATTCATCTAGAATAAAACCTGTCATAGTTCAATATACAAAAAAGAGGACCCTATGTTGGAAATACAAAAAGAAGATGGTTCTATGTCTATCCACCACAATTTACACATTATATAACCAAAAAATATTTGCTTCCTAATCCATTCTCTTGGACACAAAAGTTGTTTGTACATCAACTTTCTTGGAATTGTTGTAATGGATCCTACATAAAAGAATGTACAACAAAATACAAAAAATAAAATTAGAATGAACACAGTTAAAAAAAATTCAATATATTCTAATTAAACACTAAGTGGTCATACCGTAAATGATGACTGATTGGGATATATATGCATAGTAGATGATGATGTAGAAGGATATGTCACACTTGGCAAAGAGTCCTATAGATGATTGACAAAAAAAAAAAAAGAAGAAAAATAACAAAAACATCTATTACAGAACAATTTATACTAAGTAAAAAAAATCAAATACATCACATACCTGTACAAAACCTGTAGAGCACAATGTATTTGCTATAACTAACGGGTTCAACCTTGTCATCGAAGACTCCTAATTTAAAAAAGTAAAAAGTTTATTTTTAAAAATATCAGCAAATGTATGTAACAGATTGAAACTGAATATATTGTAATTGAATAACCTCAGTTTGACTTTGTTGTTGATGCACTGACTCCCAATGTGGTGTCAAGCTTGTATTTGCAACATCCCTACAAGAAGTAATTTTATAAACCAAAAATTTAAATACTAAATTAATACGACAACTCAACAAGGTCATGTAATTACCTAGAATGTTTATGTGTTGGACAATTGGTTCTCACATGGCCTGTTTCTTTGCAAATGCTACATTTTCTCTTCTTCGTCAATTGTTTTTCTTTTGGATGCTTTTGCTTCAAAGCTTTAGGCCTTCCCTTTGATGGAACATGTGGAGGGTCTCGCAAAGCAATTGGAAGATTTGATAATACTTGATTGTTTAATGTAGTATTATCAGGACTTTCTAAATCATCAACATCATGAACATCTTGCATGGCTAGAAGCTCCTCATGAACTTTTCGTAAAGTTTGTCCAAGATGCTTGTATTGCTTCTCTGATTGTGATCCTACCTCTACAACTTCCAAAAATTGAAGCATTAAACTATTTCTCATCATGGTAGAAGAAACTTGAGGCTCCACCTGTACTACATCACTAGATATGTCGTGTACAATGTGCTTCTTGGCATTAATGGTCCATCTTTCTAAAATATAATGTGATGGAAGAAAGTGCAGAAGAGATTTCTTCACAAAAACAGCTAGGATATGCCTACAAATAATACCAACAAACTCAAACAAATGGCATGTACAAATAGCTTTTGTCTCAACAATATCAAGAGATACTTCATAAAATGGACTTTCTCTCCCATGAACTACAACCCTGTATATCTTCTTCACTCCTTCTTCATGATATTTGGATGCCTTGTATTTTCAACTACAGAATAACTCTTCTTGAAATTTCATAAATATCTTTCTTGTATAAACTTTTGCTGCCTCTGCTTCCAACTTATAACATGTTTTCAAAAGTGGCACTGAATTTTTTGTCTTTACATCTTGTTCTTTCTCTTTAAGATAATGTGCATTCAAAGGTAGCTCATATTGATATACAAAATCACTTATCGTTGTGCTCAAATGAACATAATCTTTAAAAAATTTATTCATGCTTTCACTTCTTTGAGTTGTAGACATCCCGGCACAAAATGAGCTTCGTAAGTAAGCTGGAACCCATCTTTCACGCCGCATATAAAGATTTTCCAACCAATCATTATCCCCCAATTCATATTTCTCCATAATCTTACTCCATTCTAACTCAAACTCTTCAATAGTGATTGTATCATGGATGCAATGGTAAAATTCTTCCTGAAAATGTGGATATTTATTATATACATGGGACAACTGTTCTGGAACTTTCTGTAAAAGATGCCACATACACAATCTATGAGTTGCATTTGGCAATACATCTGCAATTGCCTTAGCCATAGCCTTGTCATCGTCTATTATAATTGTAGAAGAAGGATTTCCAGGCATTGCATTAAGCCAAGTCTTCAACAACCATGTATAAGATTCTGCTGTTTCATTGACAAGTAAAACACATCCAAATATCACGATGATGGTGGTTAATCCCTGTGAAAGGAACAAAAGGCATCTTATAACGATTTGTTTGGTATGTAGCGTCAAAGGTAACGACATCTCCAAAATATTGGTATGCCATTCTTGACCTAGCATCTACCCAAAAGCAATTACCCATGCACCCATATTCATCAACTTCAATTGCATAGACAAAACCTGGATTTTTACATTGACTCTCAATAAAATATTTGTACATTCCCTGAGCATTTCCATCTTAAAGCAACTTTCTTCTTTTACTACCCAAATAATTTTGAATATCAACTGGAATATATCCAACATTATAATCACCACCAGATTCTTTACTTAACACAGACATTATCTTGCTTGGGGCTATACCTGACTCATTGAGTGTATCTATAAGATTCTTTTGGGCACTTGTTATCACTCTATGCCCACGAAGCAAACCTGTACTCTTAGGGGTAAGAAGCTCATGATTATGACCCTCCACAAACTTACATACAATCCATGTATCATCAACTTTCTTTAAACCTATCATTGCTTTGCATCCCACTCTTGTTTCTTTTCGCTTTGGACCTAGTCTTTCATTGTCTTCATTACATTGACAACGAAATCCTTCCTTCGAACAAACATATTCAATTCCAACCCTTATTTTATCTTTATTTTTTCGAGTATGATTTACTCGTATACTAAAACCCTTTCGCCTTGCATATGCATTATAATATGCACAAGCAACCTCTAAGTTTTCAAATACCATATTAAGATATGGTTCTGAATGCCTATTGCATACAAAAGGTTGATTTGAATCATCCAATGACAAGAGTACATTATTTTGATCCTAGTTTAATTCTAACTCATCATGTACTAAGTCATCCACCATATCACAAAGTGAGATTGTTTTAGGTTCTTTGTTGTTTGTACTCATATTTTCAATTCAAGTAATTTTATATTTCAATATGACCTATAAAAAACAAAAGAGAAGAAAAATTCATATGCAACAATTAAAAATAGATTTAAAATTTGTGCTATTACAATACTAAACTTGCCCAATTTGGCAAACTTGTGCCATTACAATACAAGTACATTGGTACATATAATTCCACTCAATAAACTTTATTACATAAAACAGCTCCAAGTACATCCTTATTTGCACTTTGGTACAAATAGAGAGCAAATTGACATTACAAATAGGAGAACATTACAAGTAAGAGAAAATTGACATTACAAGTAAGAGAAAATTAACGTTACAAGTAGGAGTAAATTATATTTGAAACTAAAAATATTTTAATAGCTATCAAATAAATGATACCAGCTGTGTCCCAAAGTCTAAAGTTGACAGTGGAGAATTCAATAACCACAGTAAGTAAACTTGTCGGAAAGGCACCTGGTAAGAAGCAAAATTTTTCTATGTAACTGTACGTATACGGTCCGACCCTAACCCTCTATTGGGCTTCATGTATATGGCCCGCACAATTTCATAAGACCAGTCAGCCTATTTAAATCTGGGCCTAGCAGGACATTAACGATTGCCCGGAAGTTGAGCTTTGCCATGACCGGCAAGAGCTCCGTTGCTCACAATCCCATCATTTTCACAAGGTCGTCTGATCGGGCTGGCCATCGTTTGGTAATGAGCATCCCTGAGGAGATTTGTTCTCAAATGAGCTCTCTGTTCGATTTGACCGGCAAAGCACCAAGAAAGTCGTTACCGGACATACTACCAACAGCAATGGGAAAGTTCCGATGCCACTCTTGCCACTCTACTACCAAATTCCCACTTAGCAACGACGGCATTGGACCTTCTTTTCCACTATCGACCAGAACAATCATAATATCTCCACCCAACGGAGCCTATAAATAAGAGAAAGCCATGAAGAAAAGGGGGGGGGGGGGGATTGGAGAGGAGAACAAGAGGAAAAAAGGGGGGGGGGGGAATTAATGAAAGAATGAATTAGCCGAGGAGCGAGAAAGTTGTCTTTGGGCCTCAGTGCAGTGAGCCACCCATTGTAGGAAATTCTAAGCCCACCTCACAAATAAATTGTAAGCCCAAGTGAGAGTCCAGCTCAATAGTCTCTTACACGGTTGCACAATAACAATAAGCCCCTTTATTTTAGAAAATAACTTTACCCTTACAATATTAGAAAATGTAAGGAATTTGAGACAACTATTAGTCTATCATAAACTAAAATTAGATCTAAATGAAGGGTATATAAAATAAAAGAGACCAAACCAATTGCAACACAAAGACCCAGTAAGCACTCAAATGCAATGATAATTAAGGTGCAAGCATACCTCATAGAAGCACCAACAATCATAGGCAAAGCACTCAACTGAAAAGCTCTACGTCGACCAACCCCATCAGCAATCCAACCACTGAGTAGCGCTCCAACAAGGGCACCACCCAGACATGTACTCACAACTAGACCTTCATTAAAATAAATGACAACCTTTTAGGTATCAACTCTCCTAGGTATCAAATCAGCTAGTACATTTCATTTTTATCAAGAGAAAACAATGTTCTGTATCTGCAGAACATTTTTTTTAGTGGATAGTTTGAAATTTGAGTACATTTGGTGGCAACATTCACATAAAAGTTCCCATTAATAAAACACTATAATTTCCATTCATTGGTAAGTGAAGAAAAGCTCCAGCAACCCAACATACACATATCAATATTGCACCAAGTGAAACCCACATACACATATGCATATACATAAAAAAAAAATACTTTAGCAACCCAGCGTAAACTTCAAAAACCAAAATTTACCCAGTTCAAACCACAACAACAGAAATCAGAAAAAGCACAATATCAATCTTATAAGCATAATACAGCTATAGCAACCCAACAAAAACCTAAAACAAATTTTGAAACTTTCAACACAATTGTCAACTTCTTCACAGCAAGTTCCAATTCAGTATTCAATTATTATTTCCAAACTCAATCCCATCACATTGTACATCTAAAGCCAATTTATCTAACAATCCATCTAACTTAATCAAATCAATCAAACATCCCTAATTCAAAAACCAAACAAACCCCAGATCATATCAAAACCCAACACAAAATTTGAACAAACATTCACCATAATACAGCTATAGCAACCCAACAAAAACCCAAAACAAATTTTGAAACTTTCAACACAATTGTCAACTTCTTCACAGCAAGCTTCAATTCAGTATTCAATTATCATTTCCAAACTCAATCCCATCACATTGTACATCTAAAGCCAATTTATCTAACAGTCCATCTAACTTGAACTCAACATGAAATTTCCATTTCTTAAAAAAAAAAAAAATCAAAGAAAATTTGAGGAAAAAGAAACAAATTGAATCCATGAAAATTCAACTCATGACCTTAATTTCATTATTTCAATTTTCCACATTTGGTAAATTGTGGACTCTAACATACCAATCACACATGGAAAAAAGACAACACATCTCACTTGCAACTACCTATCACACCTGAAAAAATCCCTAAATGAAAATTAGCTCTTAGATAATAATTGAACAAATCAAAATCCAACACAAAATTTGAACTAACACTCACCCTCCCTTCTCATCAAAAAGGAAATGCTCAAAATTTGAAACTTTCCAAACAGAAAATCCGAACACCCAATTCGAAGTCCAAATTGGGGAAAAGGGAAAATACCTTTGAAATCGTTCTACTCATGGGGGCTCCGGGTTGTTTCCAAGCTCTGGCGAACTCTACTTCTTCAAAATCGTTCTGCTCCAGCGATCTGTGTGGCGGTGGTGGAGGTTCGGCGTGAAGGAAGAGAGGGAGCAGAGGAATGGCGTGAATCGGCGATCTGTGTGGTGGTGGTGGAGGTTCGGCGTGAAGGAAGAGAGGAAGCAGGTGTGGCGGTGGTGGAGGTTTGGCGTGAACCGGCGAGCGTGCGAGTTGGTTGTGGACGTTCGGCGTGAAGTTCTGTTTTTGTGAGCGTGAGGGAGGTTTTTGAACTTGCTATGTGCGTGCGTGAGTGATTTTGTGTGGGAGTCTTCTTTTTTTTTTTTTTGCTGCGTGGGGGTTCACGTGAAGAAAACATTGTGGGAGTGCTTTTTTTGACGTGGCGAGTGTTGATTGGCGTGGCGTAAAACATTGGTTTTACGCCACGCCCGGACTGTATGTTTTCTCCTATTATTTAAGGGGCTTTTGCTGTTTGGATTCCTTATTTTTTAGTTCAAAAATACCCATATACCCCTATATTTAAGTAGAGACAAAATTAAAGGACAATCTGATAAAAATACAACTCTAACTCTCACTAAAACATTGCCTAAAAAATAGGACTACTTCCTTATTAATTTTCAAATTGATTTATTCATTTATATATATATATATATAATTTTAAAATTAAAATTATATATATAAAATAAATAAAAAACACAGTTTTTTTTTTCTACAAAATAGGACCACTAAAAAAAAAAAAGACTCAACGCACGAGGCTAGTTATTATTATTACTATGTAAACACTAAAATCTATCCCATATCTTCCTTCTTTCCAAAAAACCTACTCATATTCTCTCTCTCTCTCTCTCTCTCTCTCACACACACACACACAGAGAATGGCAGTTAGCAAGCATAATTGTGTTGCAGTTTGGAAATCTCATGGTGAGGTGAGTAGTACATCTTAATATCTATGGTCTCTCTGTCACAGTTTCTTTTTGCTAATTAATCCAATTCCTTTTGGTGGGACTGGGAGCTCATTAATTTTGATTGCTGCGTGCTTTAACTTGTTGGCCTTCCATCCTTTTCTTGCTCAAATTCTATTATAGATTGTCCTGTTTGTCATTGTCCCCTCCACCTTGTAAGCGTTCAATTGATGAATATATATACATAGCTCCAACTGCACTCCTTGTAATTCTTCTCCTCTTTCCCAATATTTGTTGTGTATATGTTTTGTTGTCACTATTACTAGCTTTGCGCAATACTAAGTTCCGTTCGATTTTTTATTTTTAAGTTACATTCAAACTTCCCCTTATATACATAAAACATTATTCAAACTCTCCATATATTTGAATTGAAATACATCATCATATACCAACTAAACACAGTACATCATATACAAACAAATGAAATATCACCCACAATCTTCCTAAAAAATAATAAAAAAATCATCTACTCAGTGACCTAACTACGATACATAATTACAAGCAATCAGATATTAATCAACCATGGGCTCGTCTTCAATATGAACGAAAATGGAGTCGGAAGTTCTTGTGTCTATTTCATGTTTAGGTAGCTCAGAAATGGTCTTTTCGGAACAGGTATCCACTTCACAATCCAACCAATTGGCCAAGATACTATACCAAATCCAATGCACTCACCCCATTGCCCCCAATTTAATCTTTCTGTACCTGCAAACTTCTTCAAAAATTCTACCATCACCACCTGAAGGACTATGGTTATGGCTATGATCCCCAAAAACAACTTATTCCTATGTATCCCTTTAAACACATTCTTCTTCTCAAGCTTCCTTGCATTGAATTCATTGAACACTTGACAAAGGACAAAAGTATTGAAGATCAACGTGTCATTTACCTTCTCAGTCACACCAAAGATTGATTCACCTTTGAATTGCAAGGTCAGGAGGACGATAATCTGATACAAAGCTTGGGCTAAGAGATTTCTCCACATTATGTTGGTAATAAGTGGTTCAGTTCGACCTACTGGTGGCTTCATCATCAACTCCTCAGTGGGCTTCTCTGTTGCAAGAGCTAGAGCACCCAATGTGTCCATAATTAGGTTCACCCATAATAACTGAACTGCTGTTAACGGGACTTCACCAGCTGAGACAGCTGCCACAAAGTTGATCACAAGAGCAGCAACATTCACGGTGAGTTGGAACTGAATGAACTTCTGGATGTTGTTGTACACACATCTTCCCCACCTTAAAACTGTGGCAACGGAGGCAAAGTTGTCATCCAAAATGACAATATCTGAGCTCTCCTTGGCCACCTCGGTGCCCTGAATTCCCATTGAAAGCCCCACATCAGCTTCTTTCAATGCTGGTGCATCGTTTGTGCCATCCCCAGTGACTGCAACCACATGACCTTTTTGTTTCAAACATTCTACCATCAGTAGCTTGTCAAAGGGAGATGACCTTGCCATCACACAAATTTTATCAACTTTCTCCATTCTCTCCTCTTGTGTGTAGTTTCTAAATTCAATGCCTTCTACCACTGCTACACTCATGTCTTGATCAAACCTCAATATTCCACATTCAGTGGCAATAGCTTTGGCTGTGAAAACATTGTCTCCAGTGATCATTTTGATGTTCACACCTGCATTTTGGCAATCTTCCACAGCCTTCTTTACCCCTGGACGACATGGGTCCTTAATACCCACCAATCCTAATAGGGTTAGACCATCTTCTTCTATCTTCTTTTGCTCCATGTCATGTTCTTGATCTTCTTTTGAAATTTTCTTATGTGCAAAAGCAATGCACCGGAGGCTGCTGGCTGCCATACCTTGAATTCTTTGATCGAATTTCATCTTTTCACTATCATCTAGATCTTTCATAATTCCAGAAGCATCATAGTAACTTGAACACATTTTCAATATCATCTCTGCAGCTCCTTTCCAGTGCACGTGGATTGTATCGTCTATCTTTCTCCTTGTTATGACTCCGCTTCGTTTCTTCTGTGAATTGAATGCTTCAACATAAAGAATCTTATGACTTTGCGTCAATTGTTCCATTTCCAAGTTTAGCTCCTGAACAGCCCATGAAAGAATTGCTTGTTCAGTGGGACTGCCTGAGAACTCAATTTCAGACCCTGAAGTAGGCCTGTAAACACTACCGGTTGTGTTTAGAGCTACTCCTTCTCGTAGCAGTTCAAGAATATATGGAGCGATTGATGAGTAAGTAGCTGGTGCAAAAGATTCTTTCCCTAGCCAAAACTTAGTCACCTTCATTTTATTCAGAGTGAGGGTGCCTGTTTTGTCAGTACAAATGGTTGTGGCAGAGCCCATGGTCTCACAAGCAGAGAGCTTCCGCACCATTGCCTGATCAGCCATCATTCTTTTCATGGAATAAGCAAGCGTAAGTGTCACAGCCAAAGGCAAACCTTCTGGAATTGCAACCACGATTATAGTAACTGCAGCAGCTACAAATCCCACCACAGCATTTAGTATGTCATCAACCTTGGTGCTGCTGCCGTTGAACTCTTTATTTCCATTCTCATCTGTAGTATTCCCTGTGAAGTATCGAACCAACAAGACTACAAGAACTAGGAAAGCAACTGCCAAACCAACCTTACCTATTGATGAAGTTAACTTGTTGAGCCGAACTTGTAAAGGTGTTTGTTCATTGGTATCGCGGCTGATTGAGCTCATCATCTCGCCCCATATCGTGTTCATCCCAACCGAAGTGACAAGCATCCTAGCGTAGCCATCAACCACCTTAGTACCAGAAAACAAAAATGGATGACTACAATTTACTTCTACGTGGTCACTTTCCCCTGTCATGCTAGATTCGTCCACTCGCAATGAATGCCCGTCAAAGAATAGCCCATCTGCTGGAACTTGATCTCCAATCTTTAAGAAAATGACATCTCCAACGACAATTTCAAATATTGAAATCTGTTGACGCCTCCCAGCTCTTACTACTTCAATTTGGATATTGTTGCTGACTTTGGATAACTTGTCAAATTGTCTGTTTTGCCGAAAGTTACTTATGGTGGAAACAGCAATGACTAGAAATATAGCAACAAATATGCTTCCACCGTCATACCACCCTTCTTTTATTCCATTTTCTTTGATGCCAAACACAAGAGAAAGAACAGCACAGCCTAGAAGGATGAGAATGGTAAGATCCTTGAAGGCTTCCACTACAAAATGAAAGAAGCTCTTTGTGGGCGGTCTTTTGTACGTGTTTGTGCCAAAAGCCTCGTGTCGGTGAGCAATGTCTTCAATATTGCCCCGAATCCCGCTTTCAACATTGGTTTTAAGATCAGATGCCAGTCTATCAATGCCTCCATTAATTTGGAGCTTTTCAATGTTTTTCTCTTTCACAAGCTCTGTGAGAGTTTTTTGATCGATTTTTGTGAGACTTGCTTGATCAGTTTTCAACCTGTTGTCTTGATTGAGATCCAAAGTTATGAATGAATGGGAGGGTGAAATCTTGGTATTTTTATTCTTTGGTAGGGAAGTCTTGAAAAGAGATAGAAAGGTTCTATAATAATAGATGGAAACAAAAGCCGAGCGCCATCTCTTTTTGGGTTCACTAAGGGTGTTTGGTACAGCAAGTAAAGATTGAATGGACTGCAAGTTGTCTAGGATAATACTAATAGTAGGCATGGTTAGGGAAGCAAATGATGAATGTACGAAAATTTAGTAGCTTACTATAAAATAATCCCTTTAAGAAAGCAAGGAATTGACAATGTAGTAATTAGAAGGCAAGAAAAGCAAACAAATATTATTTCACGAGTAAATTATAAAAGGATGAATGAGCAAAAAGGTTTTTAGGAAATTAAAAAAAAAAATATCAAAACAAAAGAATATTACTATATATAGAGATTGGTTTATGAAATTTGTTTGGCTAACTTTATTTTATATACTTAGGTAGGTATAACTTTTTTAAAATCTCGCTTTGATTTTGTTTCGAAAATAAAATAAAATTATACGGATATAATTTTTTAAAACTTGGAAGTTGGAATGGAATAAGAGTAAAGTACTATAAGAGAATTGACAATATATTTAGTACGTAAGAAGAAAGAAAATTATGGTATTCTACGTACCCAAAATGATATAATTGTGACAAAAAATGAATGATATTATTAGGAAATAAAAGGAGCAATAATAATTAATGTATGTAAAAGAGAATGGAGTTAGCAAATATATAGTGTTTAAGAAAGAGTTGGAGCTGAAACCTGAAGAAGGAAATGGGAAGCAGAAGTAGATGATGATCTGTGGGGCTATCGGAAACCAATGGAGTTTGACAAATGTACGAAGGTTGTAGCAATTTTAGAAAGCAAAGAATTGGAGCTGGAGATGAGATGAAATGGAAAAAGGGATATGTTGCCAAAATATATAGTTGTTCGGTTCGCGTGTCGGTCAAATTTTAATCCGTGTATGACTATGATGAAACATCTATACAACTTCATTCAGCAAAAATAAAAAAAACATCTATACAACTTCTTTCAGGGTTCTCAAAAAAAAAAAGTAATACAACTTCTTGGTTGATGCGTTGCTATTGCTTTCATTTGAGCGTCGACTGAGGGTCCCTGCCACTGCCAAGCCACGCTCCTATGCCTCTCGCTTTTGCAAGTACACGGAACCTCTCATTTCATATTGTATTTAATTGGAGTTCAATGGAGTTTTCTTAGAGGAAAAGGAATGTTACGTGGCTTATTTATTTGTATTAATTAATTATTTGTGTAAGCAATGTTTATAGTGTTCAGTTGTGATTCATTCAAATTAGTTAGATTAGAACCTCAAATTTTAACTAATTTGAAATGAATCACAGCTGACTACAAACATTGCTTATACATATTCCAAAAAAAAAAAAAAAAATCAGTTAGATTAGATTAGGAATATTTTATCATGTTATGACATATTCACATAAGTTAACTTGCATTACAATTAGCTTTCTTGATAATAAATTATATGAAGCTAGTGTTTTTTTTTAGTTAGAAGTTAGTCTTGTATAAATTCAAATGTGGACAATAAATCTCTCTCTCAAAAAAAAAAAAAAAAAGGGACAATAAATAAAGATTAATTATGATTTTCCAAATTTCGTACAAATGCTTATCTAGTCTTTCTTACTTGGAGATTTAGATTTTTCTTTAAGAAAGCCTTACTTTTTTTTTCCCCTCTTAACTAAAATGGAATAAACAATTGATTTGTCCAAAAATAAAAAAATAACATAACCCCCACAAATCAATACATTACTCATTTCGTTAAAAGTAAACTCAGATCTTTACTCTGAAACACCCATAGAGCTTACGTTGGGGCAGGAAGGAGCTTCTATTACCAAAAATTTTTCTTAGAAAACGATACTATGAGTTCCTTTTATGCCAATAAGAAAATTATGATTTTTTTTTTATATAATATTTTGTCACTACCCATAAATGTTTGAATTTGTTGAAAAATATTGCCGTAGTAAGGTTCACGCAAAGTGGTCCACGTACAGTAGTTCAACTTCCAAATTCAAGAGTAATAACTTCCGCCAACCTCCAATCAAAGAGCAATAACTTCCGCCAACTTCGAAGGCACCAAATTTCAATCTTTATGAAATGGCAATTGGTACGAAAAAAATGAAGTAGATACCCCCCCCCCCCCCCACCCCAAAAAAAAAATCCTTTTCCAATTGGTTTGGGTAAGTGGATTTAGGATGGACAACTCTACCTAACCTAATCGGACTCTTACACACACAGGTTGGATTGAAAAAATCATTCAACTCGACCCATGCACACTCCTTCCTTCACGTTAGTAAAATTTAGGGTAAACTACGTATTTTGCCTCTATCCTTTACACCATATTTTAATTTAGTCTCTAACATTTCAATTGTATTAATTTGATCCCTAACTTTTCAATTCTATGTTAATTTAGTCTTTACCCGTTATCTTTTAGATGAAAATTAAGGATTTCAATTATGTCAATATGATTTCTAACCTTTTGATGCAGTGTCAATTTCTATATTGTTAAGGACTAAATTAACACAATTAAAAGGTTAGAAAATAAATTAAAATATGGTGTAAAGGATAGAGACCAAATATGTAGTTTATCTTAACATTTAAAAGGGAGGCTGAAAGTTCCAACTTTTAATATTGACTTTTCAATCTCCTTCACTCTTAACTCCACATGATTTATCATCTAGGTTGTTTTTTTTTCCTAGGTACATTTTACTCTTATTATATATTTATTTTAAAAATGTTAATTTATTATTAATATTATTATTATGACTTAGAGATTAACACATTAATTAAAATTTGACTTATGGATAAAACTTAGGTACAGTACCTTAGGGGTTGTTCGTTAGGTTCCCCTCTTAAGATTCAGTCATATGTCTACTTAACTAAAAAATACACTTCCATCCCATTAGAAAAAGTCCACATGGCAAAATCTTAAAAGAGGAACCTAATGATATAATACTTAGCTTATAGTTTTAAGAGCTCTAATACTTAGCTTTGATATAAAGTAACAATAAAATAAGTCGGTACTTAAATATTTCTTTTCAATAAGCAAACTAAAACATGGTTTGAAACGGTAGCCAGAACTTTGAACTCTGTTACTTGTTAGTTGTCCACTTGTCCCCAAGCAGCCTTTTATATTTCTCTCTCCGTGTTGTTCATCAGATCCATATCAACTTCTTGTTTTTTGCCCCCTCTTTCAAAGCTGTTTGTTTTGGAATGAATAACCACAAGGTGCAAAAACTATGAATTTTACCTAGTGTTGTCAGATATATTTTTTTTTTGTTAAGAAACTAGTGTTGTCAGATATTGGGAGTGTTAAATGCTCTAACATGCATGGTACAATTTGTTACTTCCACTTGATACGTTCAGTTTAGACTTCAAATAACAACTTGTATTTGAGTTTCGCGACTTGTTATTCTTGGAAGTTGCATTTGTACATGAAACTGGAGGTTGGGAGAGCGCGTTTTATAGTAGGTGTGCCAAATATTAATTGGACATCTCACCGTACACATATGTTTAGAGAATTATCATAGGTTATTTAGCATTAAGCACATTAAACACAAAAAATCATACTTTTGTGTCAAATCTCAATTTTTTTTACAACATGCTACAATGCCCTTTTACTAGATGTTGTAAACAATTTATTCTTAATTATCTTTTAATATGAGAGAGAGAGAGAGAGAGAGAGAGAAGGGGGCTTTGAGGTTTAGAGAAATTAAATTAAATTTTATTAGTTGTTTATATTATTTTAATGTGTTGTAATGATAAAATAGAATATTTGATGCAGGGTGTCTTGTCAAATGCTATATTAAAGTGGCAAAAGTAGTTTTTTATGTGTCATATTAGTACTAGTGTGTAGCCCGTGCATATGTACGTGTACAATTAAAAATAATCACAATTATACTAATCAAATTATATATATATTTTTTATAGAAGAGGTATGGTATTTGCTTACACTTTTTTTAAACCACACATTTTTAAAATATGTAATGGTTTCTCATATATATATATATATATATATATATAATTTAGAATTTAATTGGTTTTAAACTCTTCAGTTTTTGCACCAAATAATTCATTTGTCACAAAAATTAAAAACTTAGATGGACATGTTGCGGAAAATTAGATTCCAATTGAAATCAAATTTAGAATCTAATTAAATTTGGACTCTTAGATTTTTACACTCCATAATTCACTTGGCACAAAATTGAAAACTAAATAGGACATGTGACGCAAAATTGAGAATCTAATTAGGTTTTCTCTAAGTTTTGGATATATATATATATATATATATATTTATTTGGCATAGTACAACTGATGCTAGTGTTTACATCATCACTATAGCTCATG
This sequence comes from Lithocarpus polystachyus, assembly GCA_033629205.1. Lineage (NCBI taxonomy): Eukaryota > Viridiplantae > Streptophyta > Magnoliopsida > Fagales > Fagaceae > Lithocarpus > Lithocarpus polystachyus. The sequence continues at coordinate 409,737 of CM066167.1, read as the reverse complement.
CCAAATTTATTTGGCACTTGACACATCTTATGGAGGTGTTTTTTGTATTTGGTGTGCTAAATGCTAACATTTTAGTATTTAGCACTCAAGGATATATAGTTTAAAAGGAGATCAATCCAAAGGATGATATAATTAAGAAATGTATATGTCTGGTTAGCTTGAGTTTATTTATTTAGTTTTTAGTTTTTATGTACAATTCTTTAAAACTTCATTTTTTTTCATTTTGTTCAGATATATTTTTGCACACTTTTAATAAAAGCTTTTTTTTTTTTTTAATAAAAAAACTAGATAAGTTAGTTCCCACACTGGTCAATGGGAATTCAAGAAGATAAAATCAAACACGACGAACACGGTACATCCTCATAATTCAAAACTGATATGTGAAATCGGCAGGCTCTCTGCCTGTCGGCTGCACATGGATTCGTGGAACCCCCACGACCACGAACATTCAGAGATTGATCACATGAATAAGGTTTTATAGATCTTTTAAAATAGCAGCAGACAAACAAAAGTGCAAGCTGCCAACACGTTTTTTTTAAACCGTTTTCTAACCCAACACGTCTTTATGGGTTTTTTTAGTACAGCCAATATCAGTTATTCCATTCTCCTTATTTATCTGTTGTTTTGTTACTTGGAGAAGTCTTAACTCTTACGTAATTTTTCTTTTATTCTAAAATTTCTTCAAATGTCAGGGTTAAGTTTCCAACCTAGTATCCACGTAAGGGTCGTCAATGGGCCGGGTCGGCCTGGCTCGGCCCATGTTTACTTGGGGGCACAATGGGCTGGGCATAATGGACTATTAACTAGTTAATGGGCTGGGTCGGGCTGGGCTGAAAGAGAAAACCTCAGCCCATGACCCTGCTCATGGGCAATGCCCATTTTGTCTTTAGCGAGTTGGGCTATTGGGTTGGGCCTAATAGGCTATCCATGGGCTTGTATTAGCATATTATTTTATTATTTTTATAAGGAAAGAATCAATTTTTTATAAGGGAATAATCAATCTATTTTTTTAAAGGAAAGAATTAAAGAATTTGATACTTAATTACAAATTTTTTTACAGTCAAATCTATTTAATTTTTTTATTAAGGTTTTAAATAGTTTTTTATTTTTATCTTTTATAAAAAAAAATGTCAAATGGTTAATTCAAAATGGCTAGACTACTAGAAAAATATATATTTAATAAACTAAGTTTAGCACAATTACTTTGAGTATCTTAATGGTTGAGAGAGTTCTCTTAAGAAATTCCTCTATAATATCTCAAGATCAATCCTTTATACACTTTCTATATATTTTTGTTATGAATTACGATTTGGGCCATTGAGTTTCTGGGCCGGGCTATAGGTCGTGGGCTATTTGATGACCCTTACATCCACATCATTGGAGTTAAATTTTTAGCAATTTAGCTGTATTAAAAGTTATTTTATCTATTTTACCTACACATGTGCTGCAGCAGTGGATCTATTTTAGCTTTCAACACAATAAAATAATATAAATATTACAATAAAATAATATATTTTCTACAATAAAATAATATATTTTATTACCCAAAAAATATACACTACACCACCACAACCACCTCTACCATCAGCCACAGCCACAGTACAGCCACAACCACAACCACAACCACAACCACCACCACCAGTAGTCCACAGCAGAAGAAAAAAAAAAAAAAAGGTAGCAAATATCGGCGACGAGTAGTCCACGGCAGAAAAAAAAAAAGAAAAAAGAAAAAGAGAGAACAGATCGGTGATGAGTAGTCCACAGCAGAAAAAAAAAAAAAGAAAAAAAAAGAAAGAGAGAACAGATCGGCGACGAGTAGTCCATAGGAGACGTGGATCGGCGGCTTGGGGCTTGGGTCGGCTTGGGTCGGTGACATTGAGGCCGGTGGAGGCGTGGGACGGCGGCTTGAGATGACGACATGGGCCGGCGTGGGCCGACGAAGCAGAGAGTAGATAAGGGAGAGAAAAGAAAATGAGAAGGAAGAAGGAAGAAGAAGAGAAGCCGGAGAGAGAGAGAGAGAGAAAAAGAAGGAAAGAGAAATATTTTTTAAATGAAATAAGAGAGAGAAAGTTAATAAAATAATGTTTTTTTTAGCTCTTATGAATAGTGCATATCTAGTTAGCAATGGAGCTAAAAAATATAAGTTTAGCTCCACTGCTACAGCAAAAATTTGATGTTTGAGAAGCTATATTATAGCAATATAACAATATAAGAGCACTGTCACTATTATGAGTGCTCTTAGAGCAAAAAATGTAAAAAATACTCCACTTTTATGTCTCAAAATACTATTTTATTTATTTTACGTAGTCACGTAATATTACACACCTTAAATTTCATTCTTTATTTTACATCTCATTCCATTAAAATAATAAACCCAACCCCACACCAACAGTCCAACACTATGACAGTGGCTAAACAGCCCAATCCCAGCCAAAAGTACACCCAGCCACAACAATCACACCCGGCCAGCAAATTCAGCCATCGCCATAAAACCCAAAACCAAACCCACCAACTACAACACCGATGACCCTCCATAGCCACAACAACCAAGCCACAATCACCGCAACAACCCAAAATCTCAGATCGATCACCACCGAAACCCAAATCGTAACCTAACGACCTAAATTGCAGCCCACACATCGTGCTCCTCCACAAATCAAAACCCAGACCCATACAACCATCCTCGTACTCCTCCATTGTCACCACCACGACCTAGAGTTACCTACCGTTGTTCTAAACCAGAGTGTGAGTGAGGAGAGAAACAGAGACAAACAAAGAGCGGGAGGGGAGAGAGTGTGTTTGTGTAAAAGATAAATCAAATATATAAGAAGAAATAATGGATAGAGCTCCTTTAGCTGGGATGTTTTAATCCTACTACTAGTGGGTAGCAAATTTTTTTGCATCTTGTATTTCTGGATGTGGGGTGATTTTGAGAGTTTTTGGAGTTTTTGAGAATGCATTTTTATATTTTTCATTCATATTCATGCTCTTTAAAAAGAGTAATGTTAGTTCATCAAAAAAAAAAAAAAAAAAGAGTAATGTTCGGACTCATTCAATAGTTCACTATTAATTAAAATTTCAATTTTTCATTTCGTTCTTTAAAACTTTTTTATGAATTCTAAATCTCTATCATGAATATTTTATATCTATAATTTGAGGATTTAAGGTGTTCAAAGGTTTGGTGCTTTATTTGTTACCATGTTGTAAACACCATATTTTATAACCAACAACAAAATTTCTAGGCTGAGGATTTTTTTTTTTTTTTTTTGAAAACAGGTTGAGGATGAAATGTTCATTTCACACATCGAATGATAAATTCGTCATTCTATTACATGCTCATAATTTTTCCTTTTTTTTTTTTATAAAATTAAATTTCATATCCGACTTAAAATAGAAATTTGCATCATAGAAGGCCATTATGGAATTCGATGTCAAAGTGGTCATTTTCTTGGTGTAAATTAAAATTTTTGATCAAGTTATATTAAAGAATGATTTTTATAATTGCATTATATTGAGTCATTATGAAATTTTAGTGACAAAACGATCACTTTCTAGGTGAAAATTCGAGTTTTAATCAAGTCATGTAAAAAAATGATTTTCATTGGTTGATCAAATCGTGAAATAATGATCTTCTACTCAAGTTTTATTACATAACTTGAGCGTACACAACAAACTTGGAAAAATGCAAGATTACGGATTACCATAATGTGCTTTGCAAAACCCGATTTTGCCACAATGGAATCTTTCAAAGAACTAGCTAAAAGAAAACTCAAATACCTTTGACAACTAGTTTAAGTAAGTTTCATTGGCCATGATAGGGGAGGAAGAAAAGCTCAAATCTAAACCCGTATCTCTCATTTGTGTTTTTTTCTTAGTTACTTGGAATTTCCAACAACTTATATTTTGTGTAAACTTATATATGTGATCGAAATGCTAGCAACTTAGTTTACAAAGCCTTGAGAAATTGGGCCAAAAACTAAGTTAATAAGCTAGCCCCTTATGGCCTAGACCATGCAAGGCCCAGAAATTGTTTTTTTTTTTTTTTTTTTTATCATATAAACAAATCCAATAAAATGGACCAAAAGTGGAATTGAAAGTAAAATTAATGTGAAATTTCAAGGTCTATCACAACCTCTCATGATATATATGGCTAATAAACTGCATCATTGTTACAAATTCATATGGAGTTTCGATTGAGCACCCATACTTGTGGTTTAGAATCTTGACATTGAAATTGATAGAAGGTAAATTTTCTCTTTAGAATCATGTCTATCCTCCTTGAGACTTCAACTACTTCAAGTCCTTTTTGTTTCACCCACATGAATTCTGGCATCACCATAAATTCGTCAAATTGACAATAAGATCCGAAAAGCTAATCACTCACCGAATACAATTATTCCTGCAAATCATAACCATTTGATCCAAAAATCAAAACTAAAAATCATTTACATACGCAGAAGGAAAATCAGGAATGAAACAAAATTTCACCCCTATAGAATGCAATATAGAAAGAGAAACAGAGACAGATAAATTCGTAAGAAACAAAACATGCAAGAGCAAGTTAACAAAGGATTGAGACTTGAAGAAACTCCTAAAGAACCAAAAGAGAACCATAGAGCTTAAATAAGGTACCACTACCACTAACCTAGCCTTTATCCCAATACTTCCACTTGCAACATTTACAAACCACTAGCTGACTTGCTGCCAAATGCCAATACTCACAAGTAGAATATATTTTATATTAAAATTTTATTATTTAATTGATATTTAAATATATAGAAGGTCTCAATTTAGTACTCATCTTAGGCCCAAAATACATAGAGCTTTCTTTGCCATTGATTTGACAGAACAAAGACAAAGTCGTGCAGTTGAAGAAGAACCATCGGTTGAGGGCTACGATAGCATGCATGGGTTCTAAAGGTGGTGAAAGCTTCTACTTATGGATGTAATACATACCTGTAGGCTCTGTTAACCAAAATAAAAGCAATTATATAAAGGTAATTAAATAAAATTAGAAGCAAGAAAACCTTGTGCGAAGTCCTTCCATCTACAACTCGACCTTGGTTTGCATCTCTCACATAGCAGCTGTGTTGGTGCCTCTTCTTTCTCCCTTTAAACCTTCTTCTCTCTCCAACCTTAAACACTTGAAAATGTTTTTCAGAGCATTCTTAGAAACGCAACCAAACAAACACTAGGATATTTTTTTTTGTAATGTTTTGGGCAATTGAAATATTTAAAAAAAAATTTTGATAACAATAATTGTTGGTCAAGTTTAAATTGTTTTTTGGTTGACTGTAAAATAAAGACACTTCTAGTAGAAAATTGTTTACAATTAATTTCATTTGCCATAAAAAAATTTTCTGTCTCACCAAAAACTCATTAACCGAAACTCCATTCCTCCCCCATTGTCGGCCACCCAACTACTAATGTCCTTGGTCTCTAGTTGCTAATCACTATTTTTTTATTCTAAAACTATCTTTTAAAAAATTATACATGTACTTGGGAGATGAGAAAATGCAGAGAAATAGTAAAAACAAATTTCATAGTATTTTTGAAAATGCAACCAAACACTTAAAAATATTTTACAGTTAAAAAATATTTTCCATCAAATCAAACCTAACCTAAAACGAACGAAACCTTAGACATGCATTCACATTAGCTCATAAAAATAGCATGATGCCCGTTTAGCCAATGAAGCCCAAATAAACACCCACGCCTATTAATGAACCTGCAAAATGAGATTCTGCTTCACTGCTTGTCCAAATTTAGGAGGCACCATAGCTTATGTATTTCATTTGCTTATTCATTTCTTCAAAACAATTTATTCATTTATTGTCATGGCTCTCTCTATCTCTCCCACTCTCTTGTTTCTTCTTTTCTCTCTTAGGCTATGTTTGGCAACATGTAAAGTAATTTTTGAGTGTAAAATATTTTTAGTTGAAAATATTTTATGAAAAGGAAAACATTTTCATATGTTTGGTTGTGTTCTAGGAAATATGTTTAAAAAATATTTTTGGTGTTTGGTTCTCCAATTTAAAACATTTTCCAAAGAAAATGTCAAAAAATACCTATAGTACAATTGGATTATACTTTTCAATGGATTGATTGATCAAATCAGTGGATCAATTATAATTTTCAATTTCTGACATACAAAAACAAATCAATTGCAATCTAGGAACAAATCATTGTTATTACCTCAATCAAATCGTGAAAAAAAAAAAAAAAACTACACTATATGTTAGGTTCTAAGGAATTAAGAACTAATGTATTAGAACTTCAATTTGTAATGTTGGCAAACCATGATCAAAACAATCTTTAGTCTTGTTGTAGACTTGCTCAAAGTATGGCCTTTTTTATGTAAAGTTGGAATCGAGTTAACTGCAAAATTTACTGTGCACTTCTGCCTGACTCGATCGATCGAGAATTAGACTCAACTGTTCGAAAGTCGTGCAGATTGTTTTTCTGCAGAATTTTCCAACTCAGCCCTAGCCTATTTAATGTATAGGGTTTTATGTTTTGCCCTAAGTATATAAGGGAAAACCCTAGCCACGTTTTTAGAGTTTTGAATGCTGTGTTTGTGAATCTAATTGTTAGATCTAGAGGTGTTTACCTTTACATACACTTAGGGTTTCCAAACTCTAGATTCATGTTAAGAGATTGGTAATGTCAAGAGATTGGTAAATCATACAGTTGCAGAACAAAAGAGTTTCAAGATATACAAGCAGGTGTGCTTGTGCTTTGCTAAGAATTCAAGGAAAGAAGAAGTCCATGGTCTCGGAGCTGTCACGTGGTCGTGGTAGTAAGTTTCCTACAGGCAGGTAGCAATAGGATGTTAGTGGTCTAAATCTCCATTATGTAAACTTCGATTCTTTTATAGTGAATTCGTTTTACCTTGAGGATAGTTAGGTTAAATCCTCCCCAGATTTTTTACCGGTTTGGTTTTCCTGGGTCATCATATCATGTGTTCTTTATTATATCGCACCTTTGCATGATATGATATATTTATGTTAACCTAGAATTGTTTAATTTACCTAAGTTAATCACTTGGCTAAATATCTAGGTTAATTTGTTTGGGTTTAAGAGGTCTAAACAACCTTACACTATAAATGGGAACAATCCCTAAAAACCCCAGATCTTTATTAGAGAATGTGGGTCTTGAGTGAAAAGAAAGGAGGACGATGGGTCGGTGGAGGAAAAGGGCTGGATCGATGGAGGTGGGTTGAGGGAGGAAGAGGGATAGATCAATGGAGGTGGCGGTGGATGACAATCTACCCAAACTACCTTCACTGGTGGTGGGGCTTCCATGCATGACGGCAGGCTGTGTGTCGAGGACGACAATCTAGACTTCACCAGCGGGGCTGCGAGTCACAAACGACAATCTGGTCTTCACCGGTGGGGATGTGTGTCACAGATGACGATCTAGTCTTCACTGGCATCCAATCTTTCCATCCTTTGGCTTGGTCTTGGTGTGACTCGTGAGGGATGAGACTAAGAGTGAGGAGAAATTTTTTTTTCAAGGAGTGTAAATGGTTTGAAGGTAAAATCAGTTTGTAAAATATTTTATAAGTGTGGGTGGGTTATTTTACGGTCAAACACATTAATTTTCAATTTGACCTTATTTTCCTAAGTTGCCAAACACCATCACTGGTGTAAAACATTTTCCAATTTTCCTTTATACCCAAAACAAACACAGCCTTATTTTCCAAGCTCTCCTCTCTCATGGTCCATGCTGTAAGTGGTTTTCTTTTAACACAATGCAAAGGTAGCTTCAACTACACTTAGGAAGGGTCTTGGAAAATTTTTGGTAGAATATCTTTTTAGCAATGGATCCGGCAAGACCTTTGGTGGGTCTCAATTTGCTATAATTCAGGTGCACCTTTTGGTTCTGGAAGAGAGACTATGATCAGTGGGTGGGTAATTTGCTGTGATTTAGGTGGGAGGAAGAGAGAGACTATGAGTTGTGGTTTGTAGGATTGGTGGCAGTGGTATATGTTGTGGCTAGAGAGGTTTGCAGGATTGGTAGAGGTAACAGAGAAAGAGATGAGATAATTTGGGAGAAATAATAAAATTAGATGAGGAAATAATATTTTAATAAAAATAGAGAATAAACTAGATAATCAATTATAGGTGTTTCAAGAAATTATTAAATAAAATAGAAAAAAAGTAAGTTTTTGTTTTAAAATAGACAAATTTTTTCTTGTATAAAGTATAAACTGATGTAAATGCTCTAAAGATCCTTTCTATTTGTTTAGGTTCATAACACATAGCTTCAATTGTTGTATAACTTTCCTCATCCATGTCAATGTTTAGCAAGTAATAAGTAATAACTATTCTTGGTGTTACGATTTAGGGTTCGTTTGGTTGGGAAGATGAAAAAGTGAGGAGAGAAAATTGAAAGGGGATGAAAAAGTGGGAGAATAGAAAAATTTCAGTTTTCTCTCGTGATGTTTGGTCGGAGAGGTGAAAAAGTGAAGGAATGAAAACATTTTCGTTTGGTTGAGAAGAAAAATGAAAGGCTGAAAAATATGGTTTGTATAAATTTATTGTCATACCTATATTAAAATAAAAAAGAAACAACTTAGCACCAAAAAAAGATGAACAAAAAAAAAACCAAAACAAATAGGAAAAAAAAAAAAAAAAGAACGATGACCACCAAAAGAAATGCCAAAAAAAAAAAAAATCCAAATGAGAAGTAATAGAAAAAGACAAAAACCAAAGAAGAAGAAGAAGAAGAAAACCAAAGAAAAAGAAAAAAAAGAAAAGAAGAAACAAAAAAAAAAAAAAAAAAAAAAAAAGAAGAAGAAGGAAAAGAATTGAAAGATGGGTAAAGAAAAAGAAAAAAAGAAAATGAACTCGTGCGAAATGTTCACATGGGCATTTTCGTCTTCACAGTCATAGAACTATTCTTCTATGTTTTCTCTCCAGTTTTCTTCTTAATTTGGGAAGAGAACATTTTAGTGGACCCAAAAAAAAAAAACGTGTGAGCTTCACTAGTTTTCCCTTTTAAAATCCATCCAATCAAACACTCCAAAAAATCACTTTCTCTCCCCTTTTCCGTCCCCTTTTTTCCATCCCAAAAATCCATCTAATTAAATGGACCCTTAAATTTAAGTTACATTCGAACAAATTGTTCTTTAGATATGAAAAACAATAAATTAATAAAATATTTTTATTAATATTATGACATTAAATACTTGCATATTTCTAATGCTACGATATGAATTAAAAAAAAAATTACAAAGCATCAAAGTTTGGCTTAGGAAGCCAAGAGAATGCATTTTGAGAAAAGACCTAAGGAAGAACCGCAGTTGAAAGGATTTTGCACAGATTTGGAGGTGTTACACTTCCCAGTCGCTTGTTGCTTTCCATGGGATAAGTCTGGTGCAAAATCTTCTGTAAAGGTGCGCTCAACTATGGGGTTTTACAGGTATCCACTTGACAATCTAACTGATTGGCCAAGACAGTACTGCAATTCCGATGCATGCACCCCATTGCCCCCAATTCAACGTTTCTATATTTGGTAAGTTCTTCAAAAATTCTACCATAACCACTTGAAGGACTATCTTTATGGCAGTGATCCCATAAACAACTTGTTCCAATGTATCCCTTTAAAGAAGTTCTACTTCTCGAGCTTTCCTGCAAAGAAATGACATGTTAACGTGTATAGAGTTGTGGGCTTTAGGCCCAACTAGTTTACTTGTAGGGCACACTTAATTACTTGTACAGCACACATCTTGTACTACACTCTTACTTGTACTACACTCATATGCCTCTTATATAAAGGCACACTCATGTATATTCTTGGATAGAGAAATACAATACAGTTATTCAGTATTTCTAACATGGTATCAGAGCCACTGCTCTGACCCTTTTCTTAGCAGTCTTGTCCTTATTGGTGTTGCTCCATTTTTAACATCGCTTCCGCCGTCACAGCAACTGTCGCAGCCTTTCACCGTCGAACCTTCGACATCTTCTAGCCGTCGTCCTTAGGTTCCGGACCTGCAGCAGCTGCCGTTGAGGAGTTTCACACCACAAAGACCACTGCCCTTTGCATCACCGCCGTGAATATTGCTCCGATTTATTTTATCAAGGCACCACTGAGATCGTCTTGCCCCGATCTACAAATCCGTGGAAGCCTCGAAGCCATCGGAGACGGCACGCGCCCCCACGCGCCTCCCAAAGGTTCTGCTCCGCAGCTTACGCGCCTCACGCGCCACTGCACAGCTCGGTTGGAGCACCACGCGCTCCCACGCGCCGTGTCTACAACTCCATGCGCCCTACGCGCCTCAAGTCTCCTACTGACGTCAGCCCTTGCTGACGTCATCACGCCACGTCATCTGCTGACGTCATCGTCCACGCATCTGCTGACGTCATCGTTGACTAGACCGTTGACCCGCGTTGACTCGACCGTTGACTGGGGTTGACTTTGACTTTGACCAGTTTGACCGTTGACGTTTGACCTGAGTTGACTTTTTGCAGTCCAGGTGCTCCTTACCCAATTTTTCACGTAGATTTCATTTTTGTAGTCCATTTTTGCATATTTTGCTTCTAAATGAAGAATAAGGACAGGTCCTCTTCCTTTTGGAACAATCATCGCCGAAAATCCAACAAACGTTTTTGCAATTTTTGCAAACATTTTGGCCATAATATTGAGACTTGCTATCAACGCAACAAATCAGCAGTTCGTTTTCTGTTGCTACTGTTGCTACTACTGAGAGTGTCCAACCAATGGCTCCCATCACTACACAGTCTCAATCTTCTGGATCCACTTTCACCATTTCCAGAGATGACCTTATAAACATCATCGCCAATGTCATTCGTATGGTTGGTAATGCATCTTATTCCTCTTCTCTCTCAGCTTTATCTGATATGTCTCCTTCCTCTTGGCTAATGGATTCTGCTTGTTGCAATCACATGACACCTCACTCATCCTTATTTTCTGAACTTCAACCTGCACCACACCCTCTTAATATTCGCACAGCCAATGGTTCCATAATGTCTGGTCATAATATAGGTTCTGTTTCGACCTCCAATCTCTCAGTTTCTGGGGTCTTTAATGTTTCTGACCTTTCTTACAATTTATTTTCTGCGGGAAAATTAGCTGAGTTGGGTTATCGCATTATTTTTTATTATTCTGGGTGTATTGTGCAGAATCCGAGGACGGGACAGGAGCTTGGGACCGGTCCTAGAGTTGGACATATGTTTCCCGTGGACAACCTTCGTCTTCCACTTGTTGCTCCTATTTCTGTTGCTTCAGCCGCTGCAGTTTCTTCTACTCCTTCCCTTACACTTTGGCATGCCCGACTTGGTCACGCATCTTTCTCTCGGGTACAACACTTGGCTTCTAGAGGTTTGTTAGGCTCAGTGTCCACAGAAAATTTTGATTATGTTTCATGTCAATTAGGAAAACAACTAGCTTTGCCTTTCAATACTAGTGAATCAATGTCCACTGATATCTTTGACCTAACTCATTCTGATGTTTGGGGACCTTCCTCTGTTTCTAGTATTGGTGGGTCTCGATATTTTGTTGTCTTTGTTGATGATTATTCCCGTTATAGCTGGATTTCTCATATGAAACATCGTTCTGAATTATTGCAAGTATATTCTAATTTTGCAAAAATGGTTGAAACTCAATTTTCCAAACGTATTAAAATTTTTCGATCTGATAATGCTCTTAAATACACTCAATATGCTTTTCAAGTTGTTTTGCATTCCTATGGCACTGTTCATCAACTAACTTGTCCAGGTACCTCTCAGCAAAATGGTAGAGCCGAACGAAAACTTCGTCATATTCTTGACACTGTTCATGCTCTCCTTCTCTCTGCCAAAGTTCCTGCTCCTTTTTGGGGCGAAACTGCACTTCATGCTGTTCATGCTATTAATCGTATTCCCAGTCCTATCATCCAAAATCAAACTCCATATGAACGCCTTTTTGGGTCATCTCCAGATTATCATCACCTTCGCTCCTTCGGTTTTGCCTGTTTCGTTCTTCTTCAGCCACATGAGCATAACAAACTTGAACCTCGGTCAAGGCTTTGTTGTTTTCTTGGCTATGGCGAAACTCAAAAGGGGTATCGGTGTTATAACCCTGTTTCTCATCGTCTTCGTGTCTCCCGCAATGTTGTCTTTTGGGAACATCGCCTCTTTGTCGAGCTCTCTCACTTTCGTGCCTCCCTATCTTCCTCCTCTGTCTTAGATCTTTTTTCAGATGAGGCTCATATTCCTTCTGTCGCTGCTCCTGATCCTCCTGTAGTTGCTCCTGATTCTCATGTAGACTTCTCTGTCCAACCACCAGATATCATTGATCCCTTTCCTAGTTCACCCTTTAATGAACATGTGGAAGATGAACAGGTTGAAGACGAGCAACCCAACCCTAACCTTGAGCTTGGGTCCCTTACTCCTGCTCTGCCTGAAGATCTTGCACAAGACATTCCACCTCGTCACTCAACTCGGGTAAGATCCATTCCTGCACATTTACTTGACTATCATTGTTACACTGCCCTTGCTACACTGCACGAGCCTCACACCTATCGTGAGGCTTCCACTGACCCTTTATGGCAAATTGCAATGAAAGAGGAACTTGATGCATTATCTAAAAACCATACTTGGGATTTGCTGACTCTCCTCCTTGGGAAATCTGTGGTTGGTTGTAAGTGGATCTACAAGATTAAGACTCGCTCTGATGTGTCCATTGAGCGCTACAAGGCTTGTCTTGTTGCAAAAGAATTTACACAGGAGTATGGGATTGATTATGAAGAGACCTTGCTCCGGTTGCACGTATCTCATCTGTTCGTGCCCTCTTAGCTGTTGCTGCTGCCAGTAAATGGGACCTTTTCCAGATGGATGTTAAAAATGCACTCCTCAATGGGGATTTAAGTGAAGAAGTTTATATACAACCTCCTCCTGGTCTCTCTGTTGAATCAAACATGGTTTGTCACCTTCGACATGCACTTTATGGCCTTAAACAAGCTCCACGAGCTTGGTTTGCCAAATTCAGCTCTACCATCTCTCGCTTGGGTTACATGGCCAGTCATTATGATTCTGCCTTATTTCTTCGTCGCACTGACAAAGGCACTATTCTACTTCTCCTGTATGTGGATGATATGATCATAACTGGTGATGACCTCAGTGGCATTCAAGAACTCAAGGATTTTCTCAGTCAGCAATTTGAGATGAAAGATCTTGGACATCTCAGCTACTTCTTGAGTCTTGAAATCACTCATTCTATAGATGGACTTTATATTACTCAAGCCAAGTATGCATTTGAACTCTTGTCTCGAGCTGGACTCACTGATAGCAAGACTGTTGACACTCCAGTTGAGCTTAATGCGCATTTGACTCCCTCAGGAGGGAAACCATTGCCTAATCCCTCCCTTTATAGACGCTTGGTTGGCAGCCTAGTTTATCTTACTGTCACTCGTCCAGACATTTCATATGCTGTTCACCAAGTGAGCCAGTATCTGTCTGCTCCACGATCGACTCACTATGCTGCTGTTCTGCGCATTCTTCGATATCTAAAGGGCACTTTCTTCCATGGTCTTTTCTACTCTGCTCAGTCTCCTCTTATTCTCCGTGCATTTTCTGATGCTGATTGGGCAGGAGATCCCACTGATCGCAGGTCCACCACTGGTTATTGCTTTCTTCTTGGTTCTTTTCTGATTTCTTGGCAAAACAAGAAACAAACTCATGTGGCCCGCTCCAGTTCTGAAGCAGAATATCGTGCCCTTGCTGATACCACATTTGAGCTCCTTTGGCTACGATGGCTTCTTAAGGACTTAGGTGTGTCCACATCCTCTGCTACTCCTCTTTATTGTGACAACCAGAGTGCCATTCATATTGCTCACAATGATGTCTTCCATGAACGGACTAAACTCATCGAGATTGATTGTCATTTTATCCGTTTTCATCTTGTCCATGGTGCTCTCCAGCTCTTCTCCATCTCCTCCAAAGATCAACTTGCAGATATCTTCACCAAGTCACATCCTAAAGGACGCCTTCGTGATTTAGTTGACAACCTCAAGTTGGTCTCACATCCATCTTGAGTTTGAGGGGGGCTGTTAACGTGTATAGAGTTGTGGGCTTTAGGCCCAACTAGTTTACTTGTAGAGCACACTTAATTACTTGTACAGCACACATCTTGTACTACACTTCTACTTGTACTACACTTCTACTTGTACTACACTCATATGCCTCCTATATAAAGGCACACTCATGTATATTCTTGGGTATATTCTTGGATAGAGAAATACAATACAGTTATTCAGTATTTCTAACATGAAATATCACCCACAAGCTTCCTAAAAAAAAATCATCTACTCAGTGACCTGGTCACCTGGCTACAATACATAATTACAAGCAATCAGACACCAATCAATCTTGGGCTTTCTTCAATATGAACGAAAATGGGGTTGGAAGTCCTTGCATCTTTTTCATGTTTAGAAAGCTCAGAAATGGTCTTTTCGAAACAGGTATCCACTTCACAATCCAACCAATTGGCCAAGAAACTATTCCAAATCCAATGCACTCAACCCATTGCCCCCAGTTCAACCTTTCTGTACCTGCAAACTCCTTCAAAAACTCTACCATCACCACCTGAAGGACTATGGTTATGGCTATGATCCCCAAAAACAACTTGTTCCTATGTATCTCTTTAAACACATTCTTCTTCTCAAGCTTTCTTGCATTGAATTCATTGAACACTTGACAAAGGACGAAAGTATTGAAGATCAACGCGTCATTTACCTTCTTAGTCACACCAAAGATTGATTCACCTTTGAATTGCATGGTCAGGAGGACGAAAATCTGATACAAAGCTTGGGCTAAGAGATTTCTCCACATTATGTTGGTAATAAGTGGTTTAGTTCGCCCTACTGGTGGCTTCGTCATTAACTCTTCAGTGGGCTTCTCTGTTGCAAGAGCTAGACCACCCAATGTTTCCACAATTAGATTCACCCATAATAACTGAACTGCCGTTAATGGGACTTCACCAGCTGAGACAGCTGCCACAAAGTTGATCACAAGAGCAGCAACATTCACGGTGAGTTGGAACTGAATGAACTTCTGGATGTTGTTGTACACACATCTTCCCCACCTTAAAATTGTGGCAACGGAGGCAAAGTTGTCATCCAAAATGACAATAACTGAGCTCTCCTTGGCCACCTCGGTGCCCTGAATTCCCATTGAGAGCCCCACATCAGCTTCTTTCAATGTTGATGCATCGTTTGTGCCATCCCCAGTAACTACAAGAACATGACCTTTTTGTTTCAAACATTTTACTATCAGTAGCTTGTCAAAGGGAGATGACCTTGCCATCACAAGAATTTTATCAACTTTCACCATTCTCTCCTCTGGTGTGTAGTTTCTGAATTCAATTCCTTCTACCACTGCTCCACTCATGTCTTGATCAAACCTCAATATTCCACATTCAGTGGCAATAGCTTTGGCTGTGAAAACATTGTCTCCAGTGATCATTTTGATGTTCACACCTGCATTTTGGCAATCTTCCACAGCCTTCTTTACCCCTGGACGACATGGGTCCTTAATACCCACCAGTCCTAATAGGGTCAGACCATCTTCCTCTATCTTCTTTTGCTCCATATCATGTTCTTGATCTTCTTCTGAAATTCGCTTATGTGCAAAAGCAATGCACCGGAGGCTGCTAGCTGCCATACCTTGAATTTTTTGCTCAAATTTCATCTTTTCATCATCATCTAGATCTTTCATAATTCCAGAAGCATCATAGTAACTTGAACACATTTTCAAAATCATCTCTGCGGCTCCTTTCCAGTGTACATGGATTGTGTTGTCTATCTTTCTCCTCGTTATGACTGCACTTCGTTTCCTCTGAGAATTGAATGCTTCAACTTAAAGAATCTTACGACTTTGCGTCATTTGTTCCATTTCCATGTTTAGCTCTCTAACAGCCCATGAAAGAATTGCTTGTTCAGTGGGACTGCCCGAGAACTCAATTTCAGACCCTGAAGTAGGCCTATAAACACTACCGGTTGTGTTTAGAGCTACTCCTTCTTGTAGCAGTTCAAGAATATATGGTGCGATTGATGAGTAAGTAGCTGGTGCAAACAATTCTTTCCCTAGCCAAAACTTAGTCACCTTCATTTTATTCAGAGTGAGGATGCCTGTTTTGTCAGTACAAATGGTGGTGGCAGAGCCCATGGTCTCCCAAGCAGAGAGCTTCCGCACCATTGCCTGATCAGCCATCATTCTTTTCATGGAATAAACAAGTGTAAGTGTTACAGCCAAAGGCAAACTTTCTAGAATTGCAACCATGACTATAGTAACTACAGCAGCTACAAATCCCACCACAGCATTTTTATATTTTTTATAAGCTGCAATAAATCCTACCACGGCATTTAGTATGTCATCAGCCTTGGTGCTGCTGCCATTGAACTCTTTATTTCCATTCTCATCTGCAGTATTCCCAGTGAAGTATCGAACCAACAAGACTACAAGAACTAGGAAAGCAACTGCCAAACCAACCATACCTATTGACAAAGATAACTTGTTAAGTCGAACTTGTAAAGGTGTTTGTTCATTGGTATCGCGGCTGATTGAGCTCATCATCTCGCCCCTTATTGTGTTCATCCCAACCGAAGTGACAAGCATCCTGGCGTAGCCATCAACAACCTTAGTGCCAGAAAACAAAAATGGATGACTACAATTTACTTCTACATGGTCACTTTCCCCTGTTATGCTATATTCGTCCACTTGCAATGAATGCCCATCTAAGAATAGCCCATCTGCTAGAACTTGATCTCCAATCTTTAAGCAAATGACATCTCCAACGACAATTTCAAATATTGAAATCTGTTGACGCCTC
Organism: Lithocarpus polystachyus; assembly: GCA_033629205.1. NCBI lineage: Eukaryota > Viridiplantae > Streptophyta > Magnoliopsida > Fagales > Fagaceae > Lithocarpus > Lithocarpus polystachyus. The sequence goes on along the minus strand of CM066167.1, from coordinate 392,900 downwards.
CCAGCTCTTACTACTTCAATTTGGATATTGTTGCTGATTTTGGATAACTTGTCAAATTGTCTGTTTTGCCGAAATTTACTTATGGTGGAAACAGCAATGACTAGAAATATAGCAACAAAATTGCTTCCATCGTCATACCATCCTTCTTTTATTCCATTTTCTTTGATGCCAAATACAAGAGAAAGAACAGCACAGCCTAGAAGGATGAGAATGGTAAGATCCTTGAAGGCTTCCACTACAAAATGGAAGAAGCTCTTTGTGGGCGGTCTTTTGTAGGTGTTTGTGCCAAAAGCCTCGTGTCGGTGGTCAATGTCTTCAATATTGCCTTGAATCCCGCTTTCAACATTGGTTTTAAGACCGGATGCCAGCCTATCAATGCCTCCAATAATTTGGAGCTTTTCAATGTTTTTCTCTTTCACAAGCTCCGTGAGAGTTTTTTGATTGATTTTTGTGAGACTTGCTTGATTAGTTTTCAACCTGTTGTCTTGATTAAGATCCAAAATTATGAAAGAATGGGAGGGTGAAATCTTGGTATTTTTCTTCTTTGATAGGGAAGTCTTGAAAAGAGATAGAAAGGCTCTATAATAATAGATGGAAACAAAAGCTGAGCGCCATTTCTTTTTGGGTTCACTAATGGCTTGTTTGGAAGTTTAGAGAGGGAGGAGAGTAGAGGGGAGTAGAGAGAAGGAGAGTAGTGGGGAAGAGAGTAGAGGGGAATGGTTCCCCTCTACATTGTTTGGATGTTTTTAAAATTAGGGAGGGGGAAGAGGGTAATTAGCCCTTTAGAAAGGGTAATTTTTTAATTTAGAAAGGGTAAATTAGAAAATTCATTTGGCCAATAACTTATCTACTCTACTCTCCCTCCAAATCTCTCCAATTTGGAGGAATTAAAAATGAGGGGTTAGAGGTAGTTGAAACCCCTCCAAATCCCTCCCCCTCCTTCCTTAAAAAACTTCCAAACAAGGTAATTGAATTACTCTCCTTCCCTCTACTCTACTCCCCCTCTTTTTTTTAACTCGCAAACAAAGCTATAAGGGTGTTCGGTACAGCAAGTAAAGATTGAGTGGACTCCAAGTTGTCTAGGATAATACTATTAGTAGGCATGGTTAGGGAAGCAAAGGATATAGAGATTTGGTTTATGAATTTGTTTGGCTAACTTTATTTTATATACTTAGGTAGGTATAACTTTTTAAAATCTCGCTTTGATTTTGTTTCGAAAATAAAATAAAATTATACGGGTATAATTTTTTAAAACTTGGAAGTTGGAATGGAATAAGAGTAAAGTACTATAAGAGAATTGACATTATAGTTACTACGTAAGAAGAAAGAAAATTAATGTATGTAATTAATGGGAAGCAGAAGTAGATGATGATCTCTGGGGCTATCGGGAAGCAAAAGGAGTTTGACAAATGTACGTCGCTTGGTTGTAGTAATTTTAGAAGGCAAAGAATTGAGATGAAATGGAAAAAGGGGTAATGTTGACATAGATATAGTGGAAAAAGTTGCTAAATAGACTGATTTTAGGAAAGAGTTCGGGGAATAGTATACGCGTGAAACTATTTTGTCAGTTAGACTGATTTTGAAACTCGAGTTTGCCAAACTTGAGTTTCAACTCAAAAATAATATGAGTTGGAATTAAAAAAAAAATAAAAGTAAAAAAATCACCTGGAACTCGAGTTTAGCAAACTCGAGTTCTAAAATCAGTCTAACTAACAAAATAGTTTCACGCGCGTTCTATTCACCGAACTATTTCCTAAAATCAGTCCATTTAGCAAATTTTGCCTAGATATAGTTGTTCGTGCCCGTGGTCAAATTAATAAGACCGTGTATGACTACGATGAAACAACTATACAACTTCTTGGCTGATGCGTTGCTGTTTCATTTGAGCATTGTCGATGAGGATGAGGATGAGGATGAGGAAATCAAGGGAGTTTGACAAATATAGGTAGGTTGTAGCAATTTTAGAAGGCAAAGAATTAGAGCTGGAGATGAGATGAAATGGAAAAAGGGATATGTTGACAAAATATTTAGTTGTTCGCCTCGCGTGTCGGTCAAATTAAGAATCCGTGTATGACGACCAAGATGAAACATCTATACAACTTCTTGGATGATGCGTTGCTATTGCTTTCATTTGAGAGTTGACTGAGGGTCCCTCCCTGCCACTGCCAAGCCACGCACCTTCGCCTTTCGCTTTTGCAAGTCAAGTCAACACGAAACCTTTCATTTCATATTATATTTAATTGGAGTTCAATGGTGTTTTTTTAGAGGGAAAGGAATGTTACGTAGCTTATTTATTTGTATTAATTAATTATTTGTGTAAGCAATGTTTACAGTGATCAGTTCTGATTCATTCAAATTAGTTAGATTAGAACCTCAAATTCTAACTAATTTGAAATGAATCACAACTGACTACAAACATTGCTTATACATATTCAAAAAAAAAATCAGTTAGATTAGATTAGGAATATGTTATCATGTTATGACATATTCAAATAAGTTAACTTGCATTACAATTAGCTTTCTTGATTATAAATTATATGAAGCTAGTGTTTTTTTTTTTTTTTTTTTTTTTTTTTTTTTTTTTATAGTTAGAAGTTAGTCTTGTATAAATTCAAATGTGGACAATAAATCTCTATCAAAAAAAAAAAAAAAATTGGACAATAAATAAATATTAATTATGATTTTCCAAATTTCGTACAAATGCTTAGCTGGTCTTTCTTGCTTGGAGATTTAGATTTTTCTTTAAGAAAGCCTTACTTTTTTTCCCCTCTTAACTAAAATAGAGTAAACAATAGATTTGTCCAAAAAAAAAAAAAAAAAAATTAACATAACACTCACAAATCAATACATTACTCATTTCGTTAAAAGTAAACTCAGAACTATACTCTGAAACACCCATAGAGCTTACGTTGGGGAAGGAAGGAGCTTCTATTTACCAAATTTTTTTCTTAGAAAACGATACTATGACTTCCTTTTATGCCAATAAGAAAATTTTGATTTTTTTAAAATATTTTGTCACTATCTAGAAATGTTTGAATTTGTTGAAAAATATTGCCGTAGTAAGGTTCACGCAAATAAAGTGGGCCACGTACAGTAGTTCACTTCCAAAATCCAAATTCAAAAGTAATAACTTCCGCCAACTTCCAAATTCAAGAGCAAAAACTTCCGCCAACTTCGAAGGCACCAAATTTCAATCTTTATGAAATGGCAATTGGTACGAAAAAAAATGAAGTAGATACACCCCCCCCCCCCCTCCCCCCAAAAAAATCCTTTTCCAATTGGTTTGGGTAAGTGGATATAGGATGGACAACTCTACCTAACCTAACTGGACTCTCACACGCACAGGTTGGATTGAAAAATCATTCAACTCGACCCATGCACACTCCTTCCTTCACGTTAGTAAAATTTAGGGTAAACTACGTATTTGACTCTTATCCTTTACACCATATTTTAATTTAGTCCATAACCTTTCAATTCTATGTTAATTTAGTTCTTGCCCGTTATCTTTTAGATGGAAATTAAGGATTTCAATTGTGTCAATTTAGTCTTTAACCTTTCAATGTAGTGTCAATTTTCATACTGTTATATCTTGGATGGAAATTGCTGACGACGTCAGCAATTTCCATCTAAAAGATAACGGCAATGACTAAATTGACATAGAACTAAAAGGTTAAAGATTAAATTAACACAATTGAAAGATTAGAAAACAAATTGAAATATGATGTAAAGGATAGAGACCAAATATATAGTTTATCTTAACATTTAAAAGGGAGCTAAAAGTTCCAACTTTTAATATTGACTTTTCAATCTCCTTCACTCTTAACTCCACATGATTTATCATCTAGGTTGTTTTTTTTTCCTAGGTACATTTTACCCTTATTATATATTTTTTTAAAATGTTAATTTATTATTAATATTATTATAATGACTTAGAGATTAACACATTAATTAAAATATGGCTTATACTTTTAAGAGCTCTAATACTTAGTTTTTGTACGGCCCAAGATTGGCCCCTTTTTGGGCCTTGAATGTTGGAATCCGGTCTCGCCAAGCAGTCCATAAGCTCGGCCCTTCCGCCCTAACCTAGGCCAAGTCGGGCATGGTCGAGTGCATGGGAATCATGCTATTTACATAATTGGCAAAACATCCATCGCTCAAACCCCAATCATCCTTGCACGATTAGCCGATGGACGGGCTAATGCTTGGTGGGAAGCATCTCCATGGAGGTTTATTCACCCAGGAATACTGTGGTCAATTTGCCCGGCACCATCCTAAGGGAATCATTTCCAGACATCCCTCCAATAACGATGAGCAAGTTCCAATGCCACTCTTGCCATGCCCCATTCACTACCAAACTCCCACTTAGCAACGATAACATTGGACCTCCTTTTCCATTATCCTTCATGATTTCTCCATTCGTTTGAGGCTATAAATAAGAGGAATCGAAGAGAAAAAAAGGGGATTTTTGGGTGAGGGGAAGCAGAAGAAAGTGGAAACATAGGAGTGACTGAACAAAAAGGAGTGAAGCAGCTAAGAAAAGGAGGAATCTCCATTGGGCCTCGGTATGGTGAACGACCCTATGTAGGAAATCCTAAACCCACTATACAAATTAGTTGTGAGTCCAAGTAAGGCCCAGCCCAGAAGCCTCTTACCTGGCCCGCATAGTTTTGATATAGAGCAACAATAAAATAAGTTGGTACTTAAATATTTATTTTGAATAAGCAAACCAAAACATGGTCTGAAACGGTAGTTGTAACTTTGGACTCTATTACTTGTTAGTTGTCCCCGAGCAGCCTTTTATATTTCTTTCTCCGTGTTGTTAAGCCTTTTAGACTTTAGATAACAACTTGGATTTGAGTTTCGCGACCTATTATTCTTGGAAGTTGCACTTGTATGTGAAACTTGGAAGTTGGAAGAGTGCGTTTTATAGTAGGTGTGCCAAATATTAATTGTACATCTCATTTTTATGAAAAAAAATGAAGATTAATAACTTCCTCCAACTTTGAGAGGAAGTACACCCTGTTACGGGTGTATGCTTACTCTCTCTCACAAGTTGGTGGGATCAATAGTTGGTGGGTCCCACCAGTTATGAGAGGAGAGAGACATACACCCGTAACAGGGTGTATTTTCTCAAACTTCGAGGGCACCAAATTTCAATCTTTATGAAATGGCAATTGGTATGAAAAAATGAAGTAGATACCCCCCCCCCCCTAAAAAAAAAGAACTCCTTTTCTAATTGGTTTGGGTAAGTGGATTTAGGATTGATAACTCTGCCTAACCTAACCGAACTCTCACACACACACACACACACACACACACACACACACACATATTATTAATTATCTTTTATCCTTCTTATTATTTAAATGTCATTTGGTTTGATCATTTTTTTATGCTAATATGCTTAGAATTTTAGAAGATGGGATGGGGACAAAAAAAACTTGTAAATTGTAATATAGTTGGTTGTTGTTGTTCTAATGCTCATTTTTTTTAATTAAAAAAATTGTCAAACTTGACCCATATGGATTGACTTGGACCCATGTGATAGGTTGGATTGACAAAACCATTCAACTCGACCCATCCCTTCCTTCACGTTAGTAACATTTAGGGTAAACTACGTATTTGGCCTCTATCTTTTACACCATATTTCAATTTAGTCTCTATCCTTTCAATTTCGTGTCAATTTAGTCCTTGCCCGTTATCTTTTAGATGAAAATTGTTGATTTTAATTGTGTCAATTTGGTCCCTAACATTTCAATGTCGTGTTAATTTAGTCCATGCCATTATATCTTGGATGGAAATTGCTAATGTTAGCAATTTCCATCTTATGTCTTTCTCCTCATTATGACTCCACTTTGTTTCTTTTGAGAATTGAATGCTTCAACGTAAAGAAATTGATGGAATCAATTCAGAGGACTGGAAGATCTTTTAGAAACAAGTTTTCCAGTTGAAGCATGACGATGAGCAAAGAACTTAATGGAATCAATTAAGAGGAGATCAAAAATTAACAACTCCATTCATATTCAAACCTGGCAGGGGAATGACGTCGTTCCCCTAGGTTTCTTTCTTCTTTTTTTTTAATTAACATTTTTCGGTTTTTTTAATTAATTTTTTTAAAAAAATCCAAAATGGTGTCATTTTGGTTAGTAGATGACAATTGTTAACCGAAGCTTAATAGAGGACTAAATTGACAAAATTTGAAACTTAGAGGACTGAAATGACAAAACTGAAATTTAAAAGACTGAAATGACAAAATGTAAAACTTAAGGGTCCGTTTGGTTGGAGGAGTGGAAAAGTAGGAGGATGAAAAATTATGGGAGAATGGAAAAGTGGGAGGATGGAAAATATTTAGTTTTCCCTCTTTTGTGTTCGGTTGGGGGAGTGGAAAAGTGGGAGGATGGAAAACTCTTGTGTTCGGTTAGAGAGAAAAAGGGAAGGATGGAAAATGTAATTTAGAAAAATTGACTATTATACCCTTGTTACATAATATGTAAGAAATAGATTTATTTCTAATCATTAAATAATATAAAATTTATCTCATCATATATATACACATTTATATTATTATAATGTAAAAATTAGATTAGGTCATGTTGAAAAAAAAAACGTTAAAAGAAAAAAAAAAACGTTACTGGTAACGTTGGAAAGAAAAAAAAAAAAAGAAAAAAAAGTTACTGGTAACGTTGGTTGGAAAAAAAAGAAAAAAAGAAAAAGAAAAAGAAAACGTTACTGGTAACGTTGGTTGGAAAAAAAAAAGAAAAAAAAGAAAAGAAAAAAGAAAACGTTACTGGTAACGTTGGTTGGAAAAAAAAAAAGAAGAAAAAAAAAAAGAAAACGTTACTGAGTTCAGTAACGCTGGAAAGAAAAAAAAAAGAAAAAAGAAAAAAAAGAACTCAGTAACGTTGAAAAAGAAAAAGAAAAAAAAAAGGAGAATGTTGAAAAAAAAAAAGGTGGGAAGAGGGTATTTTTGTAAAAGTGCTACTATAGAACTTCTCTCTCCAGATTTTCCTTCCGATTTGGAAGGAAAAAAAAAGTGGGCCCGGAGAGAAAACTTTCTCTCGAGTTTTCCACTCTTCCTATTTTCCTTTCCCAAACGAACAGTGAATAACAGTATTTTCTATCCTATTTTCCTCCCTTTATTTTCCATCCTCCCTGTTTTCACTCCAAACGAACTGAGCCTTAGAGAGTTAGTTTTGTATTTTGGCTTATTTTTTTAAAATAAAGCGACAGATAAACTGTTACAGTTTGGCATAAGAAAAAATTAATATGTTATTTAGAACATTTGGTTATTCTTAGAATTTTCATCATTATTGATTCGAGCACTTTCACACCAAAGATGCAAAATTAGACTGGACTACTGGTATTGATTATTTTCTAGGAGGGTATTTATACCATGCTTCACACACCATTTCACAGTCCCGTAACGCATGAACAATATTTTCTTCGTATAGTTTACAGTTTTCACACCATCTTTACGCTACAACGCTTCTCTTTCCCAAGTTAAAATTAGTTGGAAGGAGATTCTTTTAGGCTATCCACGCAAATAATTTAACTTGAGTTTGTTTCTTGTCTTCCACAATTCCATCCTCGCTTCACCACTTGAACTTCTTTGTTCTGATCCTTTGTTTCTTGTCTTCCAGAGTTATTTGGAAAGTACGGACACGGCAAAACTGCCAACGTATCACAGACATGTATTTGATATGGACACAAGCGTGTCAAGTGTGTACTGAGGAAGAAAAAAAATCATTTTTAATTCAACTAGTCGTAAACTCACGCGATGCGTAGGAATAAATAATTATTTCGTAGTTATAGTATAATATATAATTTGTTCTCTCTAAATTTTGTGGAAAATAATTTTTTCTCCCCAAAAATTAAACAATTTCTAAAATTATATTTCATTTATCTATCTCAAAAAATATATCATCATTATTATTTGGATTTTTTTAGTTGATATTATTCATTTTTAGGAGGTCCGTATTTTTCTAAATTATGTTATTGTGCATTATGTTTTCTTAATTTTTTTTTGTACAATTAAACTGTTTAAGTTTCTGTGGTGACACGGTGGTAGCCACGTTAAGATTTATCCTCTTTGGGGAGCCAGGCCCGCAAGGATTATCCCGTGTACCCAATGGAAGGAAGGAGGGAGCAAGGGCTGGCCTTGGACTCACGCTCGCAGTCCCACATCGGGTAGTTAGGCGCTCCCACTCATGTTTATAAGGTTCTGGACCAAGCATGAGTGTACGCTTACCCGCGTATGCGATCGCATACGTGAGTAAGCGTACACTCATGCTTATATTTTGATATAAATTCAAAATCTCACTTTCAAAATAACTAAGAATTATGTCAAAAAAAAAAAATCAAACAAAAGCTATAAGCAGAGGGAGAGAGAGAAGACTTGTGATGAAAAAAAAAAAAAAAACACTATAAATTGTATTAACCCAAAATAATATTATAAAAAAAATACAATGATTCATCAACCTAAAGTAAAATTTTGCAAGAAATAATAAATGAATTATACATGAGATGAGTTCAAGTTACACCATTTTTATACCATTATTTCAAAATAGATCCAAAGTCTAAAAATACAGTACAGGCCATATCATCAATTTTCTAAAATTAATGTTTTATCTCGTATTTCCTGTTAACTTCAATAAATGCCCCTCTCAATTTCTCATAGTCTTTTTCCATCCCCTTTTTCTCTGTCGTTTCCTCAACCCTTCATTTCTTTTAAGGTTCCAAATAATTCCTCTGTCACTTTTTTGCAAAAGTGTCAAATGGTATAAATCCATGAGAGGAGCTAGCAAGTTTGAAAAATAATAGAATTTAAAGTTCTCTACATGTATCAAATAAAATTCTCAGCTCTATCCTGTGCTCACTTTTTTCTTTTTACTATTTGCTTTGTTTTTTTTTTTTTTTTGGGGGGGGGGGGGGGTAGAGTAAAGGATCAAAGTTTAGTGTGTGCTTTGATTTTTTTCAATGGACTTAGAGAAGTTAGTCTTGGATGTTCTTCTTCAATAAACCCCTTTCCATTTGTAAAACTCACGCATAAATAATCATTTCCCATATATGCAAAGTCCACCAAACTTGGGAGGGAAAAAAAAATCAAAGACACAACAATTTACAAAGTTTTCAACCAGTACTCCCAAAACTTATTCCAATCAGCCAACCAAATTAATTAAAAAGAATGGAAAAAACAGCAGCAGCAACAACAACAATAACATAGAAGAACCTAAAAGGCTAAACCAGAGACACCCATTAATCCTATGATCAAGAAAACAACTAGCAAAAACCAAAAATAGCAAACCTCATAATATTGACAATGTATTCACTCCCACACTTACCGTCACATTGCCCATTAAAACTAACTCACTATAAAAAAATGCAGCTCAAGAACAACAACACAATTACAGTTAATCTTCTAATACTTTTCTGATTCATAGGCTATTTTCAAATTTGTTATTGTACTAAATTAATGTATTAGAATTATTTAAAAATAATAACAGATTAGATTACAATCAAAGAGAACAAAAAAAAAAAAAAAACAACTTAAATACAAAATTACAGTGCATCAACCAAAAGTACAGTTATAAAGAATACAAAAAAGTATCAACCTAAAGTAGAGATGTAAGAAAGATAAAAAAATCAACCAAAAAATTGAGAGAGAGAGAGAGAGAGAGAGAGAAATAACCTTTTGTTTGTAAGGAAAAACTATGCAAATAATGGAAGAGAGTGACAAATTTATAGTAAAATGGTGTGAATAAAAAGAGACAAAATGAGGGAAGATGAAGAGTGATATTAAACTAAGGGGTAGTGGGAAGATGAAAAGGTAAGAGAGGGTAGTGGGGAGATGAAAGATTGGACAAAGTCTAAATATTAAAAAATTAGTAAATGTAAAAAAAAATAGAAAATTGGAAAGAAATAAGATATTGACGTGGACGCTGATGTGGCTCGACTGGAGTGTAGCAACAATAAATGCTACGCTTCAGCTTTTAGATATAATATAGATTGTTCACTTGTTTTATTTTGATATTGAATATTGTTTATTTGAACTCTTTTTGTGGGTGTTTAGTTTATTTGAATTCTTTTATTCATACTTTAAACAATATTTTATTGTCTTATAATTAATTTCAGATATATTTCCAAACATTTCATTGTTGGTACATACTTTTTAAATCCAAAATAAACACAACTTATTCAAAATATAAAATATATATACCAAAAAATAAATATTAATTAATTGTTATATCATCGACGTATCATATCCTAATTTTTCAAGAAATGCCGTATCATTGTACTACATATCATGTCCGTAATCGTGCTACATAGCTGTTTAACCTATTATATTTACTTTTTTTTTTTTAACTATATCTATCCTTAAACCATATTTACTCTCACTTGCTTTTTACATGAAAAGAATGATAGTTGATCAGCTAATGGTGCGGAAGCTCTCTACTTGTAAGACCATGGGATTTGCCACTACCATTTGTAATGATAAAACAAGCACTCTCACATTAAACCAAATGAAGGTGACTAAGTTTTGGCTAGGGAAAGTATCTTTTGCACCAGATGCTCATCAATTCCAGTGGTGGAGCCACGTTGGGGCCGAGAGGGGCCTTGGCCCCTCAAAATTTAAAAAAAAAAATTTTGAAATATATGCACTCATAAATGAAATATCCCAAAATGTTAGAAGATTCTTCAAAGAAGGTAGCCTTCTGTTAGGGATGGCAATTTCTGCCCGACCTGTAGGTACCCGGCCCAGCCCAATAAAGAATAGGGTCGGGTCTGGGTTTTAGTAAAAATCCGGTCCAAACCTAGACCTGACCCGACTTGTTTAGAATAAAAATAAAATTACAAAAAAACCTATATATATAGCTTATAACCTAACCCTAACCCTAACCCTAACCTCTCTTATTCTCACTACTCATTTCAGCCTCACACACTATTACCCTCAGTCACTCTCACTCTCATCCTTGCATCACCACCGCCAGCCACAACCCCATTCGTTCCCATGCCTCACTGCCCCAGCCCATCCGCCTCTCTTTGGTCATTGTTCATCCATAATTTCCTGGTGGGCCTTTTTATTTTTCAATTTCATTCTTTGATTTTCTCTGCCGATCCTCAAATCTTTATTATTTTTCAACAATTTCTGTATGTGGGTATTTCATTCTTTGATTTTCTCTACCTAAGTATACTCCTGCTAGTATAAAAAAAAAAAAAAAAAAAAAATCTGGCAAACACATTTTCAAAAATAATGAATTTGGGCAAACATTTTTTTTTTAATGATTGGGCCACAGTATAGGCTTTAGGCAAATTATTTTTTTGGATTGGGCCATGGTTTGGGCCTAAATTATGGCATGGCTGGCAAGGCCTGTGGGTGCCCAACAGGTCGAGTTTAGAGTTAAGAAAAAAATTCGTTTAATAAACGGGCCGGGTCGGGGTTTCCGGGGTAGACCCGCGGGTCAGGTTCGAGTATCAAAAAACCCGGCCTGTTGCCATTCCTACCTTCTGCCTCCCCCGCCCACCCCCCCCCCCCCCAAAATCCTCCCTATGCCCTATGTTTGTCAAAGAAACTCCTTTAATTTGGTTTAACAATTTTTTGAAGAAAGAAAAATAATTTCAAAAAATGCCCCATTCTTGTTTTTTGAGAAAAAAAAAAAAATCTTTCTAGCTTACTTTGGTATTGACAGTTGAAGGAGCCTATGTTTCACACATTTTTTTTTTCTTCATATTCAAAAAATTACACCGCTGATGCCATTGCCAGTATAATTGCAGTTTACGTTCTCTCAGTTTTCTCCTTCGTCTCTCTGTCCCATTTGCCTTTTCCTTCTCTTCTTTACTTCAAGTAATTGATACTTGGATTAGTGCTATACAATTTACAGACTCCAAGACTTCTACACTACTTTCTCTAATTCCAATACAATAAAGCTATTAAGAAAGGACCATATGTATGGTTCAAAAATATCACTTTAGTAGTTTAGTTTACTGTTCATCAAAAAATAGTAGTTTAGTTTACTCCCAGGTGTGGTACGGAAAAAATATATATTACCACAACTTATTTCATAACTTTTTTGTTATAAGATATAGCCAAGTGTAATTGGTAAAGAAAAAATAGCGAGTCTATATATAAGTAATAGACAACTACTCACAGCTTATCATGATAAAGTTGTAGCAAAAAGTTATAAAATAATTTTGGTCCTAGAACCACTATGGCTTGTCTTCATCTATTCTTTATTTTTTTAGTTGATAAATATATTATATAACATATAAATATAATAACTTATTATTAATTTGACAAAATATATTCCTAGATATTTTGATTCAATTTATTTTTATGCATTTTTCAATGATTGTTGTCTAATTTTTAATCATCTTTTAACCTATTAATAATATTCTTTTATCTTAATCATTATAATTAATATGTTGTAATTTAACTTGAAAACCTAGGTTGATAGACAAATTAAAAACGATATTGAGTTATAAATTAATCCACTTAATTGTATTATATATATGTATCACCAAAAAAAAAAAAAAATACACATATTGTATATTGAATTGTGTTTATGATACTACTATATATTTTAGATAATTATACCTAGTATCGATATATATTAAGAAAAAAAAATGTAATCCTCTTATTTATTGCTCGGCCCCTCCAACTACAAATTCCTGGCTCCGCCACTGATCAATTCCTCCATCTATTCTCCGACTGCTACAAGGAGTTGCTTTAAACAAGACTGGTAGTAAAATCTTAATTACAATTAATTTTGACTCATAAAATCTTAATTATAAGCCAGTTGTAAGCAATGATATATATGCTTCTAATATTTTGTACCTGATGTCATGTACTCTTTTTTATTTTGTTTAATGCATTATTTGTTGTGAAATTTTAAAGTACTCGCAAGTATACGGACCATACCGAAGTATAGTTTGATAAGAATGAGATCAAACCTACAAGGACTTGTATGAACATAGAAAAATTAATCAAATCTTAATCAAATTAATCCTAATCTAGGTTAATAAAAATAGGTTGCTTTGAAATTAAATAAACTAAGCAAATAATTAAACTAAGCAAAAGATATAAAGCAGTACAAAGATGTAAACAATCAAGAGAAATGAATTAAGGTTTTGGAATCCACCTTATTAATTCATATCAGTATATATTTATGATCATTAATTTTTTCCAAGTACTAAATGATAATCTAGAAATCAATCTTGCTATCGTGGAGAATATTATCTATACGACACAAGGCAAAAGGCCCATTTTTCTGGGCCCAAACTTCAAAAGGCCCATAAGGCAGTATCTTACCTCCAAGGCCACTATATCCAATGGTTGACCCTCAAGCGGCCCAAAAATGTGAGCCCATCATCTAGGAGTTCGGTGCACGGCAAGACGGTCTCAGTGATTAGTGGGTACATTGATGATGCTCGGTCATACCATCGTTGACCGAGAGTGCCTTAGGGGATTTCACTGCCAAAAAAATTTTGGTGGCTAGCACCAGCCCCAATGTCACAGCTTCTATTCCCAAAAAAGCATAATTTTGTCAGGAATAATCAACTTGGGTCCCACTCACACGAGTGGTATTAGAGGACAATCATAACCCAATCCACTATCTACTAGCTATAAATAGATGAAGAGAAGGAGGAAAAAAGGTTGGACGTTGGTGAGATAAGATAGATAGAATAGCCGAGCATACGAAAGAGAGTGTTTAAGAGAGAAAGAGAGGAGTTAGCTTTTGTATTACACTTTAATGGGCTTGCCTAGGGACTACCCATTGTAGGATACCCAAAACCCACTAAACAAGTAAATTGTGAGCTCAAACACTAGACCCAACCCTTTGTGGAAAATTAGGCTCGTACATTATCATTAAAACTTCTATTTAAATATTTAAAGCATGCTCTTCTTTGCTTCCTAGGTATAAAATCGAATCATCAATTGTATCCATAGTAAAAAAAATCACAAGAGATATCGAATTTTAAAATAATAAACCAAACAGTCATTTAATTAAGTCAAATCCTAAATCATGAGAAACATATGATTGAACTCATATCTAGAATCCCATCTTAGTAAATTGATATGAAGCAAGAACAATTTAAATCATTAAAGAACAACTATTGTAGGAAAAATCAAATCGCATAAATATTACTGATAATCCTTAACAAAGTTTCATCCTCAACCCTAATTATATATTTAGCTACTCATGGTAATTGAAATAAAACACAAGAATAAAATACTAAAAATTAAACTAGACAAATAAAATAGAGAAAGAAATAGTCAAAATACTATCATGGAGAAAAGCTACAGAGAAGCCACATGCGGCACTGTCTCTTGCTCCAATTTTCTGTTTTGCATCCCAACCCTAGCACTAGCCTCCCTGAATTTTGCCCTAAAGAGCCTTTAAATAGGTCAAGGAATCCTATTACAAGTTGAATTTCCGTTTGGAGAAAATTCCAAATTTTAAGCTTCATTTATCCAATGATTTTGGCCCATTTAACGTCAGAATTTGGACTTTTGGTAAATTACAAAGTTTTAGCCCTTTAAGTTAACTTTCCAACCCAACTTGAATCATCTCGATTGGACGTTTGAACCGAAATTTATGCTAAAGATAATAATTGATGTGCAGGCTGGAATCCTAATCCGAATTGGACTTGGATTTGGTGCAAATTTCCTTTGATTCCTTGCTTCAATTGGACTTAAATTTAATTGAGTTGGCCTTCTTAAACTTCATCATGGCCCTTGTAAAAGTAAAGTCCACTAGCTTTCTTTTTTGCACAAATCAACTTATTTAACTCCATTTTCCTACAAAAGACAAATTTACGCAATAAGATTCAATTAAGCACAAAATTGATTATTCAGCGTTATTCTAAAATCAAATATAAAATGCATGAATTAACTCAAAATAAGTATGATAATGCTTTCTAATAATGATATAAATATGCAAAATTAAGCTATTATCAATTTACATCATTATTCTTTCACCAAATACCAAAAAACTAAAGAAAGAAGAGAAGTGTTTGTTTCATTTTGTAGAAAAATTTCAATTTTGTTAAAAAGATCATTCTCCATTTACTTAGAGTCGAATGTAATTTGCTCAAAATAGCGAAGATTAATGGTCTTGACTCTAGGAACGAAACTCCATTTATGGACCGATTTTTACATTAACATAAACATTAACTCTGATTCACATTATTTGAAGTTATCTCATGCGCTATAGTCAACTAAACCAACACAAAATATACACATGCATTACATTCTATACATATTGAATCCTCAGATAAATACCCAAAATCAAAAAATACTGAGAGCAGAAATGAGCCCAAAAAAAAAAAGAAAAAAAAAAAAAAAGAACTCAGACCACCAAAGCTCCATCGGCGATGGTTTCAGCCGTCAATCCCACCTTTGGGCTTCAACTGAACTCAACACGACCAAGAGCTCCTTCGATCATCACATCTCTCTTCGATCTAACAATCTCGTGCTTCGATCTAACAACACGACCACATCTCTCTCTGATCTAACAATCTCATGCACCAATCTAACAATCTCGTGCTCCTCCATGACAAACAGCAACCACCACGAGATTTGTGCTTCTCCATGACAAACAGCAACCACCATATGATGAGAGTGAGGGTGAGGGTGACTAGGTGAGACCGTAAGGGGCAGATGAGAGTGAGAGTAAGTGAGGGTGAGGTGAGAGAGGTGGTTGAGTTGAGAAAGAAATCGGAGAATGAAAGAATGAGAAATTTTAGGGTTAGGGTTATGATATATATAGGTTTTTTTTTTTTTTTTTTGGTAATTTTACCTTCAGCTAAACAAATCAGGTCTAGGTTTGGGGCAAGTTTAACAAAACCCAGACCCGACTTGGACCCACTTCGGGTTTTATTTTAAAAACCTAGATCCAACCCTACTGTTTATTGGTTTGGGTAGGGCCAAGTACCCATGGTTTAGGTTGTTATTGCCATCCCTACTTGACTCTTACATTGAGAGTTAGTAATTCTCAATAACTTGCTTGACCAATCGAGCTATGGGATTTTGAATTGAATTTTTAAGTTTCAGAATATATATTCTTTTTATAGTGAACATTATATAGAGAGAATACACACATATTAAGAGCAGTTATTGTGACCTTGTGCCCCTTGGGTTTGGTACTAAGCTACTTCCAATTCTTCGTTGGAGCATGTTACTATAAAGAACTTTGCACCAAGGTTAATGTAATTAAGTTGTTGTTGTGGTGAAGTCAGTCATAGATTGGAGATTTGTGCACATTGAAGAAGGTAGCTAAGAAAAGTAGTCCAACTAGATTAGAGCTGCGCTTGGATAGCTCAATAGGTTCTATTGTAGGTAGATATTTTGGGATCAAATATATTACTTGTTCTTGCAACCTTAATTTTTATTAGTAGATTTTTCAAGGAATGGTAACCTATATATCACTCGTTGGAGTTCTTCCTACCAATGTTTTTCCCATCGTGATCATATCATTGTGCCTCATAATTTACTTTTTAGCTACATAAAATTTAGGTTTGGTGATACAGTTGTTCCCAGCATTTTATAATTAGAGCATTGCATAAATTGAATTTAATTAATCAACTTGGGTAATTGGTTTATTTAACCCCCTAAGTTGAATAAACGCAACACATTTTATATCGCAAAAAATTTACACATTCTACTTTTTTTTTTAATAATAAATGTAGGAACATAATTAATTTCAAAACATCTCGCTTGGTGTTATGGTCTTACCATTCTTTGTTGAGCACTTATAATTGCACAAATCAAGAAGTAGTGAAATTAGGGGTAAAAATTGGGCGAATATCTCCTAAGTGTTATTGTTGTTGTCTTTGCCTATGAAGCCAAAGACATGACAAGAAACACTATATTGAAAGGAATATCAACCTGCATATAAGAAACAACCCCCAACGCCATCCGGGAAGCAATGGTCGAGACAGCTATCAAGGTTAAGGGTCTGGGTTTTAATCAAATTTTATTTCCTAAGGGTTCGTTTGGTTGAAAAGATGATAAAGTGAGTTGAAACGGTAGAAAAATGGCAGGATGGAAAAGTGGGAGGATAGCAAATATTTTAATTTTCTCTTCTCTTTGTTTGGTTAGAATGAAAAAGTGGAAGGATAGAAAAAATGAGTTTATATAAATTTATTCATTCAGCCTTAGTGATGTTCGGTAGATTGGTCTCACTTAACTCCGAATGGATTAAACTATTACTCTGTTTTTGTGCCCGTTATGTAAGTAGTGATGTTTGCAGCCTAGCTATTTTGGCAACTAGAATGCCAAGCTGTATGGTTAACCCAGCTTTTTTTTAAACTCTTTTGTTTCTTGGGATGGTATCAAAAACAAAATTATTGTTGTTGTTACTGTGTTCAATAAAAAAAAATGATGTTAAATTATGTGCAAGCTCATTGGACCGACATTCAACGAGGAAGCAGAGGCCTCCTACAGTCCTACTTCCTTTCCCCTCTCTCGGCGGCATCTTCAACATGCGCGACTGCTAAGTGAGACGCCTTGACCAAAGCCAAAAGCGTGTCATTGGCAAGCTCCGCCGACATTATCTGAACTCCTCCTTCGAAGCAACTTGGTGAAGTTGGTAGCTCCTCCGTTTGTTCACGATAATGATCATCCGAAAATTTTGATATTTTAGTCCAAATTAAAATGGTCATATCTCATTCTTAGCTCGGGTCAGTACATCATATTAATGTATCTATCTTTCGATCTGACACAAATTGTTTTTACTAGAGCGTTTCATACTGCTTTAATTTGTTGGGCTTCCTTGCTCAGTGAGGCTACCCCTGCCCCGACATTCAACGAGGAAACTACGCATCTGAGGCCGTGATGGTTAGCGTCTCAAAAAACTCATTCTACCTCGTTTAACATGCTACTTTATATTGCACTCAACTTCAATGGTTTCTATTTTTTACCATTTTGATTAAAATAATATAAAAAGCTCACAACTAACCACAACAACCCACCATCACAGCCACAACCCACCGTC
Organism: Lithocarpus polystachyus; assembly: GCA_033629205.1. Taxonomy (NCBI): domain Eukaryota; kingdom Viridiplantae; phylum Streptophyta; class Magnoliopsida; order Fagales; family Fagaceae; genus Lithocarpus; species Lithocarpus polystachyus. The sequence continues at coordinate 374,907 of CM066167.1, read as the reverse complement.
ACAGCCAAACCCAAACCTACAGCCAAAGCCAAAATTAACCACCACCCCTGCCAAAATCCAAGAAACCCACACCCAAAATGGCAAAATCAATCACTACCACCAAACCCACAGCCAAACTCACAAAACTCAGCCACAACCAAAATCAATCACCACCACATCCACAGTCAAAACCCACAAAACCACACCCAAAATTTACCACTACCGCCAAACCCACAGAGATGGAGAAAGAGAGAAGAGAGAGAGAAAAAAGAATGAACCGGTGAAAAAAGAAAAAGGAAAAAAGAGAGAGAAGACTAGAAGGTGAAAAACAATAATAATAAAAAAAAAGTTCAAAAAAAAAAAAGAGAAAGAGAGGAGCTCGGGAGATAGAAAAAGGTGAAAAAGTAAGAGAGAGGAATATTGTTTTTACTGATAGTAGAATAAAAAAGTACTGAGTATTATTTATTATCGCACATGAGCTGTAGATGACACTTTAGAGCATCCACAGCAGTGGAGCTAAATTTTTAGCAATTTAGCTCCACTAAAAGTTACTTTATTTATTTTAGCTACACACATGTTGCAGCAGCGGATCTATTTTAGCTTTCAATACAATAAAATAATATAAATATCACAATAAAATAATACACCTCTACAATAAAATTATATATCCTATTACCCAAAAAAATTCACAGCACCAACCATATCCTCCTCTACCATTAGCCAGTCACAAACACATCCACCACCACCGCCGCCGCTGCCACCAGTCCACAACAAGGGAAAAAAAAAAAACCCAGCACAGCACAGCGATGGGCGATGGGCTTGGGTCGGCGATGGCTTGGGTCGGCGAGCTGGGTCGACGATGGGCTTGGGTCGGCGAGCTAGGTCGGCGATGACCTTGGGTCGGCGAGCTTGGTCGGCAATGGACTTGGGTCGGCAATGGGCTTGGGTCGGCGAGCTGGCCGGTGAGAGTTGTGAGAGAGGAGAGAGTTGCAAGAGAGGTGAGAGTCTGAGAGAGTTGAGAGTGAGGCAGAGGGAGCAGAGAAATGATTTGTTTATGCGTAGGGAGAATAAAAAAAATATTTTTTTTTTTTTAACTTTGAGCTACAGTACACATCTATTTTTAGATGTGTACTGTAGCTGTGGAGCTAAATCTTTTAGATTTAGCTTCACTGATGCACTTTCTTTTTCTTATTTCAGTGTAGCTAAAATAGCAATATAGCTATTTAGCTACACTGCTGCAAATGCTCTTACTGTGCTTCAATTGCTAAAGAACGAGTTTATATCTTTTACAAAACATTTAAAATAAATGATTTTATTTTAAGATTTAATCCATTAAAATAATATAATAAGATAATATACTCACTTGCTAAGGAATGATTTTATATCTGTTACAAAATATTTAACATTAATAATTTTATTTTAGGATTTAACATATTAAAATAATATAAATAATATAATAAAATAATTTCTTTCACTACATATAATCAATAACTATTGCACATAAAATATATTATGTTGTTTTATTATTTGAACTACAGTATACAGATATAGATGGCTGTGCAATTAGTCGATGAGTTAAATATTTTAACCATACCGTTGCCAATGTAGCACAATTTTGTATATTGTAGTGCTAAAAATGGCATTTTAGTAATTTCAGACCACCAATGTACGTGATGCTAGGTTCGAACAATTTTTCATTAACTAATTAGATTGGTATTTGTTTACTTTTCACTCGACTCCATCGTATGAAATGAAATGAAACCGTATCTTGCTTCAACCAACTAATGGTAACCCAGATTGTGTTTAGATGCATGGATAGCACATATAGCTTCACTTGTTGCAAGACTTTCCCAATATATAGCTCTTGTAGTGTTGATGTGTGGCCACTATCACTAGCTTTGTGCAAATAAAGAAGATAATAACAAGTTCCGTATGATTTTAAATTTAACTTACATTTAAGCAGTCCCAAAAAAAACATGACTGAAACTGTACCTAGATTTGAAAAGAACAAATCGATAAAATTTTTTTCTTAAAAAATACATCATATACTAACAAATGAAATATCGAGGGACTTAGAAATTTTTTTTTTTTTCCTAAAGAAAGCTATACAAAATTGGTATTCCTTGTCACCTTTTCATTTTGAGAAATGTTATGCTCATAATATTTTTACAATATTTTCATAATAAATTCGAAGCAGCAAGTTATTATAGGTAGCTAAGCATTTCTCTTTCATTATAGTTAGCTAACGGGTATCCACTTGACGATCAAACCAATTGGCCAAGAAATTATTGCAAATCCAACGCATGTTCCCCATTGCCCCAAGTTCAACCTCTCTGAACCTGTAAACTTTTTCAAAAGTTCTACCATGACCACCTGAAGGACTATGGTTATGGCAATGATTTCCATAAACAACTTGTTCCTAAGTATCCCTTCAAAAACATTCTTCTTCTTGAGCTTTCTTGCATTGAATTCATTGAAGACCTGACAAAGGACGAAAGTAGTGAAGATCAAGGTGTCATTTACCTTCTCAGTCACACTAAAAATTGATTCACCTTTGAATTGTAAGATCAGAAGGACTACAATCTGATATAAAGCTTGGGCTAAAAGGTTTCTCCACATAATGTTGGTAATAAGTGGCTTAGTTTGATCTACTGGTGGCTTCTTCATTAGTTCCTTGGTGGGTTGCTCTGTTGCTAGAGCTAAAGCACCCAGGGTATGTGTAATTAGGTTCACCCATAATAACTGGACTCCTGTCAATGGGCCTTTACTGACATAAATGACTGCCACCAAGTTGACTGTAATAGCAGCAACATTCACTGTGAGTTGAAACTGAATGAACTTTTGAATGTTTTTGTAAACACATCTTCCCCACCTTAAAATTTTGGCCATTGAAGCAAAGTCGTCATCCAAAATGACAATATCTGAGCTCTCCTTGGCCACCTCGGTGCCCTGAATTCCCATAGAAAGTCCTAAATCAGCTTCTTTCAGTGCTGGTGAATCATTTGTGCAATGCCCAGTGACTGCAACCACATGACCCTTTTGTTTCAAACATTTTACCATTAGTAGTTTGTCGGAAGTTGAGGATCTTGCCAACACACAGATCTTATCAACTTTCTCCATTCTCTCCTCTGGTGTGTAGTTTCTGAATTCGACACCTTCTACCACTGCTTCACTCATGTCTTGATCAAGCCTCAGTATTCCACATTCAGTGGCAAAAGCTTTTGCTGTGAAAACATTGTCTCCAGTGATCATTTTGACGTTAATGCCTGCATATTGACAATCTTCCACAGCTGTCTTTATCCCTAGACGACACGGGTCCTTGATACCCACCAGTCCTAATAGGGTCAACCCATCATCTTCTATCTTTTTTTGTTTTGTGTCATGTTCTTGATCTTCTTTTGAGACTTGCTTATGTGCAAAAGCAATGCACTGGAGGCTGCTAGCAGCCATACCTTGAATAATTTGCTCAAATTTCATCTTTTCATCATCATCTAGATCTCTCATAATTCCAAAAGCATCATAGTAACTTGAACACATTTTCAAAATCATCTCTGCGGCTCCTTTCCAATGTACGTGGATTGTGTTGTCTATCTTTCTCCTCGTTACGACTCCGCTTATTTTCTTCTGAAAATTGAACGCTTCAACATAAAGAATCTTACAGCTTTGCTTCAATTGTTCCATTTCCATGTTTAGCTCCAGAACAGCCCATGAAAGAATTGCTTGTTCGGTGGGACTACCTGAGAACTCAATTTCAGATCCTAAAGTACGTCTGTAAACACTACCAGTTGTGTTTAGAGCAACTCCTTCTTTGACCAGTTTGAGAATATATGGATTAATAGATGAGAAAGTAGCTGGTGCTTTGCCTAGCCAGAACTTCGTCACCTTCATTTTATTCAGCGTGAGAGTGCCTGTTTTGTCAGTACAAATGGTGGTGATAGAGCCTATGGTCTCACACGCAGACAACTTCCGCACCATTGCCTGGTCAGCCATCATTTTTTTCATGGAATAAATCTGTGTAAGCTTGACAGCCAAAGGAAACCCTTTTGGAGTTACAACCTCGACTATAGTAATTGCAGCAGCTAAAATACCTACCACAGCGTTTAGTATGTCATAAACCTTGGTGGTGCTGCCATTGAACTCTTTATTTCCCTTCTCATCTTTTATATTCCCTGTGAAGTATCGATAGAACAAAATTATGAGAACGTAAAAAGCCACCGCCAAACCAAGCTTTCCTATTGATGAAGTTAGCTCTTTAAGCCTAGTTTGTAAAGGTGTCTGGTGATTAGTATTACGGCTGCTGATTGAGCTCATCATCTCGCCCCATTTAGTGTTCATTCCAACTGAAGTGACAAGCATTCGAGCAGTGCCATCAATCACCTTTGTTCCAGAAAGCAAAAATGGATGGCTGCAACTTACTTCTACACGATCACTTTCCCCTGTCATGCTCGATTCATCCACTTGTAATGAATGCCCGTCTAAGAATAGCCCATCTGCTGGAACTTGATCTCCAATCTTTAAGAAAATGACATCTCCAACGACAATTTCAAATATTGAAATTTGTTGACGCAGCCCAGCTCTCACAACGTCAATTTGGATATTGTTGCTGACCTCGGTTAACTTGTCAAATTGTCTGTTTTGCCTAAAATGAAATATGGCAGAAACAACAATGACAAGAAATAGAGCAACAAATATGCTACCACCGTCATACCATCCTTGTTTTATTCCATTCTCTTTGATGCTGAATGCAAGAGAAGATGCAGCACTACCTAAGTTGATGAGAATGCTATGATCCTTGAATTCTTCCACTACAAAATGAAAGAAGCTCTTTATAGGTGGTGTTTTATACTTGTTTGAGCCGAAAGCCTCATGTCGGCGAGCAATGTCTTCAACATCACCTTGAATGCCACATTCAACATTGGTACCAAGAGTGGATGCTACTTTAGAAACCCCTCCAATGTTTTGGAGGCTTTCAATTTTTTTCTCTTCCACAAGTTTAGGGAGTGTTGTTCGATCAACGTTGGACTTGATGTCCGGTTTAAGATCCACATCCACGAAAGATGCATCTTTCTTATCGGGTAGAGAATCTTTGAAAACAGATAGTAGGGCTCTAGAGCAATATATGTAAACAAAGGCGGAGTGCCATCTCTTGTTGGGTACGCTAAGCTGGGAGGAGTGTGGTGCTCCAACGCTGTCAAAGTTTTGTAGGATAATCATAGTCAACATAAATGATTAGCAAAGCACAATATATAGGAGTAAAGAAGTAAAAAAGAAAAGAGATGATCTTTAAGAAAGCAAGGAATTTTCTTTTATGAGTAATCCTAATCCTATGAAAAATAAATAGAAACAAATTAATGGAGCAAAGGGGAATGGAGATAAAGTCGAAATGGATAAAAATTGATCGAGTTAGAATGGGACATTTTAGTTTGGAAGGATAGTATTTATAGGTAAGTAGGTGTATGGAGCTTCGTACGTACGTTCATATTTTCCGTATTCGAGAGATTTCTAGAAGAATATGTTGTGTGTTCATACTAACTTTGTAAACTGCTTTCATCTCACTCTCTCACATATCACATTGGATGGATGTCGGTAGTCGGTACGTATAAGTGGCAAGTTGTTGGGTGTTTTAAGATTAGAGTAATTCTTGTGCTAAACCATTGGCCACAACATTGATAACAATTCGCTTATGTGGTGAGTTGTGGTTGATAGAAGGGTGTCTCCACCATCACCCCTCCACCAATCACAACTCACCACATGAGCGAGTTGTGGCCAATGATGTGACCAATGGTGTGACACAAGAATTACTCTTATGGTGTGTTTGGATATCGTTTATTTGTTAAAAACTGAAAACACTGTAGTAAAATAATTTTTAAAAATGTGAATAGTGCTGTGGAACCCAAATTTACTTAGGAATTTGTGTTTTGTTGATTTTTGTGGGTTCGTGTACGGTACCCAAGGAACCCACTAAAAAATGCAGACATACAAATTGGGCAAAATGCCCAATCCAAACGCACGCTAAGATTAACTTAGGGTATGTTTAGATAATGCTTATTACTGAAAACTAAAAACACTGTAACAAAATAATTTTTAAATTTGTGAATAGTGTTGTGAGACCTAATTTTGAAGTAGTTTTTGCTGAAAAAAGTACTTGCGAGTCTCGTAAATAGTACATAGGATCCACTGAAAAATGTGAAATGCAACTGAAAAGTACTTTTTAGCACTATTCAAACATACACTTTGAGTTTATTTGAATATTGCTTATTTTGCTAAAATTAAAACTTATTACTAAAAGTACTGTAAATAAAAATAAAAATTAGCTAAAATAATATAGGGAGACTCATAAATATTCAAACATACACTTAGAGTTTATTTGAATATTGCTTATTTTGCTAAAATTAAAACTTATTACTAAAAGTACTGTAAATAAAAATAAAAATTAGCTAAAATAATATAGTGAAATTCATAAATAATACTAAAAATTACATTAAAACTTATAAATAATAACAAAAATAAATTAAATAATAAAATAATTTTCATTTTTCATTCATATTTAAACTCACGCTTAACTGCCCAAAAAGGCAAAAACGCTGCACTTTCCGTTGTTACCACAAAAAAAAAAAAAAAAAAAAAAAAAAAAAACTGCCGCGTCTGCTTGTGCCAGCTGTTGCAATACACTAGTATGTATTAGTACTTTTGGTTTTCGGCTGTCAACAGCCTGGAAAGCAAACTGAAATTTTACAACTGAGCAACGCAGCAGGAATCAAGGAAGCTCCCATTGCATCTTAGGTTCCTACTTTCGTCGCATGTTCCACGCTGCTTGGATTTGGAAACACCATACGTTCAGTGTCCATTTCAAAAAGTTTATTTAGCTAAATTATTATTTTTTTGTTAAAAATGTACTAAAATATATTTATATTTAAAAAAAAAACAAAAAACAAAAAAAAATTTGAAGTTTTAAAAAACTATACATCAAAACTAAAAACTAATAATTTAAAGTTGAAACTAGTGCTAAACAGTTTCTTAGTATTAAAAACAGGTTGATGTTTTATCACAATTAATAAATAAATAAAAAGTCAGTTTCATGTTGACTTACTTAATTCTTAATCAACTCTAACTTATTTGATTAATATAAATAAATTTCATTTTTTTCTCAAATAAATTTTAATTCTAAATATAATCAAATATTATGTTTGCGTGTGTGTTTGTTTCAAAAAAAGAAAAAGAAAAGGGAATTACACCTTTTCATCCTAAACTATACCACATTTTACACTTAATTTGCCTCATGAATTATCAAAATGCACGATAGACTCCCCAAATTGAAAACTTTGTAACACATAATCACCAATTTTTTTTTGGGGGGGGGGGGGGGGGGGGGGGGCTATTAAGGCTAACAAAATTTAGCATTAAAAGACTAATTTACCCCTCTACTGTTTGTTTTGGAGAGAGGGGTAAATTGATATTTCAATTCTTAATTCTGTCATACTTAATATTTAAAAACATGGTAGGGGGTACATTGAAACAAAGTTACAACTTTGAGGATCAATCATACATTTCGATAGTTCATGGGGCAAAGTATAAAATGATTTATAGTTTAGACTTTAGAGTGAAAATGTGTAATTTTCACCCTCAAAGAAAAAAAGAAGAAAAAAAGAAGAAGAAGATCTTGTAGTGGAGGGGAACACCGATTTTAGGACCAAATTCAAAGCCTTTCTCACCCGTAAAGAACAATTATGACACAGTGAACCAATCAAATTGAAACAAAGTAATGAAAACCGATCATTGTACCAAAATGAGAGAAAGCCCAAACATATTGGTCCGTTTGGATTGAGGGGGAGGGAGGAGTAGAGTAGAGTAGAGTTAGCTCAAAATTAGCTTATTTTCAGCCAACTCTACTCTACTCTTTAGCTCAAAATTAGCTTATTTTCAGCTAGCTCTACTCTACTCTCCTTCATTCCCCCTCCCTCCCTCCTATTTTCAGCCAATTTTACTCTACTCCCTTCCATTCTCCCTCCTCCCCTCTCAATTCAAACATGCCTTAATAGTAAAATGGGAGAGAAAGTCTGAGTTACACATGCATAGATGTAAGAACCGTGAGTATAAAAATTATAATAATATATAATATAATTGTAATGGAATCAAGGCATCACAATGAAGGTAATATCTGCTCTACTCATGATCTTGTTAAACTATCTCAAATTGTTGAGGAGACCAGCCTAATCAAGCCCATAATCTTGCCATGATTGATATAGCATATAGAGGCTATTTGGGTCTTGGCAGTTAAAGCACTGTCAGCAATAATAAACAAGTACAATTTAAGAAATAATATCCAACGAAGGAGGTAGAAGAATATTGTGTACAAAGAGGTGAAATATTGTGATCAGCATGTTAGGCCCTATTTAGCTACAAAAAATTGATCACTCATCACCCATCAGTCAAATATCTTCACTTATCACCCTATAATTCATTTTCTATCACTCAAAAATCCCCAAATATCACCTAAACCCATTTGGCACCTAAACCCAAACATATTTTCAACTCCAAAAAGTAGGACCCACATTCTGACCTGTTTTCACCTGAGTTGATTTGGCTATTAACTCAGCTTCTTGATACAAACCCTGAAACCCGGTTTACGATAACAAAAATCATGGAGAATTGGTGGTTCAAGAAGGGGTTTAAGCACATCAAGTGAAGAAGAAATGAGGGGAAAAAGGAGAGTATGATGATTTCTGTAACAATGAATTGAGACCCAGGTTGCAGAATTTGATGCTAGAAGAAGCTGAAGCAACTCCTGCTGTTGCTGCTGGTGCTAGTGGTGGTGGTTCTTCATTTTTGTCTTTTGCTTCGTTTGCACCTGGGTATGTCTTTTTCTTGATTCAGTTTTTTTTTTTTTTTTGGTCGTAGATGTCGTAGATGTTATTGTCTTGGTAGGTGGTACCTGTGGCTTTGTTCATATAATTGGGTCTCTATAGGTGGTTTTCGATTGTGTTTGTGTCGTGGGTTTGGGAGAAGGGAAAAGGGAAAGTGAGATGATGAAGAAGAGCTCTGGTTTGGGTGGTTAGGAAAGCGAAGGTAAAAAGACCCATTAAAGCAAAAGCCTGGGCAGGGATGGGACGGAACACCGCTGTGACCCGTTTGTGCTGAAAATTTACGAAAACAAGCCCACCGTGTTTCTGAATTAGTTAACTCAAAATTCAAAAGACTAAGATTTGTTAACTGAGTTAAGCTCCATAATAAACAGCCAAACAAGCCTCCTACCCGTGGAGCCCACTGATTTTGGGTTATGAGTTAACAAAACTCAGATTTGTTAACTGAGTTCACCAAAATCCAAACAAGGCCTTAATATTCTATAATATATATATATATATATATATATATATATGTACGTATGTATGTATCATATTTTTAGTTTTTTTTTTCCCTTGAAATAGTGCGCATGCCATGTGTATCGATTGCTATATGATATTTATCACTTCATTTTTCTCCTTTAATTTCTAATTTAAAACATTTTTGATTTGTGAAAATAGAGAGAAGAGAAGTCACAATTGTTTATAGCCACCACTTTTTCTTTCTTCCTTTTACGTTGCATGATTAGGCGAGTAGAATGTTTTAATCATTTTGTTAAGTGGACTTTGAAGAAAGTGTATTCAAGGGTAGGGATTTGTTGATTCTTACTTCATCATAATATGGTTGACACTCAAATTATGTTGGAAAAGTATATTACTTTTTTTTTTTTTTAATTGTTTGTCCTGGGATGTCCCTATTGCTTTCTTATTAGACGTCTTTGTTTTCATTTCATAGATGAGAAGAATTCCAACCTCATTTGCTTTTAATTTAACTTTTAACATTAATTTATTCATTCTTTGTAAGATCTCTTATTTAATAATATTAAAATTAAAAGCAGGTTAGTAAGATTTTTTCAAAATTTTCTAAATGAAAGAAACAAGCACGTGGTTGCACAATGCACGTGTCACCAAAACTACTTATTAAAACTAGCTAAAGGTCAATATTTTTTCTTCTATTTTTTCCCCGGAAGGCCTGTATGTTTCATTCATTCTAATTCAGATTTAAACATTTTTCAATCACAAAAATGTTGTAATGAGATTTATGCATTTGTGGGAAAAATAGATTTTTTTTTTATTTTTATGCAAAATCTAATTACAATTCTAGTTATTTTTGTGATTGGAAAATGCATCAACTTTGAATTAGGATGAATGAAAAAAATTGACCTTTATGGAAAGAATTTTTAGAATAGGCTAGTATTAATGTATTGAAGTCTCAAAGTAATGATTTGCAAATCTCAGCTTCTTTTTTGTTTTTTGTTTTTAATTTGGTAGTTAAAACAATGTAGGATGAAAGATTTGAATCCTAGATGTCTTTGTTGGATTAATATACCAAAAAATACCAATTGTGCTAAAAAAAAAAAAATCTTGCCAAATACTTTTATTTTTTTTTCCCAAAAGCTAAAACCCCTATATGTTTGGATTTTTTTACCTCAAAGATATGCTTTTATTTTTAAACAATGTAGATGTTCATAATATGGACATCATTTGTCAGTAAATTAAGAATGTTAAGTTTTTATTCAAATATCAAGATTAAAAGGGATGCGTGTGTTTGAAAAAAATCCTACTATTTCAACTGTATGTGCAAGAATAGATGAATCCTTAAAAAATAAAATATTAGAACAACTTTTTTTTTCTTTGGTTAGAAGATTTAAATAATGGTGTAGCTTATCTTGCCACTTATACTCTTGTAGGCATTTAAAAAAAAAAAAAATTGTGTTGTTGTATACTTAGTGGGGTGTCAAAGCCCAATTTTTCTTCGTTTAATAAAACTTCTATCTTCACAGTCAAAAAAAAAAAAAAAAAAAAAGATTGTGGTGGAGTTTATCTTTGTGAGCTTCATAACTGCTAAGCAGTCATGATGAAATGTGACATGAGGATATTTCCAGTGCATAATTTATTACGAGTACTTAAACCAATAGAATTTTTTGTCCTGTCAAGTGTCTTCAATTTAAGTATCAATTTCAAATTTGGGTGCTTGAGATAACAGGAAGACTGCCAAACAATAGGATGATTAAATAAAGATTGATCTAAAAAAAAAACCAATAGTATAAACAAAAATAGTTTTTTTATTATAAAAAAAATCCAATAAAATGGACCAAAAGTGCAATTGTAAGTAAAATTGATGTGAAATTTCAAGGTCTATTGCAACCTCTCATGACATATTTGGCTAATAAACTGCATCATTGCATGCTACAAATACATATGGAGTTTTGATTGAGCACCCATACTTGTGGTTTAGAATCTTGACATTGAAATTGATAGAAGGTGAATTTTCTCTTTAGAATCATGTATATCCTCTTTGAGACCTCAACTACTTCAAGTCCTTTTTGTTTCACCCACATGAATCCTGGCATCAAAAATCATAATGAAAAACTAAGGCCATCACCATAAATTCATCAAATTTGACAATAAGATCCGAAAAGCTAATCACTCACCGAATATAATTATTCCTACTTGTAGAGGCCATGGGCCAGCGGGAGTAATGGGCCGAAGTGGACGACGCACCAATGGAAACAATGGGCCTAGAATGCCTCACCCGCTTATGTTGCACACCTCCGAACCAAAGCCAAGGACTGAGGCTGGTTCGAGAACGGTTCACTTCATCCTGGGCTATAGACGTCAGCAGTAAAGAAAGTTGAATGAAAGGTAAGCAACCTTTAGCTTAGGCCGAGGACCTATCCCACCTCGGGCAGTTGAAACCGAGGTAAGATTTGGAGCTCTGCCGGTCAAGAAAACATCCCAGAGGATCCTACTAGACCGGGTGAATATCGTGGAGGCAGGTACCAAGAAAGATCCCAAAATATCAAGGGAGAAGGCTGCCAACCCTGCATTAAATGCTCCACAACTAACCCCCTGGCCGTATTTATGTGGAGAAGACATCTGAACAGTGATCTCCAGTCTTGCCATCCTTATGTAGGGGGTTCTAGAAAAATTGGAAATGACAGGCGCCAGCAAAGAAATCATGACATCTACACGTGAAGGGTTGGAAAGAAGGAGGAGACGATATATAAAGAAGAAAAAAAAGAAGAAAGGGGGATCTTTGGAGTCCCAGGAGAAAAGAGGGAAGACTCAGTTTAAACAATTGTCCTCGGACGTAAGTTGAGAAAAATCCTTTAAGCCAGAAAACTGTGTTTGATCCAAATACGTGATCTTAGCCCAATCAGTTGATGATCTAATCTTCACCAATCCAACCCTTCACAACCTACTCTCTACAAATTCATTGTAATTGGGCCATTTAGATAGATTCCCCCATCTTTGGGCTGGATCCTGAAATTTGTGTCCTTACACTACTAATTATAATTGTTTGAGCCAAAAATCAAAACTAAAAATCATTTACATACGGAGAAGGAAAATCAAGAATGAAAAAATATCACCCCTATAGAATGCAATATAGAAAGAGAAGCAGAGACAAATAAACTCTAAAGAAACAAAACATGCAAGAGCATGTTAACAAAGGATTGAGACTTGAAGAAACTCCTAAATAACCAAAAGAGAAAACCATGGAGCTTAAATAAGGTACCACTACCACTAACCTAGCCTTTATCCCAATACTTATGGTTTGTTCGGAAGTTTAGAGAGGGAGGAGAGTAGAGGGAAGTAGAGGAGAAGAGAGTAGTGGAGAGGAGAGTAAAGGGGGATGATTATCCTCCACTTCGTTTGGATGTTTTTAAAGTTAGTACGGGGGAAGAGGGTAATTAACCCTTCCTCTTGTTTAGATGTTTTAAAAATTAGGATGGAAATAAGAGGAAATGATTTAAATAGACAAATTTACCCCTATTTGAAAATGAACTTGCAACATTGGTCTATGATTAAATATTTTTTCTGCTTTTTTATTATACTAAAAAAAACCATCCTTAATTGAGAATAATTAAAATAAGAAAAAAATGTTTGGATGCTGATGAAAAAAAAAAATCATGAAAAAAAAGACTATAAATATTAAATGCTTTTTTTTTTAATTAAAAAAAAAAAGGATTGAGAGTAAGTTCAGGTTTTATTTTCCTACCTTTCTGAGACGTATCTATTTTTTCTTCTTCAGATTTTTGTAATTTTTTATGATAATTTTGGCACTCACAAACAATGCTAGAATAACTAGATTCGTCGTTCTATGGATTGTCTCATATTTTCCTTTCACGAAGTTTTCTCAGCTACCAAACAATTTCAACCAATTCGTTTATGGCAGCACAACTACATTGTTGAGCCACGGGTGTGGCTGCTTGGAGTTTGGGAGCTCCAAGCAGTACAACTACACATATATGATAGTACAACTTTCAAGAAAAAAAAATGGAAATAAGAGAAAAATGAGGAAAACAAAAAAAATGATAATTTTCACAGTAAATAGCAAACCTGAGCAAAAGTGATCCCTTATTTGATCTTTCAATGAGTTCCATGGGAATGGACCCTGAGAGGTTGTTATTTTGTAGGTTTCTGTGAAGAGAGAGTAAGTATGATCTCTGTATTCTTACTAAAAGAAACTCACAGTTCCATATATGTTATTGTTTGTTAGATCCCTGAAATAAACAAACTATCATGTTGAATATCAGTCATGAAAAAAAAAAAGGTGCTATTCTGTTTCAATAAGCAAAAAATGGACACTTTGTTTTTACGTAATGTTTTAAGCTTGTATTAGACTTTCTTTCTTCCCCTGTTTTCGGACTGCTTAAACATGGCATATACAATGTAATTGTTTTGTTACATTAATGATATTCTATCTTCTTACCTCAAAAAGAAAAAGAAAAAAAAGAATAGTTAGATTCAGCGTTCTATATGAATTGTCTTATATTTTCCTTTCACATAGTTTTCTCAGTAGCCAAACTGTTAATTTTGTTTCAGCAACTAACTTTCTTTGTTGTTTGTTTAGCTTGATCGACTGACTAGATTGTTTATTTGTGTGAAGAAAATGGAGAGGGAGAAGTTGGAGAAGATGGAGCAAATGGCTGAGAGAGTTAAGAGAAAATTGAGACTGACGAGAGAAATAAAGTGAATTTATTTTATATAATCGGTTTGTAATTTTGTTAATTTAGAAAAGGTAAATTGGAGAATTCATTTAGTCAATAATTTATCTACTCTACTCTCCCTCCAAATCTCTCCAATTTGAAGGAATTAAAAATGAGGAGTTAGAGGTAGTTGAAACTCCTCCAAACCTCTCCTCGTCCTTCCTTAAAAAACTTTCAAACAAGGTAATTGAATTACTCTCCCTCCCTTTACTCTACTCTCCCTCTTTTTTTAAACTTCCAAACAGGCCATTAGGTTCCACTTGCAACATTTACAAACCACTTGCTGCCAAATACCAATACTCACAAGTAGAATATATTTTATATTAAAATTTTATTATTTAATTGATATTTAAAAATATAGAATGTCTCAATTGGGTACTCACCTTAGGCCTAAAATACATAGAGCTGTCTTTGCCATTGATTTGATAAAACGAAGACAAAGCCGTGCAATTGAAGAAGAACCATCGGTTGAGGGCTACGATAGCATGCGTGGGTTCTGAAGGTGATGAAATCTTCTACCTATGGATGTAAAACATACCTATAGACTCTGTTTACCAAAATAAAAACAATTATATAAAGGTAATTAAATAAAATGAGAAGCAAGAAAACCTTGTGCGGAGTCCCTCCATCTACAACTCGACCTTGGTTTGCATCTCTCACATAGCGGCTGTGTTGGTATAGATTAGGGTGAAATAGAAGTGATTTGACACAACTGAGTAACTGACTGCATTTGAAATTGAATTTCAATTTTTAAACTAATGGGAGAGTGTAATGGTTTTATCGGGCATTTTTTTTTGTAAATTACGTATTTAAACCCTATCATTTACACCATATTTCAACTTGATCCCTAACATTTCAATTGTGTTATTTTGGCCTCTTAATCTTTTAATCCCGTGTCAATTTAGTCTTTGTTGTTATCTCTTTGATGCAAATTTTGCTAACGTGGTTAACGTCTAAAATAAAAAATTAATTTCCGTTGATATGTTGATAAAATAATTTTTTATTTTGACCATTTATAACGTCAGCAATTTTCATCTAAGATATAACGGCATGAACAAAATTGATACGGCACAAAAGATTAGAGACTAAATTGATACAATTGAAAGGTTATGGACAAAATTGAAATATAATGTAAAAAATAGGGACCAAATACATAATTTACTCAACATTTTTTTCCTTAATTCTTTTTAGTACAAGGTTGAAGAAAGGTTGAAGAAAGTGTAAATATTTTAAAAATAAGTCAATGTAAAAAAAAATATAGGAAAATTAAAAATAAAAAATAAATATATATAGATTTTAAAACCGACAAAGATGAATATGTAAAGTCAATAATCTATTTATATATATATATTTGTAAAAAAAAAAATAAATAATAATTATGTGGCAAATAACGTGGTGATGAGGTGGCTCAACAAGAACTTAGTAGTAATAAATGTCACGCTTTAACTTTTAGTAATATATAGATATAGATACGTTTGGGTGAAAAATTGTTGTAGAAATATGTGTACTATTATTTAAATATCAATACCAAATAGGTCCTTAGTTACTTGGAATTTCCAACTACTTTATTTGTTTTGTATAAGTATATATGTAATCGAAATGCTAGCAACTTAGTGTGTCTTTGTATTAGAATTCCTTTCTCTCTCTTTTGTACGTGTTTGTTTCTCCCAAAAAAAAAAAAAAAAATGCTAGCAACTTAGTTTACGGAAAGCCTTGAGAAATTGGGCCAAAAACAAAGTTAATAAGCTAGCCCCTTATGGCCTACACCATGCAAGGCCCAGAAGAAGCCTACATTTTGTGTCCTCATGGAGATCAGAAAATTAGGCTTAAAGTTAAACGTTTAATACAACTTACCAAGAAATATATATATATATATATATATATAAGGCGGTAGAACCAGCCAAGCAATATATCATTAAAACAATTAGTAAACAGAGTAATTTAAACGATTAATAAGGCGGTAGAACCAGCCAAGCAGTATATCATCATGATAATTGAAAGTAGTAATGAATATGAAAGTACTTGATTAATATTGAAAGTAATGAACAATGTACAAGATTAATAGTTACAGGATTACAGGTGAACAAGGATAAACAGTGGTAACTTACAAAGGTAGTGGTTACCGGATTGTCAACAGTTCCTGGGGGGAGTTTAGGAGAGGAGGTAAGCTCTCGATTATCTAAAACTCACTCTAGGAGAAGTAGAAAACTAAAACAAGAACTCCAAAATTAGACCTGAATAACAATAAGGGACAACCCCCCTTATATAGGAAAATAAAAGCAAAAAGTGAATAGTGAACAGTAACAGTGAATAGTGATCTCGTGAGTGAATAGTAAACTCGTGCGTGAACAGTAATCTCGTGAGTGAACAGTTGGCAGAGGATGACATTTTGTCGTCTTGTGCCGAAAGCAGTCAACAAAGTAATCAACAGATTCCCTTGGGGACAGAGAGAGCAATGGGCAGAGCTTTTATCCAAAGTGAATAATTAGTCAGTATCACAATAATCTGAATAATTGTCACGAGGATCCCATGTGGGCTCTTCGTCGCAGTTATGTTCATGATATGTGGTATACTGATTGCAGAGACCACAATAAAGCAGATGTTCGTAAACAGGCTCCTTTAGAGGATTGGTGAAGTTCCTTGGGTTAATATAATCAGCAATAGAGATATGTTGGGTAGCAACTCCGTAGGGCTTGAGACCGAAAACAGTAATTCTGTCTGTATTCCCTTCGAAGTGATAATCTTTCCAAAGGTTTTGAATGACCTCTAGAATTTGATTATTGAAATAATTTCTCCAACATTCAGCAAGAGAATAAGGACTTTTGTAGGACAGGTAGGAATCTCCTTTGTACCATGGTCCTTGGTGAGAGTAGCCGTTAACAAGAATAAGATGCTTAGATGGTTGCACATTCATCCAATTATCAGTATCCCATTTTGGAAGAGTGCTCCAACATCTAATAGTCACAGAAGGGCTTCCAGTGCGGGCCACAGCTTGTTGAATAATTTGCGGGAGTTGGCTAAGTTGAGATCGATTTGAGACTCTGATCATTCTAACAAAACCAAACTCAAACATTTGAGATAACCAGTCTGGATCCATGTCTTCTTCATCCAGCTCATCATCTTCATAATTAATTAGGAGACTAGGAAAAGGGTGAATCTTTCTTTCGTAAACACGGGAGCTTTTCCCAAAGTATTCTTCCCAGTCTAGTTGAATAAAAACATTATCATCTTCATCCAGTTCATCTGGATCTGGAATAGTTGCGGTTACTAGTTTTTTGAAATAGTCGTGCCATAGATCAAAGGACGTAAACATAGCCTTACTTTCAAAAATACATTTCTGTATATCTGAAGGCAAGTTGGCAACAGCACATCTTACACTAAATTGTGTCTTAAGACTCAATTTGGCATAATCTGTGTTCATTAAAGTCAATTTATCCATGGAATGGATATCCTCTTTGCCAAAGAGTTGACTAGTGTAAATATCATGGTGAATAGAATGGCTTGCAAAAGCCTCATGTAATGGCAGGGTCTGGTTAACAGGGTTTTTCTGTATTTGGGAGTCAAGGTCAATAATTAGGCGTTCGTAGACATCATTTTTGATGGCAAGGTTAACAAAATGTATTTCAAGAGCCTGAAGGGTCTTCTTGAAAAGTCTGCGATTGCTGGTAGTATAGGCTGCATGGAGATTGTCAATAAGTACTTTAACAGGAGTGGGTAGATCACTGAAATTTCCATTGTGAAACTGCAGTGCTTTAGAAATAACTTCCTGTAAAGTAATATGTATATCATCACTGGAAAATGTCACCTCTGCCGGGACAGATTCCTGAAGGGATGGTGATCTACTAGGATTTCTCCTAGAAGATGCGCCTTCATGCATTACAAAAGGTTGTCCCGCCGGGAGCCTTTCGTCTTGAGGATGCATGAGT
Source organism: Lithocarpus polystachyus (assembly GCA_033629205.1). Classification (NCBI taxonomy): domain Eukaryota; kingdom Viridiplantae; phylum Streptophyta; class Magnoliopsida; order Fagales; family Fagaceae; genus Lithocarpus; species Lithocarpus polystachyus. Next base: position 356,949 of record CM066167.1, on the reverse strand, counting down.
GAGGGTATACGGTTGTTAGGGTATGTGTTACGAAATGCAACGGTTATGAGAGAAAACATGATAATTGAGTGTTAAAATTAGGAGTGCATGGATAAGATGTGGAGATCCAACTCTTCTGTTAGCTCCAGGACTGCGTGTCCTCCTGATATTGTCAATGAAAATGATCAAGCTGTTCAAGAAGGTAGTAAGCCTTTTGCTCTTATTTACCATGAAACTGATTTCACAAATATTCAACAATATCCTTATGGAACTGTTAAAATGGGTTTTCTTGATAAAAAATCTATTGATGAATATTTACAAAAAAATTTTGTTAAACCTGATTTGAAGCTAAAGGGTGTTTCAAGTAATAACTCCCAAATTAGCACTGCTTTTTATTCAACTCAAAAACCTGCTGAAGAAGAAGAAGATACAAAATCTATATCTCCTGCTGCTTCTGATTTTGCTACTGTTGAACCTCCTATTTTTCAAAACCAATTAAGAGTTTTAACTGCTCTTCCTAAAAGTTTTGAAATGGATCTTGTTTACTTGGCCAAAGAAAGTCTTTCTCCCAAAAACAGAGAGATAAGACACTATTACAGAGATACTTTCTCTCAATCTGAAAAAGATCGTATTAAACGAAAATGGAGAGAAAAAATGATGTTGTTAAAGAAAAATATTCTGTTTTATGATTTTCTTAAAAATCATTACGTTTCAAAAGATCCTATTCAACAAAATCATTTGAACGTAATTAAGAAATCAAATTTTGTTAAACCTGACAAAACAATTGTAAGGTCTAGCCATCCTCCTCTTGAGACGGTTATGATAACTTGTCAAAAGACGGAAGTGAAAGCTTCTCCTTTCAAAATTGCTGATGCTGAGACTCCTGCTTCTGGAATTATTGAACAAAACAATTTTACAAATGAGTCTTTGCATATTATTGGTCAACAGCTTGACCGTATTGAAGAAAAAATTGTTAAACAAACTGTTTCTACAAAAGCTGAGAAACCTTTGATTGATCTACCCAGTCAAAGAGAAAAGATTGCTTTTAAAACCTCTCAGTCAAAAACCCTTGACATTGTTGACAAAATGCTTTCTGATTTAAAAGTTAAATCTGAAGGTACTTTTACTTCTAATGTTGCCGCTGTTATTTCAAGAAATGATAAAGAACCTGTTTTTGAAAACACAGATTCTGAGTCATCCTCTTCTGTTGAACTTAAAAATGTTTTTGATAATGGTCTACCAGAAATTAAAAGATTTGTTGGAACCAATCCCATTCCTTCCTTGGCCGCTGGTAGTTGCGTTGTGTCCCTGCTCCCTTGTGTATGTTGTTCCGAACCTTTGGTGCTTCGTTGTTGTGTTCTATCTTGTGATCGTTGGTGCCACCCTAGTGTAAAGTGAATTCCGAGAGCCGAGATTCAGTAAGGCTCGTGTAAGCCGACGGACAGGCGTTGAGGGCATGAGTGAGGGTATACGGTTGTTAGGGTATGTGTTACGAAATGCAACGGTTATGAGAGAAAACATGATAATTGAGTGTTAAAATTAGGAGTGCATGGATAAGATGTGGAGATCCAACTCTTCTGTTAGCTCCAGGACTGCGTGTCCTCCTGATATTGTCAATGAAAATGATCAAGCTGTTCAAGAAGGTAGTAAGCCTTTTGCTCTTATTTACCATGAAACTGATTTCACAAATATTCAACAATATCCTTATGGAACTGTTAAAATGGGTTTTCTTGATAAAAAATCTATTGATGAATATTTACAAAAAAATTTTGTTAAACCTGATTTGAAGCTAAAGGGTGTTTCAAGTAATAACTCCCAAATTAGCACTGCTTTTTATTCAACTCAAAAACCTGCTGAAGAAGAAGAAGATACAAAATCTATATCTCCTGCTGCTTCTGATTTTGCTACTGTTGAACCTCCTATTTTTCAAAACAACCAGTTAAGAGTTTTAACTGCTCTTCCTAAAAGTTTTGAAATGGATCTTGTTTACTTGGCTAAAGAAAGTCTTTCTCCCAATAACAGAGAGATAAGACACTATTACAGGGATACTTTCTCTCAATCTGAAAAAGATCGTATTAAACGAAAATGGAGAGAAAAAATGATGTTGTTAAAGAAAAATATTCTGTTTTATGATTTTCTTAAAAATCATTACGTTTCAAAAGATCCTATTCAACAAAATCATTTGAACGTAATTAAGAAATCAAATTTTGTTAAACCTGACAAAACAATTGTAAGGTCTAGCCATCCTCCTCTTGAGACGGTTATGATAACTTGTCAAAAGACGGAAGTGAAAGCTTCTCCTTTCAAAATTGCTGATGCTGAGACTCCTGCTTCTGGAATTATTGAACAAAACAATTTTACAAATGAGTCTTTGCATATTATTGGTCAACAGCTTGGCCGTATTGAAGAAAAAATTGTTAAACAAACTGTTTCTACAAAAGCTGAGAAACCTTTGATTGATCTACCCAGTCAAAGAGAAAAGATTGCTTTTAAAACCTCTCAGTCAAAAACCCTTGACATTGTTGACAAAATGCTTTCTGATTTAAAAGTTAAATCTGAAGGTACTTCTACTTCTAATGTTGCTGCTGTTATTTCAAGAAATGATAAAGAACCTGTTTTTGAAAACACAGATTCTGAGTCATCCTCTTCTGTTGAACTTAAAAATGTTTTTGATAATGGTCTACCAGAAATTAAAAGATTTGTTGGAACCAATCCCATGTCTTTTACAAAAAACTGGTATACTAAACCTACTCCTCCTGACATGCAGTTTGAAGAAAGGATTTTTCAATCCCAATTCTCTGTCTCTGCTGATAAACTGTATGAATGGAATATTGATGGTCTTGCTGAACAGGAAATTATTAACAAAATGGGTCACATGTCTATGGTTGCCATCACTTATATGAACAACCATGACCTTGAACATCCTGAAATTGTTGAACTTCTGTCTACTGGTTTTACTGGCACTCTTCGCGGATGGTGGGATTCGTATCTCACTGAAGACTCCAGAGAATCTATTAAACGTGCTGTTAAACTGAATGATGAAGGTCTTCCTATTTTCGATGAAAAAAGGAATTCTGGAATCCCTGATGGTGTTAACACTCTTATTCACACAATATTAAAACATTTTGTTGGAACCATTACTAATGTTTCATCTCGAGTTTCAGATTTTCTGAATAATTTGAGATGTCCTACTATGTCTGATTACAGGTGGTACCATACTGTCTTTCTTTCTAGAGTGATGCTTCGCAAAGATTGCAAGAAGCCGTATTGGAAAGAAAAGTTTATTGACGGTCTGCCTCCTCTTTTTGCTCATAAGGTAAAGCAAGAATTAATTGGTAAAAATGATTCTATTGACTATGAAACTTTAACATATGGTGACATTTTAAGTACTATTAACAAACTTGGTATTAACATGTGTAATGATGAAAAATTGTTAAAAGATAAATTAAAAAATAAAACAAAAGCTAAATATGAAATGGGTAATTTCTGCGAACAATATGGTTTACCTCCTATTGCTCCTTCGAGACAAAAGAGAGATAAACATGATAAAACTGTTCCCAAAAATATTCACCATAAAAGACATCAAACCAACTTTGTTAAACCAAATAATTTTTATGATAAAAAGAAAACTGTTTCTAAAAAATATGTTCACCAAAATCCTAATAAAGGAAAATGTTTTAATTGTGGAAAACCTGGTCATTACAGTAATGACTGTAAAGCCAAACCTGGTAAACTAAAAAACAAATTAAACATGTTAAACATTAATGATGCAGATCAAGAAGCCCTATTCAGAATCCTTGAATCACACATTTCGTCTGATTCTTTGGAAGATGATTTGTCTTCTTCTGATTCTTGTTATCATTCTGCTGATGAATCCTCTGATTCCCCTAATATTAAACTTGGATGCAGAGATTCTTGTTGTAACACTATTACATCTATTAACACTCTCACTAAACATGAAGAAAATGAAAAATTGTTAATTTCTTTAATTAACCAGATTCAAAATCCTGAGCTCCAAAAAGAGTATCTGGATAGGTTTAAGAAAAATCTTACTAAGACTGAAGATTCTAAAAAACTTAAATCAACAATAAGTTTTGAAGAAGTCTTGGAAAGATTTAACAAGAAAAAACCTAAAGAATTAACTATTGAAGACTTAAAACAAAAATTAACCATTGTTGAACAAAACATTGAATATTTACGACAAGAGCTTCAAACTGTTAAACTTGATAATATTAACATCAACCAAGAAATGTTAATTTTAAAAATGAATAAAAATATTGACACACACCATTCTGATAATGAACAAGATGAGCCTAAAGATGGAGATGATTCCAGTCAACAAGCTCTTCTTTCTGATACAGGTATTACTGAGGCTATTAACTCTATATTGAACAAATCTATTCCTCCAAAATGGTTTACAATATTAAACATTGTTGTTTCTCCTGTTTACAATTTTGATGTAATTGCTATGATTGACTCTGGTGCAGATATGAATTGTATTCGAGAAGATTTAATCCCTCCTGAATACTTTGAATTTTCCTCTGAGAAACTCATTTCTGCCAATGGTTCCCAAATGAATATTAAACATGAACTCCCCAAAGCCTATGTTCACCACCATAATGTTGCTTTCCCAATTCCCTCTGTTCTTGTTAAAAACATGCATGACAAAGTGATCCTTGGACTTCCCTTCCTTAACACTTTGTATCCATTTCTTGTTGACCACAATGGAATTACTTCTGATCCTTTTGGACAGAATGTACATTTCAAATTTGTTTCAAAACCTGATACAGATATTAACCATACTGTTAATTACCATGCTGCAGGATCTTCTCTAAGGAGACTTGCTACTCCTACTACTAATACCACTAGTAAGTGGGTATATGCTACCACGTGTGAGTGGAATATTATGACTTCCTCGGCAGAGAAGAGGAACAAGGGGAAAGGACCAGCGGTCTATCCTCAAGACGAAAGGCTCCCGGCGGGACAACCTTTTGTAATGCATGAAGGCGCATCTTCTAGGAGAAATCCTAGTAGATCACCATCCCTTCAGGAATCTGTCCCGGCAGAGGTGACATTTTCCAGTGATGATGTACATATTACTTTACAGGAAGTTATTTCTAAAGCACTGCAGTTTCACAATGGAAATTTCAGTGATCTACCCACTCCTGTTAAAGTACTTATTGACAATCTCCATGCAGCCTATACTACCAGCAATCGCAGACTTTTCAAGAAGACCCTTCAGGCTCTTGAAATACATTTTGTTAACCTTGCCATCAAAAATGATGTCTACGAACGCCTAATTATTGACCTTGACTCCCAAATACAGAAAAACCCTGTTAACCAGACCCTGCCATTACATGAGGCTTTTGCAAGCCATTCTATTCACCATGATATTTACACTAGTCAACTCTTTGGCAAAGAGGATATCCATTCCATGGATAAATTGACTTTAATGAACACAGATTATGCCAAATTGAGTCTTAAGACACAATTTAGTGTAAGATGTGCTGTTGCCAACTTGCCTTCAGATATACAGAAATGTATTTTTGAAAGTAAGGCTATGTTTACGTCCTTTGATCTATGGCACGACTATTTCAAAAAACTAGTAACCGCAACTATTCCAGATCCAGATGAACTGGATGAAGATGATAATGTTTTTATTCAACTAGACTGGGAAGAATACTTTGGGAAAAGCTCCCGTGTTTACGAAAGAAAGATTCACCCTTTTCCTGGTCTCCTAATTAATTATGAAGATGATGAGCTGGATGAAGAAGACATGGATCCAGACTGGTTATCTCAAATGTTTGAGTTTGGTTTTGTTAGAATGATCAGAGTCTCAAATCGATCTCAACTTAGCCAACTCCCGCAAATTATTCAACAAGCTGTGGCCCGCACTGGAAGCCCTTCTGTGACTATTAGATGTTGGAGCACTCTTCCAAAATGGGATACTGATAATTGGATGAATGTGCAACCATCTAAGTATCTTATTCTTGTTAACGGCTACTCTCACCAAGGACCATGGTACAAAGGAGATTCCTACCTGTCCTACAAAAGTCCTTATTCTCTTGCTGAATGTTGGAGAAATTATTTCAATAATCAAATTCTAGAGGTCATTCAAAACCTTTGGAAAGATTATCACTTCGAAGGGAATACAGACAGAATTACTGTTTTCGGTCTCAAGCCCTACGGAGTTGCTACCCAACATATCTCTATTGCTGATTATATTAACCCAAGGAACTTCACCAATCCTCTAAAGGAGCCTGTTTACGAACATCTTCTTTATTGTGGTCTCTGCAATCAGTATACCACATATCATGAACATAACTGCGACGAAGAGCCCACATGGGATCCTCGTGACAATTATTCAGATTATTGTGATACTGACTAATTATTCACTTTGGATAAAAGCTCCGCCCATTGCTCTCTCTGTCCCCAAGGGAATCTGTTGATTACTTTGTTGACTGCTTTCGGCACAAGACGACAAAATGTCATCCTCTGCCAACTGTTCACTCACGATATTACTGTTCACTACTGTTCACGCACGAGTTTACTATTCACTCACGAGATCACTATTCACTGTTACTGTTCACTATTCACTTTTTGCTTTTATTTTCCTATATAAGGGGGGTTGTCCCTTATTGTTATTTAGGTCTAATTTTGGAGTTCTTGTTTTAGTTTTCTACTTCTCCTAGAGTGAGTTTTAGATAATCGAGAGCTTACCTCCTCTCCTAAACTCCCCTCAGGAACTGTTGACAATCCGGTAACCACTACCTTTGTAAGTTACCACTGTTTATCCTTGTTCACCTGTAATCCTGTAACTATTAATCTTGTACATTGTTCATTACTTTCAATATTAATCAAGTACTTTCATATTCATTACTACTTTCAATTATCATGATGATATACTGCTTGGCTGGTTCTACCGCCTTATTAATCGTTTAAATTACTCTGTTTACTAATTGTTTTAATGATATATTGCTTGGCTGGTTCTACCGCCTTATTACTTGTTTAACTATTTTGATTATTAATTGTTATACCGCCTACTTGGCTGGTTCTACCTTGTTTATTGTACTATCTCTGTGCTTCTGGTGCTTCCGCCCCTTTTGCGCTTGTTCCCCCTCCTTGTTGGTATCAGAGCCATTCCTTCCTTGGCCGCTGGTAGTTGTGTTGTGTCCTTGCTCCCTTGTGTATGTTGTTCCGAACCTTTGGTGCTTCGTTGTTGTGTTCTATCTTGTGATCGTTGGTGCCACCCTAGTGTAAAGTGAATTCCGAGAGCCGAGATTCAGTAAGGCCCGTGTAAGCCGACGGACAGGCGTTGAGGGCATGAGTGAGGGTATACGGTTGTTAGGGTATGTGTTACGAAATGCAACGGTTATGAGAGAAAACATGATAATTGAGTGTTAAAACTAGGAGTGCATGGATAAGATGTGGAGATCCAACTCTTCTATTAGCTCCAGGACTGCGTGTCCTCCTGATATTATCAATGAAGAAGATCAAGTTGTTCAAGAGAAAGAAATTCCAGATTTCCGAAGATGGAATATCCCCAAGGTTAATATTAAACACATTTACAATACTTCTTGGCATGAGAATACTGGATTTTCTCAGTACCGAGTAAGAACTGTTGAACAAACATTTTCTATTTCCAGACATCATGAAAAATGTTGTTTGTTTTCAAAATCAAATATTAACGAATTTCTTGCTACTAAATTGAAATATTTACACATTGGTCTTGTTCAAGTTGCTGTTAAACCTCTCACAAGAAAAGGTATTAATGCTTCTGCTTTGATGTGCTTAAGAGATGCTAGATTTAGGCAATTTAAAGATAGCATTCTTGGCATGATTACTGCATCTTTGTATGATGGTCCTATTTACTTTGATGTTTACCCTGATATCTGTCTTGCTCTTGATGATCCTAATATTGTTAAAGCTTTGACTTTAAATGTGTTAACTTCTGGTTATGATATGGAAGAAGGTAGTAAACCTTTTGCTCTTATTTACCGAATTTACTACAGACTTGTGGGTTCCCAGTTGAATCCTAAAGCTGCTCATATTAAAGATCCTTCTGGTAAAACCATGTTAATCCAATGTTCAACTTCTGATGCAAAAATTGAAGTTCCAAAAATGATTCGTTGGGAAGATGTGAACCTTCCTAAAGAATGGTTATTGGAAAATGTTTCGCCTCCTGCTAAGCCTATTTACCATGAAACTGATCTCACAAATATTCAACAATATCTTGATGGAACTATTAAGATAAGTTTTCTTGATAAGAAACCTTTAAGAATCAATGAAGGAAGACATTCCTTTGCTGGATCTGAAAGTGTTTCTAAAAGAGATCTTGATCTTGATGAATATTTACAAAAAAGTTTTGTTAAACCTGATTTGAAGCTAAAGGGTGTGTCAAGTGATAACTCCCAAATTAGCACCCCTTTTTATTCAACAAAAGATGACAAACCTGCAGAAGAAGAAGAAGATACAAAATCTGTGTCTCCTGCTGCTTCTGATTTTGCTACTGTTGAACCTCCTATTTTTCAAAACCAATTAAGAGTTTTAACTGCTCTTCCTAAAAGTTTTGAAATGGATCTTGTTTACTTGGCCAAAGAAAGTCTTTCTCCCAAAAACAGAGAGATAAGACACTATTACAGAGATACTTTCTCTCAATCTGAAAAAGATCGTATTAAACGAAAATGGAGAGAAAAGATGATGTTGTTAAAGAAAAATATTCTGTTTTATGATTTTCTTAAAAATCATTACGTTTCAAAAGATCCTATTCAACAAAATCATTTGAACGTAATTAAGAAATCAAATTTTGTTAAACCAGACAACACTGTTGTAAGGTCTAGCCATCCTCCTCTTGAGACAGTCTTGAAAACCTGTCAAAAGACGGAAGTAAAAGCTTCTCCTTTCAAGATTGCTGATGCTGAGACTTCTGCTTCTGAAATTATTGAACAACCTGTTTCTAAAACAACTGAGAAACCTTTGATTGATTTACCCAGTCAAAGAGAAAAAATTGCTTTTAACTCTTCTCAGTCAAAAACCCTTGACACTGTTGATCCAAAAAATGTTTTACAGGCTATTGAAAAACCAATCTTGATTCCTATTAACTCTTGTTGCAATGTTCTTTCCAAGAACAAAGAACAACAAAAAGGTTTTTCAAAACCTAAAAAATTAACTGTTAATGAACTTCAATGCGAAGTTAACACTGTTCACCGTGAAATTGCTGACTTGAGAAATAAACTCAAACAACCTGCTGTGGCTGAAAAGAATGATGTTGCCACAACTGTTGACCGTCATGTTAATCTTATTAACAAAATGCTTCCTCCTAAATGGTTTACTAAAGTCAAAATTGTTGTCTCACATGATTATCATTTTGATGTTGTTGCCATGATTGACTCTGGTGCTGATTTGAATTGCATTCAGGAAGGACTTGTCCCTTCCAAATATTTTGAAAAGTCTACTGAAAGACTTGCTTCTGCTAATGGTTCTCAAATGAGAATCAAATATGAGTTAAATAATGCTCATGTTTGCCATGATAATGTTTGCTTCAAGATTCCCTCTGTTCTTGTCAAAAATATGCATGACAAAGTGATTCTTGGGTTGCCATTTATTAATGCCTTGTATCCCTTTCTTGTTGAACATGATGGTATTACTACTGACCCTTTTGGTCAAAAAGTGAAATTCAACTTTGCCTCAAAATCTGAGATTGATGTTAACCATGATTTGAACATGCTGCATGCTAAAGCTAATCATCTTAGTTTTCTTCAAAATGAAGTAAAATATAAGAAGATTGCTGATCACCTTTCTGATCCGTTATTAACTTCAAAAATTGATAATTTTCAAAAAATATTGACTGCTCATGTTTGTTCTGATTTTCCAAATGCTTTTTGGCATAGAAAAAATCACATTGTTAACTTGCCATATGTTAAAGATTTTTGTGAAAAGAATATTCCTACTAAAGCTCGACCCATACAGATGAATTCTGAATTGGTAGAGTTTTGCAAAAAGGAAATTGATGATTTATTGAACAAAGGATTAATTAGAAAGAGCAAGTCCCCTTGGTCATGTGCTGCTTTCTATGTTCAAAAAAATGCCGAAATTGAGAGAGGAACACCCCGCTTGGTTATTAACTACAAACCTTTGAACAAGGTCTTAGAATGGATTAGGTACCCTATTCCGAACAAAAATGACTTAGTTCACAGGCTGAGTGATGCGGTGATATTCTCCAAGTTCGATTTGAAGTCTGGTTTTTGGCAAATCCAGATTGCTGAGGGTGATAGATACAAGACTGCTTTCACCACTCCTTTTGGTCATTATGAGTGGAATGTGATGCCTTTTGGTCTGAAGAATGCTCCTAGTGAGTTCCAAAACATCATGAATGATATTTTCATCTCATTCAGTCATTTCACTATTGTTTATATTGACGATGTTCTTGTTTACTCTAATTCTATTGATGAACACTGGAAACATTTGCATTCGTTTCTAGATACCATCAAAAGAAATGGTCTTGTTGTCTCTGCCAAGAAAATCAAATTGTTCCAAACTAAGGTTCGTTTTCTTGGTTTTGATATTAATGAAGGACAAATTCATCCTATTGACAGAGCTATTCAATTTGCTGATAAATTTCCTGATATTATTACTGATAAAACTCAGCTCCAACGATTCCTTGGTTCCTTGAATTATGTTGCTGATTTTTATAAAGATTTGAGGAAACAATGTAAGCCTCTTTTTGACCGGCTACAAAGTAATCCTCCTCCTTGGACCTCTATCCATACTACTTTTGTTAAACAAATCAAAATTCATGTCAAGACTTTACCCTGTCTTGGTATTCCCACTGTTAATGCCTTCAAAATTGTTGAAACTGATGCTTCTGATATTGGTTATGGTGGTATTCTGAAACAGCAAGTTTCACCAGATTCATCTGAACAAATTGTTCGTTTCTACTCTGAAATCTGGAATACTGCACAGCTAAACTATAGTACTATTAAAAAAGAAATTTTATCTATAGTACTATGCATATCAAAGTTTCAAAGTGATTTGTTAAACCAAAAGTTTTTACTTCGTATTGACTGTAAGAGTGCTAAATATGTTATTGAAAAAGATGTTGAAAATATTGCTTCAAAACATATTTTTGCTAGATGGCAAGCTATTTTAAGTGTTTTTGATTTTAATATTGACTATATTAAAGGCTCCCAAAATGCCATCCCTGATTTCCTTACTCGTGAATTTCTGCAGAATTCACACATGGCGAGTAGGCGGTCGAAAGACAAAGGCCCCGCCAAAGACCCAAATGAAACCCAACTTGTTAAACGTGAGCCAACCTCCTCTTTACAGACTATTAACCGATTTACCACCTTAGGGACCATACCTAAACCCAATTACTCTTCTGTTTTGGCTTCCTCCTATGATCCCTATTCCATTACTCCTGTTCACCAACCTATTAGGACTTCCTTTCCTAAAAATACATCCCAGTATATTAGGAAACAATATTTCCAAAACCTATTTTCTATTGAACCCAATCGGTCCTCCTTTGTTGACCCCCTGCAGTTAGCCAAGAGCTACTTCCCCACAAACTTCCACTGGATCCCTGAACATGGTGAAAAGAAACTTGGTTACTATTCTGATCTTTTGCGCCATGAAAGGTCCATCATTATTAACACCATTTCTGATAAAGCAGACACTTCAAAAATTATTTACCATAGTGTTTACATTGTTAACGTCATCACTGAAAGAGAATGGGGATCTTCCCCAAATGTTACAAGAATGATGCCCAAACACCTCATCCCTTATTCTTATCATGATTATATTACTGCATGGTCCAGATTTATGCTTCACCAGAATGATACCATGACTCATTCCTGGTTTGTTAACTTTGACAAAAAATTCACTGGTACGTTGCCCTTCTGGTTTGCCCGATGGTGGTCTCAGTTTGGTCTTATTATTGAACTCCTTCCTACACCCTTACTGGAGGCCTTCAAGCTATTTGAAAAAGGATTCAAGCCTAATCCTCATACTGTTAAGGCTAAATTTCCTGCTTTACTCCATTTTGTTAACTATCACAAGGTTCCATGGATTCTCAAATGGCAATATGAGATCAATATTGACGAAAATGCTCTTGCCAGATACTGGTATGTCAAGTGGTGGGATAAGTTCCCACATATTGAAAGAATTATTGCCACAACCAACAGAGAATGTTCAAAATTTATTAACGACAAATGTTCACCATCCAGCCAGATCCCTACTGCAGCATATTTACCATCCTCTTCATCAGCAAAGAATATTAAACCAAGAAAGAAAAGCTCTCCCCTTGATGACCTAAGGAGAGATCCTGATGCTTTATTTGCTCTTCTCAAGTGTGCAGAAAACTTGGTTGCCAGCAGAACTACTGAAGAAGAAAAGTCAAGTGCTTCTTCCGAAGAATCTGTGGCCAATAATCCCTATTCACCATATGACAAAAAATTATTTGGTCATGACGAAGATTCTCCACAAGAAGGAGAATTTTAACTGATCTCATTATTCACTCTGCATAAAGCTCCGCCCATTGCTCTCTCTGTCCCCCAAGGGAATCTGTTAATTACTTTGTTGACTGCTTTCGGCACAAGACGACAAAATGTCATCCTCTGCCAACTGTTCACTCACGAGATTACTGTTCACTACTGTTCACGCACGAGTTTACTATTCACTCACGAGATCACTATTCACTGTTACTGTTCACTATTCACTTTTTGCTTTTATTTTCCTATATAAGGGGGGTTGTCCCTTATTGTTATTCAGGTCTAATTTTGGAGTTCTTGTTTTAGTTTTCTACTTCTCCTAGAGTGAGTTTTAGATAATCGAGAGCTTACCTCCTCTCCTAAACTCCCCTCAGGAACTGTTGACAATCCGGTAACCACTACCTTTGTAAGTTACCACTGTTTATCCTTGTTCACCTGTAATCCTGTAACTATTAATCTTGTACATTGTTCATTACTTTCAATATTAATCAAGTACTTTCATATTTATTACTACTTTCAATTATCATGATGATATACTGCTTGGCTGGTTCTACCGCCTTATTAATCGTTTAAATTACTCTGTTTACTAATTGTTTTAATGATATATTGCTTGGCTGGTTCTACCGCCTTATTACTTGTTTAACTATTTTGATTATTAATTGTTATACCGCCTACTTGGCTGGTTCTACCTTGTTTATTGTACTATCTCTGTGCTTCTGGTGCTTCCGCCCCTTTTGCGCTTGTTCCCCCTCCTTATATATATATATATATATATATATATATATATATATATATCCCCTGCCTAAATGCAATATGGCGCAATCATTTCCATGGCTAATATTTAGTTTAAAAGTGGGTGTGGTGGATTTCCATTAACACTTACTTTTCTGTTCTTCTAGTGGGAAAAGGAGGATGGAGGGTCCAACTGGAAAACTTTTGAGCCGGTGGACAGGTAGATAGTTCCAAAGAAAAATGCGCAGCTATGATGAAGTTAGCCTTAAAAATATATCTGCTTCTAGCCAACCTGCACCTATAATAAACTTTAACACCAAGAAATCTTGAAGAGACCCCACCTGTCCATGGGCTTATCAAAACCATTATTCCATACCCATGGTTATTTGGACCAGTCTGCTATGAAGAGCTGATGCTGTCCAATCTTCGTTCTACATGTGGCTAAGGCCAAAATAAAACAATAGACATCTTTTAAGCTGAAATTAAACAATCATCTAAATAAAAAGATCTTTTTTGATCATCTGTGTCGATCTTAGGCAGCCATGTAGGTCCTTTCCCTAAAGTATGAACATTTAGATTGAAATATGGAGGTATTTTGTTAATAGATTTACCTTTTTCTATGGTACTTCCCACATGTCCTTGAACAACATAAGACCTTCATGAATCTACTTGTTTGCTTTGAAAATGGAAAATGGATCCAACTTGTTTTTAGTACTGACGAAGAGTGCGTATAAAAAACACAACGCCAAGCCTTTTTAGGTACCCTACAAACTCCAACACATCAGAACACCTATATTTGTCTGTGTAGTGCATGTAGAAAAGGGTCTGCTTTAGTAGACTAGATTAGACTGGCCTAAATATTCTACCAGGTTGCCTGGCCTTTAAATAGTAGTTAAAAAAATTTAGCAAAACATAATCATATGGGCAGGCCAATGATAGGCTACACAAGGCACCTTGAGTAGATAACAATTTAGTTATCAATTTCCAAATTGATACCATAAAATTCATGATCATAGAATGTCCATGTCAGATAAAGAAAATAGACTTGGATGTAGACGTTCCACTACTTTAGAGGCATATAGGTTTGGCTGACAAATGACCCAACGAGGCTTATGCTTTAAGCAATAAGTGTGTAGTAGCCGTTTTAATAAAGTATCAACACTCTGGCAGTCACAGAGAAATGAAGCTGTCCTTAAATGTTTATTGCTATATGCATGTGACTATCATGATCGTCATGGTATGCAGTTCTTAGAATTGCACATTTTGGACTCTGAACACTCTTTTAAGTTAGACACTGCTACTGAAAGACCCCAGCCCTTATAGTTGATTCTCCTAAGTTTCATTCTTTTTGCTTCATTATATTGCAGGAGTTGGCAAAATAGACATGGGCAATGAGATGGGCAACAATAACACATCTGGTCTCAAAGGTAAGGCAATTCATCAGGTCACTGATATTTTGTTTAGTTCTGACTTTGCCGAAATAAGTGTTCTTCTAGGCTGTTTATAATAGTTGTTCGTACAAATGCAGAAGAGGATAACACAAATGCTATAGATTCCAAAAACGTGTTTCAAGAAGCTGCTGATGCAGATGATGTCAAAGGAGAAGATGAAACAGTTCCAACGAATGAAGCAAAAGATTTTCATGAAAAAGTTACAGGGTTAGCTTCTAATGACTCAACAGGAGCAAAAGATACTCACACTGCAAAAGAGACATCAGGTGGAAGAGGTTGGTAATTTGCTTTTAGCCAGTACGGCAGTACTTACATTCATCAACCTTTACCAGTTGATCAACTGATAATTCCATATACTTTAACTTTATTCCCTTGCTTCTATAGAGCAAGAAGAAAATGAAGTTCTTTTTCCCACTGAATCTCCAAAAGCAGTAGTGAAAGCAATTGAAGCAAGTAATGAAGAAAATCATGAAGTCCAACCATCTTCTTTGCAGAAAGGTTCAGATGCCCATGAGAAGACAATTGAATCAAATTTTCAAGAGAACCTATTGGTAAGAAGCGATCATCAGCTTCAGAAGCAAGATTCCATAAATGAAGGTTAGCATACCCAGTCTAATTATTTTAAAGAACATTGTTTTTAATCCGTAGTCTTCAATTTTGGCCTTTTGTTTCTATAGAGCAAGAAGAAAATGAGGTTCATTCTCCCGCTGAATCTTTAAAAGCGGTAGTTAAATCAGTTGCAGCAAGTGATGAAGACAATGAAATCAAAACAGCTTTTTCACCAAAAGATTTAGAAGTTCATGAGAAGCCAATAGATTCAAATTTGAAGGAGAATCTATTGGGAACAAATGATCATCAGCTTGAGAAGCAGGCTTCCATCAGTGAAGGTTAGCCTACTCAGTCTAATAATTTTGAAGTGACCTTATTCCAATTATTAATGGTATATTTTGAATTTATTGCTTCTTTTATTTTAAATTAGTACAAGTAAGGAGTAGTGTAATTGTAAACATAAAAACTGAGTACAGCCCAACCTAAACCTTAGTGTTTGTTTGCTACAAACTGCTGCAGATGAAGACGAAGATTCAACTCTTAATACTATATCTACACCACATGATCCAGAACCTCAACAATCTTTACATTTCAAGTCTAATCAACTTGCATTAGATAAAGTTAATGCTGACCAATCTGAAGAAGAGGGCTGTAGATTGCTGCACAAAAGTGAGGATATTCTAGGATCAAGTTTTATATGTGCTAATAAGAATAGTCACCCCTTAGGTCCTAATTTGTCGGACAATCTGGGTGACAATCCCAATGTGGAAAAGATGGGTGACTCATTAGTAAAAGAAGCACCGTACCAGGAAGATAAGATGTCATTCAAAGAGAAAATTGAGATTAGAAAGGGAGATGAGATAGGGATTGGTTTGAGCAATCCGCCAACAATAACATCAGACACTCCGAGCATTGTTTTGAACAAATACAATGGGGAGTTATCTACTGTAGCCAATTCGATTAGGAATGATTCCTTGAATTTACAACTTGAAGCTGTTCTGCTGGACAGGCCATTAAACTCCCACCAAGAAGTTTCTGAACCTCAGGACAAGTGCATGGTTCTTACTGAAGAAACAAAAATAGTAGGAAGTGGATCAGACATTGAAGAGAGGCCACATCAGTACAACCCAACTCTGTTCTGTGAAGAGCCAATGGAAGAACAAAATACTGATGAGGCAAATGAATCCCAAAGGGAATTTAGGAAGCTTGGGTCTGAAAATGAGCACAAGCTTGTTTGCAACCAGAATAAGAATTCTGATGGAAGCTGCCAGGACTCAGAAGGAGAGCTTTCGGTAGTTGCTGAACATGGATTGGTTACTGTTCCATTAAGGTTGATTGTCACAGGACACAGATGTGAAGAGGAGCAACAAAAAGAGAAGAAAATTTTGGAAGAAATAGAGGACAAAGCAGAAGCTTCATATGCCACAGGAAATGATACAGAAGGAAGTGAAACCCCAAGACAACGTAGGTCTCAACTACAACCAATTGAACAGGCAGAAGATTTGCTCTCACAGTCTCCTGCTTCTATAGTCCAGTCTGAAGTTCACAACCAGGACACTACAATAGCAGCTGAGACTATTATTCAAAGCAGCAGCATTGAGCCAATCCCTGAGCTGAAGCAAGAAAGTTGTGATGAGTTCTCTGTTGTGAAAGCTTCCACTTTCAATTCCACAAGCTTGAACATAGAAAATTTAATCTCTATAGTTGAGTTGACAGTAACAGAAACTAAAACTTCAGCTAGTCATTCCAGTGTAGAAGGTATCAAAGGTGAAGCATCTGCATTTATAAATGGAAGTACTGAAGCACAAGAAAGTATGGGAAGGCTTAGCTCTGAGTCCAGTTCTGATAGCATGAACACTCATGTTCATATGCGAAAATCACCAAGCTTTGATCTTGATCTCCGAATTGAAGCTAGAGGCGAAGAGTCAGATCAAATGCCACTACTGTGTCAGGATAAGGCTACAATGGAGAGCTCATCAGGCCAGACTGATTTTAGTCTTGGAAAGCCGGTTGCACATGTTGGGTACAAGCACAACCAACACATGTTACAGTATCAAGCACTGCCTATGGAAGAGAAAGTTATCACATTGGAAAGAAGTGATTCCGAGAAATCAAAAACTCCATTCCTAGGCTTCTTGAAGGAAGAGGAAGAAGCTCAATTTGTAGTAACACCACAGAAACAAGAAAACCATGCTGTTTCCAAAAAGGCAACTAGAGAATTGTGTAACTTGTCTACTGAAGAAGCTGCATCAACTGCACCAAAAGGTAAAGAGAAGCGCAAGCACAGGTCTTCCTTCTTTGGCAACTGCATGTGCTGTGCAACAGTGATTAATTAAAAAAAAAAAGTAATCACTTTCCAGTTTCACTTTGATTTGTTTTGGTTGGGTTTTCTTTCTGATTCAAGGTTTTGGAATATGGAGTTGTGATCAGGAGACACAGTTGGTTTATTAGTATATTGAGATAAACCAGCTAAGAGTAGCATCTCTTTTCCCTCATCTATAGTAACTGTATAATTCCCCGTCGCTGTATTATCATATAAGGGACCCTTGGGTGTAATTCATTTCTTTTCATTTTTTCTTTTTTTGTGTTGAGAAGAGAATTTGTACGGGTTGAGCAAGAAATGGTAAGTTCGGCAGTTTTGCAGCTTTTGCTGCCTTCGATTGTTATTTTCTTATCTTTGTTTGTTCAGTTTTATTTACAGCACAATGATATTGAAACTATTGAAAAAATTTTGAGATACAAACTCTTGAAAAATTCATTAAAGTCTTTACTTATTGATAAAGAAAAAAAAAATTATAGAGTGAAGTGTGAACATCATATACTTTAAATCTTATTGTGCGTGTGTCTATATATATATATATATATATATATGTATATACACACACACACTTGCACACACAATTGTGAAGCTGTGATTAGTTTAAATCTCTGAGCTCGTTGATTTTTTTTAATATATAGATACAATATATTTGAACCTATGATGCTCATACAATATTAATTGATCTTTTTATTATCAAGCAAAAACACTAAGTGGTTTTTGGTATATACAAAATTTGAACTCAAATCTTTTCATCAACAACAAAGAAATTTACTAATTAAGCTAATTGAAACTTTTTTCTTTTTTAGGAAAAAGTAATACTTATTAGAATATTTTTAAACCAGCAGGGACGGACCTACATTAGTAAAGAGGGGGGCCATGCACCCCCCCCCCCCCCACCAAAAGAAACTAGTATAAAAAAAAAAAAAATATATATATATATATATATATATACACACACTTGCACACACAATTGTGAAGCTGTGATTAGTTTAAATCTCTGAGTTCATTGATTTT
This sequence comes from Lithocarpus polystachyus, assembly GCA_033629205.1. Lineage (NCBI taxonomy): Eukaryota > Viridiplantae > Streptophyta > Magnoliopsida > Fagales > Fagaceae > Lithocarpus > Lithocarpus polystachyus. The sequence continues at coordinate 338,416 of CM066167.1, read as the reverse complement.
TTTTAATATATAGATACAATATATTTGAACCTATGATGCTCATACAATATTAATTGATCTTTATTATCAAGCAAAAACACCAAGTGGTTTTTGGTATATACAAAATTTGAACTCAAATCTTTTCTTCAACAACAAAGAAATTTATTAATTAAGCTAATTGAAACTTTTTTTTTTTAGGAAAAAGTAATACTTATTAGAATTTTTTTATACAGACAGGGACGGACCTACACTAGTAAAGAGGGGGGCCATGCCCCCTCCCCCCCCCCCCCCCCCCCAAAAGAAACTAGTATAAAAAAAAATATTTGCCCTTAAATAAATAAATAAATAAATATATATATATATATTTGTCTCTCCTCTTCTAATATATTTAGATATTGACCTACAAGAAAAGAAATAAAAAAATAAAATTCATGCCCCTTTAACTACAAAAATTAAATAAATAAATAAATAAATATAGACTAAACAAAAATTACGCACAAAATATGAAACACTTATTTTGTATGTTATATTTTGTTGGTGTGTTTTATAATATGAAATGTAGGGGTGAAAGGCCCAATATCAGGTAATGGGCCACGGCCCGTCCGAGGAGACATGTACATCTGAGGACAACAAATCTTGAGGAGGGTGCCCAGCCTAATTCGATTCTAAAGTGTAAGTCACGCGGAAGAAAGGCTTGTCCGAGGAGACTTGCCTGTTCGGATTGTCGAAAGGTTGTTACAAATGGGTGCTCCAACATCAATCCTACCTTTCCCGGAGAATCCCCTGATTTATATGGACAAAAAGAACAGGTGGCAAAGGTCAGATATTAGGCAAAAGGCTGCTGCCACCGCATTTATGATCCTGCATATAACATCATGGCCGCATTAATGGGAAAAGACCCCTGAACAGTGATCTTCATCTTTTACAGCTGCCAGGTGAAAACTCCAGATAGAGGCGGATGGGACAAGTATCAAAAAAAGCCCACCTAACTGAGAAAGGCGGGCTAAGGGACACATAAATAGAGCAAAAAAGGGAGAGAGAGAGAGAGAGAGAGAGAGAGGGGGACCATCAGAAGAAGAAAAAGAGCAACAAAGAGAGAAGGAGAAAAAAAGAAGTGTTCATTGTACTAGTCTAAACATACTCCTCGGACTGTGCCGAGAAGAACTTTGTATCAGCTTAATATTTCTTTAGTGCGAGTCTGATCATAATTATACTTGGGCCATCAACCCATTCATCTTCAATCAAGTATTCTCCAGCCCACTCTCTTTACAAATTTATTTCAAGGATACTATACACAGCTTGGGCCTCAATCTGTTCGGTTCGTAGGCCCAACTCGTAAATTTGTGTCCTTACAATTGGCGCTGTCTGTGGGAAGATTACTATTGTATCTGTGTGTTGAGGCTTGAACCATGGTTAGATTGGATTCTAACAGAGCGGAGTCAGGTGGCTCTCAACATATTGACCATTTCGTGCACCTTGAGCGTGAAAGAGACCGCGAAGGGAGTGTGCACACAAATCATACTGCGAGGAGTCGACGTCAAAATGACAGTGACGAGTCTCATGAGGACATGCAACGCAAGATTGATCGTCTCAAGAAGAAGTTGCGCCGTGCGCGAAGGAGGCGCAGTCCGTCAAGCAATCCGTCCGTCACGGATGACTCTTATGACGATGATGACGATGCCAGTTAGCCGCTCCAGGACACCCCCAAGTGAGTCTTTCTCCTACGTAGAAGAGCCTCACCATAACCGCAGGAGCAGAAACACGTCCTCAAGGGGTACTGGGAGTGATGCAATGAACAGGGCACTCAACCAAATTTCCAGGTCACCCTTCACACGCAGCATCGAGGGAGGGAGCCTTCCTCAACGCTTTACTCAGCCCACCTTCATTGCATACAATGGACGGACTGACCCCGTGGAGCATGTGAGCCATTTCAATCAGAAAATGGCTGTCCACTCTTGGAATAAGACTCTCATGTGCAAAGTGTTCCCCTCCAGTCTGGGGCCCGTAGCCATGAGGTGGTTTGATGGCCTCGCGGCAAATTCTATCGGATCATTTCGGGCGCTCACTCGGGCCTTCTGCTCTCGGTTCGTGACGAACACCAGGGTCCCTCGGCCATTAGACTCCTTGCTGTCCATGTCTATGCAGGAGGGAGAGACGCTGAAAACATACTCAGACAGGTACTAGGAGATGTTTAACGAAATCGAAGGGAGTTTCGATGACGTGGCAGTAAGAACCTTCAAGGTCGGCTTACCAGCCGAGCACGACTTGCGGAAATCATTGACCAAGAAGTCGGTGAGAAGTGTGCGCCGGCTAATGGACCGCATCGACGAGTATAAGCGCGTCGAGGAAGACCAGCTAATCGGAAAGGGAAAGGCTAAGGTTATCCCTCATGAGAGGAGGGAGTTCAGGTCGGACCGATACAGTAACAGCAGGCCGCGGAAAGACTACAGTGTGCAGTCCGGGTCTGTTACATCACAAGTGTTAGGTTCTAAGAATTAGGAACTAATGTATTAGAACTTCAATTTGTAATGTTGGCAAACCATGATCAAAACATTCTTTAAGTTGTATGTTAGACTTGCTCAAAGTATGGCTCTTAATGTAAAGTTGGAATCGAGTTTTATGCAGAATTCACTGTGCACTTTCTGCCTGACTCGATCGATCGAAAATTAGACTCGATCGATCGAAAGTCGTGCAAATTGTTTTTCTGCAGAATTTTCCAACTCAGCCCTTGTCCATTTAATGTATAGGGTTTTATGTTTTGCCCTAAGTATATAAGGGAAAACCCTAGCCACATTTTTAGAGTTCTGTTTTGCTGTGTTTGTGAATCTCATTGTGAGATCTAGAGGTGTTTACCTTCACATACACTTAGGGTTTCTAAACTCAAGACTTATGTCAAGAGCTTGGTAAATCATACAGTTGCAGAATCAAAGATCTTAAAGAAATACAAGTAGGTGCGCTTGTGGATTGCTGAAGAATTCAAGAAAGAAGGAGTTCGTGGATCTCGGAGCTATCATGGGGTCGTGGTAGTAAGTTTCCTACACTTGGGTAGCAATAGGATGTTAGTGGTCTAAGTCTTATTGTGTAAACTTCGATTCTTTCATAGTGAATTCAGTTTTACCTTGAGGATAGCTAGGTTAAATCCTCCCTAGGTTTTTTTACCGGTTTGGTTTTCCTAGATCATCAGATCTTTGTGTTATTTATTTTCTGCTGCTTTATTGTTTTTGATATATTTGTGTTAACCTAGTTTTGTTTAAATTACCTAAGTTAATCACTTGGCTAATTCTCTAGGTTAATTTGTTGGGTTTAAGGGGTCTAAACGAACTGACAACAAGCGGTCCACGCCGTGTTCCGAGAGCCAATCCACCAAATTCTGGAGAAAATTCAGAACGAGCCATACTTCAAGTGGCCAAACAAGATGGGGGGAGACCCCATGAAGCGCAACCAGAGCCTTCATTGCCAGTATCATCAGGAGCAAGGGCACACCACCGAGGATTGCAGGACTTTGAAGAGCCATTTGGAACAACTTGCGAGGGAAGAAAAGCTACAGCAGTTCATCTATCGACCAAGCAATCAGGGAGATCATATCAGGCCAGGGGCTTCGGGGACCGCCTCATCAAGGCCCCCTTTGGGCACGATTAACGTTATCTTCGTGGCCCCCGGAAGAACTAGGTCCTACCCTTCCAGAGTAATGTCCATTTCTAGGATATCCGCCGAGGACGCCAGTCAAAAGACGAAACGGGCAAGGATAGAGGCCCGACCAGTCTTAAACTTCTCGGATGAAGATAAATCGGGGACAATACAACCTCATGATGACGCTCTGGTCATCACCCTTAGAATAAGAGGGTACGATGTGAAGAGGGTGATGGTTGATTAAGGGAGTGGAGCTGAGATCATGTATCCAGACCTATACAAAGGATTAGGCTTACGGCCTGAAGACCTGGCAGCGTATGATTCACCCTTAGTCAGCTTTGATGGAAAGACTGTCATCCCTAAGGGTCAGATAAGGCTACCTGTACAAGCAGGGTCTGAAGTGGTCGAAGTGGACTTCATCGTGGTGGATCCATACTCTGCCTACACGGCCATTGTAGCCAGGCCTTGGCTCCATGCTTTGGGGGCCGTTTCTTCGACCTTGCACCTAAAGGTTAAATTTCCGTCGGGAGGACGAGTGGAAGAGATTGTAGGCAGCCAACCTATGGCAAGACAATGCCTCATAACTGCCATTACACATCGGCCTGATGCCGAACCAACGACCACCACGATTGGGTACTCGTAGCAGTCAAAGTTCTCGATTCCCCCCAAAGCTGTAGAACCGGCTGAGGAGCAATGTGAAAGACTAGAGAAAGTTGTCATTGGGGAAGACCTAGATAAGTTTTTCCAGATAGGGGCTCAGTTACCCCCTTAGGAAAAGGAAGAGCTGCTGGCATTCCTTAGGAGAAACATTGATGTGTTTGCCTGGAACTTTTACGAGGCCCCAGGAGTGGATCCTAGGTTCATCTGCCATCACCTTAATGTGAGCCCAGCAACCCTCCCCAAAAAGCAGCCACCTCAGCGCTCATCTAGGGAACATTCTGACGCTGTCAGGGATGAGGTGAACAAGCTCAAGCAGGCAGGGGCTATCAGGGAGGTCTTCTATCCAGAATGGCTGGCTAATACAGTGGTGGTGAAGAAAAAGAATGGGAAATGGCGTGTATGCGTGGACTTCATGGATTTAAACAGAGCCTGTCCAAAAGACCCCTTCCCCATGCCACGGATTGATCAACTGGTAGATGCAACCGTATGGTATCCACGAATGAGTTTCTTGGACGCCTTCCAAGGGTACCACCAGATTCCTTTAGCCCTGGACGATCAAGAGAAGACAGCCTTCGTAACTCCCATTGGGAACTACCATTATAAGGTGATGCTATTTGGTCTGAAGAATACAGGCTCCACCTATCAAAGAATGATGACAAAAATGTTCGAACAATAGCTGAGGAAATGCATTGAGATCTATATTGATGACATGGTGGTCAAAAGCAAGCTGGAGACCGACCACGTTGGAGACCTCGGAAATATCTTTGAGATCTTAAGGAATCATAAACTACGACTCAATGCTTCGAAGTGCTCTTTTGGCGTTAAATCAGGAAAGTTTCTGGGCTATATGGTCACCCATCGCGGAATTGAGATCAACCCCGACCAGATTAGGGCGATCAACAATCTCCAGCCTCCTCGGAACCCAAAAGAAGTCTAGAAGTTGACCGGGATAACTGCCGCTCTCAACCGATTCATCTCCAAGCTGCTGAACAAGTGGAAGGAGTTTGAGTGGAATGAAGAGTGTGTTCTAGCTTTCTAGCAACTAAAAGAATACCTAACTCGGCCTCCCATCATGTCCAGTCCTGCAACGGACGAGGTTTTGTTCACCTACATTGCTATAGCCACCCATGTTATAAGTCTGGTACTCAAACGAGTCGACAATGGTGTACAAAAGCCTGTGTACTACGTGAGTAAATCCCTTCACGAGGCCGAGGTCCGTTACCTGCCACTTGAGAAGGCCATCTTTGCAGTAGTTCATGCCACTCGTAAACTCCCTCACTACTTCCAATCACATACGGTTGTGGTCCTCACCCAACTCCTGCTCAGATCATTGCTTCGGAGTGCAGACTATACGGGAAGGATTGCCAAGTGGGGTACCATCCTAGGAGCTTTTGACATAAAGTACATGCCTCGCACCTCGGTCAAGGGGCAGATACTGGCCGATCTTGTGACCGAGTTTGCTGAGCCCGTGTTGGAAGTGATTGCCGAGACAATGCACATGGACGAAAATTCAGTTGGCCTCGTGGCTGTGCAAAAGTCCATACCTTGGAAACTATACGTGGATGGGGTAGCCAATCAGAGAGGCTCAGGAGTGGGGCTAGTTTTGATATCTCCTGAGAATGTTGTCATCGAAAAATCTCTCAGACTAAACTTCTCGGCTACTAATAATGAGGCTGAATACGAAGCGTTACTAGTCGGAATGGCCATGGTCAAAAGAATGGGTGGGAGCACGGTGGAAGTATTCTCGGACTCAGCGCTGGTCGTCGGCCAGGTCAGGGGAGAATTAGATGCATGTGACGAAAGAATGCAGAAGTATCTAAAGCAGGTCAAACAACTTCAATCACGGTTCAAGTCGTTTAATCTGCAACATGTTCCTCGGAGTGGGAACACGCACGCGGACTCCTTAGCCACTCTTGTAACCTCCTCAGCTCAGGGGCTACCTCGACTTATCCTGGTCGAGGATGTACAAAAGCATGCTGAAGAGAGAGTAGGATCCAACATCTATCAAGTTAGAGTAGGGCCAAGCTAGATGGACCCTATGGTGACTTATCTCAGGGACGATCTCTTACCAACAGACAAGGCCGGAGCAGACAAGGTGCGGAGAAAAGCCCCTCGATTCTGGCTATCAGGAGACAGTAAGCTATACAAACGATCTTTCTCTGAACCAAACTTGTTGTGCGTGCATCCTGAAGCCACGGAGCTACTCCTCAAAGAGCTGCATGAAGGCATTTTTGGTAACCACACAGGAGGAAGATCCCTAGCACACAGAGCCTTAACTTAGGGATACTGGTGGCCAAACATGCAAAAGGAATCACAGGAATATGTAAAGAAGTGTGACCAATGCCAAAGGTTCGCACCAAATATACATAAACCAGGAGGAGTTCTGAATCCTCTGACAAGTCCTTGGCCTTTCGCTCAGTGAGGCCTGGACATTGTAGGCCCTTTTCCTAAGGCAGCCGGGAGTAAGAAGTACTTGGTCGTCACAACAGACTACTTCACCAAATGGGTTGAAGTTGAGCCATTGGTAAACATCAGGGATGTAGATGTCCAGAAGTTCGTATGAAAGAATATCGTAATCCGGTTTGGAATACCACATACTCTCATCTCGGACAATGGTCTTCAATTTGACAGTAAAGCATTCAGAAGATTTTGCTGTGGTCTAGGCATTACGAACAGGTATTCCACTCCTGCGTACCCTCGAGGAAATGGCCAGGCTGAAGCAGTTAACAAAATCATAGTAAGCGGTCTTAAGAAGAGGTTGGACGATGCCAAAGGAAAATGGGTGGAAGAACTACCGCATGTCCTCTGGACCTACAGGACAACTCCTCGGAGATCTACAGGAGAAACCCCCTTTGCAATGACGTACAGTGTTGAGGCTATTATCCCCATAGAAACTGGGTTCCCAACACTCAGAACCATCTCATTTACCTCGGCCAACAATGACAAACTGCTGAAGAACAATTTGGACCTAGTTGCCGAGCGGAGAGAAAACACCGCGGTTCAGCTAGCCTACTATCAGCATAAACTCAAGCAGAGTTATGATGCCAACGTCAAGCTAAGACCACTTGCACCAGGGGACTTGGTTTTACGAAAAGTCGTGGGCACAGCAAAAAACCCAGCCTGGGGAAAATTAGGACCTAACTGGGAAGGCCCATATCGCATCTTATCAGTGGCCGGAATAGGTGCCTTCTACTTGGAAGACCTAGATGAGAGAGCTGTACTACACCCCTAGAATGTAAATAATCTAAAAAGGTATTATTATTAATAAAATTTTTCATTCTCTCATTGAAGTCTGTTATACTACTTAATACCCCTAAGTGTTAAACAGAACCTTGGTCAGGCCTAATCCCTCGGACCACCTACCTTGGGTAAATTAACACCCCTAAGTGTTAAACAGAACCTTGGTCATGCTTGGCCCCTCGGACCACCTACCTTGGGTAAATTAACACCCTTAAGTGTTAAACAGAATCTTAGTCAAGCCTGGTCCCTCGGACCACCTACCTTGGGTAAATTAACACCCTTAAGTGTTAAACAGAACCTTGGTCAGGCCTGGTCCCTCGGACCACCTACCTTGGATAAATTAACACCCCTAAGTGTTAAACAGAACCTTGGTCAGGCCTGGTCCCTCGGACCACCTACCTTGGATAAATTAACACCCCTAAGTGTTAAACAGAACCTTGGTCAGGCCTGGTCCCTCGGACCACTTACCTTGGGTAAATTAACACCACCTACCTTGGGTAAATTAACACCCTTAAGTGTTAAACAGAACCTTGGTCAGGCCTGCACCCTCGGACCACCTACCTTGGGTAAATTAACATCCCTAAGTGCTCAACAGAACCTTGGCCAGGTCTGGCCCCACGGACCACATGCCTTAGGTAAATTAGCAATTTTTTTTCACTTTTCTAAATACTGTACAAAATCTCAGGCATGCCTGACCCCTAGGATCATACACTCAAAGTCATATCACCAAAACACACGTATCACTTAGAACTATGCAGAAGTTTAATCTTTCATATTCACTCAGACTGTGCACTCTAAGCTATTGTTCTTATTCAATTTTAACGAGTCAACAATACGACAGTTGATTGTGCTTGCTTGAATTCATACTCATTTGCTGAGATAGAATTAAATTAATTAAAGGTCTTTGATGTGAACATTAAGGCTCTGTGTTGCTATTTTAGTCTGTGAACTTAGACTTTTCACAAGAAAATAAACAGAATTGAGATCAGTTAAAAGTAAATGAAATGTTTTCATTAAGTTAAAAATTAAAGTACATTATTCCAGCATACAAAATGGTTATTACATCAATAAAAAGAAAAGAAGACAGCAAACAGTAACAACTATAGCAACTAGCAATCCTAATCCTAATCCTAAGCCTATATATCCTAAGAAGGAAGGCTGCCTGCTTCGGTCGGCTCAACTGCAGATGATCCAGCCTCGACCTCCGAGGGGGCTGCGTCCTTGGCCTGGTCAGCATCCGCATCGGCAGCAGAAACGTCCGGAGCCACTTGTTCAGTTGGGGCAACTTGTTCCTCCTCAGCCTCTTCGGCAGCTTCATGAGGAACAAGCGCCAAGCTTGGTTGCTCCGGAACTTGAGAAGATAAGGGGGCGAGGTCAGCCGGGGTCAAACTTATGTGGGGATGATAGTATATCCTCCCCGGCTGCCTTAGGTCCGAGTCAGCTGGAACTCCTGCCAAGTTCAGGGCTTCCTCCCATGTGAACTTGCAGTAGTCCCTGCATACCTCAAAGATCTCCTCCGCCAACCTTATTTCTATCTCTTCGATGCCGCGGACATACTCGGCCTCCTTCTCGGCCTCAGCAGCTACAAGGGCCTCCCGAGTCCCTTTTTCCGCTTCTTTGGCCTTCTCAAGGCTGGCTTTGAGCTCCAGGATCAGCTGCCTTTGGGTTGCCAGCTCTATTTCTGTAGTATATAATTTTTTCCGCTGGTCCTCGGCCTGATCCTGGGCGCTCTTGAGGCCAGCCTCGGCGCTTCGCCTCTCCCTCTCCTCCGCAGTTAGCTTCTTGGCTAACTCCTGTTTTTCTTTTTTCAGAGCCTCCATGTCTCTCTCCACTTCAAGGCGAGACTGGGTCTCGGTCCTAGCCAAGCTTCGGGCGTCCCTGACCCAGTCTTCGGCCACGTAGACTTGTTGCGTGAGCTGCACAGAAAGAGAGACAAAATTGTATCGTTAACAATATAAAGGAAATACACAGTACACACCTAACCTAATCTACTATGCAGTGAGGTGATCAGAAACTTACCATGGCCAGGTCTCTCTTCATTAACATGAACAGGTCGGCTTGCCTCCATGACCTCACTGTGTCCATGTCTTTAGGCAAAAGGAGAGGGCTCTCCAAGGCCTCGTCAATGTAGCCCGAGCGCCCCCTCTGGAATTCCTTAATGGAGGCCGTGGAGGGAATGGCCACGCCGTCCAAGTCTAGCCTCGGGGCCCAGGCTGGTGGTTGCTGGATGTCCGTGGCACGGGTGTCTCCTCTCAGCTCGGATGAGGAGGACCTCCTTTCGTCTCTCCCCCCTTTTTGCTGCTTTGCCCCTTTTTGTTGGGGAGGAGGCAATTCACCCTCCTCGGCATCCAGCTCCACTACCTTCCTCTTCCTCTTGAGATCGGGTATAAGGAGAAGGCCAAGCCCAGTCGCAGGAGGAGGAGGAGGAGGTGGAGGTAGTTGAGCAGGTTCTTTTCCTTTCGGCGCCTCCTTGGAGGGGGCACCCTTATTTCTTCTGGCAATAAGGTCTTTCAACCCCGCCCTCGGCTTCAACGGCATATCATCCTCTTCTTCCTCTGAGCTATCAACCTCTGGAGTATTTTGAAGCTTGCCCTACACTTCCTCTTCACCGTCAAAACGGAATCCGTCTATCTCTTCCTCCAAGGACAGCGAAGGGGAAGTGGACTTTCCACTTTAAACGGCAGGTTGAGGAGCAGCTTATCGGATTGGCCACTCAACTGGTGGAAGGTCTCTCTTGGCCAGAAAGCCCGGGATCGAAACGTCAATCCTGTTGATTCTCTTATCGCCTGCTCGGATGGAATTACCGATGTCCAAAAAACTGTCCGACAACGGGGTAAAGTCCAATATGAGGTGGACAGCACGTAGTTGACCGTCCGTGTGCACGCACACCTCGGACCTTAGGAGTTTGTTTAGTCCCGGCACATTCACAAGGCTGAGGCGGGGAGCGACGAACTTCCTATCTGCAATCACAACCACCGAATATGAAGTTAGCTACACCGTTTCAAAACCGAGTGATAGAACAGCACAGAAAAGTGAAGCCTAGAACCTAGATTCTAGGTTAACTCAATCTAGTCCTAAAGCAATCCACCTAGCTTCCCGTCCTTGATCGGGCAATGGTGACCGTCATGCCATGCCCCGGAGACAATGACGTAGTCGTCCTTCATGCCCTTGTTGGACTTCGGAAGGCACGACACCATCTTAACGACGGGAGACTGGGATTTCAGGTAATATCCCCCGTCAGCCTGAGAGTGGCACTCGTACATATGTACGACGTCGTGCCAGGTGAGCTGCAGATCCATCATCTGGTTAAGGGCATCGACGTTGCCTAAGACCCTAAACATATTGGCAGTGCACTGGTGCGGGCACAACCTGTGGTTTCTAAGGTAGTCCCTAGTTATAGTACCCATGAGAATGGTCATCCCTCCCTCCAAAAAAGCGATTACAGGGATGACCACTTTACCGGTTCGCCTGTCGGTCAAGATGTTTTCCGGCGGACAATATCGAAGACCAACCCCCTCAAGGATATGGTACTTCACCTTGAAAAACTCTATGGCTATAGGTGTATCAACGAGACTCTTAAATCTACCCATTGGACTGTGTGAAGAAGAGTTCAACGCGGTTTTGTGCAGACTTGCAAAATTTGATTAGAAATGGTCGTTGCCCTCGCAAAAATGAATATGACATTGACGGGTCCTTGTTTGCCTTCTCCTTTACAAACATAAACTTTGGAACAGAAAGAGAGTAGGATATCCCTTAGCCCCCGAAGAAAAAAATAAATATAGGGAGTACGTTATCACCAAAAACATATATAATAAAAATCTCAAAAAGTTAATATGAAAGGGACAGCTGAATCACTCTAGGCTCTCCAACAAAAGAGAGTATATAAACTATACAAAATTTCATGATTAAATTTCTTGGTATGTATACATGCATTTCCAACCAACCATTGATGTCCTCAGTCAAAGTCAAAGCTTAGAACCAAAAGCTGGAGAAATTTCACATCATCATATCTTGAATGAGTTGTAGGATAAGGAAATTACTTTGAAAAATTAATTCATAATTATTCTAATTTGAAGCACATAACAAAATATAAAACTAGAAAGAATACAATTTAGATTTGAACAAATCAAATGGTGAGTACAAAGTGATTCTAATTTTTGGTCGGCTACAACAATAATACTACAACAAATAGTCACACTTATTTTTTGCTGGGAAATGAGGTTGAGGGAATGAATGAATTTGAATTTAGAAATTTCTTCGATCTTATTGCTGAATTGTTTATCCAATGGTCATCATCATTTTGACAAATTCTTCATAGTTGACCTGTCCATCACCATCCAGGTCAGCCTCCCTGATCATCTGCTCCACCTCTTCATCCGTCAATTTTTCGCCTAGATTGATCATTACATGCCTCAGCTAAACACAAACAAAGAGAATCACTTTTTAATTCTTTTTTAGAAGTTTCATGTCAAACATAGATGCATTGTGCAAAATAAAATTAAACATTGCTAATGTTCATTGCACGCAGAAACGTACAAGGTATTGCCATGTAGATGATACCAATATAAATTAATCTAAACTAGGTAAACATGTGAAATACTTATGCAAAACATTTAATCTATTACCTTACACGACGGTTCAAGTAATATATTTTAATATTAACAATTTCACTATTGAGACATGATCATAAAACTATATCGTATCACAACTCTCCATGTTGGTGATCCCAGCAATGTCTGAAATCTAATACTGTAGTAGAATTTAATTAAAACTTCACTAATTAATTTCCCCATGAAAGAACATTTTTTTTTTCGATGATATTGTTGGAGAATTCTGTTGGAAATGCAAGCTTTTAATGGCAACATCTTGGCCCCAATTGTATTGTGCATGTTAGAAATTCTTAATTTGTCAAGGACAATACAGGCAAAGAGCAAGAAACAAAAGTGTCATTTTAGGGGCAAAAGGGGGGCTTTCACTTTCACTTTCATAAATTTACGTATTCATATCTAAAGTAAAGAGTAGTTAATAGATAAAAATATACCTCAGTAGCTGATATATATCCGTTTTGGTCCTTGTCAAAGACTTTGAAAGCCTCTTTAAGCTCCTCCTCTGCATCAGTTTCCTACAAAAAGAACACAGAAATATCCAACCATAAGCACAGATAATGGTTCAATTATGTTCGGTTGTAAATTTCTTTTATTGTTGCTCTCTTTACTATTAGATTATTAAATTCATACTTTCTTAACCGTTTAAATTTTTTGGATTAATAGTAATTTATCATTTACTACATAAGGAGAAGGCAAACATGTAGAACAAAATTTTAGAATTGCCAATTTGAGATATTACTTCTTCTTCTTTGTTAGGATACATTGACATGTTTTTTGGCTAATGAGTGTAGTTTGGTATGTTTAAAAAGTAAATAACTTTAATTGGTTACCTTCATTTTCTTGGCCATTAAGCTCAAGAACTCTGTAAACTCTATAGTTCCATTGCCATCAGCATCAACTTCGCTTATCATGTCCTGAAGCTCCTCTTCCGTTGGATTTTGATCCAATGACCGGATAACAGTTGCCAATTCCTCAACAGTAATGCAACCTACACAATCAAGTATTTGAGTACCATATAAATATGCTATTCCACTCATAAATCTTCTTGAAAACATGTTTTATAGGTCTTTTTTATTGCTAAGCAGAGAGATAACATGTTTTATAGATGTTGAAGCATAAGTGCATATAATAAATAAGGTAGAGCAACTAAACATAAGCATATATAAGAGGGAAATGCTCACCATCTCCATCTTTGTCAAACAGACAAAAGGCTTCTTTAAACTCAACAATCTGTTCTTCACTCAGTACATCTGCCATGGAGTTTGTTCTGAAACCTCAAGAACACCTTAAGAGCTATACACGAAGAGAGAGAGAGAGAGAGAGAGAGAGAGAGTATGTTGAGTATTGCTCAATCTTCTTTTTTTTTGATAATCTGAGTATAGCTCAATCTTAGCTGGGATTTATGTAGAACTAAAGTATAGCACAACTTCTTTCCCAAAATTAAAAAATTAAAGAGTCAAACTAAGCTTATGACTATAGTTTGGTGTTTGGCCTTATTATTAGAAAAGAATCGTATGACCACTCATTCTAGTTTCTACATGGACTTTATTTTTAGGAAGGGAAAAATAAAAAAGAAAAAAGAAAAGAAATAAATAGATTATTACAAGTATAATTTAATTGAAAATTTATATGTGCATTTTAGTATATAGTAGAAAAATGATATAAAAATAGGACAGCTGTAAGGGTTTGGTGTTTAGGAGACAAAGGGGCATTCAAATTTCAAAGAGCAAGATGGAGTGAGAGGGAGGGTATGGGGAGTTGTGTACTTTGCTTTCCACATTTTCAACACCCAAAGAGCACGCTGCGTTGCTTGCACGAGATATATGACATTTTATACATACATTGCAAGCCACTGTCTACGCGCTTATTTTTGCAACTAAAATAATAACTTATTTAGTGAAATTAAGATTTTTTTTTTTTTTGAAAGTACCATATATAAAATTAAAAATTAGTAGAAATAATTAAAAATTAGTAGAAATAATATAATGAGACCCATGAATAATATTAAAAAATATAATGGAACTTATGAATAGTAGCAAAAATAAGTTAAATAGTAAAAAAAAAAAAAAAACTATCTTTTTTAGTCAATGTCAAACGCAACCTAAATATGTTAGATGTTTATATGCAAACTGCAATACTTTATGTTTTCATATTATTATATTATAAAATGAGTAAGACTTAGTTACAATACTTAGATGTTATTCCTTATATTCTCCTTTTAAGATTCTGTCATGTAGATTTTTTTCTCATAGAATAAAAATGTACTTTTTAATTAAGTAACTACGTAACTAAATCTTAAAATGAGACTTAAAATATACCGCCTAAGATTTTGTATCTTAAGTTTTTTCCTTATAAAATTGTTAGGTACGACTTCTTCTAACAATGCACTTGATATAGGCTAGTTGGTCCTTCTGTGTTCCAAGCCCATCAAACGGTCCTGATTGATACCACACATCCAATAAATGCAAACCGTGTTTGGTTTAACAATAAATTAAATTTTTTTTCTCATCTTATTTTAGATTAACAAGAGCAACACTCTTTGCTGGACATATTTGTAAAAAGGATTAAGATCATTCATATACTAATAGTAATTTTTAAGAGATCAACAAGTTAAACCCAAAAAGGAAAAACAACATAAGAATTCCTAATCCTACCATTTACATTTACAATTAAGAGGGGTATAACAAAATGCAAGTAGACTAAATGGAAGCGTGAGCCTTGTCCTTGGTTCACAATCACAAATGGTCCAGACTCCAGAGACAAATGAAATGAATGTGCTTGGCTGTCTACGCGGTTTCCTGTTCTGCTATTCAGCTCTAATATTACATTTTCACACCAGCTCTCATTCAATAAAATAGTACGATTGTAAAGTACACTATAGTTTTTGGAGGGAGGGAGCAATTAATCTCGAAGATACAATAGCATGTTGACATAGTCAATTACGTCTTGATTATCTTTCTCTAACAAAGATCACTCGTTCCAGTCATGGTCCATGCACTGGACTTTCAAGTTCAACCTTCAAATGAAGACTGGGAATTAGAGGGATTGACTAGCTAAATTTTGAGTTTATTTGAGTCCCAGCCAACCCAAGGCTTTTAGGTTTCTACTTTCTATCTGTAAGCTTCTCTACAATTACCAAGCTTGGCAATTTAAAAATGCATATAGTAATATTTTCTGGAAGGTCTAGCTAGGAAGAGCATGTATCCAATGTAAAAACCCACCACTTCTTCCAGCAAATTAATAATTTTGCCCCAACCATGTATAAGCAAATCAATAATTTGATCATAGCTTGTGATAATTTGATGAGATTTTAGGAACATTTTAAATGTCACCGATGTTATTGACTCTTTCCAAAAAGTTGTCTTTCACGTGGCAAAGTTGGCGTTTGTATCTAAGACGAAAAAAAAAAAAAATCAAATTCATTTCAAAGTTAGTACTTTGAATTCGTTGAAGATCAAACTGCTACAAGAATAAACACTATCGGCAAAATGATCAGAAAAATAAGTGAAGTTTAAAAGTCATTATAGCAGTTGTAACTAGTTCCTTCATCCCTTTTTTGACGTGTCGATGTTCTATTCTATTTCTATACAATTTGTTAGATATTACAGAGGTTCAATGGTCACCATGCCAAATCACTCTGACCATTTCCTTCTTCTACTTTGACCAGTATGAGTTCACCTAGTATTAGAAGCAATATCATGGAATTCCCCATCGTAGTAGTAGGAGCTTTCCAAACAAATAGCAAATGCTTAACACGATGATCCGAAGAAACAGAAAATACCACAAACTTTAAATTCACAACTTATTACATTGAAATCAATTGGCATTGAGATGATACAAATATTTCGTTTATTAAGAAGGATTCCCTAAATACCTAAAAAATAGATGATAATAGAAGATGTGAAGTTTTTGATAGAATCAATTTCAGGAACATGGAATGTAAGAGAAACTCAAATGTTAATCATGCTATGTCACACCACCATATTTAAAAAGCTAAAACCTCTCCCATGCCCAAACCATTATTGAAACCTACTCAAGACTTGAAACGCATACCCAAATTAGTTGAACCATTTTTAATACCAGTTTTGAATTTCTTAGAACATTATGCTGGTTAAATTCACCAGACCCCAGAAGAGCTCACTGTAATTTAGCCAATGAAATTGTTAACTTCATTACATTACCTCTCTGTTTCTTCGCAGCTAATCCTTCCGTAAGTGTATTTAAAAATCCCCAAGACAATGATTACCCTTAAAAGTGAAAGTCTATCTGAGAAATAGTAAATAAATAATGTCAATCACAGTAAGTTGGTTACATGCACTAAATATCTAAAAAACCATTGCAACAACCTTATTGGGGTTGTAGACTTGTAGCCCCAAACAGCACTAAGCCCTGAGGCAAATTTGTTCGCCCGAAGCAACTAGATACCTCATCTGGTTTGCTATTAACAGGTTTATCTTGAGCAGAGGACACACTAACCATCACACTAACCATCACATTGCTACCTCCCATATTAGATAGGCATCCCTTTTGGAACAATTTGATCTTTGATCCACATGTAAATTGGAACCAGTACAAAGTAAGCTCCAGCTATCGCACCAAGAATGAGCCGGAAAAGGAAAACAAATGGATTCACAGGTTTCTTTATATCCTCTGCCTTTGGACCAAGCTGCATGAACCACATTCCTCATGAATCTTAAGTGAGAGAGAGAGATGTCAAAAAGTAATGGTTATTAATCACCAATTCAACAGTTCTTCTTAGAAGTTGGAATTAAAACTACCTTGTGCCTTGTTTTAGACTCTGCACCTTTATACTATATAGTGATTTTGTTTGGAATTCATAGACTAAATCCAAATGAAAAAAATAAATAAAATAAAAATAAAAATTTGTAAAATAACATATGCAGTTAAGGTGTTTAACCGCCAAACAAAAGCCAGAGCTTCTCATTTTTATAATCCTTTCACGTGCACACTTTGGCCTTATCAGTCTTGACATCATCAAAAATGGCTCCTCAAGTTATCAATTCTAGCAGCTATATAGCTTAATACAACAAAGAAGAGAGAAGAGTAGTCCAAAATCAGCTATAAAATATGGCAGGAATCTTGAAATGAGGGTAGAACAAGAGAAGAATATTTCAACTTGTTATTTTCCTTCCCAGTTGCAACGGAAAAATAGGATTCGAAATGAGAAATCCATTTAAAGATAAGGGTAACTACTATTGATAAAAAGATCAAAGAAAGTCGCTTGAGATGGTTTGGTCATGTTCAGAGAAGAGCAATTAAGGGAATTAAAAAAGGGTAGAGGAATACCCAAAATAACATTAGTAGAAGAAATAAAAGACTTGTCAATTAAGGAAGTTATAGAGAATATGATTTCAAATAAAATAGAAGGGAGGAAAAGAATACATGTGGCCAACCCTAACTAATTTGTTAAACATCCATAGCCAACCTCAAAATTTTGGGATGTGTTGTTGTTGTTGTTGTATTTTCCTTCCCAATTGCACCGAAAAAAAATCCTTACATCATATTCTTAAACTTAAAACACTTCAAAATATTTTTAATCCCTAGGACCATACAACGCACTTATTGGTCTATTTAGAGGACTGCTTACCGAAAATAAGTCCATCCAAATGACTTTGACATAGCGTACAACCATATATGCAAGAAAAACACCACATAACTCTCCTTGTTATCTTGTGCGGGTAAGTGACATGTTCTTAACCACTCACCAATTTGCATATTTTATATTGAGTTCAAAACAAGAATTAAAATCCTCCCTACACTCAGCAACAATTTCAGAATCCCTTTTGAAAACAAACTTCATTATTGACACAGCAAGACTAGCTCTACCAGAAAAGCTTCTAGGCCAATTGGCTAAAATCTTTGTAAGAGAATAATATTAATGATGTTTGCATAATCTCATTCTCTGGTGACATTATAGAAAACTTTTGAGAGGCACTATGCATCACTAATTCTAGAGTAATGAAAACTTCATTATTGACACAGCAAGACTAGCTCTGACAGAAAAACTTCTCGGCTGATTGGCTGAAATCTTTGTAAGATCATTAATATTGGTGATGCTTGCAAATCTCATTCTCTATTGACATTATAGAAAACTTTTGAGAGGCACTATGCATCATTAATATTAGTGTAATGAAAGGTTTTTTAAATGATAATTATGATATTCAAGTGCTCCTAACCATATGATCATCATGAAAAATCTTTACAAAATTGCAAGAAGTCAGCTATGGGCCTGTGACATATATATTCAAGGTTTTTTTTAAGGAAAATTTAGTGGATGCCCTAAGTGAATTGGTTTAGAAAATATTTTTAGAAACTTTTTATGAAAAAAAAAATCTGATTTTTTGACAATTTTTTATATTTCTCATGAAAGTGGTATCAAAACCTTCTTAAAATGGTCTATTAACAAATACCCCAAGGACACCCGTTAACCAAATGATGTGGACACCACACCATAACACATCTATGGAGATTATCATTTGTGTTATCTTTATCTTTATTTGTATTTATCATTAGCATTTGATTATTATCAGATTAGTATTTGAGATTGTTCAGGATTCGTATCAGGAGAGTTTATCTTTATCATTGTGATTCCTCGAAGCTGTATATAAAGCTCCAGATGATTTCTTTTGTATTCAAACTATTATTATATATTATTCAGTGATTATTGATGCAAAATGTGTATTACGTTTGGTGGTGAATCCAAACAACCTTAGGTGGTGAAGCCTAAGGTCTAAAGTGGGATTAATCTAGGTGAGAAGCTTAGGTGGTACTACATCACCGAACCTTTTTTTTTTTTTTTTAAACTATCAAAACATGGCTATCACCAGTGGTTTCTTGACTTCTGGTATAGTTATAAAGGACAAAAGGTATCCACAAGGCAGAATTTGGACTTTTGGGTTTGATTCTTACTATTAACCAAAGAAAAAACCACATATAACAAAAACATGATTACCATAATGTCAGGTAAATGACAAAATCAAGAGTATCTTCAGATAGTATTTCATCTGTTACTTAAAAAACAGAAGGCATGAAGAAGTATGTTACCTGTAGGGGAGAGTCTCCAGAAAAGGGCTTCACACCTGTTACAGAGCAACCCATGATCAGGCCATGCCTACGTACGCCACGGTACCATTTTGGACCAATCCTTTTTAGTTTAACATCTTTGAAACCAGCCTTCTGAAACCATTCAATGTACTCTTCCTCCTTTGGAAAGAGCATCCACACGTCTGCAAAGAAACGAGACAACCAAAAAGTCGGGTACACAGGACCTATAAGACAGGCTTTCCCCCCTATCTTCAGTACCCTGTATGCCTCCTTGATTCCACGCTGTGGATCCGGCCAATACTCGATACTGAGGATTAATTATAGATTATTACATAAGATATTTCCTCTAGAAAGTATATTACATGAAAGAAAGAAAAGGATTTTCTTTTCTTTTTTATAAAAAGATATAGAGATGCTAAAAGCCTACAACAGAATTATAATTAGAAGATACCATTCTGTAAGGAAATAATTTTATCAATATCATAAGTCATACATAAAAATAAAAAAACACTTTCTTACTTTAAGTCCTCACAATTATAAATATTCAGAAAGATACTATTTCCTATACATTGAATGTACTACAAGACCAGTATGAATGAAAATTTCCATTCCCTTTTTCTCTTTGAAAAGGGAATGAAGCCTCACTTAAAGAAGGAAATGAAATCAATTTTCAATTTCATTTCATAGAATTCATTAATGTCTTAAAAAGATTAACATTGTGTCAATTCCATGCACTATAATTCTCCGCCAGAAAACTTCAATTGCAATACAATAATCACCTATATAAATAAACAACATTCTAAACAAGCAATGAAACTCAAAGATAGTACCTCCCAGCGGATACATATCGATCCGCATAATCAGTTGGGAACGGAAGATCCTCTGCATCACCCTCAACTATCTTGCATTCCTTCAAGGGCTCCTTCTGCTTCGCCTTGGCAAGCTGGTGTGGGGACTGGTCAAGAATTGTAATATTTTTGGCATCCACATGCTTAACTATACCAAGAGTGGTAAACCCAGTTCCACCACCTACATCTACCACTATCATATTCCGATCAAAGAGATCAGCAGGCTCAAGCGCCTCGTCCCGCATATCCTCAGTCCAGTGACCAGGGTTTATGACATGATCATATACTATAGACAAGAACCTATAGAACCAAAATGCCTCTTTTTTGTGCTGTATAAACCTAGGCTGGGAAGCTGGCCTTGAGGATGATATACTGCATCTGGGTGTTAAAGTTCCAGCCTTGTAATTCCTACCAAAAGACACTAAGCCCTTCTTATTGGGCAAGCGCCTATCCTGGAAATTTGACCCAACAAAACCAAACTCAGTTGGAGTTATGGTTATGCCACTAATGAGCTTGAGATTCTGAGCTCCATTGATCAATGAAGAAGCCATGAAATCACACACACGAAAAGAGAGAGAGAGAGAAACAAGAAGACTTCTTTGCTATTTCTCAGTGACTATTTAAGACTAATGAACAAACCTCTAAACCAACTAACAAAGATACTGGCTACTCTAATAAGAGTATAAGAAAAAAAAAGGTACGGTTTTTACAATTTTGTAAGAAGTGGGTATGCAAGTAATCAAATTAAAGGTTGAATTTCAATTAAAGGAGACTCAAATTGTTCCATATATCTATTAGAAGAAAGAAGGTAAGATAGCTTTGCTTACAAAGAGGCAGCGAACAGAAACTTGAAAAATAGAAAGATTTATGTCGCGAGAGAGAGGAAGGGGTTAAGAGCTTTGGTGTTTCAGAGCTGAGTAAGAGTAACCACGAGACGGGAACCACATGTTACGGTAGCATTGATTGTCGCACGGATGGGTCTTTTTTGGCTCCATCTATTGGGGCACTATCACTTAACTCAGAAGAACGGCACCGTTTGGAAAACATCACCATTTAAGCGAACTTTTGGACTTATAATTGAAAACATGTACCCATAGTTGTCAAAACATGAATTGAATCATGAATCGATTTTTTATTTTTGTAAATTGGGTATGGTAAGATACGCAAACACTTAATAAAATTTATAATAAAAAAAATTATAGATTTACATATATAAAATGTATATCTATTATAAATTTTGAATATATTCAACTAATGACAAATTTCTTATCATTTTGTAAGAATATTTAACAAGCTAACTAAATAAATTAAACTAGCATGTGTTTATAACATATACATTCAAATTGCTTAAATTCAAAAGTGATAATATATTACAAATGACCCAAAAATAATATTTTATTTTCATCATATTTCCTAATCAACCCCATCTAAGTCAATGCTATCATCATATTTATCATTATGCAAACTTATTTATCACTAAAAATTTCTTCATCGTTATTAACATTTACTATCTCTTCTTGTTCTTTTTTTAATAATTTTAAAAAAAAAAAATTTCCTTGGCATTCTAATTTCTTGGATTAATAACAATAATGAAAAAAATTTTAAAAAAAATAATTATATTGTCAATTAATATCTTATTCATAGTATGAAAATAAATTTGTAAATATTAAAGTGAAATGTATATGTGTACTATGTATTCCAAATTTTGTAAGGGAAAGAGAAAAAAAAATTATGAATATGTTATTTTATTAGGCTAAATTAAGTAACCTAATAATTTTGTATTAAAAATTAGATTTAAATAAAAGTACAAATTTTGACAAAAAAAAATCTCATTTTAAAATATTTGTTTATATATTGTATAATATGTATAATTTTATGATACAATACGATTCATACAATATGCACAATGTATAATACGATTCATAAGCACTTACGATACGCCAATATTATATAAAACTTTTTACACATGATACGTGATACGTATCGTACAATATGTACGCATATCGTACGCTATTGACAACTATACATGTATCGTTATTTTTTCACATGAAAATTTTGGTTAATTTTTTGACAAATTACTTAGTGTGAAAAAAATTATTATAATCAGATGTGACTGTAACTTACCAAATAATCATGAAATAAAAAAATAAAATAAAAAAGTTAATGTAATTGTTTCATGACTAACGAACTCAATGATTTGAAGGGTATGCAGAAACCAAAAATTCTTATGCTTGAGGGAACTTGATTTTAAAATTAGGTGTAAGGCATGATGATGATTGTGCATAAATGCCTTCTATGAATGAACGTAAGTGAAAAACTGAAAATCTTTATCTATGAAGTTATATAATTACAATTGAGTTGATACTATTGAAACATGAAAAGTAGTCTAATTTTTAGTGCTTGTAAGATTGTTTATATCTTGATTAAATGCAATGACTTGATCATGAGTTAATTTATGTGTAGTTTGTTAATAAATCTTGTAATCTAGATCCTAGTAGAGCTTTTAGGATTGTATAATGCAAAACATGACATGGTTTTGTAGGATTTATACTTGGGAATTATTATGCTTTCTTAGTATATTATCTCTTTCCTTGTTCTTTTCTTCTCCATGAAATAACAATTATAAGTATGGTCAACGAGGCTATCATTTTAAGCGTTGGTTTCTAGTTAATTAGATTTGGCAAAATTATGTTCTCTCTATTTGTGCATTGTGATATAGAAAAGTCAAATCAAAAAAATCTTTTTTTTTTTTTAAAGAAGTTTGAAAAACAGGTCCGATCACAAGTTTTTACTCTAGGTGAAATTCCCTGAATTTAGATCAAGTCCAATTTTACCATGTCTAATTTTGACTCAGTAGTTTGTACTTAGTACAACTATGAAGCTAATTCCTCTTCCCTCCCCCCCCCCCCCCCCCAAAAAAAAAAAGAATAATGCTAGTAAACTATTAATTGCAAATGTTGTAAGCTAAAAATGCTTACACGAATCATATTAAATTGTTATTATAGACGTCAATTATTTTTTTGTGTTTTCAACCCAAAAAAAAAAAAAAAAAAAAACGTTTCTCTATTACTACTTTTTTTAATTTAAAATTTAAAAAAAAAAAAAAAAAAAAAAAAAAACACACACACACACACACACATATCTACATACTATGACAGCAAAAAAGTATATGTTAGATGCACGAAATAAGTTTTTTAGATATAAAATTAATTTATATGACATTCAGATGTTATTTGAGAACTTATTATAACTTATAAAGAGATAAATACAACATAAGGCATTTTCTTTTTTGCTTTCTTTTTACTGTTGTTTCTTTCTAAAATTGCAAGTTTGCAACTTTTGGCCATCCCTAAAGGATAAGTCAAATTAGGCTTTGGATCTTATGAGTTATGAGCATTTTTGCCAAATACAACATCATATTGGCACGACATTAGTTGAACTCGGGCTTAGAAAGAAAATTTTGATAATTTGTCCGTAATATATTAGGTGCATTATGTCAAAGAGAACTGTGCTATATAATAATTTCTTTCAGTCAGGATCTTTTTTTTTTTTTTTTTTTCTTCTTATTTTTTAAATCCTGGGTTAGCCAAACTAACGTCTAAAAACTTTTCTAATTTATTTAGAGGATGAGTTTAAGTTGCGAACCTCCAAAAGAGTCAATGACTTTCGGTTGCTAGTTCATCCTCACAGTTTCCGCTATAAAACTGCCAGTAAACTAAGTTAAGTTTTAACCGTAAAGTCAAATAAGAATAAGAGGAACTCTTTAATTTAAGCACAAGAGAAGCTCTCCAAACTTTTCTATTTATATGTTTGAATGAGAATTCATAAAACTATTGCATCATATTAGACAAAGGGAGTTAAGGCAGCTCATGACAGACCTATATAGGACAAAGGAGGATTCAGTGACTGACTCACTTATTATGTTAAACATTATATTCTACCGAAGGAACTATGAATTTTACGTAATACATATTGACATCCTTTGTTTCTACAAAGGATTTTACATAAAGAAATAATAATATTAATAATTAAAACAAGAATAAAACCGTGGTTCATGACATCTCAGATGGCTTCTGAACTTCCCGTAGCTGGACTGAGTTTTCAAAGCAGTGATAAAAACCGTAGTGAGGGTATCTTTCATACCATGTATCTTGTTGTGCATGTGTGTCCCAGTGCTCTCCACTGCTGCTCTTCCCATATTTGTGAACCCATCCAGAGCCATTGTGGCCTTCACCCCATGTTCGATTCCACCTTTCTCCATACTTACCTTCCCACCAAGTCTCCCCCTGCTTGACACCATGACTGTTGAGATCAAAGTTTTCATCCCATTTGTCACCCCATTTTGTCCAACCATCACCTTCACAGCGTTCAGCCCATTTGTCAGTGTATTTTATGCTGCCACCATGCCCATCATACTTCTCACCCCACCTGCCAATAGCACCAAAACTGAATTCATAAATACGGGAACACGTTTATCTGGAAAATAACAAAAGATGTTGTGATCTCTTGAGAGACATTGGCAGATTTTGAATCAATAAGTTACTATTAACTCCCTGAATGAGAATTTGTCAGGATGGGAAGACAACAAAATCATGACTCGTGGCATGACATACGAGCAAGTTTCATGTGCGCTACATCTCAAGGAAGAAAGATTAAAACCGGTTAACCTGGCCGCACTCGATGTTATGTCCTCTAAAAGAAGTAATTGAAATAACCACCATCTAGTAAAAGCTTTCAACAATACCCTAGAGAAGCCACAGAAGCCACTAAAAACACCAACTACAAAAGAATGTAGCTCTAGGACTTTGGAATTGTCAAAAGGTTACAGAAGAGTTGTGCCAATTATACCATTCATTGTAAAGAGGACCAACGAGATCAATGTGCACTCATGGTCAACTCACAGGTGTTTTTTAAGTTTCATCCAAATCCAATTTACTTTTATTGGGGAAAAAAGGTCTTTAAACAGTCAAAATATTGTGGTGACTCTAGGATTGTCATTTATACAAGTTGCATACAATAGGGAACCAGAGCACAAAGTTTAATTCAATTTAAACATGAGGTTTGGTACCTTTCATGCCAAATATGGGCATGACCAGCCTCCAGGAGTGTGTTGGGATCAATGCTGCACCACTTGTGGGCCCATTTTTCCGCTTGGCCAGAAGCATCATAATGTTCCCACCATTTCTCTTGCCACTCATCGCCATTTCCATTCTTTCCCCACTTGTCTGCAGTTTTCTCAAGATGAACAAGCCCATGCTCCTTCACAGATAAAACTCAGAGTTCAGTTCTTTATGATCTACTTTGCCTGAGTCAAAAGTAAATATATAAACATAAGCAACAAAACAGTCTATTTTTTCTACCTAAATTTAGCATCAGGAGAGTGCAGAACAAAAAAGGGAACAACTGAAGAAGAATTTTTAAGAATGCAGCCCATATCAATGCAACCCAGATTGGTGAAAGTTAAAAATTTTCCAAAAAAAGAAAAGAAAAGAGAGAGCCTTAAGGCATGCTCTGGTGGTGCTTGAAGCCATAGATGTAGGATACATTCTGATTAAGCAGGCAATGATTGCAAGCTAATCCCCAGGAACCAGTCTTACACAAAGTATGGTTTTTTAGCTACCAAAAGTAATGAATTTGCAGATTAGAAATAAATTATTTTTTTATTGGAGAGTTACACACATACCCAATGGGCTTTGAACTCATGAACTCACCCTCCATCTTGGTTTTACAAGGAAAAAGAGGTGCTATTTGAACTGGAGCTCATTAGCAGTTTGGAAATAAAACTTTTTACTAACCTTTCTTTCTTTCTTTTTATATAAATAAAAATTTTTACTAACCTGCCGCATTGATTCTCTCCAATATTCACGCCAAACATTTCCAGTGGCATCACGTCCTGATTTTTCTGAACCAAGTTCCTTGTACCCAAACTCATCAGCAGCCTCCCAAAACTTCTCTTGCCACTCGACAACTTGGTCAGCACTGACACCTCTAGTCATCGTCCATCTGCAAATCACACCATCAGGTCTTCGCTCAATTCCTGTCTCCTTCCACCATCTTGAGCCATCAGGATTCACTCCATGGGATGACTGCCCATCCATATTATGAATTGCATGAGCTGCTTCTGCTGCATGTGCTGAATATTGGACACCATGTTCACGTTCCTCTTCTAAGTAAGGTGTCCTCAAACTGGCCTCTGAGGCTTCCACTTTTTCAACATCTATGAATGATTGAAGGGGTGGAAGAGTATATTTGGGGTTGCTTTCAGAGAGTGTACTCTCAAATGGAATTGAGAGAAAACCCACAGACCAATCCTTCTCAACAACAGGGTTGTTTGAAGTTGGATACACCAAAGATCTTCCAGCTATCTGCGTGTCATTGACATCAGCTGAACTAATATCACTATTCACTGGGGGTGCCCAGGACCAAAAATCTGGACCTGGATTTCCACTTTGAGAGCTTTCTGACTGAGGCACAAATATGCTCTCATTCCGAGTACCTTGTTCAATTCAAAAGTTGCAATTGTATTATGAAGAACATTGCATCATATGGTTGCAAACAAACGAACACACACACACAAAAAGACTATTAACATGTGGCTGAGTTGAATTTCCTGCATCTAAGAGTAGCAGGCAAGTACCATAAGCACTTGTAGTGTCCGTGTAAGGATGAGGCACTGGATCTGGCCTACCTCTATTTGTTTTACACAAAAATTTTCATTGTTGAACAAGCATACAAGTCATAAGTAGGACAACCATATAGGGTGATTTGATTTCAAAGTAGAACCAAAATGTGCCTCCAATGATTCCTCATATGTCATTGCTTAGCGCTTAGCGCTTAGTGCTTGCCCTTTCAATCACCGGCCTCAAAACCAATATTAGTCTCAACATTGGGCATTCTAGCTAAAATGCAAAACTAACAAATCTAATACTACTGTTTGCTATCCTCATTTTTTTTTTTTTTTCTTTTTTCAAAATGTAATCTCTTCATCAAATTTACAATTTTTTTTTCCAATACCAAGAAGAACATTACCCCTAATAGTCTCAGGCTTATCCTACAAATTAATTCACGTTTTTTGTTGTAAGTTGTAACAACAGCGGACAACAAGCTTAATTTTGCTATTGATATAATAACAAGTTGCAATAAGCATACTTTTTTGTGTAGTGATATCGCTAGCAATCATAAAACTTCCAAAAAAAAAAAAAAAAAATCGAACCCCATTTCCAAAACTCCAAGCAACAATCAAAAAAAAAAAAAAAAAAAAATCACAATATATTCGAATAAAATTGGGATGCAGAACAGAGTGAGTCCAATTTACCCTGTTGCTTAGCAGTAGCAGCCAATCCTGTAGCATCAGTGTCAGTGTTCAAGTCTTGAAAAACGGTTTGTGGTCTGGAGGCGTTCTCGTTGAGAATGGCGCGAGCGGCAGCGATGGCGGCGGCGGCGCGATCGATGACCTGCATTCGCTGGATTCGGTCGCGCTCCTCCTTAGACACTTGGAGAATCTTGTGGAACTCGAGGGTCTTCTTCTCCAAATCTTGATGGTCATTAGGAGGAGGAGGGGGAGGTGAGTTATGAGCGACATTTTGAAAGTCGATGGACTTTCTCTCTTTGTCGACTGCGTTCTTCCACATGTGGAGGTAGGAGTCGTCGCCATCCGAAACCCTAACTCTCAGCCTCAATCTGCTTCTCTCACCCTCACCCAGGCCCAGCAAATGTAGATGTAATGGTAGTACTACTACTAGTGGGTGTTTTTGTGAGTGAGTGTGAGTGTGAAGTTGGAGCGCCCGTGGATTGACGCTGCCGATATGGGACGCCATTTTTATCACTTCACTACTACTATTATTATTATTATTATTTGGGAAAGATTGGGGTAATGGGGCGTTTTGGACTTTGAACTTCGAAAGTGCGACAAGTGTGACCGAGATCAGTGAGAAGTGGCGGTGGATTTTATTTTTTAAAACTATTTATTTATTATTGCAAGTTGAGACTTGAGGCTGAGAGAGAGGAAGACGTACTTTTTGAGCTTGGGGTGGAGGCCTTTCTCTCAGTTTCAGTTGGATTTCATTTCATATTTGGGTATGGGTAAATCTCTCAATTATCAAATGCCAGCATCTTTGATTCTTTTATTTTTCTTTCTACTTTCTTTATTTAATTATTATTAATTAAAGAGGAAAATTTTCGTGTGATCCAAGGAAGGTTGTGATGCTCAGCTGAATCGATGTCCCTTTTTCATTAAAATGTTATTTGACACCTGGTTTCTTTATGTTATTGGACGGTGGGTTTTGGACACGTGGCATTTCTTGGCAGAGGGAGAAGAAGACACACATGACACGAGTACGTCCTTGAGTTCCTATCCTCCCGTGGAAGGAAAAAATTTTGTGATCTCACAAAAGAAAAATAAAAGAAAACTTGGGAGGAAGAAACAATAATAATAATAATAATAATAAGATATTGCTATGGAGTTTGGCCTGCCCAGCTATAATAATATAATATAATAAATAATAAAGCCTTTGATAAATACATTTCTTGTCAATGCTATTCGCCCAGCACCCTGCCAAGTCCAAATGTATTTACTCTTAATGATCGTTTAGATATCGCTTATTATTAAAAATTAAAAATAATGTATTAAAATAATTTTTAAATGTATGAATAATGTCATGAGACCCAGTTTTAAAAAAAAATTTGTTGAATTCCGTATTTGCGGGTCCCCTGAACAGCGCATGAGACCCACAGAAATGAAACGCAAATGCGCGACGCCAGTCTACAAACGCTATCCAAACTCACACTTAGCCCGTCCACAATTTTTGTGGGCTGAATCTATCATTACCACCGTTTGGACTTCTTTGATCGAATCTATTGCATAAGAAACTGATAAAAATGGATCCTAATCCATTAATTTATATCAACAAGGCCTAAGTTTACCACTATATAAGAGCAAGATTTAGATATAGTACTTAGGTGTTATTCTTTAGATTCTCCTTTTAAAATTCTGTCATATGAATTTTTTTCTCTTGAGATGGAAGTGTATTTTTTTAGTTAAGTAGTCACATGGCTGAATATTAACAAAGTGTCAGAGGCAGTTTTTTTTGCGCGTAGCCACGTGTCTCCTGCTGGAAGTGTGACTTTGCTAAACCCGGTTTTGTTTTAGGGAGTTCAACTCGGAACTCGACATCGAGCCGAATAGACCAATGACTTCCGATGTATTTTTAAATCTACAAAATAGATGAAACCCAAAGTTTTAGAATCATGATAATGGTTGAAATAAATAATTGATATGTTTAGCGTGATAGCTTTGATTAGATGGTGAGTAGATACGTTATTATTATATATATTAAGTGATGTCCAATGTTAAAAAATAATTAATTAGGTGTCAAATGTCCAACAATGAGTAAGTCCAATAGTCCATGTTTAGTTGCGGTTCATGGTTCATGTTCAACATAATAAGGTATGTCCGGCAATGGTAGTTCATTTCCAAAAAATATGCGTCCAATGGTGGTTCATGTCCAAATAATATATGTGCGATGGTAGTAGATCAATTTATTAACATGTATGTTCATTAATGAAGTATTAGTGAGATCATGTTTATTAAATAGTGAGATGATATTAAAATAATTTGCATCCAGCAGTAAAATAATTATGAATTAACATGTACTTAATAATGTAATCTTGCAAATAGAGAAAGATTGACTTATCTTCACAATTTGCAGCTCCAGCTGTAGAACAGCAATGGATTTATGACATTTCAGCAGCGTGACAAAATGAGTCTAGCGGTACAATATGATATTATGAGTCCTGTGATGATGACTTCATGATTGAAAAGGAAAAATGAGTTCAACTAGCGAGAAAGAGAATATATCCAGCCGTATGCATAGGTTGGTTAAGTTAATCCCCTTTCATCATGCACTTAAATGACTTTCCCCATGTAATGCTCTTTTAGTTTTTTAGTCAAATGTGAGTGATGCTGTCTTTCATGAGAATAATTTTTAATATTATAAGTTTTTGTCTTTCATAAGAAGGGCTTTTAGCATTATAAACATATGTCTTCCATGACATATGTTTGCAGCTCTAGCCGTAGAACAACAATGGACTTATGACATTTCAGCAGCGTGACAAAATGAGTCCAGTGGTACAATATGATATTATGAGTCCTGTGATGATGACTTCATGATTGAAAAGGAAAAATGAGTTCAACTAGCGGGAAAGAGAATATGTCCAGCCGTGTGCATAGGTTGGTTAAGTTAATCCCCTTTCATCATGCACTTAAATGATTTTTCTCATGTAATGCTTTTTTAGTTTTTTAGTCAAATGTGAGTAATGCTGCCTTTCATGAGAATGACTTTTAGTATTATAAGTTTTTGTCTTTCATAAGAAGGGCTTTTAGTATTATTAACATATATCTTCCATGAGAAAGGGCTTTTAGCAATAAGTTCTTGAAAGAATGTTTGATATGTTTTAAGATGTGTGGAGATGGTAAGAAATGTAAATATATATATATATATATATATATTGTAATATATGGTGTTTGTAATATGTATAGGAATTATGTGTAGATACTTTGTTGGACATGAATCTTGTATATGTATATTTTGTGAGACATGTAGTTTAAAGATATATGAGAAGTATGTATGAATATTCTGTGAGGAATGTATTTGCAAAATATATGGAAATGTAAGATAAATAATATGAAGGTTAAATATTGTAAATACATGAGATTATAGCTGCTGCTGGAATGGTTTTTTGTGGTATGCCATGAGTTATGTTGTTTTTCAAGAAGGGAGATTTTGTATGAGAAATAAAAAAATGAGATGGAGATGTGTTTTTGGACAGCAAAATGATGAAGTTTTAGAATATTTTAGTGTGGGAGAGATGGATAGTAATGGATAATGGTGTGTTGTAATATGTGTGTTGTGTTGTTATCTATGAAGAGAGATTTTGTAAGAGAGATGAAGAAAGATATGGAGATCTTTAGAGATATGGCAGCAAAAATCAAGGGAGTGCAGAATATTGAAGACGAGAGAGGGATGGATCTCCCCCTTTAGTTTGTAGCTTGATCCTTTTTATATAGAGCCAAGTATGTAACTAGATTAGAATTAGTTAAAGGAAAATTTAGCAAATAAAGAAAAATTTTTGACAAAGTAAATGGTTTCATCAGTGGGATTTTGTTGTTTAGCCAAAAGAAGCAAAGTTAGAGACTTAATGGTGCTGTCACAACTGTTACAACTATTAGTCACAACTGTTAGCTGTCAAATGATGCCATCTGAATGACATCTTTTGCTTGGAGGGACATTATTTGGCATTAAATTCGTGGTTTGGCTAAAAATGGTAAGATAATCTTTATGAGATCCTTCTATTTCTGGTACCACAGCTGGAGCCACTGCAAAATGTGCTGGAGTTGATGTAGCTTCTGCAGAAGCTAATGCAGCTTCTGCAGAAGCTGTTTCTGCTTCTGCCGGAGTTGTTTTTGCAAAATAGCTTCCGCTAGAGCTGTTTGCAGCTTCTGCTGGAGCTGCTATTGGTATTTTTGGCTAAATTTCCTCTTTTGGAAAATTATATGCTTAGTCCATATATAATTTTAGTAAGTAATAGACTAGTTAGTTGATATTTGATGAAGTTTTAGAAATGTAATTATAGTCTTTTTGTATTTTAACCAAATCTTTGAGAGTAAGGAGAGCATTTTAATACTAGATATGAGATATTAATATATATTTAGTCATATGCTTGGAATTGATTTAGATGATAATAATATAATTTATATGAAATACTATAATTACATTTTTAAACTTATATTATATGATAAACATTAATTTTTATGTAAAGAACATGGAGAGTTTTATCATTTTAAGTGTTATGTGATATGAGAGGCTTACCAAATGTTACCTATTGCACACTGACCCGTCAGAGTTCAGAAAATTGAGGAAGACATACCAGGCAACATACTTTCCTTTTTCAATTTTGAACCAGAATCAAATCAGTGAGAAGTGGCGGTGGATTTTATTTTTTGAAACTATTTACTTATTACTGCAAGTTGAGACTTGAGACTGAGAGAGAGGGAGCCGTACTTTTTGAGCTTGAGGGGCTTTTCTTTCGGTTTCAGTTGGATTTCATTTCATATTTGGGTATGGGTAAATCTCTCAATTATCAAATGCTATCTTTGATTCTTTTATTTGACACCTGGTTTCTTTATTGGACGGTGGGTTTTGGACACGTGGCATTTCTTGGCAGAGGGAGAAGAAGACACATGACACGAGTACGTACTTGAGTTCCTATCCTCCCATGGAAGGAAAAAATTTTGTGATGAGGACAAAAGAAAAATAAAAAGAAAACTTGGGAGGAAGAAACCATAATAATAATAATAAGATATTGCTTTGGAGTTTGGCCTGCCCAGCTATAATAATATAATATAATAAATAATAAAGCTTTTGATAATTACATTTCTTGTCAATGCTATTGGCCCAGCACCCTGCTAAATCCAAATGCGATTACTCTTAAAATTTGTTTAGATACTGCTTATTAATAAAAACTGAAATCACTATAACAAAATCATTTTTAAATGTATGAATAATATCATGGGACTCAGTTTTAAAGAAAAATTTGCTGAATTCTGAATTTTTTGATCTCATGAACAGTATATGAGACCCATAGAAATGAAACGCAAATGCGCAACGCCAATCTACAAACGCTATCCAAACTCACACTTAGCCCGTCCACAATTTTTGTGGGATTAATCTATCATTACCACCATTTGGACTTCTTTGATCGAATTTATTTTACAACAAACTGATAAAAATGGATCCTAATCCATTACTTTATATCAACAAGGCCTAAGTTTACCATTATATAAGAGCAAGATTTAGATATAGTACTTAGGTGCTGTTCCTTAGATTCTTCTTTTAAAATTCTACCTTGTGAATTTTTTTCTCTTGAGATGGAAGTGTATTTTTTAGTTAAGTAGCCACATAACTGAATCTTAAGAGAGGAACCTAAAGAACAACACCTAGAATATTGTACCTAAATTTTGTCCATTATATAAACTAGCCTTTAACCCGCGCAATGCGCGGGGTATTCCATAAAGTAACTTTTATTTTGGTCTTCTTTGCTTTGGGTAACTTTTTTGTACTTTTTAAAAATTTCAATACTTTTTATTCAACCCAATTCAAATTTGATGTGTTTTCTAGTTACAGATATCAAACTATAACCAATCCCAAATCTAATCTTATTGTCAATTATCATGGTTAGCACTTAGCAAACTATATTTTTTTTTTCTCCTTTAGGCAGCATTCAAAATGGCTTGATAGTCCTACAAAATGGTTACTTCATACAACTTGGAACTCTCAAGTCTCACCCTCCAATACACCTACCATTTTTACTAAAAAAAGCATTACATATATTTAGGAATAAGTTACATTGTGTCTCAACTTTAAGTAGAGGGCGGAGTATGGGGGATAAGAGCTAGGGTTCAAGTCTCTGAGGGAGACACACACATATAAAAAATAAATAAATAAAAAGAAAGTAGAGGGTATGGTATGCCTAAACAACCAGTTTATAGAAATGGAAATTTTGCAAAAACTAAACATAAAGAACATTATAGCATTTCATCCCTATAGCATACCTCATTCTGATTTAACAAAAATAAATAAATAGTGCTGCACTGGTGCAGTCTTTCGTTGATAAAAACAAAGATAACATAGTCTTCATTCTAAACCCACAACTATGAGAGAAGAAAACACTACCACAAAAAATTGCATGATAACACATTATATCAACTTTTGGTTGTTCTCTCCCTCTTGAAATCTTCCTGTAGTGACCATGGTAATTAAAATAATAGTCCATAATTCAAGCATATTATAGCAAAAAAACACAATTCCAAGGACATAAGAAAAGAATCACTTTGTTAGAGAAAACACATACAGGTTCTTGGAGTCAACAAACACAATTCCAAGGACATGAGACAAAATTAATTTTATTAGGGAAAAAACATATAGGTTCTTGGAGACAATTATGGTGCAAGCAAAGAGAAACTATGGAGAGACACCAAATTCAAACTATAGCAAGCAAAAAAAAATCATTTTTTTAGTGCAAACATTCAAATCGCTATAACAAAATGTAAGCAAAGTCATGCATCCAAAAGAGTAATGGCATAGAAATAAGGAACCAAGCCAGCAAACACTTAGGCATATGCTGCCAAAAAAACACGCTCATACATAAAGGGTTCATTCTATTACTTTTATTTAGTAGCTTACCTTCTTTGCCATTTGAGTTTACAGCTTATTTACATTTTTCAATTACCTTCTACAGCCTTAGGGTGCTATTTTTTGGAAGCAGTGGCCACAGTAATACCTTTAGCATCTGTATATATAGAACAACTTTAACATTGATATTGCAAAGATGTAGTCATTGAATACTTGACCATTAGAATGAAGAAGCTATTAGTGAACAAAGAATAAATGAAAAGGCCATCTTTAGAAACCAAGTAGGATCAAAATAAAAGGTATAATATTATAGCTAAATTGCTTTAGACATACGTCGTTTTTAAACAATTCAAGTCAGAGAAGTCCCAAAATAAGGTGCAATAGTTAATTTTGGCATTTCTAGGAAGTGAGAAGCACTTTAGATTACCAATCACTGTATCTTATACCTTTTGGGTTGATGACACCAACAAAAGCAACAACATCAATAACGATATTTTGCATAATTTAATTTCCTAACAATGGGAAAAGAAATACCCTTTCTAGCTTCTTATAACATTTCTTTTCCTCTATCTATAACAACAGCAGCACCACCTTTGCAAATAGTTGGATGTCCTAGTTGTTGGCTTCTTAGCTTTAGGAGCATAATAATTATAGAATGGTTTCTAGTCCCATGTTAGCTCCTAGTATTCCATCCAAACCTTTCATATTAACCTGGAATGAAGGACTTCTATTATTGGTTTTTGCATAAGAAGATGAACAAAACATTAATATTGAAAAGCACAAATTGAATTAAATTATAGAGAGATATTTGAGAGAGAGGACATGGAGGTTAAGTATAGTACCAATTAACAATATCTTTTTGGTTCTTTGATTTGGCATGACCAAACTCCCAACTCTTTAAAATCACCATTTATTATCAACAATAAATTTCTATAAAAAAAATGCAGTTGTATTTGCAATTAACATGCATTCAGATTTACATAAATAAACCCAAATGCACAGGAGTACTTTTATGTATTAGTCATGTTAAAACATGTAAAGTTTGTTAATCATATGAATGCTTTCTATAAAATACAATAAAATTTTAGTAGGAAATTACAATTTAATTGAGTGTGAAATCAACCACAGATAAACTCTAATTATATAAATGTTATATCATAAAAATTCTTATATAGCCGTATAAATCATCTTAACATAAATGTTATATCATAGAA
Organism: Lithocarpus polystachyus; assembly: GCA_033629205.1. NCBI lineage: Eukaryota > Viridiplantae > Streptophyta > Magnoliopsida > Fagales > Fagaceae > Lithocarpus > Lithocarpus polystachyus. The sequence continues at coordinate 302,984 of CM066167.1, read as the reverse complement.
GTTTAGCAATAAGTTGCTCTTGTACCCTATTCAATACCTTATTCAATTCTTTTCCTTATTCGATGCATTCTATTTAGTAGCCTTCTGACGTTTATGAAGCATTTGGCAAACATATATGCTACTTCTATTTGCTGATTTTCAATGGAGTTGTCATTCTTTGATTTTCCCACAACAACATTTTTAATTTCTTGTAATGATCGACTGTTTAATTAAATGGTGCATCAAAAGGTGTCTAAATATATGCATATTGCTCAAACATCATAATGCTATTTAATGATCAATATCAAATCAAGATGAAGACATCCTAAGCAATAAAAGCATTGTGTTTTCTTATATATTTTTGTAACATAGACTTTTATCTAGAATGAAAACATATAAACATTAAAAATACCAAGACAAAGGAAAAGGCAAAATATAGAAAAACTATGAAGTTACAAACTTTAGATAAAATAAGACGGAAATTAGTTAACAGGCTATTTGATCCATTGATATCTGATTGGGTGCGTGTTCAAATACTCATAATTTAGTAGTTCGTAACATTGCTATCACTATTCAGTAAGGTTCAGAGTTCATGCTCTTCTACGTATAAACATCCACAATAATAATCTCTAAAAGAATGCATTAATTAATTATTTATTTATTAAACACATTTATTCACAATCTGCCAATCGCGCCAATAATGGAGAATTCAAAGGTTGTCTCAACGGGAATGTGTCAAATAAATTTTTATATTAAACAAATCAAACAAAAACACGTACACACTGCAAAATTCCCCAATCATAGATAATTCAAAGGTTTTCCTAGATATAACTCTAGAAGTAAATGAATTTAATGGGTTATAGCATGTTCTTATCTTGAAGTTAGAAAATATGACAAACATAAGTTGAAAAGAGTAGATTCAAATGTACTTCAATGCAAAAGTCATGACAATTAGCCCTACTTATTACGTAATCACCTTCAAATATATCAAACATAATATTTCTAAATCAGTATAAAATGTGTACATGTACCAGCCATAAGAAAAGAGTGTTCTGAATGTCAGCCAAAAGATAATTCTTTACTTGAAAATATCAATTACATAAAACCAACAGCTAGACAGAAAGATTTGTCTTTACTACTACACATGTCCAAATTGCTTTGCAGGATAAACTGAAAAACTTTCAAACTTGAGCATAAGTTGAAAGTAGAGACTATTATCCCTTCAAAATTAGGACAAAAGAGCTGTAAGTAGTATGGATTCAACTTTTCACTTTGGTCAACTGAAACAGAGCTATCAAAATGTTTAATTGTTAATTAATTAACTTATCTTCATTGCTAGTAAAGTAAGATTCAGTAGCTTCAATGTCAAAAGACAAAATAAAATATTATTTAAATCTCACAGAGTATGAAGCTGCCCAAGCAAATGAAGACACTCACGCAGTGAAAACCAACCACAAAAAAAGTAAAATTTTAGGATAAGAGTACTTACATTCAGAGACATGATATAAACAAATTAGCAAAGCTCCTATCAAAACACTTTTTTTTGTTACATTTAAAAAAAAAAAAAAACCTGAATAAAGCAACTTGAAAGAAATGCGAATTTTATTTTTGATAGATCAATATAAGTTTACAGTTTCTTATAGATAAATGCCACTAATTAGAGGTGTGCAACTAAAACAACCAAAATAATTTAAACTGAAAAGACTGCAACAAACCTTCCATTTTTACCCAAAACCCTTTTCACAAACCCACCTCAACTACATACCAACCAAGAGGACAAAAGTCTACAACAAACCTTTCATATAGTTATATTAAAGTCCGTTAAAGTTAAAAGGAGGAAAAAATGAAGCTTTTTTATTAAACACTTTGTGTGCATATAACAAAAGGCAAAATTTGAGAGAGGAAGAATGGGGTGGTTTTCTAGAGATTCTATACCCATCTAATATTCATGTAGACAAAAAGAAAACAATTTAAAGAATAAGTAGAAAAGAATATAAAAAGGACAAAATACCTTGACCTTGAGATATAATGAGATTTGGTGAGTCTTAAAAAAATTGTTAATCTGGTTCATTCTGTAACGCAGGAAACAAAACAATTAAGCTAAAAATAATTTAAAATGGGGAATTCGAAAAGCTTGCTGTTAATTTGTTGATACTCATTGTAAAGAAATTACTTGCCTCAAACATATGATCTGCGAAATCTTTGTCATTTATATCACAACTGCAAGAAAAGCTTAATTAAGAGAGAAAAAGAAAAACCTTAAATAATTTGACAACCACAAAAAAGAACATAGGAAACCAAAACATAAAGAAGAGGGAATTATCTATTATTTACATTAAAAAAAACATAAAAGAATGGCATGAATTTATGTTCTTCTGCAAAAAAACTTGATTCAAAGCCTAATATTAACCCAAATACTTGATCAAAACTAAGCCAATCAAAACCTATATAAAACACAATTATTTATTTATTTAAATTACTAGTAGAGGTTTTTGAAATCTGACAGTGATGGAATGGTTTAATGATAATGGGTGGCGGCTTTCGTAGGGGTGACCCTCAGATTTCTCTATGAACCTTAGGGACTCTTATCTCTTAAATAAACATATCCATAAAAAAAACAAACAACATCAAAATCTGAAATCTACAAACCGTAACAAAAAATCCCAAAACATCAAAGCAAACATCTAAATCTACACCTATCCAGCCAAAATACCCAAAAACTAAGTCATATTTCATACCCAAATCTAAGAAAGGGGGAAAAAAATTACCGGTGGCAATTTCGGTGATCTGATGATGGTAGGTAAATATTTTGATAGAGATTCTAAAAACCCATAACAAAAACAAATCAAATCTAAACCTACCGAACAAAAAAATCAACTAAAACTAACGTTTTATACCCAAACTTACAAAATTGAGAAAAAAAATGTACCATTATTGATGTCGGTTCCGGCGATCTGATGGCCTGAATCTGGAAAGGGAACGGATGGTGGTGAGGAAACTGATGGTGATGGCCAGCCTGAGATATTTCTCTCTTCGCCGGTAAGAAGTTCCAGAAAAATTCAATGCGTACCTTCCGAATATGGAGTGAAGGGGATTGTTTTTGCTGTTCGGAGTATGGTTCCGACGAAATCTGCTCTCTTTCCCTGCAGAATGGACGGCCTTAGATATTTCTGCATTTCAAAGCCATGGGCCAAACTAATTAAAGCTTGGATTCATCAGTACCCACTTCAAGTGCTCCATAAACAGCAACACTCTTGACCGCTATCAGCGATGAAATCGATCAGAATATTTGCTCTGGAATGGTTTTTTTATTTTTTTTTTTGAACGGAGGTTTTTCTTATCAGATTGAATGGAGGCTTAGTGATAGGAGAAAAGCCTCATCGCATCTCTCTCTCTCTCTCTCTCTCTCTCTCTCTCTCTCTCTCTCTATTTCTATTTTTTACCGATTAAATTTTTTTATTTATAGAGAGGCTTTTAAACGGTGCTACAGTATTGGCAAACAATGTAATTGATCGCATTTTAACTTATACGTGTCAGAATTTTAAGGGGGTATTTTCCTTAACGTGGCAGCACCGAGTTAAAGGCTTCTGCTTTTATATATAGTATTGTATTAGATTGTACGGGGATGTAAAAGGACCACTTGCCCACCGTAGAGTCAATAAAGACATGCCACATCAATTTTTTACTTAAGACTTATTGTAAAATTAGTACATTCTAATACACGTAATAATATCTAAAAAAAACTCTATTTCACGTTTTCAAACCAAATGTGAAAAAGAGTCCCTAAAATAAAATCTTATCTTCCTCCTCAGCTCCTCTATCTCCCACCACAAACCTCGTCGGATCTCCTTTGCGCGGTGGTCGTTGCTTCAACATTTGGTGAAGGGACCCACCCAATGATTTTTTCAAACTTTTGGCAATGTTCATGGACAGTGTGGTTGGGCTTGTTGCAACAAAAGCAGCAGAGTAATGGATTGCTTAAGGACCTTTTGGACGTGATCAAAATCTCTTGCTTTTCTTGACCCTTCAGGACCTTCACAGTGTGCCCATTTATGATAAATTAGCAAATGGATTTGGTTTTCCTATCAACTAATTTGACATCACCTGCACAACAAATACGAAAGCTTGTTGACAACTTTTTTCGAAAATCATACTTTTTCATTAAAATCACTTTGAGGAAGGCATTGATGGAAAGAAAGTCTTCCAAAGAAGACAAAAACCAAGTCTTCTCTTGAAATTGCTCTGCACTAGCTTAGATGAAAATGTTGAGATTTGGTTTGGTTAAAAAAAGGGGTTTTGATGTTTGTATTAACAGGAGGGATGAATTTAATGGTCACGACCTTGAATTCATCCCTCCTGTTAATTTTTAGGCATGTTTGCATGGTTGGAGGCAGTGGTATTTGTAGGCATGTTTTAATTTTATAGAAGTTGATTTTCTGAAAATTAAAAATATTGAGAAAGAACTTTGTGTGCTAGACTCTATTCATTAGTTTGTGAAACTTTATGAAAATCTAACGTGGCATGATAGTATTGGAGGGTGTAAACCAAAGTCTTTCAAAGGGGTTTTGATGTTTGTATTAACAAGAGGGATGAATTTAATGGTCACGACCACCACATGAAGGTGGCTTCGGAATCATCTCCACCAGCATCTTTGCATAGTTGGAGGCAGTGGTATTTGTAGGCATGTTTTAATTTTATAGAAGTTGATTTTTTGAAAATTAAAAATATTGAGAAAAAACTGTGTGCTATACTCTATTCATTAGTTTGTGAAACTTTATAAAAATCTGACGTAGCATGATGGGATTGGAGGGTGTAAACCAAAGTCTTTCAAAGAAGACAAAGAACCAAGTCGTCTCTTGAAATTGCTCTGCACCTGCTTGGATGAAACCAAATGTTAAGATTTGGTTTGTTTAAAAAAAAGGGGATTTTGATGTTTGTATTAATAGGGGGGTTGGGCTTGATGGTCACGACCACCACGTGAAGGTGGCTCTAGAATCATCTCTGCCGGCATCTTTGCATAGTTGGAGGCAGTGGTATCTGCAAGCATGTTTTAATTTTATAGGAGTTGACTTTTTGAAAATTAAAAATATTGAGAAAGAACTTTGTGTGCTAGAATCTATTCATTAGTTTGTGAAATTTTATGAAAATATGACGTTTGAAGGGTGTAAACCAAAGGATTTACCAAATTCGGATTCAATCATCATTTATACATTCAACCACTTCTTTCTTCCATCATCAATTACGGTTGACCATTTCAAGTTTTAAACAAATTATGGTAAAAATTGTGCTGCCCTTTCGTGAGGGTGAAAAAATCCACTTTTTTTGTTTCTTTTTTTGATATCGTGAAAAAATCCACTTAAAAGCCAATAATTCTTCAACCTTTTCTAATCTCGTAGGAGGGGGAGACCCCATTTTATGCCAACATATCTTTTGACACTTCTGTCATTCGAAGTTGTGTATTTTGCCAAGATAAAGAAAATGCAAAAGAATCAAAATGAAGTTGTACTATCATTTGCTTTTGAGAGTCTAATAGAGAGTAGAGACAATAGTAAAATAACATGTATTTACTTGAATAATGCTACAAATCTCCATCAAAGTGAGTATTAACTAGAATCTTATTAAAAACAGGACATATTGATATGGGTTGGGTTGATAATAACTCAATTAAAGTACAGTAAGAATGCCAACAGCTACTAGGAGAGCTCACTTATCAAACCAACGAAGCTCGCACTACAAAAAACGCAGGTTATAACCGTGTTTCAAAAACGCATCTATAGACCCAAAAAACATAGCTATAAGCTATAGTCGTGTTTCATATAACGCAGCTTATTTTGTGCGACAATAGCCCCCTGCGGGTCTATAGCCGCGTTTTTTAACCGCGTTTTTAAGAAATGCGGCTATAGACCATGTTTGGGCTGCGTTTTAAAAACGCAGCTAAAATCTCATACAGCTGCATTTTTGAGACGCGGCTATAGTTTTTTTTTAAAACAAAAAAAAATCTAGGTTTTCTTTTTTCCCCAGAAAATTCAAAATCAAACACAAACCCAAAAAATTCAAAATCAAACACAGCATACTCACAATACAAACACACCCAGAAAATTCAAAATCAAACACAACATACTCACAATACAAATACAACGTGCTCCAAAATATAAGAACACAAACCCATGAATCTCCTCTCATTCAACAAAACTAACCCAAATCTAACACTAAATCCATTGAAAGAACACAAAAGCACAAGTTCAAAAACACAAAAGAACAAGCTCAAGAACACAAATCCTTTTAAACATAAGCACAATGTCAACAACACAATAGCACAAATTCAAGCACAAATCCAAAAAATTCAAAATCAAAACTCAAATTCAAATCAAGACATAGACACAAATATTGCTAGAATATCCACTTCATTCAAAATTTTCAGCATTTCCTCCATTTTCTTACTAACTAAACATAAAATAACAAAAAAAAAAAAAAAAAAGATCTATAGACAAAAAACCAAAAAACAAAAAACAAAAAACAAAACAAAAAGAGAGATAAGGGAAGGAAAAGAGGAAGGGGAAGGGCTAACTGGTGTGGATGGCAGAGACGTGGGTGGGTCAGCCTATAGCCGCGTTTTTTAGACGCAGCTATAGGTTATCCTTTTAAAAAAAAATTATTCAACTGGACCTATAGCTACGTTTTTTGAATGCGGCTATAAGCTTAACAAATAGCTGCGTTTTTAAAACAAGGAAAAAACGCAGCTATAGGTCATCCTTTAAAAAAAAAAATTTCGGCTGGACCTATAGCTGCGTTTTTTGAACGCGACTATAGGCTCTATAAAAAAAATGCAGCTAAAGACACTTACAAACGCGGCTAAAAAAAACGCAGCTATAGCCCTCGTTTTTTGTAGTGTTGATCAGGAAGCATAAGAATTAGCAGCCATTGTAACCATACCAAACTAGTGGTTGCGCCATCAAATTGGTAAACTATACAAAATTCAGAATCAGTATGAAAGTACTACTGAATTTGCAATAAATCAATAATTTTGTGAAAACCAATGGTTTTTCTAGAAATATAGTGAACCGTACAATTTTTTTTTTTTTTTTGAGAAAGTTTCAACCTATAGCGTCCGCTCTTGATAATAGCTCTTTATTATTAGACCAAGACATCAATCAGTTTTTGGTGTAAGCGAGGATTAAACTCTAAATCTCTTATACGACCATCAGAGACTTTACCAGTTGAGTTAACTGGAACCCACGTGAACCATACAGTTTTATTTGAACTATCTTGATTTAATAACTATACTTAATTTCCTTCAATTTTACAATTTTATTTATCACATTTTAAGTCTTTTGCTTCTAATTTGGGGCGAAAAAATAGTCAAAATATTAATCAAAGTGTCTCATTTTTGTCATTTTTATATATTAAACAAATTAAATTATATATTAGAAAAAACCTTCTTAACAGTAATGTTTTATAAATATTAATTTACAGTATATTTACGTTTAAATTGAATATTGAATACTCTACTATCTCATTTAAAATAAAACAAAAACTATCCTCAGTTTTATGTATTTTTTTTAATTTATTTATATATATTTTTTGAAATAATTTGTACTCATTTTTATTAATGAATGATTGAACAGATGATCCAGCGGTTGAATCAATATTGTACCACTCCTTTTTCTAAGCTAGAGAGCCCACCCTCTCCTTGGTTTCTAAATTAAAGGAGGAGAATAGGGTTTTAATCCTCACTGTTGTATAGGTGAATAGGCCAGGTGAACTTGCTTCGTTCAATTTAGAAGAGATATCCACTAAGAATGAATGGGTAGACTTCCCAGATTTATTAGTGTGATCACAATAAAAACAATCACTCCTAAAAATACCCAACGCATAAGTTTGAACTTTGAAGTTGCCACAAACACACACACACAGGAAAGGGTAAAGATCTCGATACGAATATATAAATTTAATTTTAATATATACATATATTTTTTAAAGTTGTACATATATAATCACCCCACAAAAATAATAATAATAATAATAATAACTAGTCGTTAACCCGTGTAATGCATGGGATAGTTAAATAAAAGGATAATTAACCAACCTTACGTTAAAAAGAAAGCTAAAAGAATTAGTGAGAGACTGATTTGCCCACCAAGAATTTAAAAGAAAAAAAGATTGAGAAAGAAAAAGAAAGTGTAATATTACGCTAAAAGTGTAATGTTGGAAACTAATGCAACATTAAAAACAATGGAGAAACTATTTGCAAAGAGGATTTCAACCTTTGTATATTTACTTGGCTCAAGGCCAAAATTCAAATTCAATTTTGCAACCTAAAAAAAAAAAAAAAAAACATACAACAGCCTCACTACACAAATCCACTTTTTGCTCTTATTTATTTTGCAAATCATACACTATCAAATATTTCAATAAACACTATTGCTAAATCTGTTGTTTATTGAAACAAGCTTGATGTAAAGCTTGATGTAAAGCCAAACATTAGGCTTTCTAGGGGTTTAACAAATACATTTTTAGCATTTGAAAAGATGATTGAACAATAGTTTTTGAAACTTGAACATTTTTTTTTTATTATCAAGCAATTGTTTGTATTTATCTCAAAAGTCATACCCTTGTATACATACATTAACTATTTTATATATACATATATATTATAGCCTATTACATATTATATTAGATTATATATAACAATCTTTCTCTCAACAACCCAGTAAAACTTTTCATCAAAAAAAAAAAAAAAAAACGCGGTAAAACTTTAAACTTGACAGCCACAAATTTTATTTTTTTTTTTTTTTTTTAATGAAATCAATAGACAACCACATGTTTAGAAGTCAAGGAACTTAAATTGTTAAAGTAGAGCAGTAAGTTTATATAGCACACGGTTTAAAAGTCAAAAGAAAGACAACAAAAGCAGTAAACCACTTAACAGTAACTAAACAAAGCACAAGAGAGATATATACCAATGGTGTTGGCTTGGACTGGAGCTGGAGTTGCGAGGACAACCACAGACATGCGGTGAGCAACTGGCAGTGCGAGTGCACAGCACATACACAGTTATGTAGTTTAATTTAATTTGTTTGTTTGTTTTTTTATTTTTTAAATAATGATCTAGGATGATTTATTTTTTTTATTTTTTGAGAATGTGATCTAGGATGATTTAGAATGTATTATCTGGGTTTTTTTGTGTGTTAATATTTAGAGGGCCACGAATTGAAGGATTTACCAAATATATTGGGGCTTTTCCAAAACTATTGGGTTGAAGTTAAACAGAGAGAGTGGCAAATATACAAACTTGATGGCTATGGTGGTTGACAATGACGGCAACGGACAACTGTGGCTATGTCATAGGTAGGAAAGTGGCTATGTCATAGGTAGGAAAGAGAGAAGAAAATTGGGGAGGGCGTTTGGGATTTTCAATATTTTTTGAGAAGAGATCTGTTTTCGTGTTTGACAAAAAACTTATAGGCTATAGTCAGGTTTGTCAAAGGTTTCCTGTAATATTTATTATTTAGTTAAAAAAATTAAATTTTTTTTATAAATTAAAATAATGACGGAGAAAATTGTGAGAGTTTTGGAAGATTCGATTATATATATATATATATATATTTTGATAATAATTTGAAGTACAAAATTTAATCAAGAACGAGCAGACCCCAGCCCAAAACTCTGACCTACTGGAATTGGATACGTTTCATAACTTCTGTGACATTTCTTATTTACAAGCAACGTTGGATGCTAAGGGGTTGTTTGGTAAAGCATTTCAAACAACAATTTTCAGTTTTTAAATAGCATTTTACGTATTTCGACACACTTTTTCACCCACACGTATTTCAAAAAACAATAAACAACAATTTTCAAACTACTTTACCAAACACCCCCTAAGAATTTAATTTTCAAGCACTAATTAAAAAAACCAAGCAAATATATATGGTATATATAACTCAAAAGGTTGGAATTTGGACGCTAATCAAGAACCAATCCATACATTAATTCACCTAGCTAGCTCCTAGAAAACATAGGGCCCAGTCGGTGGACTGATATCCGGAAATGGCGGAGGCACTATCTCCGGCCATGGTGGCCTCTGCGGAACATAATCCGGCGGCACTACATCCGGTTTTGGAAGTGGGATATCGGGATCCGGTATTGGGAGTTCCGGTCCGGGGTCCGGCAGTGTGTCTGGACGTGGCGGTATCGGCGGTTTAGGGAGTTCCGGTCGTTGTGGTGGTATCGCCGGTTTTGGGAATTCGGGTCCAGGCACGGGTACAGGGTCTGGGCCATAGGGTGGAGGATTAGTGTTCACTTCAGGAGGAGGAGGAGTATTACCTGCAGGGTCAATCTCAGGAGTAGTGGAAATCTGAGGAACCTCCAATGGAACAATATGTAAAGGTTGATGATTAGGTAGCTTGGGAAACTCAGGGGGACTCTTGAAAGGGTCATTATTAGGTAGCAAAAGAGCTGAGAGGGAAGTGGGATTTTGGTTTCTGAGTGAGATTATGATCGAACTGTACTGGGAAATAAGTAGCAATGGTGGGGCTTTAGCGGTGGTGGAGTCGAAGGAGTAAAATGGGATCCAGGTCCTTTTGATGAGGGTGGAAAAAATTGGTGAGAGAGAGGACATGTTTTGTTTTGGTAAAAATTGGTGAGAGAGAGGACATGTTTTGTTTTGGTAAAAGATCTGTATGTGTTGAAAATGGTAGATCAGGACCAGGTGGCAGCATTTATATTTTATTTATATTATATTACGGATCGATATACATGTGTCAGATGTGACACTGGGATATACATGTGGCAGTGAGAACGACACATGTGTGTCATGCAAAAGGGTTCGACTATGTACGTACTCATTCCCTTTGACTTTAACACGTATCATTCGCAGCTTTGGTGCATCTCTCTGCTATCTTTTTGGAGTTCAAACTTAGAAAGTGAATCTCCACTCTTTAGTTGCCTGTCAATCATGTTTGTATTTACTATTTCCAGGTGTCCAACTGTTTAAGTTAACTTCCATTTAATATAGACAGGAAAATTGGAGTGGATCACACAAATTAATAGCAATTATTTAATGCTTTTTTTTTTTCTTGACTTCTATGTCAGCCTTTCTTTTTCATTTACATCGTTAACCGTTAATTTCAACATTATGAATTAGAGTGGATTTAAAAAATAAAAAATAAAAAAATCTCTAGGGTGTACATAAAATCTATGATATCTCAAGTAAAAGCGTATAATGTGTATTTTGCGATTTACTATGGTTTGTTTAACATAAAGGAAGGGTTACGAATAATGTGTATATTCACGCTAGTAACTTTTTTTTGCCTACTGATTTCTAGTTGTGAATCATAAATATTTGAATAGAAATTGATAAATTATGTGTATAAATTTGGTACATAAATAATAGTAGGTTTTGTTACTATTGTGTTTGTTGGGAAATTTAGACCCGGTTGATATAATTAATAAGTTTTAAATTCAAGTTATTAATTAGATTTATTATAAATAAAACTTGTTAAAACAAACAAATATTAATATCATGTCAATAATGAATGCAACGGAAATGTAAATAAGACAAGATATAATGACCCAGGAAAACCAATAAAACAAACTAGTTTCACAGTAAAAACCTGGGAGGAAACTTTCCCGAAAAGCAATCCATTATAGTAAAGTCAAGTTTCAGATCTAGTACAAAACCTTTGCCTCTAGATTCTACAATCCCCATAGATGAACTCACAGCAGAAACCTTCTACCGCTTTAGAACATTTGAACTCTTCAATATATAAACGCCACCCTTTGATGCACGAATCTCAGTATGTGACTCACTTCTTTGTACAAATCCTAGTACGTGACTCACTCACCAACTTGCAGAAGAAGAATGTTGGTTGCAAAGTTTTTCACTTCATCAACAATGAAGATCAAGAAGCATTTAGTTACAAAACCCTAAGGCGTAAAGACGCAGTAACTTCTTTCAGAGAGAATAAAACATCAGTCACCTTTTGCATATGTTCTCCTTGTATTCTTCTATGTAACAGCCTCTTATGTGACGGCCTCGATAAATACCTCGATCGATCGAGGATCTGTCGAGCTTTATTCATTAAATCTCGATAAATAGCTATTTGTCGAGTAGCTGTCGAGTTATCTGTCTACGAGTGTCGAGCTATCTGTCCACAGGTGTCGAGTTATCTGTCCAACTTTAATGAATTGTTCTTCTTCACTTATTTATTGGTCCAATCTTAATGGCTTTAATATTATACTTGAACAACATGTTTCTTGAAGTATTAAGCACATCCTAGATCTACCTAATTACAAGTAAAGTGTGTTTTGTCAAAGAATTAGCCAACTACATAAATATTGACATATATTCCTAACATGAATCACATAAGTCCTAACAGTGTTTATACAATTTATTAAAAAAAAAAAAGTTCATTTACGTAATACTATTAGTTTTACCAACCAGATGTCTTTTATTGTTATCATTATTAAATTTATCTACCATATTTTTATGAGATTCTAATTTATGGAAAATGTCAAGATTGTTTTTCCTTAAATGCTAACCAGATTTGAATCATTCACAAAAATTTATTTACCGAGCTGGCCTACACTAGTATGATTGATATCTTTTTTTTTTCTTTTTTTTCTTTTTTTGAGAAGAATATGATTGATATATTAACATAATAATAAAGAGCAATTATATATTTATCTATAAAAATGTCCAGAATTCATTCCGTTTGTGCATCTCCTTATAATGTATGTAAGACAACTTATTAGTTAGAGGCTGTTTGGTAATGTTGTTCTAATAATATTATTTGTATTTTTCGGAAAAACATGTGGGTAAAAAAATGTGTAAAAATATATGTAATATTGTTTAAATATTAAAAACTATTGTTCAAAACACCCTACCAAACAGCCCTAAATTTTTAACAGTCCCGTGTGGTTGTGTCATTTTGTATATATAGTTAGAGCATTCTCATTAAGAATGCTAAAAGTGTTATATGCTAAATTTTAGCACCAATACACTAAAAAACCAACAACATCCAACGTTTCAAATCTCAAAAATTGTGAGATACTACTATAGTAAGCTTGTATTAATACAAGCACAATGTAGCACAAATCTTGAATGAAAAATAATATTTTATTCCCGTTACTTTCCCCTTTCTTTTCTTTTTATTTTCTCTTTTTTCTTCTCTCTCCTCTCTCACTTTCCTCTTCCCTCTTTTCCTGTAGTCTGTTTCTCTCAATTTCACGGTTTGAGCTCCACCCCTCCAAGGTTCGTTAGTCAGAACTTCAAAGCTCAAAACCGTGAGGTAGAGCTTTGCGGTGAGCGAATCTTGCAGAAACGGGCAGTTTCTCATTCTCATTTTTCAAAAATGAAAGCTCCATTGAATCTTTCCTCTCTATCGGCCTCAACACCACCACTGCAGCCTCATCGTCATCGTCGTCCATCACTTTCTTCTCCGCCGCATCGTAACCAACACTATATCCTAATCCTCCGCTACTCAGAACGACGTGGGTCATTGGCTAAGAGTTCGGCGTGGGTCTCTGATCGCTTGAGTCTTTCTCGGCGGTTGTTTTTCTTTTTCCTTTTCCGATTATTGGTGGTGATGATGTTATGGGTTTGAGATTTGGTTGTGATTTTGGAGGGTTGTTTTTCTTTTTCTTTTTCCGGTTGTTAGTGGTGAACGGTGATGAGGTTGTGGGTTTGGATTTGTGATTTGGTTATGATTTTGGTGGTTGGTGGTCCTGGTTGTGGGTGGTGGCGACGGTGACAATTGTTGTAGCTGTGGTTATGGCAAGTGGAGCGGTGGTAGGGGTGGTGGAGGAGAGGGTTGGTTGGTTGCTAAATTTTGTGTAGAGTTGCTTTTATTATTATTTTAATGAGTAATTTATATTATTTAATTGAAATGGTAAAAAATATAGAAAGTTTGATATTGAGAATATTGTAAAATGAATTGTTAAAAGCTAAAATTTTGAGTTTTAAAATAGTATATGTTAAAAATTTTATTCACCAAGCTAAGAATGTTCTTAGAACTTGAGTGTGAAATTAATACAAAACCGAAAAAGAAAAAAGAAAAAGAAAAAGAAAAAAGGTGATTTGATTGATACAACCCCAAACTAAACAATAGGAGTAGGAGGGAGGGCCCGTGGGAAGGTGGGGTTTAAATTAAAAGAAAACCATTTTGAGATTGAATTCCAACAATTTCATCTTCATGTCATGGGATGGCCAACAAAGACAAAGCAAAGGTGGGGACAAAGAGAAACAGCAACTGCAAATTACAACAGAGCAAATACCCAAACACAGTTTAACAAACACGAGCCAACAACACGCGCTTATGTATTTTATAGAAATCGCGTGCACAACACGGTGGAACAAGGACAACGACGTGCCACTTCCCTAGCTAGTGGATTTCCATTTCTTAAGCACCGTGGCGCCGCCGCCGCCGTTACTGTCACGCACATAATCGTCCCGTCCTAATACGCTCTCTGAAAAGATAGACAAAATTCAAAAATCACTCTTCTTTTTTTTGCATTAAAAAAAAAAATCACTTATCTTTATGAGAGAGCTTTCCATTATTTGCTATGATAAATTTCTGGGTTTTTTAATCATTATATTTTTCTTAATTTTTCCTTAGATAATCTTGTCATAATATTGGTTCAAAGTGCAAACCATTATATGGTTTAGAGAATACTAAACTTATCCAATGCTAAGTCAAAATAATATGTGGATTTCAGTTAGTTCAACTGGTAAAAATTTTAATAGTTAAATAACGGATCTAGGGTTCAATCTCTGCCTACATCAAAAATCCTAACTCACTAAATAAATAAATAAAAACTCAAAATAATATGTCTTGGACCAAGATATTTCTAATAAATATTTAATATAAGTAGTTGCACTCCTATGAACAATTCTTGGACATTATAAATTTAATTTACTTATATTTTATGACAAATTGGTTGTGTTTTTTTAATTATTAAACTGCTTGTATATTATATCTTTTTTCTTTTTCTTTTCTTTTTTGTTGTTTTGATTTACACAACATACTAGTCGCTAACCCGCGCGATGCACGGAATAGTTAAATAAAAATTAAAAGTATTTATTATGCTTAAAGGTTTATGACTTGAATTATAAAAAATGTTATTCAATATAACGGTTCCACATAACACATACTGGCGTGAGCTATTTTATAGTGATAATTTCACACAATACTCAACTGCAATTAAATCTATTATCCACCACTAATCTAATCTATGTTATCTTGATAATAGATTTATAAATTGTATTTTCATATATCCTATCATTTAGAAAGTAACTGGAGTAATGATTGAATGTAATATATAAATTTTATTATTTTACAATATAAAATTATTATGATAGATAATTAAAATAATTAAAATAAAATCTAATGTTTTGAAAATTTTTTGAAATAGAATTTTAAATTTCTTAAATCTTAGTTAATAGAATTTCTATTTTACCAAAAAGTGAAGATAACCATAGGCCCAATTTTTATTTTATAGCATAAGATGTTACAGTTAGTTGTGTGTAATATGTTAGTCTGTTATAATAGTTCCAAATAATATCTTAATAGAAGTTATTTAAGATCCAACGTAGACTCTATCTAAACTCTAAAGGGAAGCATTTGAAATGATCACATCATTGATACCGTATCATGATAGTTGCAAATAATATTATTATTCATGATTATTAAATGAACAATGAAACTGTGAATTAACAATTTAACAATTCAAATACCAAGTTTAAACTACAACACCACATATACACAAGACTCCAAATATTGGAACAAACTTCTTCTTTCATTATTCAATCAAAACCAAAGTTTCAAAGATAATTCCAATTCTATTAAACCCAATACATACATACATATGAACGTAAAGAATTCTAAAAATAAAAATAACAATTTCCAAAAGCCTTTGCCTAATACAGTCACTTTTTTTTTTTTTTTTTGGATTGTGGGCGTGCCTTAGTTCTTTTTCATTTTATGTTTCCTCAAATTTTTTCTAATTAAAATAAAAACTTTTTCTTTACATACCTTTTGTTTTGAAGGCACTCCAAGAACCAAAATCAATGCAAGAGACTGTTAAGAAGAAAAGATTAAGGGTTGCATTGCTAATCAATACCTTCAAAGAGATATTTATTACTAACTCAAACTAACAAACCAAAACCAAGTACAAATTTCCATAGAGCATAAATCAAAGAGAAGACTAACAAACGTATTTGCAACACACACAAACCAAAAACAAACATTGTTATAAAAATGAAAATCTTGCTTTTTTGAACTTAGCAACTGTTAATGGTCTATCCTAAAGGAGATTCTACTGTAAAAAATCCAGCGATATCAGTCTACTTGTTCTTATGCGATTGTCTTCCATCTGAGCAAAATGTTTTTGTAGAATACAAGCTACGCTGCGCATAAGGGATCAAATCAAAGGAAAGCACAAAAAAAATAGAGGTAAATGCTTTATATATATAAGAGAGAGTCCTAACAGGAGAGGTAAATCTAAACCCAACCGGTTGGAACAAAATATATAAAGAGTTAGAAGTTGATGCAAATGCAATCATGTATTAAATAAGAGTTGTTTGGACTTCGGAGTCCTTGTTTTTAGTCAGTGGTCCTATTTTTATGCTTTTGAAACCTTGGTGGATTTGTATAAATTTGAGAAGTTCTTTAGAAATAAAACATTGAGAGTTATCTAATTACAAAGACCCTTAGTGGTCCTATTTTTAAGCCTCTGAAATGTTGAAGGATTTGTATAAATTTGAGAAGTTCTTTAGAAATAAAACATTGAGAGTTATCTAATTACAAAAACCCTATTATGTTTTTTAAAATTTATTTTTATTATTATCTATATATATATATATATAAATAAATGCTGATGTGGAAAATTGTGAAGAAGTCAAAGGTTTCGGTTATATATATATATATATATATATATATTTTTTGATGATACTTGTGGGCGCAGAGGCCCAGGATCATGTATTAAGTCACACAACACCTGGAGTCCCAAGATCACACTTTGGGCCGTGCAGGGGTAAAGGCCCAAAGACGTCCACTAGGCCCAACCATGTCCGAGGACGAAGCCAAGTCCGAGAAGATGAAGAACACATACACAGACTCCCAGAACATATTAGTGCATTCCGGAACAAATAAAGATGGCCGAGGAGTAGACCTAACCCCTAATGAGTGGAACTCCCTAAAATATCTAAGGAAAGGCTGCCACAACCGCATTAAATGTGCTGCACCCACTCTTTTGACCGCATTTATGTGGAGAAGACCCCTGAACAGTGTAATCTTGGTCACCGCAACTCCAGAAGACCAAAGAAGATACATGATGGGACAGCTACTCAAGTAGAGACTTGAACAATCGACAAGTGGAGGGTGTAGATGATTTAGAACAAGATATATAATGTAAAGGAATCCTTCTTAAACAAAGGGAGAAAAAAAAAGAACAAGAAAAGCTTGTGTAAAAGCTAAGGACAGTTAAATTGAACCTAATCTCCTTGGATCATAGCCGAGGACAGTTTACTGTATTAAATCTTGCATTCTATCCTTCTTGGGCTCAAAGTCTATCCAGTTGATTGTTTAGCCCATTCTAGCCCAGTTTTCGCTTCCCGTTTCTCTACAAATTCATTATTGTTGGGCTCTTTGGGCTGGTCCATTCTCCTTTGGGCTGGTACGCCGAATCCGTGTCTTTACAATTGGCGCCGTCTGAGGGAAGTTGGTGGTTTAGAGTGTTAGACAGTCAGTCATGGTAGGGTCAGGTCCACACCAATCCGAATCTATGGGATCTCGTGGGGAAGGCCATTCTTGAGAAGGTCAGGAAGGAAGTGTGCATACCATCCACTCCGGTGAAAGTCAGTCTAAGGGTGATAGCCGTAGTTTCCAGAAGGAGCGTGCCAGGACCATGCAGAAAGAGATTGATTACTTAAAGAAGAAGTTACGCCAAGAACGGAGGAGGCGAAGTCCCTCAGTCTCTGACCTTTCTACAAGTAGCGAGGAAGGTAGTGAATACAGGCGTAGATCAAGGTCACCCCCGAGCGAGACCTTCTCGTATAAGCCGGATGATCGTCGAGAGCGCAGGGGAGGTGCATCCTCTAGGGGCATGGGAAATGACGCCATGAGTAAAGTGCTTAACAGAATATCTAAATCTCCCTTTACGCGCAAGATTGATGGGGGACGACTCCCCAGGCGATTCACTCAGCCTACGTTCACTCTCTATAATGGCCGTATTGACCCAGTTGAACACGTTAGTTATTTCAACCAGAGAATGGCCGTGTACTCTAAAAACGAGACCCTCATGTGCAAAGTATTCCCCTTTAGCTTGGGATCAGTAGCGATGAGATGGTTCGATGGACTAAGAGCGGGTACTATTAACTCTTTCAAGGAGCTCACACAGGCATTTGGATCCCGTTTCATCACCTGTAGCAAAGTCCCTCGGCCTATGGATTCCTTGCTATCCTTGTCCATGAAGGAAGGGGAAACTTTGAAGGTGTACTCGGACTGATACTGGGAGATGTTCAACGAGATAGAGGGCAATTTTGACGACATGGCCGTCAGGACCTTTAAGGTCGGCTTGCCCCCCGAGCACATCTTGAGAAGATCTCTGACTGGAAAACCTGTCACCAGCGTGCGACAGCTCATGGACCGGATTGACAAGTATAAGAGGGTAGAAGAGGACCAGCAACAAGAAAAAGGCAAAAGTAAGGTTATCCCTCACGAGAGAAGGGATTTCAGGTCGGATCGTTACAACAACAATTGCCTTAGGAGAGATTCTGGAGCCCCAGCTACTCAGGCTGTTAATACTCTATTCCGAGAACCAGTACACCAAATCCTGGAAAAAATTTAAGATGAGCCATATTTCAGATAGCTGACCCAAATGATTGGAGACCCCGCAAAGCGCAATCAAAGTCTTCATTGCCAATACCACAAGGAGCGGGGTCATACGACCCAGGATTGTAGGACCCTATGGGGTCATCTGCAGCAGTTGATCCGAGAGGGCAGGCTCAAGCAGTTTCTGACTTAGCCTAGTGGACAGGGCAACCAGGAAACTCCAGGGGCTCAAAGTGGTGCATATTCTAGGCCCCCTTTGGGAGTCATCCACATCATTCTAGTCGCGCCAGGTAAAACAGGGTCTTGCCCCTCCCGGGTAATGTCGATCGCAGGTTCACAGGCCGAGACCGACGGACCTGAACCCAAAAGGACCAGAATAGAAGCTCACCCAGCATTAAGCTTCTAGGACGAGGATAAGGTTGGAACCATACAGCCACACGATGACGCCCTAGTTGTAACCCTCAGAATCGGTGGCTACGATGTTAGGAGAGTATTGGTGGACCAGGGCAGTGGAGCCGAGATCATGTATCTAGATCTCTACAAGGGGCTTAATCTCAAGCAAGACGATCTAACTAGTTACGATTCGCCTTTGGTCGGCTTTGATGGAAAGGTCGTTGTCCCGCGTGGACAGATCAGATTGCCGGTTCAGGTCGGCTCCAAGGTGGTGGAGGTGGACTTCATCGTAGTGGACACCTACTCCCCGTACACCGCCATCGTGGCACGGCCTTGGCTCCACGCTCTTGGGACCGTCTCGTCTACCCTTCATCTCAAAGTGAAATTCCCTTCCGAGGATCAGGTTGAAGAGCTGGTTGGAAGTGAATCTGTGGCTAGGCAGTGTCTGGTGGCAGCTATAACAAGCCGATTGGAGCCAAAGTCCTCAGCCTCTTTCAGTAAAGTATTATAGCAATCAGAGATCAGTGCCTCCTTACCTGAAGGGAAGGCCGAGGAGGCAGAGTGCGAGGAATTGATGAAGGTCGTCATTGACGATGACCCGGAGAAATTCTTTCAAGTCGGCGCTCAATTGCCTTTCCAGGAGAAGAAGGAGTTAGTGCACTTCCTGAAGCAAAACATAGACGTATTTGCCTGGAGCACCTATGAAGCTCCGGGAATAGATTCGAGCTTCATTTGCCACCACTTGAACATTAATCCGTCTGTTACCCCCAAAAGGCAGCCGCCTCGGCGCTCGTCGAAAGATCACTCTGATGCCGTCAAAGAGGAGGTCACAAAACTTAAGAAAGCAGGAGCAATCAAGGAAATTTTCTACCCGGACTAGCTAGCCAACACTGTGGTAGTGAAGAAAAAAAATGGCAAATGGCGGGTGTGCGTAGATTATACAAACTTGAACAAGGCTTGCCCAAAGGATCCTTTCTCGGTGCCCCGAATTGATCAGCTGGTGGATGCAACTGTAGGGCACCCCAGAATGAGTTTCTTGGACGCTTTCTGAGGATATCATCAGACACCTTTGGCCTTGGAAGACCAGGAGAAAACGGCTTTCGTCACCCCCATCGGAAACTACCATTACAAGGTAATGCCATTCGGACTGAAGAATGCAGGGTTCACTTATCAACGAATGATGACGCGGATGTTCGAGCCACATCTGGGCAAATGTGTTGAAGTCTATATCGACGACATGGTAGTCAAGAGCAAAAAAAGGCCGAGCATGTCGAAGATCTCGGGAATGTCTTCGAAATCCTTAGGAGGCATAAGCTGCGGCTTAACGCTTCCAAATGTTCCTTCGGAGTGGGATCTGGAAAATTCTTAGGTTATATGATCACTCACCGCGGAATTGAGGTAAACCCAAGTCAGGTCAAGGCAATTAACAACCTACAACCACCTCGGAACTCCAAGGAAGTACAGAGACTCACGGGGATGATTGTTGCCCTCAACCGGTTTATATCACGGTCAGCGGACAGGTGCAGACCCTTTTATTGGTTATTGAACAAATGGAAGGACTATGAGTGGACCGAGGAGTGTGCCCTGGCCTTCCAACAACTGAAGGAGTATCTTTCTCGGCCACCTATTATGTCAAGACCTGAGGCAGACGAGGTCTTATTTGCCTACATCGT
This sequence comes from Lithocarpus polystachyus, assembly GCA_033629205.1. Taxonomy (NCBI): domain Eukaryota; kingdom Viridiplantae; phylum Streptophyta; class Magnoliopsida; order Fagales; family Fagaceae; genus Lithocarpus; species Lithocarpus polystachyus. The sequence goes on along the minus strand of CM066167.1, from coordinate 282,109 downwards.
AGTGGCTAACCACGCCGTGAGCCTGGTGCTGATAAGAGTTGATAGCGGCATATAGAGATCTGTATATTATGTCAGCAAGTCCTTACATGAAGCCAAGATCAGATATTTGCCACTAGAAAAGGCCATTCTAGCCGTCGTCCATGCCACACGTAAGCTACCTCATTATTTCCAATCCCACATTGTCGTTGTCCTGACCCAACTGCCACCCAAAGCCTTACTGCGGAGTGCTGATTATACGGGGAGGATTGCTAAATGGGGGACGAAGCTGGGGGCCTATGACATCAAGTACATGCCCCGCACCTCTGTGAAGGGGCAAGTCCTAGCCGATTTTGTCGCCGAGTTCACTGAGACATTAGTGGAAAGGGACGTGGAGAAGCCGCACATTGATGAATATTCAGTCGGGGTAACCTCTATACAAGGAGCTTCATCATGGAAGGTCTATGTCGACGGCGCCTCGAACTTTAAAGGAGTTGGAGTGGGGCTAGTCTTGATCTCCCCCGAAAACATCGCAATCAAAAAGTCGTTGAGACTCATGTTCTCGGCTACCAACAACGAAACCGAATATGAAGCCCTCCTAGTTGGGATGATCATGATCCAGAAGCTGGGTGGAAAGGTCGTGAACATGTTCTCGGACTCCAGACTGGTCGTGGGTCAGGTCCGAGGAGAGATGGAGGCTTGTGACTCCAAAATGCAGGAATATCTGAGCCAGGTCAGACACTTACAGATCAGTTTCGACTCTTTCAACCTATTACATATTCCCAGAAGCAAAAACACACATGCGGATTCCCTCGCCACGCTGGCAACCGCTTCGGCGCAGGGTCTGCCAAGAGTGATCCTGGTTGAAGACCTCGTGAAGCCTTATAGGTTGGGGACAGGGGTATCGTCCATCCATCATGTAATGGTAAGCCCTAGCTGGATGGACCCCATTGTTCAATTCCTTAAAGAGGACACCCTACCTGAAAGCAAGCTTGAAGCAGACAAGATACGAAGGAAGGCCCCTCGGTTCTAGCTGTCCGAGGATCTTAAATTGTACAAAAGGTCCTTCTCCGGACCCTATCTGTCACGACCCAAACCTGTATTCCAGAATTTAGAGCATGACCGGCATGTTAATATCAAGTTTATCTCAATACTAACACGAACCAACCTAAACTGAAAGTGCTTATCAAGGATTTGTTTCTTGAATTCCTACTTATTATCTTGCATACAAACAATAATATACAAAAATGATGAAACCTTGAATTTCATCTCATATAAACTTTGCAAGATTGCCACTTGGCTGAAACCTTAGGTATTCCTGTAAATATTACATAGCTAAACGTTTAGCAAAACTCTTATTACAAACCTAACCCCAAAGGCATACAATTGGGGTTCAAAACAAACTAGGGTTTCGAATTACATCTGTGCTCAAAGGATCAAGTACACCTTGATTCTTCCTATACAACAAAAGAAAACTAAACTACTATACAACAACAAAAACTATACAATCTATCAAACGAGAATTACAGAATTCTTGCCACCTCTAATACTCTCGCTGCTTCCAGGAAGAACCTGTGCACTGAAATATAATAGGGTGAGCTGCAAAGCCCAGTAAGGTTTTAAGCTCCATGGGCCCTTAATAAGCATGCATGTAAAACAAATATTTTATGGATACGCCAGCTTGACAAAATAGCCTTTATACTATTTACGTTGTTCTTAAAATAACTTATGAACTCTCAGGTAAAAGTACTTCATTTTTCTTTCATATAATAGTAAAAAAGACATGACAAGGAACGTAAACATAATTCAGTAGCCTTATCTTTGAATAGACTATGAAATATTTTATTATAAACTTATCATCAGACTTATCTTATATTTCTCAAATAGTTCAATTGCTCATTTATAATACATATTAGTTAGTCCAATTGTAAGTCTGTCACAACTTTGGGAGGCTTCCAGCACAAAGTGCTAGGCATCCAGCATTCCCCACAATGCTAGGTAAACCCGGGATCATATCATAATACATAACTTCAACCATGGGGGTAGGTTGACATCCTCCACAAGTTGGCCGTTACCAACAAGGGCGGATATAGCAGAGCCAGTCCCACTTTTAATGGCCAATCAGAATTTCCATGGAAATGCCAGTACTATAACCCCTACTGGTTGAGTTCAGATCATAACAATGGAATAATTGAAAACTATATTTTCTTTATGATATCTTGCTTTTACATAATTGTTTCACAACAGTAGCATATCCACGTCATTCTTAAAAATTATGTTTGTGATATGAATAATAGCGTCGATATGCTAAAATTATTGTGTATATAAGATTGAACAACTCACGAACATATATTTTACTTAAATCATGCTTATATATAATATTTTCAATTAAAAAGTTTTAATGCAGAATAGTTTTCTAAACAATTTATACTTATCAAACGCACATGTCACAAATCCTTTACCTGAAAACAAAAGACGCGAGAGGTTTTACACGAGGAGCTCAAGTGTCCGTATTCTCGTTCTCGTCACCTAAATGAAAGACCAAAACTCATTACTACAAACTCTTCCTAAGTATATAAACTTATACATCTATCAAAACCTAACTCTTAAACTTAAGAAAAAATCCTAATTCCCAACACATAAAGTTTCCGCAAAGCACATGACACAACCATCAAACACATTATGTATCCAAACCATAGAGAAACCAATGCATAAAATTTATATATGATCCAAACATACCAAAGGATAAGCATATTAAATTGTAGCTTAAAACATTCACCCTAACTTCAAAATTAAATCCACAAAATCAAGTGTGTCAAAAGCTGTCCACTGCTCATTACAGCAGCGTAAGCCCCATTTGTAAAATACAAATGGACTGTCCGTACACTTCCAATTGTCATGAAAATTTACAGAGTTACTCCTCTATATGTCTAGTATATACCATAAAAATTTCGGAGTCAAATCATATAATCATGATTTATTAAAAATCATACAAGGAAACGTGCTCAAATCTGTCCTGACAGAAATTTATGCAACTTAGAAATTAAACCATTATTTTTATACTCATCCAAAAGCTGTGAGACCACTTCCATAACAACCATACGTGTCTTAGGATTCATAAAAACCATTCCTAGCATCCTAATTCATAGCAAATGATTTTATACATATTTTTCTTGTAGTAAGCATCAAATCTGTCACAGTGACAGCTTCAGCACATAATCTTACTAAAATCATCAACAAATAACAATTGGCCTTCCATTTATTTGGGTATTTTTATACCAATACCAGACATAATAAAAGACCTTAACAAGCATCCAAAAGACCCATATCATCAATCTTTAAAATTACTAAAAACAGATTCACAAATTTAGTTCCTACAATCAAAATAGAGAGCAAAGAAGAGGGAAAATGAACAAAACCCTTAACTATCAAAATACCCAAAATCAAAAGAGGTTTAAGTTACTTACCCACAAACTTTGAAGCTGAAACCTTAGTTTTAATCCTTTAATTTCTTCTTTAGAGAGAGGTTTGAGGTTTTGGTGGAAGAGTGAGGGAGAGATGTACAGCCGTGAGGGAGCAAAAGAAGAAGAAGAGAAATAAGAAACAAACAAATGAACCAAACTTCAGGTGCGGCAAAACAAAGATAAGAAGAGTGGACCTTTGAGTGGGATACGTGTAAGGCTAAGGGAGCATGCACTATTGGGGTGTGATACGTGTAAGACTAAGAAGAAAATATCACCATCCACCTTTTACAACTTTTGGGAATTACACTTTTCACCCCTTGAGCTTATATTTTTAGAAGGGCCCAAAGCATTATATAACTTTATATATAGGTCCTTATCTTTATAAATTTCCTTTCTACAACATTAAAAAAAGCATAGATATTTTATAATATCACAATATCAAACTTTATGCACTTAAAAACAATTAAGATGATAACAAGCATATATACTCATAAAATTAATTATGCAATTGGGTTGGGGTGTTACACTATCTATTGTGCATTCATCCCGAAGCGGTGGAGATTCTCCTGGAAGAACTACATGAAGGAATTTGTGGCAGTCACACAGGGGGGAGATCTTTATCTCATCGAGCTCTCACCCAAGGATATTGGTGGCCCAACATGTACAGAGAAGCCCAAGCCTATGTAAAGAGATGTGATCAATGCCAAAAGTTCGCCCCGAACATACACCAACCCGGGGGGAAGTTCAACCCCTTATCCAGCCCCTGGCCTTTCGCCCAATGGGGCTTGGACATTGTCGGCCCTTTCCCCAAGGCTGCAGGAAACAGGAGATACTTAGTGGTCGGCATGACTACTTCACCAAATGGGTCGAAACTGAGCCATTGGCCAACATCCGAGATGCCGACATGAAGAGGTTCATCTGGAAAAACATTATCACTCGGTTTGGAGTCCCCCACACCCTCATCTCGGACAATGGTCTTCAATTTGACAGCAAATCTTTTCGAAGGTATTGCTGCGGGTTAGGCATAACCAACCGGTACTCCACCCCGGCCTACCCTCAAGGGAACAGGCAGGCCGAGGCCACTAATAAGGTCATTGTAGGCGGACTCAAAAAGAAGTTAGAAGACACCAAAGGAAAATGGGTCGAGGAACTACCACACGTGTTGTGGACGTATCGGACCACCCTGCAAAAATCCACTAGAGAGACCCCTTTTTCGTTAACTTATGGAGCCGAGGCGGTCATCCCATTAGAAACTAGTTTCCCTACACTAAGAACGAGCTCTTTCACTCCTGACCATAACAACAATTTACTGGAGAAAGATCTGGATCTAATTGATGAACGAAGGGAAACCGCAGCGGTCCGACTAGCCTACTATCAGCACAAGCTAAAACGAGGATACGATGCCAACGTGAAGTTGAGGCCTTTGGCGCCAGGAGATCTGGTACTGAGGAAAGTAGTTGGAACTACAAAGAACCCCGCCTGGGGCAAGCTGGGGCCAAACTGGGAAGGGCTATACCAAATCACGTTTGTAGCTGGAATAGGAGCATACTACTTGGAGGATCTGGAAAATCAAGCAATGCTCCATCCATGGAATGTAAATAACCTAAAAAGGTATTATTATTAATAAGAATGTGCTTCATTACAAGTTTCGTATTTCTTTGCATTATGAATGATGTTTAACTGCTCCAAATTAGAAGAGTCAATGGAGCCTTGGTCACACCTGGTCCTTCGGACCATATGCCTTGGGCCACCAAGTGTTAAACAGATCCCAAGCTACGCCTGGCCCCTCGGACCACCTGCTTAGGAAAAATTAACACGCCGCTAAATTTTTCCAAGTGTTAAACAGATCCCAAGCTACGCCTAGCCCCTCGGACCACCTGCTTTGGAAAAATTAACACGCCGCTAAATTTTTCTAAGTGTTAAACAGATCCTAAGCTACGCCTGGCCCCTCGGACCACCTGCTTTGGAAAAATTAACACGCCGCTAAATTTTTCCAAGTGTTAAACAGATCATAAGCTACGCCTGGCCCCTCGGACCACCTGCTTTGGAAAAATTAACACGCCGCTAAATTTTTCCAAGTGTTAAACAGATCATAAGCTACGCCTGGCCCCTCGAACCACCTGCTTTGGAAAAATTAACACGCCGCTAAATTTTTCCAAGTGTTAGACAGATCCTAAGCTACGCCTGGCCCCTCGGACCACCTGCTTTGGAAAAATTAACACGCTGCTAAATTTTTCCAAGTGTTAGACAGATCCTAAGCTAAGTCTGGCCCCTCGGACTACCTGCTTTGGAAAAATTAACACGCCGCTAAATTTTTCAAAGTGTTAAACAGATCCTAAGCTACGCCTGGCCCCTCGGACCACTTGCTTTGGAAAAATTAACACGCCGCTAAATTTTTACAAGTGTTAGACAGATCCTAAGCTACGCTTGGCCCTTTGGACCACCTGCTTTGGAAAAATTAACACGCCACTAAATTTTTCCAAGTGTTAGACAGATCCTAAGCTACGCCTGGCCCTTCGGACCACCTGCTTTGGAAAAATTAACACGCCGCTAAATTTTTCCAAGTGTTAAACAGATCCTAAGCTATGCCTGGCCCCTCGGATCACCTGCTTTGGAAAAATTAACACGCCGCTAAATTTTTCTAAGTGTTAAACAGATCCTAAGCTACGCCTGGCCCCTCGGATCACCTGCTTTGGAAAAATTAACACGCCGTTAAATTTTTCCAAGTGTTAGACAGATCCTAAGCTACGCCTGGCCCTTCAGACCACCTGCTTTGGAAAAATTAACACGCCGCTAAATTTTTCCAAGTGTTAAACAGATCCTAAGCTACGCCTAGCCCCTCGGACCACCTGCTTTGGGAAATTTAACATGCTGCTAAATTTTCCTAAGTGAATTGAGGCGACACCTACTCACAAATTAGAAAACGTATGTCGAATTGCATGTTCAGCCCTACGAATCAACACATCATGTTGACACAGACTTGTTTGGAATAGTTGGAAGCATCAGAACATAAAGCACAGTAAATAAACATGTAATAGGTAAAGGGAAAAGCTTCTTCATTTATAAAATCGAAAATACACTGGGAGTTTGCAACAATATGGGTACAAAAAAAGAAAGGAATGAAAATCCTAAGCGCTAAGCCACGGGAGCGGGAGGATCGTTTGTCTGGCTCGGCTCACCCTTGGCCGTCGCTTCATCGCCTTCGACCAAGGCTGCGCTTGGAACCTCGAAAACTGCATCCTTAGCCTCGGCTTCCTTAGCTGTGGCAGCATCTTGGGCATCCAAGATGGAATCATCTGTAATCTCACGAATGTGAGGATGATAGTATACCTTCTCGGATCCCCTTAAGGCCAAGTCCGCAGGAACTCCGGCAGCGTTAAGGGCTTTGGCCCATGTCGCGTCGCAAAATTCCCTGCAGGCCTTGGCCAATTCTTCAGTGTGCCTGGCTTGTGTTTCTTCCACGCCTAACTGATAAGATGCCTGCTTCTCAGCTTCGAAAGCCTCCTTGGCCAGTTGCGCAGCCTCCTTGGCTCCTTGAAGCTCAGCCTTCAGATCCAACACGAGTTGCCTCGATTTTGCCAACTCCAGCTCAGTCTTATACAGCAACTTGCGCTGGTCCTCGGCCTGGGTTTCAGCAGTCTTCAACCCAGCTTCAGCGCTTTTTTTGTCCCGCTCCGCGATCACTAATTTTGCTTAGAGCTCCTGGCTCTTGGCCTTCGCAGCTCCGGTGGCCTTCTCGGCTTCACGGCGGAGGAGCATTTCATTTTTTGCTTCTCCCCGGGCCTCTTTGACCCACTCCTCCGCCACGAAGACTTCTTGTGTTATCTGATCGAAAATAACATAATTATATAAGTGAAAGAAAATAAAGAAGATAAGCAGGAGCGTAACACAAGGAACTTAGGGCTCACCATTGCAAGATCCCTCTTCAGACATAGGAAGAGATCCTGCTGCTTCAGATTCCTCACTGCCTCCATGTCTTTGGGCAGGAGGAGTGGCTGCTTCAGAGCTTCAGCCACATACGCGGCTTGGCCTCTTCGGTATTCACGAACCGAGGAGTCCCAGGCAATAGCCACCCCATCCACTTCAAGCCGAGGAGCCCAAACACGAGCCGGTATGCACACGTCTGCCTTGTTCTAGTCCTCCCGGCTATCGATAGAGGTTGATCTTTTGTCTCGGGGCTCTGTGGCTGTTTTCTACTGCTTTGCCCCCTTTTTCGGGACGATCTCCCCTTCTTCATGGTCTGTGATCGGCCTCTTCTTCTTCAGATCAGGGATGGGCTTCAGACTCAAATCAGTTGGAGGAGGAGGGAGAGGAGGGAGCACGGGAGGAACTTGAGATTTTTGGGTTTCCTTTGAAGTTCCCCCCTTTGCCCTCCCAGCCAGTAGCTCTTTCAAACCTTTGCCCTTCTGGTTCGGAGCTATCTCCTCGTTGGACGAGCTGTCTAAACAGGTCACCACAGCAACAGGAGCATGTGTACTCAAGCGATCACCAGTCTCCCCCCTGAGGTTAGGAGAGCGAGTTGTCCCGGGCGCCGGATTGTCTTCCCCCTCAAATCGAAACCGGTCTATCTCCTCTTCTAGAGATAGTCGTGATGAGGCGGTCCCTTCCTCAGCTGCTTCAGCTGCTCCTATTGGGACTTGTGTAGGGGAGCTATGGGAAGCGGAACACCCTAGGGTATCGGGAGCTCAACGGGAGGAAGATCACGATTGGCTAGAAAGTCTAGCTTTGACACGTCGATCCTGCGAAGCCGAGGATCGCCAGCCCTTATACTACTGCCGATCTCCTGGAACAACCTCGAAATTGGTTCGAAGTCCAAGATCTTATGGATGGCCCGCAGCTGCTCATCCTCGTTCACGAAAATTTCTGCACAGAGCAGAAAATTTAAGGCCGGGACGTTTGTGTGGCTCAGCCGAGGAGCTACTATATTTTTGTCTGCAAAACCGAAGAGAAACGAATGGTTAGGAAATCAAGGTATCGCACCAAGAGACAACAAAAACGATAAGGAAATAATGGCATAGATAGCACTGAAGAGTTTACAATCTAAAAAAAAGAAAAGGGACTAACTTAAAGGTTTCCCACCTGGGTCCCCCTCTTTAACGGGGCAGCGGATCCCATCATGCCACGCTCCAGAGGCTATCAGGTAATCATCTTTTATATTCTTATTAGACCTAGGGAGGCAAGAGATGGGTCTAAGGATGGGCGACCGGGATTTGAGATAATATCCCCCGTCGGATTGCGAATGACCCTCATACAGGTGCACCACGTCATACCAGGTGAGCCCTAGTCCGAGGTGCCTATTCAGAGCATCAATGCTACCTAGAACCCTGAAGACGTTGGGCGCACACTGCTGAGGGCACAATCTGTGGTGGAAGAGGTAGTCGCGGGTGATCCTACCAATGGGGAGCGTCATCCCTCCTTCCAAAAAGGCTATCACAGGGATAACGACCTCCCCCTCCTTCCTGTCCAAGTCTATTCGGTCTGGATGGCAGTATCGCAGACCTACTTCTTCGGGAAGATGGTATTTATTCTTAAAAATTGCTATTTTTATGGGGGAATCCACTAACTCCATGAACTTACCCATATTGATTGACTAAAGAAAAGGTGATGTAGATGACTTCCTAGAAATTGAAATCTACAAGGCCGAGAGGTTTGGCCGAGGAGGAAATTAACTACCAAGGGCAAACCCACGCTTTGGCGTTTGTAAAAGCAAATCAAAAAGGAACACTAACCTTTGGAGTTTTAAAAAAGTAAAGTGGGTTTTGTTGAGGAGAATAAGAAGAACTCGAGAAGTCTGTGTAAGTAGGAGGAAATGATTTCTCCTAGGTGGCTATTTATAGAGGAAGTGGAAGGAAATGATTTCTCCTAGGTGGCTATTTATAGAGGAAGTGGAAGTTGTCCCGCTCAAATATTTAAATAAAATGTCCACCGTTGGATCTATCTCTCACCATTCGATGGATGCGACATAGCTTCGCCTGGAGCAATCAATGCTAGTTCGCGACTTTCGAAGCATTGATATTACTCACGAAGCGCACGAAGCGGCAATCTGGTGCGAACGGGTCCACGAACAGATTGGTGCAACCTTTGCAAATCAAAACTCTCCTTTTCTCCTCGGATAGGAGGGAAAAATCAGAGTTTTGAGGGATTATTGTGGGCGCAAAGGCCCAGGATCATGTACTAAGTCACACAACACTTGGAGTCCCAAGATCACACTTTGGGCCATGCAGGGGTAAAGGCCCAAAGACGTCCACTAGGCCCAACCAGGTCCGAGGACGAAGCCAGGTCCGAGGAGATGAAGAACACATACACAGACTCCCAGAACATATTAGTGCATTCCGGAACAAATAAAGATGGCCGAGGAGTAGACCTAACCCCTAATGAGTGGAACTCCCTAAAATATCTAAGGAAAGGCTGCCATAACCGCATTAAATGTGCTGCACCTACTCTTCTGACCGCATTTATGTGGAGAAGACCCCTGAACAGTGTAATCTTGGCCACCGCAACTCCAGAAGACCAAAGAAGATACATGATAGGACAGCTACTCAAGTAGAGACTTGAACAATCGACAAGTGGAGGGTGTAGATGATTTAGAACAAGATATATAATGTAAAGGAATCCTTCTTAAACAAAGGGAGTAAAAAAAAAGAGCAAGAAAAGCTTGTGTAAAAGCTAAGGACAGTTAAATTGAACCTAATCTCCTCAGACCATAGCCGAGGACAGTTTACTGTATTAAATCTTGCATTCTATCCTTTTTGGGCTCAAAATCTATCCAGTTGATTGTTTAGCCCATTCTAGCCCAGTTTTCGCTTCCCATTTCTCTACAAATTCATTATTATTGGGCTCTTTGGGCTGGTCCATTCTCCTTTGGGCTGGTACGCCGAATCTGTGTCCTTACAATACTTATACCCAATCGCATATCATCACATCAATTTTTTTTTTTAAATAGAGTAAATTATAAATATCACATCCATGTTGTATATATATCCTTAGATCATGGAGTTATCATGAGATTTATCTTGTAACAATTATTTTTCCTATTATTTACTTTGTGAGGTATCTCCATTAATTTAGTTTGTAATAATGTGGCAAGTGTCAATAATGTCAATTGAAAAAAGATATTGTTCGACTCTCATATATTTAGTTGTCTCTTTAACTCCTTCAACTATAGATGAAACCGGATAGAATGGGGGTTGGAATTGCCAGCCTACCAAAAATTTAAAAAGACAATATTTAACTTACGACTTTTACCCTTCCTCTTCCAATTATTAGTATTTTTTTTTTGGGTGAATTTATTGAAAATATCATACTTATAATCAACAATCTCTTAAGTTTTTTATTTTAAAAATTCATTAAATAAAAAGGAAGAAAATCTTTGTCTTTTAAAGTTCAATACCTATGAATAGAAAAGGAAGATAAGAGAAAAAAATTATAACAAAACTAAATTTTTATATAACATTATTGTTATTTTTTTAATTATATATAAAAAATTAATAGGAACACATATTATTTATTTAATAATTTAGCCTCCTTTAAATTTTGGGATAATTACATATAGCATAAATTTATGTAAGTTGTACTTGGTGTCTATCTAACTATTAAAATGTAGTTTCTAAAAAAAAACTATTAATAATATTTTCACCCAAACATGAAATTTTGACTTTGAAAAAAAAAAGATCAAAATACAACTTATTCATACCAAAAATCCTTAGTAGATAAATAATTTGAGAGAAACAAAATATAACTAATACAATATCATTTTGTGAATTTTGTCACATTAAAATATATCATTAATACCACCGCACACCCTTGGTGCGATGGTCACTCCACAAGTATAAGTGCTTGTGGGGTGTGGGGTGTGGGGTGTGGGGGACAAGGGCTATGGTTCAAGTCTTTAGGAGGAAGTTTTACATATATATACACTTAAATTTGGCTAGAGTAGAATTCTATCTTGTATAAAAAATATACATATATACATATATCATTAATATATAAATATAAATATATATATATATATATATATTAGTGTAATACATACATGTGTATATAAAAATTTCACCTTGGAGTTAAATCCTTACACCACCATTGCCTTCAGCCCTCATTTGGCTTTGCATACATTCACAAGGTGTAAGCTTTGTGGTTGAACATATTTTTTCTTTAATTCTTTCTTAAAGGTTATTGTTGTCATTTGCCACATCATCGAATACCGTTGAAGTTATAGGAAATGCATTATAAAGCAAACAACATGAGGGACAAGTACAATAACAAGAAACCTTAATCTAATTTTTTTTGAGTTATTATGAATCCTCAACCGATTAATTCGAATCAATCACATCTTTTAAGATTATACCAAATGAGTAGTTTTTGTAATTTACCTTAAAATTCACAGTCCTCTATCTCACAGTGAGCTTATTGATGTTAGATATCCATTCCTTATATTTATATATAATATTTTTAAAAATTTTAGGTGAAAAGCACATTTTAGTCCCTACATTTTCACACGATTCTCACTTTGGTCCCTATATTTTATTTCCATCGCTTTTAGTTCCTAAAATCAAAAAAGCATTCTCATTTTAGTCCCTACCATCAGTGCCCTAACGGTTAAATTCTAGGTGGTAGACGGAACCCTCTACTAACTGACGTGGCGTTGATGTGGCAGTGATGTGGCATTAAAATATTATTAAAAAAATATTATTTGGCATTTTATATGCCACGTCAGCATTTTAATTTTTTTAAAAGCCATGTCAGAAAATTTAAATCAAAAAAGAAAATAAATTTTAAAAAAACTTGAATCTAATTAAAAAACAAAACTTTAAATTATTTTTTTTTTCTTTTTTTTTGAATCACACTAAGAACCCAGAAAGAACCCAAAAGATGTTCTTCATTTTCTTCTGGGTTCTTCCTCATCATCACCATCATCAATCTCGTGCACCTCAACCACATCATCGTCATCATCGATTTCCCCTGACTCATTGTCTTCATCATCGTCCCCCTCGTCTTCGTCCTCTCCACCCTTCCCTCCTCCACACGCTCAACCCTAAACCCGTTCGCCTAATGATTTGAGCCATTCACTCTCCTAGCAGTCTCTGTCTCCTCCTCATCAGCATCGCTCTCTTCATCCTCATCCACATCAACCACTCCATCAACCCCTTCGTTATGAACATTATTCATTCCAAATGGTCGATCCTCCCCGTTGATTTCACCGCTCCCGGGGTCATCCTCCTCGTCTTCCTCCTCATCATCACTCTCAGGCCGCTCGTTCTCCTCCGCGTCCATCTTATCCAAATACTTCAACGATTTGATCAATCCAAAAACCCTAGATCGATAATCCTTCACATGCGTAACCGGACACTCATACAGATCAAGCAAAACAAGCTTAAGCTGAGCAAGCGGCGCGAGATCCTCGATGTACTGAACCTTTCCAAAAGGCTCGGCGGTGGACGCACTTCACAGCGCCGTCTAGGGTTAGGGCTTGAGCCGAGGCATGGTCAGTTTGGCCGTCTAGCGCTGTCTCCACGGCTCACTCCCACGAGGCTAGGCGAAGAAGCTGGGGAAGAACCCAGAAGAAAATGAAGAATCTGGGTTCTTCGTGTTCTTCCAAAAAAAAGAAAAAAAAAATTAATTTAAAGGTTTTTTTTTAATTAGATTCAAGTTTTTTTTTTTTAATTTTGTTTCTTTCTTGGTTTAAATTTTCTGACATGGCTTTAAAAAAAAATTAAAATGTTGACGTGGCATATAAAATGCCAAATAATATTTTTTTAATAATATTTTAATGTCACATCACTGTCACATCAGCGCCACATCAGTTAGTAGAAGGTTCCGTCTGCCACTTAGGATTTTACCGTTAGGGCACTGATGGTAGGGACTAAAACGAGAACGCTTCTTTGATTTTAGGGACTAAAAGCGGTGAAAATAAAATATAGGGACCAAAGTGAGAATCGCGTGAAAATATAGGGACTAAAATGTGCTTTTCGCCAAAATTTTATGTAAGATAACTTACATGGGATGAGTTTCGTACATCAACTTATAATTTCAAGATTGATGTTTTTATCAAAATGAGATTTATCTTCCTGTCCAAAAAAAAAAAAAAAGAAGAGATTTATCTTATTAAAAAATATTTATAATATTTTTTGTAATTAATTAATCAAATTTTATTTACCATTTGTCATTTTTATGCTTGTAGGGACAAGGGGCCCAAAAATATATGTTGGGCCTTGGGCCTTGTCTGAAGACGCTTAATGGTCTGAGGACGGATAAAAAGTAGTGAAGATGTAAGACTCAAAGCTTCATGAGTAAGCTGCGACTGAAAAGGTTGGGGAAGGTCGGCTGAGGAGGAGTGTCGCCTCGACTAAGTAAAGCAGGGGTGAGAAGGGGTGTTCTACCATCTAGGATAACGTTTTAGAAAATTCTATTGATAAGAGTATGCATCATGAACGCACAGGACAAAGGGAAGTTACAAAATATCTAAGCAAAAGCTGCTACCATCGCATTGAATGCTCTGCAGCTAACTCTCAGGTCACATTAATGTGGAAGCGATACTTAAACAGTAAATTTCAGTCTTACAGCTACTCCCTAAGACTTCAGGAAGGTGCTGATGAGACAAGGATCAAGACTGGTAACCTAATCTACATGTGGAAGGTAGAGATGAAGGGAGGAAGGTAGTATAAAATAGAAAGGAGACCCCGAGAGAGGGGGATCGAAAATTTGAGAGAAAAAAGAAAGTAGCAACACGAACTGAACTTATAATCAAATTAAAAGAAAAATATACTAGAAACTGATCTAATCGAATTGTGCCGATAACGATTTTTTTTTGGTAGAACCATTTTATCTTGGTTTCTTTGTTATCAAGATTCATTTTAATTGTTGTTTCAATTCATTAAGGCTTAATTTTCTAACTCACTCTCTACAAATTCATTATAAAAAATTTTTTGAGTCTAAACTCATCCATCTCTTGAGCTTGGGATCAAAATCGCATCCTTACCCTGCTTCTTTTTAACTATAAAAACTTCAACCAACTCTTATTTTATTTATTTATTTAGATAGAGAAGTCTCTTATTATAGTTAAGGGAAAAGTAAGTTTGTTTTGACAGAGTCCACTGTCACAGTCACCGCACAGGGGAACATCGCGTGGAGCTGCACAAAGTCGAAAAGCAGAGAGAGACAGAGATCCTTTTTGGTAACTGACGCCAAAGAGACCGTAGAGAGACAAAAAAGACACAGAAAATGAGAATCAAAAAGAGACCCAGCATTCACACAAGCACGACTGACTAATGACTATACACTACGCAACAACATCAACAACAAAGTTTTCATTTTTTTTTTTTTTTTCTTTTCATTCATTTCCTTGAAAAGCTCAGGTTAAAACAGCCAAACAAGAATCTCTTCCAACCCAACTCTCTGTCTTTCTATTAGATCCGCGTCTTTTCTTTTAATCAATGAAGGAGCGCTCGTGGGGTCCATTAAGATCTCTGGGTCTTCCTTCTTTTGTTGTTTAATGGGGTCTTTCTGTTGATTTTACTTCCCTTGTTTCTGAGTTGGGTCCATATATAAGTGGTGTTTTTTTTCTCCTGTAAAGCTAGGGCTTTTATATTCCTTTTTTGGTTGTTGTATGCTGAGATGCAATCGGGTAGTTCCGAATCCGCGAGCCCGAGAACCCAGCGGGTCCAGTCTTTGTCAGCCACTGATACGAGAGGGAAGCATCGGATACAAGCAGAGCTGAAGCGGCTTGAACAAGAAGCTAGATTCTTAGAGGTAACTTCTTATTCTTAATAAATTGTTTCTGGCCTTAGATATTGTTTTGTTGAGTTATTGAATGTTTAGTCCTCTATTGTTTTCTTTTATCTGATTGTGTGTGTTTGTGTTTGTAAACGAATAAATAGTAATCTGGGCAGTTTTGAATTTACTTATTTGTTGTCTCTGTAAAGTGTAAAGTCGCCTAATAGGTCGTTAGTTTCATATTTCAATCTTGACATAACAAATGCTGGAATTTTGAGATAGGAGCCTAGTTGAAATATTATTATCTTTAATATAACAGATATTCTTGATAAGCCACTACTTTTGTTGAGGTGGGAATGGACCTGGATTCTTCGTCCAATTGGTGAATATGTTGAAATGGTGCAGAGCTTGAGGCTTGGTGCAGTTTGCAATTATCTTCATGGTTTTTAAGAAACATAAAGAGTGTTGTTAAAAGTGCGCTTAAGCTCGAAGCCCCTAGGCTCCAGTGCTTTTGACCTAAGCTCATTCAAAGAAGCACGCTTTATGCGCGCTTTTTTGCGCTTTTTAAAAAGCTCAAAGCGCGCTTTTGGAGCTTTTTTATATTTTTCAAAAAAAAAAAAAAAATCAAACTGAATTAAAGCTATAGGATCTTGACATTATTGATATAAACCATTGATTTTGTATATTTTTAGTGTAAATTACTTATCAAAAAAAAAAAAAAAAAATTGAGTATAACTTGTCCTAAAACCCTACCCACAGCCTCCCAGATCTTCTCTATTTTTATTTTTTCTCCTTGAAATAGTAACCCACCTAGCTCCTTGGTACCAATTACCATGTTGCAATGTCCTCGGATTCTTAGCTCATTCATGAAAAAAAAAAATGATATAATATATGTGGTAATTGTTTAGTTACTTTAGTGGTTGATTTTGAACATAGCAAACTAACTCTAGAAGAGTTATAGTCATTAAGTGGTTAAATTATTAACTAATATTACTAATTAGTCATAGGGCATTATAGATATAGGAGATTTAAGAAAGGATATTATATGGAAGTACTGATATCTAGCTTATCCAAAAAAATAAAATGACTTGACTTGCAATTTTTGTGTTAAAATTGCAAAAGTAGGGCATATCTAAATGTTATATAAATTATATAAAAAGTTTTATTTCAATTTATATGATAATTTGGTCATTTGATTGTTGCATTTCTCATTAATAATAATTTTTAAATTTTTTAAATTATTTTTTAAAAATGTGTGCTTCACTTCAATTAGGCGCGCGCTTGTGCCTTGCGCTTTGCGCCTTGCGCCTAGGCTCCAAGAGCCCTTTGCGGTTAAGTGCGCCCCTTGCTTTTACCAAAACTGATAAAGACCTTGTGCAACACAGTTGGGTGATGTTAAAAGATTGCTACTTCTTATTCTGTGTGCTGAATTAGGGGGTACGGTTTCTGATGTTTTGTGATCACAACAGAGTTCAGGAAGTTCAATGCAGATCCCTTTATCAGTTTATGGGTATCCTTGCGATGTGTTATGTTTCTTGTTGCCAAATGTGCATTGGTCTCAAAATCGGTAGTGACTTATTGTTTCATTGACTGTGAATGGTCTGTTTTCAGAAAAGTATTTGCTAGATTTATCCTTACAACCCTATCCTTTACAAACTTAAAATATTTTACATTAGATTGCAGTTATTAGGTTTTTGAGCAAGTGAATTTTTGGTTCTCTTGGGAAAAGAGGTGTGGACACTTGATTTTCCTCTCAGTCAATGTAGTTTATAATGCACAGTGAGGAAACTCAATTCCAATTGCAATAGATAGGATGATAGAAATTTCAAATCTGAGAAATAATTGATTGTGTGGGTGTATTTTATTGTCCCCTCACTCTATCTGCATTCCATATTCCTTTTGATGCAACTAAACTTGATTGCTGTTGTCCCCCGTAAGTGTCAAGCAGCTAGATTTGTTGGAATTCGTAGGCAATTTGTTTTCTTTCATCTTGGAAGGTGAGATGTAGGTCTTGACATTTAGAGTGTAGGTTTTTGTTTTTCTTATTTTAAAGTTAATATTGGGCAACCTGGTTTTTTGAATTTGGATAATTCTTAGGTTTGACCATTAACATATGAACAACGTATGATGAAAAAAAATGCTATACTATGATTTTGATAAACAATGTATGATGCACAAATACTTAACTATGATTTTGCATCAACCCATATTAATTCTTGTTGTTAAAAAAAAGGGGCTACATGACCTTATGCACACTTATTTAAATGGTGTTAGACTTAGATCCTCTGGAGAATCTTGCATAACATTTATGGTTGGATAATTCCTTCAAATGCTTGAACTGATCTATCACTGTTCTAACATATCTCTTTGTGGAAGGTATAACAATGACTTGATACATGCAATCAGTATGTTGAAAATCCAAGTGAACAAATTTTTGTATCCTCATTCCTTACATTTTTGAGCTGTAATTTATTTCATTCATTTTTTTAAATCCTTTTTGAATCAATTGATTGAGTTGTGTCGGTACAATTTAATTGCATAGGAGATAGAGGAAGTTAGAGACTTGCCATTGTTGGAAATTTTGGGTTACTGAAGATATACAAGTGAAGTCAGAGGGAGAAGAAAATTCTTGATTTTCTGTTTTTAGGTTCAGAGTCAGATTTAAGTATACATAATTGGGAAAATGCTTAAACATCTTGGCATGGAAGTTATATTGTACACTTTGCCTCATATACAGTGGGTGAGCTACAGTTTCTCCAAAGAGATCCTTGAAAGTTTGAGAACTTATGGAAAGGTCTTCATTATTGTGGACAAATTGTGTAAACGACTTGGCTACGCAGCTAATTAGGTTTCTGGTACAATGCTCATGGCCTCAACGGACTAGCATATCTTATTGAAACTCTAGTTTATTATGTAGTCAATATATCTGGGAACTGTTTTTGCATTTGCTCCAAATTTTTGTGTGCCCTGAAATCACCCTGAGGTTTATGCTTGTACACCTTAAAAGTTATAGTATAAATTATCTAAAAGAGAATGTTAGCATCTCAACAAGTTTTACAAATTAGGTACATTGCTCAAACCTGGAATTACCTTCTCTTCTCAAACAAGTTGTACTTTCAAATCCTATTACCCTTTCCTCTGTTCCCCCCCCTCCCCCCCCTTCCCTTCCCCAAACAAAAATTAAAAAATCTTCTCACCTTTGGTCACTGTTAATCCTAATTGACAGGTTGCCCCAGTAGGCAAGCCATTTTCTCTTTTAAATAAATCGGGTCATAAAAATCAGTAGAGTTGGCTAATCCAGCTACCTTCTCATTTCCTTCAGTTTATTTCACTGCTGTCAACTAGCACCGAGCTTGAGGAAAGCTCCACTGAGATAACAAGTTTCCATAGGCATGCAGCAGGATCCTCTGCCTTGATGTGCCACTAACAGCATTGGAGTCTGTAACTCAGACTTCCACCAGCAGTGAAATGTGTAATTCAAATTAAGGAAGGAATTAGGTACTGTCATGTTGCTTTTTGGAACACTTCCAATGTGAAGGATGGCTACATAGATTATATTTGGCTGTTGGCAGTTAGTAGGAAGCTTAGAAGTTATGTCAGACCTACATCTGAAAATTTTTTCATGTATAATATAGCAGTATCTCAGTAGGGAAACTACTTTCCATTATTCACATCCAAACCCTATGGAGAACTTTTCTGGTAATTTTGTTTGAGTCTGTCGAAGTTGATAGTTTCATGTGTGAATATTTGACACAGTATGTCACACCAAATAATTTTTTAAAAGAAATAAAAAAATAAAAAGGAAAAGAGGGGTTTTCTCATATTTGGGAACCAACCTCTCCCAAAAAATTGGGTGTAAGGCTGCTTACCAATCACCTCAGCCAAAGCCTGCAAAAGTGAAAGCGGCACTGGGTATGACTATATTTCTAGAGAACTTCATCCTCATGTCTAGTTGCTTCTGGTAATTGGGTATATTTGATCAGTTTCTTATCTTATATCCAATTTTTTTGGGTTGATTTCTGCCTCTGTTGCTTGATTCTATTGTATGTGCCTCCCATATTGGCTAATCTTGATAGTTCCTGGTGCTTCCCATAGTTATTTTGTGGCATCTATTTTGTATATAGTTTTGGGAATTTTATGGGAGGTTTAGATAGCCTATTGCAATAAATTTGTCATGGGAAGGTATTTCTGGTAAATATAGTTTAATCAATCTGGTAATTGGAGAGGCAAAGAACATCCAGAGGAACTGGCCTACTGAGATGTGATGGTTTTTGACACATTTCTGTTTCTGAATAACCTCACAGTTCAATGTGAGTGTTTTCTGTAATTAGTATTAGATTAGGCAACTTTCCTTCTTGCTACATGTTCTTGATGTAATTTTAGCATTGTTTATGTTTTTGGCTGTTGGACTGACTGGATTTGCTGCACGTGCAGGAAGAGCTGGAACAGCTTGAAAAGATGGAAAAGGCCTCAGCTGCAAGCAAGGAGTAAGAATGAGAAAATATATAGAGTACTTAATTTAACATTTATCTAACCTTTAGTTTTTACTATGTCAATTCATAAGCTTGAGTTTCTATTCTGCATGCCAGAATGCTAAGCAATGTGGAATCAAGGCCTGATCCTTTGCTCTCAGTGTAATACTTCCCTGCCTAACATATTCTTTCAATACTTTAAAATTTTCCCCAGATTCATTTTGACCTTTTATATAAAATCATATTTCTTTTGGTTTGGCAGAACAACTGGCCCAATAAATCCATTTTGGGACCGATGGTTTGAAGGCCCACAAGATTCAAAAGGTTGCAGATGCTGGATACTGTGATGATTGTAGTGAAATTCAAGAACCAACTTCCATGATCATATTTTGGCAGACGCTTCAACTTACAGACATGTAACAGCCTTAGGGAAAAAAAGAAAAGAAAAGAAAGGAAAAAAAAAGCCTTTAAATTAGTGTCTTACAGCTTGAGTAGATTTTCTGTGTCAATTGGCAATCATTTGGTCGAATGCTTCATTGTGCATACGAGGATTTTATAGCAAAACTTTCTCATTGGTAAATGATTCATGAAAGGCTCAATGGTACAGATGACAATTGCATTGCATTACCTTCTTACCATCGAGATGTTTTTAATTCACAGCAAACCCCTCACCAAAAAAACAAAAACAGTTTTCAATTATATGCTCTAAAACGCATAACATGAAAATCTCTTTTGTTGTACGGCATGGTTCAACATGAATGTGTTACTGAATACTTCACTGAGTAGAACACAGTTTCTTAGAGCAAATAAAAACTGAATGATCTACAAATTTGTTTGGGAGTAGCTCCCATACAGTTTAGATGATACATAAAAGAGGCTTTTATATCACTCATCCTTCAAACCCATGAATGAATGGATACATAAATTTTCCTTTTCTTCTGTTTTATACATTTCTTCCATTCCTTAATCAACTTGATGCTTTCCCGGTGACCCGCTGGGCAATCCAGCCCAGGCCGTCATACAGCCCTTCTCCTGTGAGGGCACAGCAGGCTTGAATGTGCCAATCATGATTCTTGATGCTGTGAAGAGAAAGGGCATCAGTGATTTCAGCTGGGGTCATGGCATCCTTAAGGTCTTGTTTGTTTGCAAAAACTAGTATAACAGAATGTTGTAGATCCTCATGTCCCAGCAACCTGAAGAGTTCATCCTTCATAATAGAGATCCTCGCCCTATCAGTGCTGTCTATCACCGCTATAATGGCATGTGTTCCACGATAGTATGTTGCCCATGATGTCCTGAGTCTTTCTTGTCCACCAAGATCCCAAACCTGACATGAACAACATTGGCAAATAATCATGTTTAGCTGCTTTACATTTAGGACAGATAAATGTCATTTTTTCAACAACTCTCAGCCATTTAGCCAGGCAGGTTCAATCCCCCTATCTATTATGTCTAAAATGAAACCAAGATTGATGCTACAAAGCAATTATACAACTTCTCACGCACATGATCAAGTTAACCATTCAATACAACATAGGCACAAACAATATATTCATTTTCCAGATGAAATAGAAAAACCTAAAAGAGTTTCACAAGTTTAGATGACAAACATCAACTATCACGACCTTTATTGATACAGAAAAATCACTAACAAATTTTTAGAACCATTGGTCTATGATAATTCAATTTCTTTTCTGGTTGCATTACCATGAATATTCATTACAAAAAAAAATCAAGCTGTTGATTATCTTGACAATGTCCAACTTTTAGTTTTTTGTATTTTAAACATCCGCGCATATTGTAATAGAAGGCATAATTAAAAGTTCCATTATTTCTTTGTATGTTGATTAGAAAATTGGATGCAGTATCAAGGAATAAGCGGTTCACAATTTCTTTGAGTTGATTCTAATTTACTAGTAAAATAAAGAATAAAACTATAGTTAGCAGAACGGGGGAAATAAAATATTCTCCAATCTAACAGTATCTTTAGATGGGAGAGAAGAGGTAGGAATTCCATTCCTTCCCATTTAGATTTACCTCCTCCTTTTGGTTCACTTAAATTGGGGGAATTTGGTTGGAGAAGATACCTTGTTTGATAATTTTTTTCTATACTGCCCTTTAACACTTAACGATTTAAGTATCAATAATGTCTAAACAAATCCTTATCACTTGTCACACACTATTTTCAAATTAAAATATCTTATCATCTTCTTTTTGTTCCACCCAACAACCAAAGTAGGTTGAAGGATATATACCCCTCTCCACCATTTTACTTTTTAGAACATCCAAAAAAAGGAAATAGATAATTATTCTCCCTCCCTCTCTTTAACATTTACCCTCCTCTCCCTAACAAAAGGGTAGCTGTATCATCTTCTTTCATATTCTCCCGATTTGAGAGAATTGGGAAAAGGAGCTGTAAGGGGATTTGATATCATTTCACATCTCCTGACATGATCGTCCAACACCCCACACACACACACACACCCCCCCCCCCCCCACAAAAAAAAAAAAAAAAAGAAAAAAAAAAAAAGAAAAAGAAAAAAAAGGGTGCCCTTGCTCTCTCATTTCTATCCTCTCCTTCCATCCAAATATATCCTAACAATGGGTTCAACTCCCCAACAAACAACAATTGTAATGACATTTCTACACACGTCTTTGCACAAGCTTTAGGAGCTAACAAATGTGTCAATTAGTTACAACCTAGTTCTCAAGTATATATGTACTGCTTGTAGGTCTAATATATTTTAACTTAACTACTTGAGACAACTCTATATGACCAGACCTTCCTGCATATGCAAACAAACATAAAATAGGAATATAGAAATATATTACATGTCACAATAAGATGTACATCTAGCCAGGTTGAAGTGTATGAAACAAGAGAGATCCAACTTGAATCTTTCTCACAGCAAAAAGATTTTCATAGTGAGAAAACAGGAAGGAGAAGGGAATATGGAAAATGATTTTGAAAGTGTAAGATTGCAAAGTGGGTACAACCTAAGATTTTCAAAAACCTAAAGATAAAATACAAATGCATTTTTTTGGCTGCTGAAGAAGTAAACCAGCATAAGATATTTTTGTTCATTTAATGCCTGAGAAAACAACGAGAACAGAACATAGAAGATATCTATACATGTGGATTGAATAGCTTTTAAAGAGAAGAAGATGAAGAAAAAACAACCAAGCCTCAATCCCAAAAATATTGGGGTCGGCTATGGATTCTAACTTGAATCAACTAACTCTTTCTCACTAGTACAATAATCGTTTTCCTCTCTCAAGTGACTCTCCTCATCTTTTTATATGGGGTCACCCATAAATTTTAGGGGATTTCCTAATTTAATAGCTCATAACAATACTCTTGATGCACTTTGCACTTCTTCCATCTTGGTCTTATTCTATAATTCACGTCCTCTTCAATCTCTCCATTCTAGTGATCCAATATATCAAAAGCTCTCATTTTTTGGTATCTCTTGACCATCAAGTCTTCCAACCCATACATCATTGTTTCTGCTTTTACCAAACTTACATTCCATGTACTATGTTTTAGTTCTGCCTTCAGATTTTAAATTCTCTCTCCAAATTTCCAACTGAACATTAATATCAGGTCTAGTTTTATCCGCTAAAACCATACTATCTGCAAAAAGTATACACCAAGAGACTTCATATTGAATTGATCTAGTGAACTTATCCACCACTAGTGTAAAAAGAGATAGGAACTTAGCGTTAATCCTGCACTCATTCTCACACTAATTACAGCTCTGTCATACATATCCTCAATCTACTTGATATACTTTAGTGGAACTCCATTCTTTTTCTAAGTCCACCACATAACCTCTCTAGGTATTGTATCATATGCTTTCTCCAGGTCAATAGAAAAGACATGGAAATCTTTATGAGACATCCCATGGTAGATATCCTTGGCATAAATTTCTTTGTTCCACTTATATACAACTTTTCAATATTACCTTTTCTTTTTTCCAAATACATAAACAGAAGCCACAACATGCGCAAAGTTAGATTTCAAAATGTGCCAATGAAACAATGCTAGATCAATAATAGGAAAAAAACGACCAAATATGCCATACTTCAACTCAAACAATTACAAGCAAACTCTCACCCACTAAGTTCCCATTCTTCTTGATTGCAGGTCCCTTGCAAACCACTTTGGGGAATTCCAACTGAAGCAAACACAGTGGACAACCACCGTGCAGACATTTTGGCAATGGAGAGATGAAATTTATCCATGAACTTTGTGGTATATGCAGCCTCTTAATCATGTATTTGGCATCAACTTGAGAGGCTGAATCCTAGAGTTATGTTCTACTTGTACCCAAATCTGTTTTGTAATCAAATCACTTTTAACCGTATATTACTAGACTCTCTCTCCCTGTCTCAATGAAACCCATTTCTACCACACACTAAAATAAAACAAGCATCGCCCAACTAAAAGTAACTCACTTCCCCAAGTTCTTTATTTCCTTAAGTTACAATCACTTTCCAACTACAATATGAACATAAAATAAAATCAAAGTTAAACAACCCGAACCCAAAGACAGAACACAAACATTTAGTAAAAATAAACGAAAAACAAAAACTTTCCCAAAGCCAAAGGGTAACAAGTAGGCAATAAATTAATTAACAGAAAACAAAATAAGAGTAGAAAAGTTGGTAGCAAACCTCGAAGCGTATATTCTTGTAGACAAGCTCTTCAACGTTGCTCCCAACAGTAGGGTGCGTAGTGACAACCTCACCCAGGTGTAATTTGTAAAGGGTGGTGGTCTTTCCTGCATTATCTAACCCAACCACCACAATCTTGTATTCCTTTGCAGGAAACAACATGAACCAAAATCTCGATATCATCGCCCCCATTATTATAATAGTACTACCAACCTATAAAAGATCCAAAGTAAAAAAATTTATGAGTTTGTGATTGAATTTCAAGACATGGGTAATTGATATTGAAGGAAGAAGATTAAGAGAAATAAAGAAACAAATCGAAACGATTGTGAGGTGCTAAAATTGATCAGATCAGATCAGATCAGATAAAAATTATGAGATGAAAAGTAATCGAACCTGGGGGTTGAGTCTGAGTGAGAGATATTATGGGATTGGAATTGGAAGTTGGGGAACGCAGTAGAGAAAAGGAAAACCCTAAATTTAGGCTCTGAAAGAATCAGAGAGAGATTGCGATCTAAATTCTAATATTAGTATTTGTATTTGTAAGCGACAAAAAGTTGGACTAGTTAGTTTTCAAAAAAAAAAAAAAAAAGTTGGACTAGTTAAGTTAAGATGAAAAGAGGTGGATGATGATGCTGATGCTGTCGGTGCCACCATGGCAGATGACGTGTACCTCTCCGCTACAACTTAAGTGGTAAGCCGGTCCACTGCTCTACGCTACACACTTTTTTTTTTTTTTTTTTTTTCCATAAAAAAAAATGTATGCTAAAGTATTAGACCCAAGCTAAGTAAAAAAAAAAAAAAAACATATTTGGCTGGATTCTTAGACTTGTCTACACCCGTTCAAGGTTCCAAAAATATAAAACGTTAATTGATAGTATTTATTATCAAATCATTAAACTAATTAAGTTTTAGTGTATACAAGATTTAAACTTCAAATCATTCATACGTCAAACATAAAACTTTGTAAGTTGATTTAACTACAACACACAAGATCCCCAATATATATGCTTCAAGTGAATATAATAGGTTATGACGAATGATGAAATGCAAATCGTCAGTTCTTTTAAATACGTCCAAATGGAATTGAGTCCTCGTCTGCGTCCCTGTACATATGAAAATATGGCTCCCTCAAGGTGGTTATCGGTGCGGTGTCTGCCACAACGTCTTCGATGCCAAAGTCGGTACCAGGAAACCTGTTTGGAAAAATCAAATATCAGAGTAACTATGAGTGATTTTAGGTATGTCTATGTACCTTGTGTTGATGCTGTGAGGGGTTTATATGTGTTTCTACTCCTTCTAGCTGTTGTGGCTATTATTGTGGTTTTAATGCCTATCTTGGTAACGCTTCATGCTTAGTAATGTAGGCTTTAATGGGCCTCCAACGGTTTGTATAGCTGGTCTTGTAACCGTCCGAAGTATTATTGACTACATTGAATGGCTTCCTTTCCTTCGTCAGTGACATGGATCTATTGACAGGGTTATTTGCTTAGCTCGTTTGAGACAACAGGATTTGTTGGTCCTATCAGCTACCCCCCAGGCTTTGTGGTCGTCACTGTGGTGACGGCCACCAAGAGGTAAAAGGTTTTTTTTTTTTTTTTTTTTTTTAACTATCTCTTGGGATTTTTCGCCGCATTTACTGTGTAATGGCGGCATTGGATGTGTTGTGGCCATGTGGCATGGTCTGAGGGGTGAATTTAATGCTCCACTCCGAGTGACTCTCGATTTTCCCTCTATTTTTTTAGTTAATCTGTGCTTGGCTTTTTAAACTTCTCTTCTTCTCATTTTCCTTTTCACTTTCTCCAGCCCCCAATCATTGCTCTAAGCTTCTTCCCCTCAAAATTTTCTTTGTGATTTTCTTCAAGCCGGTGCGTTTAGTGGCCGAGTTCTCTGCATTTTCTCTTCGAAGTATGCCTTTCTTCCCTTCTTTGTTTTCTTTTATGGCATAGATTATGACAAATACCTGATTCTCTCTCTCTCTCTCTCTCTCTCTCTCTCTCTCTCTCTCTCTCTCTCTCTCTGTTTTTTTGTGTTTTGTGTTTTGGTTTTTGGGCTTTTTAGGATACATCTTTTTCTTTCTGTTTTTGAGTTTTTATGGTTAGTAGCTCTGATGCTAGGGTATTGTGCCCGATTTCCTTCTTGTTTGCTTGTTTGGGGGCTTCTTTAGGTACTTCCCGTGATTTTCTCCCTTTGGTTGGGAATTTCATTTTTGAGGGTAGTGGTTTAGGTGTTGCGTTGGGTGAGTTATTTCCTGTACTTAGTCAATCGATCAGTTGGTTTGAGAGTTTGGTGGGTGAGAGGGAGAGAATGTCTAACGTTCGATCCAATGAGCTCGAGATTGGGTTGTCTTCCAACGGCAACCCAGCGGAGGGGGATACTGCCGTCTCTGCCCCTCGAGAAGTTAAGGCTTTTCATGCCCTGGAAGAAGTGTGCAGTTTGGACGGTGATACGCTTTCCAGATTTAGGGGTAGGTTCCAATTCCCAGATAGGGTTAGGGTTTGTCTACCCCGTGAGGAAGAACGGGCCTGTCATTTCTTCCCTGGAGAGGTATGCTTCTACAAGGCTGCCTTTCTGAGTGGGGTTAGGCTTCTCGCCCATCCATTTATTATGGAGCTCTTAGGTCGATTTGGTATTGCTCATGGGCAACTTATGCCTAATTCGTGGAGGATAGTGGTTAGCTGTATGGGGATATGGCTAGCTGCTACGGACGGAGATATGATTAAAGTGGACGAACTCTTCTACCTGTACCGTTTAAAGGAGTCTAAGGAGT
Organism: Lithocarpus polystachyus; assembly: GCA_033629205.1. Classification (NCBI taxonomy): domain Eukaryota; kingdom Viridiplantae; phylum Streptophyta; class Magnoliopsida; order Fagales; family Fagaceae; genus Lithocarpus; species Lithocarpus polystachyus. Next base: position 255,041 of record CM066167.1, on the reverse strand, counting down.
ACGGGTATTATGAACTGGTGCCCTGGGAGAGGAGGACTAGGATCGTCCGGGATCTGCCTTCGACATTCAAATATTGGAAGTCTCGGTTCTTTTATGTGTCTGGGGATGACTGGGAGACCCTCTCAGGCGAAGTTTAGGGTGATCTCCCAAGGTTGCTCCGTCGATGGGGAACCCCGAACTTAGGTGCGTTATTATTTCTTTTAGTCCTTTGTCTTTGCCTTTTGCACTTACTTCATCGTCACTAACTTTTTCGTTCTTTGTCTCGTGCAGTTAAGAGATGGCCTAAGCTCAAAAGCAGGTACAAGGAGCGCGTTGAGAAGGCCACTGAGTATGCGAGGTCGATCGAGGATTTTGACGATCTAGTGAACCCGTGGACTCTTGTTTTTTATTGCCTCGGTCCTGATTCGTCTGCCTTTGTCCTGCACACTATTGAGATTGAGGAAAAGAAAAGTAAGTGTTAATCTCGTCAGTGGTGATACGTTTATATTTTATCTTCTTCTTCTTCTTCTTCTTCTTCTTCTTCTTCTTCTTATTTTTTTATTTTTTTTAATTGTTTTCCACCTGCAGGAATGACGACAAAATTTAACCAGAGTATGTATGTCCGAATGAGGGCTAAAATGAATGAGCCCCTTTCCAATCTTGGGGCAAAAAATGTACGGATGATGGACAAGGGTGCCTCCATCACTTTGGCTTCCCTTGTTACTCCTGGCACAGAGGTGATGAGGACAGCCTCTCTCGCGACTTTGGTTGAAGATATTCCTCTTATTCCTCACCGGAGTAAGAGGCAACGTACCGGGGAAAAGTTGAAGGAGAAGGTCATTTCTGATCGTCCAGTGTTTAGGATGACGCTAGGATTGCGCAAGTCCGGGTGCAGGAGGCCTTCACTGCTGAGGAGATGAAGGGTTTCTCGGGTGCTTCCCCTAATAAGGTTGTGGGTCGTCATCTCTATAAGCTCGTTTAGGTAGTGTACTCGTGCTAAAATCTTTTTTTTTTTTTTTTTCGATCTTAAGATCTTGCTCCTTTTTTCCAGGTGCTGGGGGAGAGCGTTCACATCACCTCGGAGTACCTTGCCCAATAGGCTAAGGTCGTATCTGCGGTGTCCAAGGTGGAGGCCTTGGAGGCGGAGAGCTCGAAGCTAAAAAAAGATTTAATTGCCACTATGGACGAGGCCAACTCTGTGAAGGAGAAGCTTAAGGTTGTAGGGGACGACCTCAGGGCTGAACGGCTGCTGATAATGGAAAAGGACGAACAACTCATGGCGTCGAAGGAGAAACTTAAGACCATTGCTGCTAAGGCCGTTGAGGCTTTTCAGCAGACTGGAGAGTACAACACTGTGCTCTTCAGTTGGTACTTCAAGGGATTTGAACTCCTGAAATGCTACTTTGTTAAGCACCCAACGAGAGTGGATCTGGAGAGCCTCGATCTTGAAGAGGTGGACAAAGAAATGGCTGCTAAAAAGGCCTCTCAGTCTATGGCCCTTGTAGGTGACGCCCTCGAGAATGCTCCTTTGGCCCCTACCTGAAGATGATCCGGCTATAGATGCTTGAGCTTGTTTATTTTTTATCTTCGTTTTCTGTATTGGATGCTTGTTTGTATTTTCTTTTTGCATGACCTCTACTTGCATTACTCTTTTGATCATCTCTTCTGTTTTAGCATCATATTCTTGGTTGAATTTTCTGTTTATGGCTTGTATTTTTGCTGAAGGGTAGCAACCATCAGTGGCTTGTTTCCATCTGAGAGGAGCTTAGTTTCGCTCCCTTTTTAAGGATTTGTTAATGATCTGAACTCGTCTAGGTGGAGCTCTAATTTCTTTTTTTCTCCTATTTTAGGGATTTGTCAGTAACTTACATCCGTCTAGACGGAATCTTGTTACTTAGTCAAATTTTTGGTTTATTCCCTTTTGAGGGATTCGTCAATAACTTACATCCGTCTAGGCAGAATCTTGTTATTTAGCCAAATTTTTTTGGCTTATTTCTTTTTGAGGGATTCGTCAGTAACTTACATTCATCTAGGCGGAATTTTGTTACTTAGCCCAAATTTTTTTTTTTTTTTGCATTAAGTCATTGATTGAATAATTCTTTTATTACTTTCAAAAATGAATACAATATCGCCTGTTACATCTAGTGGTGGTATTTCTTTAAGTGCTCGATGTTCCAAGGTTGGGGGAGTCTCTGCCCATTTAAGGTTTCCAGGTGATAACTGCCTTGTCTAGAGTAATGGACGACTTGGTAGGCCCTTCCTAGATTGGGCCGAGTTTTCCTTGGGCAGGATCTCTGGTCGTCGGGGACACTTTGCATAGGACGAGGTCCCCTATGTCCAGTCATCTGAGCTTCACTCTCTTATTGTAGGAATCTGCCATCTTCTATTGGTACTTCATCATCTTGTTAGTGGCTCCGTCTCTGACTTCGTCCAAGCAATCCAAGTTGACCTTTAGCTGACTGTCGTTGCTGTCCTTGTGGAACATTTCTCGTCTGATATTGCTTACTCTTACTTCGACCGGGATTACTGCCTCAGTGCCGTAAGTGAGTCTGAAGGGGGTTTCTCCTATTGGGGTTCTTGCTGTAGTCCTGTAAGCCCACAAGACATTGGAAAATTCCTCGGGCCAAGCACCATTAGCTTCATCCAGCTTGGCTTTGATGATTCTGAGTAGTGTTCGATTAGTCACCTCCGTCTGTCCGTTTGCCTGTGGATGTCCTGGGGATGAGAAGTAGTTCTTGATCCCTAGGCCTGAGTAAAAATCCCTGAAGTTATGACTGTCGAACTACTGCCCATTATCTGATATAATCGTCTGTGGAATCTTGAACCTGCAAATTATGTTCTTCCATACAAAGTTCTGGATTTTCGCCTCGGTGATGGTTGCTAATGCCTCCGCTTCAACCCATTTAGTGAAGTAATCAATAGCGACTAGTAGGAACTTCACCTGTCCTTTACCTTAAGACAACGGGTCAACGATGTTGATTCCCCATTGTGCAAATGGCCAAGGGGAGGATATCATCGTCTGTCTCTCGGCTAGAAGGCGTTGGACATTCCCAAACCTCTGGCACTTGTCGCACTTCTTGACGTGCTCCCTCGCGTCTACTTGCATAGTAAGCTAGAAGTATCCTGTTCTGATGACTTTGCTTACCAGGGATCTGGGGCCTGCGTGGTCTCCACACACCCCTTCGTGAATTTCTGCCAAGATATACTTGGCTTCCTCTTCATCTACGCACTTCAGGTGGGGCATGGAAAAGCCCTTTTTGTACAGGGTGTCATTCAGGATCTTGAATCTGGCTGCTCTCTTCTTGACCTCCCTGGCCTCCTTGACGTCTTGTGGGAGATGGCTGTCTTGGAGGAATGATATGATTGGGGTCATCCAGTTGCCTGTGCTATGGACTGTAAACGCAGAGACTTCTTCGATGCTAGGGTGCTTCTGGACTTCCATCTCTAAGCCCATGCTCGTTGATCCTTCCTTTGACGATGCTTGATGTGCATTGATAATAGCTTAATTTTGCATATGTATATCACTGTTAGAAAGCATTATCATACTTATTTTGAGGTAATTCATGCATTTTATATTTGATTTTAGAAAAATGTTGAATAATCAATTTTGTGCTTAATTGAATCTTATTGCGTGAATTTATCTTTTGTAGGAGAATGGAATTAAATAAGTGGATTTGTGCAAAGAAGAAAGCTAATGAACTTTACTTTTACAAGGGCCATGATGAAGTTAAAAAAAGGCCAACCCAATTAAATTTAAGTCCAATTGGAGTAAGGAATCAAAGAAAATTTGCATCAAATCCAAGTCCAATTCGGATTAGAATTCTAGCCTGCACATCAGGCTAGAATTCCTGAGGGATTTGAACGACCCTCCCGTGGATGGGCAACCTGTGATCGTCTTTATCTCCCCGACTACGATTGGTGGACGCTGGGACGTGTTATCCTCGTCACTGAGTGAGGATTTACGACGCTTCTTGTGTCGTCTCTGAACCTGCTAGCTTCCCCCTTTTTCACATCCTTTTGCAGTTTCCCTTTTCGTATAAGCTTTTTTATCTGCTCCTTCAGGTCTCTACAATCCTCTGTGTATTGGCCGTGGTCTTTGTGGAACAGGCAGTACTTCTTCTTGTCAGGGATGTTGGGGGATGAGTGTAATTGCCTTGGCCATTTAAGGTAGTGCTCATCCTTAATCTGCACCAAAATTTTATCAACCGACATAACTAAAGGAGTGAATTTTACCAATTGAGGAGTTTTTTCCTCTTTCGTTTTAGTCCCATCATTAGTCCAATGATCAGGATGCTCCCTTTTTTGCCCTCTACGATCGTCCTCCCTCCTTCCCTTGTCTCCTGGTTTTTCCACGTCCTTTTTGGCAGCTAATGCATCCTCTGCGCTCATGTACTTCTGCGCCTTCAAAAGCATCTCTGCCATCGTCTTAGAAGGATTCTTTGCGAGTGAAACCACGAACTCTCTGGACTTCAACCCCGCTTTAAAGGTCGTCAACTACACCTTATCGTCAGCTTTTTCCACCTCTAGGGTCTCCCGAGTAAAGTGTTTCACATTCGACCTCAAGGTCTCTTTCTCCTCTTGTCTAATGGTGAGTAAGTGGTTTGCAGGCCTTTTGGGGCATGTCCCCCCAACGAAATGGCGTAGAAAGGCATTGCTCAACTGTTCGAAACTATCGATGGACAGCATTGTTAACTTTGTGAACCATTTCCTTGCAGCTCCTTTGAGAGTAGTGGGGAAGGAACGACACAATATTTCGTCGGGAGGTTGCTGAAGGCCTAGCGTCATCTTGAAGGTGTTGAGGTGGTCCTGGGGGTCCTTAAGTCCGTCGAACGGCTTAAGCTGAGGCAGCCAAAATTTTGACAATACTGGGCATTCCAGGACTACCGCGATGAAAGGCGAGCCTGTTGCCCTGACCATTCTATCTAGACTTTGGTCTGTTTCTCCTTAATGGTGTTCCTTAGCTTGTCCATCTCCTTTCTCATCTCCCGAAGAAGATCTGAGTTTTGCTCATCTGGGGTAGCTGGTCCTCGACGGTCGCTCCTCTTATGGCTATTTTCTTCATCCTCTTGATTGGCTCTAGACCGGTTCTCCTCTTGTTGAAGCCGTTGCCTCATCTCCTGGTTCTGCCTAGTGAGTTCTTCTACGCTGGCTACAAGCGCCTGGATTTGCAGGGCTAATGCTGCAGGATCTTGGTTAGCCTCCATTTGAATTTGGGAATTGATTGGAAAGTACACTTTCAAACTCGAGTACGAAAATGTCGTTTCCCACAGATGGTGCCAAACTGATGAAATGCAAATCGTCAGTCCTTGTAAATACGTCCAAATGGAACCGAGTCCTTGTCTGCGTCCTTGTAAATATGAAAATATGGCTCCCTCAAGGTGGTTACTGGTGTGGTGCCTACCACAATGTCTCCGATGCCAAAGTCAGTACCAGGAAACCTTTTTGGAAGAATTAAATATCAGAGTAACTATGAGTGATTTTAGGTGTGTCTATGTACCTTGTGTTGATGCTGTGAGGGGTTTATATGTGTTTCTACTCCATCTAGCCGTTGTGGCTATTATTGTGGTTTTAATGCCTATCTTGGTAACGCTTCATGCTCAGTAAGGTAGGCTTTGATGGGACTCTAACGGTCTGTACAGTTGGTCTTGTAACCGTCCGAGGTATTATTGATTGCATTGAATGGCTTCCTTACCTTCGTCAGTGACGTGGATCTATTGACGGGGTTATTTGCTTAGCTCGTTCGAGACAACAAGATTCGTCAGTCCTATCAATGAATTTAAGCAGTGAGGTTGGGAGGGGTAACAAATTAAAGTGCTACTTAAGAAGTTGTAAACATGTAAAGAAATCAATTTTAAGAAGGTTTCTTAATCCTAGGCTCCATGTTAACTGTAAACCTCTTACGGCCTATAATTCCATTGTTAGGCTTGTTGAGAATCCCATGGTCATAGAAAAACCAACAATCCAATGTCATAAATGGTCTCTTAGAAATAGGATACCACCAACCCTCAAAGGACCAAGATTTTCTCTCTCAGCTGGGGAAAGGATCAAAGGAAATCCAACTTGGTTGTTTGGTAATAATAAAGCTCGTGTTCTAAGCATACTAAGACTTTTCACTACTAGAATGGATAATGTTATGAATGAGTTTAGGATAGTAGTATTCATGTAACCACACAATTGCACTTAAACATATATATATATATATATATATTATATGAACTAGATGTTGATCACTAAATCTTTTAAATATAAAATATGAGGTTTTTTTTTTTTTATCTAAGAACTTGTTGGACTACTATTATTTAGTTCAAAATAAAGGAAAACTAACTCAACATTTTAAAAATTGGCCAAAAATATAGGAAAAATCAGCACAGAATTTTGAAAATTTTGTAGTCTAAAACCAACCAAATCACATCATGATATACGGTATTATACTACACCTTACATGCGACCATAGTTGATTGTGGTTGTTTGTGGTGGTTTTTTTTTTTTTTTTTGGTTTAATAAAGTTGCAGTGGGCCATGGGTATGTGTGATGGCTAGTGGTGGTTGCGGGTGTTTGTGGCGGTGGGTGGTTGTTTTGGTTGTGGTTTTTGTGTTTTTTTTATTTGATTTGGGTTTTATAATGTCTTGTGGTGATGGTGGTTGGGTGGTGCTTGGTTGTGATTTTGGTGGTTTGGTTGTGAGGGGTGGCTACTTCAGAGAGAGAGAGAGAGAGAGAGAGAGAGAGAGATGAATTTAAAAATGAATAATATTTAGTTGTGATGTGAAAAAAAGAGATGAGATGTAGGATAAATTGTGAAATAGTGAGCTCATTTTTCCCAAAGTTGTGAATAATATCTAGTTTCTAAACATCACAAATAAAAAGTGCCCAAAGTTATTTTCTAAACATTAAAATCAAAAACATTAAGCTCATTTTTCCTCAAAAAAAAAAAGAAATAAGAAAAAAAAAAAATTGAGCTCATTGATGATACATCTTAAATAGCACAAAAACATTGAGCTCATTGATGATACTACAGGTGAGAGCAGCCACGGCCTTTCTAAACATTACAAATCTTATTTGCCCTGTTTGATGCAAGTCTTGCACTGTCCTCCCTTTCAAAAACATCCCCATCAAAATTTATTTTGTACCATGAGGGATCAGAGCTGACCATAGTGCACTTTGAGGACATTGTGAGGTGCTGTGATTACGAGTTTCCTTTTCACTACTTTCTCAAAAGCGATGGGTGTCTTGATATGATAATAAAAGAGCACAATCATTAAAAGTGGACACCACAGGTTGATACACTATTTAAAAAAAAAAAAGATGAGATTATAGATTATTTTATTGATAGATAAATATAACTAGAAATTAGACTAATATAAAAATAATTGAAGGGCGCAATTACACAAACATTTTTTCATGTGTGTTCTCTTAAATTTATTATCCTTGTAGTAGTCCTTCCTCTTTCACTCTCATTGTGTTTTTGTATCAATCCAACATTTTCGATTCCAATAATTCATTCATGGGGGTTTTGATTTCGCTTGTTACACTCTTGAGTGGGACCAAAATGAATGACTTCCTACCCCTTAGGTCAGTGACATGTTCACGTGCTAGAGTTTTGGTGCAAATATACTGTGAACATGATGACATACAAAAATAGGCATCACCAACCATTAGTTTAGTTTAATTAGTTACTCAATCTTGTACTCCAACCACATTCTTGAGTACTGACCCCACGAAGTAAGCTGTGGCTGCAGCAATAGCACCAGTGAAGAGTGTAATAGCATCAGTGAAGAGAGTAATCGCCCACATTTTTGCATTTAGATATTATTAATTTCATTTTTACAAGTTGTCACTTGTTAGGAAAATTGATTTTTCAATTATTATTGGACACATTCATAACACAATTGTGGGAAAGATGGGGCCTAAGGTCTAGGCATTGAGCCAACATTGATTTAAAAAATTTAAGGGAGTATTTGTTTGAGAAAATCTACATTACTCATGGTATCTAGATTTTTCATATTACATATGAATTTGTTCATTTGAATATAGGTAATAAATTTTAAAATTTTAGTATAAATGACTTGAATGAAGTATAATAAAATAAAATTTTATATTGATAAAATTTATGGATATGAAATATATTAGGGTAAATAATATATTTGGTTTCTAACTTTTAAGATATGTGTTAATTTGGCCCATATTAATGTTTCAAATGTGTTAATTTAGTAACAACTAAAAAAAAGTGAGGGACTAAAACATGTACTGCTACCTATCCTTAGTATATTTTTACTTATAAAAAAAAAATCAGATTTAAAATTTTCTTTTATTTCCCTTTCACTTTTCCTTTTCTTTCTTAGGAACCAAGTGGGTTTTAAAAACCTAGAATTAAAAACCGTTTTCTCAAATTTTCCCAGTAGTTAAATAAGGAAAAAACAAAACAAATTCCTAAGCTAGAGAGAGATGCAAAGAAGAATCACTAAGAAAGGAAATTTTCAAACCACCAAATTTACTCGTATTGGGCTTCCAAGTTCACTAAGGTCCACACCCCACTTCAAAAAATTTCAAACCAATCATGGCAATAAATCAACAACTGGAGAAATTATAAGGTCCACATGGTGGACAAGTGACATGGTCCACCATTCCATTAAAAGACTCACATTTGTTTAAAATTGCTGAGTTGGAAATTTTTTTAAAACACTGACTTAGCAATTTTAAACAAATAGGAGTTTTTTAATGGAATGGTGGACAGATGACATGGTCCACCAGAGGACTGTATAATTTCTCCAACAACTGGGTCCAAAGTATTTAACACTTTTCACCTTACTCTAATCCCAACTCCAACCATTCAACAATTCAAAGGTCCTCATTCCCTCTATTCCTCTTTACATTCTCAAAATTCCTATTCCCATTTCCTTCATATTATTATTATAGATCCAAAATTCCAAACAAAAAAAGATCATAACCCTGTGACCACCTAAACAAAATGAGTACCAAATCTGACCAAACGCACTCAACAAAACCTATAGAGTTTGATTATGATTGTAATTCTCTCTACATCTCTCTTTTTTTGAGTTTTGGAAATTTTTTTCCTTATTTGATTCGTGGAAAAATATGAGAAAATATAGGAAATTGAGTTTCCAATTCTTGGTTTTTTTTGGACCCTTTTAGGTCCTAATTAAGAAATTGAAGGAAATGTAAATGAAAGAAAGTTTTAAATTTGAAAATATACAAAGGATAGGCGATAGTACAAGGTTTAGCCCCTAACTTTTTTATTTTTTATTTTTTTTTATTTATATTCTATTTCTATCGTTAGCCTCGTTAGTATTTTCCATCCATCACTTAATGATAATGACTATTTTGACATTAAACAATTTATATTAATAACGATTTGTAGAAAATCCTCGTAACTTGGGTTCGGTCTAAGTGAGAAAAGTTTAGTCGTGCGATTAGGACTACACATTATTTAGAAATGGGCTCAAAACAATAATCAAAATTTAAGAAATGAAAGTGGCTAAGCTGAGGTCTAAATCAATTTACTACGAAGTTGTGAAAGATTAGAAATATAGATGAAAAGAAAACCACATACTATTCAAATTCAAGCAATTCCTTGTCAGGCTAAGGCTTGAATGCACTAGTACAATCTTGTTTTTTTGGGGCAAAATTGGCCTATGCTATTTTAAAAAAAAACAATTCAGCATTTTTCCTCTTTTTCTAAACTAATTAGGGAAATACTTCTCTTTTGAAACTTGATTTTCTCAAAATCGAGTTAAGCCCTATAGTGGCGTTTTTAAGGAGTCTATAGTGACGTTTTCAGGACCTATAGTGACGTTTTGAAACTCAAGCTCCATGAACTTGAGTTATAAGTAAAATAAAAATAAAAAATTTGCACATAACTCGATTTCATGGAGCTTGTATTCCAAAACGTCACTATAGGTCCTTAAAATGTTACTATAGGCTCCTTAAAACGCCGCTATAGGGCTCTAGAAATTTTTTTTTAAACTCGATTTCTAGAAAATCGATTTACAAAAGAGGGACATTTTCCTAATTCATTTGGGAAAGGGGGCAAAATGCCACTTTTTTTGCACGAAAAGGGCATTTGCTCATTTTGTCCTGTTTTGTTGTATATGCTCTTCATTCTCCAATCTAGTACTCATTTTCACGTCTTTTGTCTTCCCTTGTCTCCTCTATTCTTTTTTTTTTTTTTTGGGTAAAAAGGGAATTCCATTAAAAAAAAAAAAAAACTAGAACGCAACCCCAGGTTCCAAACAGGACCTGTTGCAATACAAACCACGGCTATCAGCCTCCAAACAAGAAAATAAGTCCACAGGCGGACTGGAAACAAAGTAAAATCAACATCTAAATTAAGTCCTAAGAGCATTTACATCAGCTCTTGTAAAATCTTGCATAATGGAAAAAGAAGGTATTTTTACACATTTTGCCACAAAAAGCTCCCACATCAGATCATGCAAAAATGTGCAAAAATGCACATTTGCTACAGTAACCGTGCATATATGCACGGTTACTGTAGCTCGTGCATAGATTATTTTATTCATTCCCGTTCCCTCGTTTTTTTCTCTCTCCTCTCCTTGCTCAACCAACTCAATAACTGTTCATTGCTAAAAAAAAAAAAACACACAGACAGTGGATCGGAGCTAGGGAGATGACGATCGGAGTGTGGATCGGAGCTTGTAGATCGGAGTGGATCGGAGCGGAGATCGGAGTGGATCGGAGTGAACGGAGCGGAGATCGGAGTGGATCGGAGCTATGGAGATGTGGATCGGAGTGATCGGAGCGGAGATCGGAGTGGATCGGAGTGAACGGAGCGAAGATCGGAGTGGATCGGAGCGGAGATTTTGTGGATCGGAGTGAACGGAGCGGAGATCAGAGTGGATCGGAGCGGAGATTTTGTGGATCGGAGTGATCGGAGCGGAGATCGGAGTGGATCGGAGCGGAGATCGGCGTGCTTGGTTCGGATTGCTTGGATCGGCGTTCTTCTCGCCGTGCTTGGATCGGCGTTCTTCTCGCCGTGCTTGGATCGGAGTTCAGATCGGCGCCGGGCGCCGTGCTCCGTGTTTGGATCGGCGCCGTGCTCGTGCTTGGATCGGCGTGCTCCGTGAGGCGTGCTTGGATCAAAATTTCAGAGTTTGAAGAGAAGAGAGGAGTTTAGACGGAAGAGAGAGAGGAGAGAAGTTGAGTTAAATGAATGGTTGAGAAGATTCAGAGTTAAAGTCCCGTGAGTGGAGAGAGAGAGAGAGAGAGAGAGAAGGGATAAAATAATAGTAAAAAAAAGTGAGAAAATGATTATTTAAATAAAGTAGAGGATAGAATAGATAAACTGATGTGGGTGTCTTGTAAAAATGAGCGTGTAAAATAGAAAAAGTAGGTTTTAGAGGTGTAAAATGCAAAAAATTTTGCACGAGCTGATGCAAATGCTCTAAGTTGGCTAGTCGATTTGCTCTCCTGTTGGCTTCCCTGAAGACATGCCTTATGATTGTTTGGGGAATCAGAGTAACGAAATGTCTGCAATCCTCCATAATAGATGACACTACAATATTTGATTTACCTTGGAAATTAAGGATATCAACAGTAGTCTTAGCATCTAACTCTATAATGACTGCCTGAACATTCAGCTGCTGACACAACAGAAGCCCATCTTGGAGAGCCCATAGTTCAGCGGTGAAGCTATTGGCTATGCCTATTCTTCTATTAAATTTCAGCATTGCTATTTCTATTCACTTTGCTACGTACCTTAGTCCATATTCCGGTGCTGACTACTGAGTGTACTGTGCATGTTACAGTGCACGCCCCTACAGACAAATAATCTCATATTTTACCATTTTTTGTTCTACTCTTCTACTTTTCTCTTTTTTTTTAAAAAATTATTTTTTATTATCAATCCCAAAATTGAGTTTGACATTGAGTTAAAGTTGGTGATAATTAAATTGATGCATTTATGTTTTCCTATTCAACATATCGCTAAGAGTGGATTACTAATTTTTACTTTTGGTCATGACATATTCAGGGGCATAGCCGGATTTTTAGTTTGGGAGGGCTGAATTATATATTCTTACATACATTTACACGGCTACATTTTTATCCCCTAACATTAAATTATTCTCTACTTTTTTTTCATTCAACATGTTTAGTCTAGATCAAGCATTGAAAAACAATTGGAAACTTAACAACAACAATAACAATAAAAGACTTAGTCCCAAAATGAAAATTAGATATAAAAATTATATGTGTGTGTGTGTGACCAAGGGAAAATTGCTTTTTAAGTATTGTCAGTGTAGTTTTTTTTTTTTTTTTTCATTTGATGCTTTGTGACTAACTAATTAAGTATTGACAAACAATTTGAAACTTAACAAAAACAACAAAAGAACTTTTTACTATTTGAACTCAACAAACAAAACTTACCAATTAAGAGAGGAAACATTTTTTGAAAGTAACAACTATTTATGTTACAAGGTGGATAGTTTGTTGTTCTTAACAACTATTTTTCGGAACCCAACAATTAGTTATTCAATTCTTTTTTGCAGGGGCCAAATATTGATTTTAAAGTCTAATATTTTAAACAATGGCAAAATATACATACATTATGAAGTTTTTTTAAAAAAAAATTTTGGCGGAGGGGGGGCAGGGGGGGGGGGGGGGGGAGAGTGGGGGGCATTGCTAAGTGCAGCTCCGCCCCTGGTCATGCTATATTACAATCCCAACCAACTAACAAATTTTCATTTGGTATGGTGCTTATCCCAAAAAAAAAAAAAAAAAAAAAATCATTTGGTGTAGTGATTTATAATAGGTATACGAATGTGTAATGTCTCTTTTCAATTTTGTTTGCATTTTATAATATCTACCTTTTATTTAGTTAGTAGGTGAAGTGACAGTCTCTCATTAAAATTAAAGGAGATTACAGTTAAAAAAGTACTGAAAATAAACCAAACTCCCTAAATAATTCAGTCCAATCGAACTCAACATCTTAGATCTGTCTTGAATTTAATCATTTTAAAGTTACATTAAACCCCTACTAAGATGTGATTATAATTTGGAATGGGTCCTCTAAAGTTTATATGATGATTCTAACATGAAGTTTCTAAAATGCTATTTATACATGCATATTGAAATGAATAAATTTAATTTTACCACATGTGTCATAAACCTATAAAAAAAAATTATGATTATCACAATTTTGATATCTCTATAAATTATTAATAAAATGATAAAATCTAATTCACTCATCTCAAAATCTAATCTACTACTCCATAGTAGAATAACTCTTAAAAAAAACAAAAAACAAAAACTTTGGGGATTATAGTCGGCACATTTTGATATATATATATGTATATATATATATATATATCTATATATATATATATATATTATTCAATAAGATTTCTAAGTCTAAAAGATGAGATCTTATGGTATTATTGACATCTTAGCTTTTTAGAAAAACGTTGCCAATTTTGTTGTGAAAATAGAGTAATTAATTTCTTATTCATCAAGCACAAAATTAGAATACTAAATTTGAAATCTAGCTTACTCCAATCTTGTAGTAGCTTTCATTTTTTCATGACAAATCAAGTATTTGAAATTCTAAGTGTTAAGTTGTTATTGATTCTTATAGGTGGGTAAAAATGTAATTTAAGTCGTAGATTTTAATTAGAATTAATAATAACTTACTATTTATGGTTTATTGTAAATATATTGTGAACGTAGCAATGCATTGACAGGGATGAGTAGCTCGCCCCCATTGACTTCCACTTAAGTATTTTTTACCATGTTTTGTGTTGACATTTAATATAAAAATTGATGATATATAATTATTGTGTAATAATTATTCATTTAATTATACTATTATAGACAAAGTTTCGCTATAAACTTTGTTGTAGTTTCAGGTTACAACTTCATTCAATATTTTTTTATTGATTATGAATTTTGATAAATCCACCATTTATATCCTCTATACATGCCAAATTTTTAGAAGATTGAAAATCAATAGTTATGTCATGATGCCATCAATTAATTGTTTAAATTACAAGTTTCTGTAATCTAAAATTATGTATAAAAAATAAGTTTATGCATCATATAATAAATAATATCTTATTGACAAAAAATTTGACAAGTGTGTAAAGAGTATAAAGAACATGCAATTGAATAGTTAAGACATGTTTGGTAGACTATAATAGGCTCTGTAATGGTTATGTTTTTATTACAAGAAATAGTCATTCCTTATGAATATCTATTCTTTAAAATGATGAATAATTATTCATTTTTAAAAATGGTTGCATTAGCTATTCTTTAGTAAGTGTAATAATTTCAAAACTTAATATATTTCCAAATAAATAAACTTTCTATATACATCTAACAATTATGAAATAAAAAATCATAAAAAATAACACATATTTTTCTTGAATTTAAAAAATAAAAATTTTTAAGGAGATAAAGTTGAATGAGTAAGATATTTCCTAAAATAAAGCTTAAGTTTTATTCTAATATTATAATTCATAATCAAACTTATGAATATGTTTAGTTATTACATTACAACATATTTTATTCCTAATAATAAAGATTATAATTCTTGTTGTAGTCCTCATTCGGTGTACCAAACGTACCCTTAAATTTTAAAAGTAAGTAGTCATGTTACTTTTTTTTTTAATGAAAGTTGTAACCTTAAACTATAACAAAGTTTGTAGCCAAATTCTGTCGATCCTTTAGTTATTACTTTAAAAAGACCCTTTAATTATTACTTTAAAAAAACTTCATGACACACATCTCTGACGTGATGATCATTTCACGAGAATATGATTAGGTTAGAGACTCAGGAGTAGAATTCTATATTAAATTTTTCTTTTTTAAAAAATAAAGCAAATAAATATTTTTTAAAAATAAAGCAAATAAATAATATAATAAAACTCGACATATGACATGGATGAAATTGGAATCTATTCATTTAGATATGAAGTGTTAAAATGGAACTCAACTACCAGAATATCCAGACGGTTATAAAGCAATATAAACATTTTACTTGGCACAAACAGAGAATTATTGCATGTTGTAGGTGACATATACAAAGGCTAAAATGATGATGAAGAAGACGATGATATTGATGGTTGTCGTGCCACTTCTTCCTCAAATGTCCATGTGGTTTCTTCTGTAACTGTTTGATTAATCAATTGCAAATATGAAGTTGGCAATTGATCGAATATCTCCCTACAGAAAGTCTCAGCTAGGTTTTTGCGTGGGGAGAAGAATTTATGTGCTGATAATATATATAAATGGTATTGGTCTTTTTGGGGAATAACTATTCTTTTATTACAAGAAATAGTCATTCTTTATGAATATCTATTCTTCAAAGAGAAATGATATGTCCACAACATTTTTCACAATATTTTCACAACAAATCTTAAGTGGCAGATTGTTACTGGTTGTTATTGTTGGGGTAAAAATGTAATCTTAGTATTAGGTTCAAATTTGAACCTATAACAACTAACCATCTATGATTCGTTGTGAAAATGTTGTAAAAAATGTTGTGGACGTAGCACCTCTCTTCTTCAAAATGAGGAATGACTATTCCTTTTTAAAAATGGTTGCATTAGCTTTTCTTTAGTAAGTGTAATAATTTCAAAACTTAATATATTTCCAAATAAACAAACTTTCTATATACATCTAATAATTATGAAATAAAAAATTATAAAAAATAACACATATCTTTCTTGAATTTAAAAAATAAAATTTTTTAAGGATATATAATTATATGAGTAAGATATTTCTTAAAATAAAGCTTAAGTTTCATTCTAATGAATCTAATATCATAACTCATAATCAAACTTATGAATATGTTTAGTTATTACATTACAATATATTTTATTCTTAATAATAAAGATTATAATTCTTGTCGTAGTCCTCATTCGGTATACCAAACATACCCTTAGATTTTAAAAATAAGTAGTCATGTTAGTGTTTTTTAATGAAAATTGCAGTCTTAAACTATAACAAAGTTTGTAGTCAAACTCTGTCGATCCTTTAGTTATTACTTTAAAAAGACCCTTTAATTATTACTTTAAAAAAACTTCATGACACACATCTTTGACGTGATGATCATTTCACGAGAATAAGATTAGGTTAGAGACTCAGGAGTAGAATTCTATATTAAATTTTTCTTTTTTAAAAAATAAAGCAAATAAATATTTTTTAAAAATAAAGCAAATAAATAAAATAATAAAACTCGACATATGACATGGATGAAATTGGAATCTATTCATTTAGATATGAAGTGTTAAAATGGAACTCAACTACCAGAATATCCAGACGGTTATAAAGCAATATAAACATTTTACTTGGCACAAACAGAGAATTATTGCATGTTGTAGGTGACATATACAAAGGCTAAAATGATGAAGAAGAAGATGATGATGTTGATGGTTGTCGTGCCACTTCTTCATCAAATGTCCATGTGGTTTCTTCTGTAACTGTTTGATTAATCAATTGCAAATATGAAGTTTGCAATTGATCGAATATCTCCGTACAGAAAGTCTTAGCTAGGTTTTTGCGTGGGGAGAAGAATTTATGTGCTGATAATATATATAAATGGTATTGGTTATCTTTTTGAGGGATCTCTAGTTAGGCACCATAGAACCATACCCCAGAAACACAGTGACAGCTTCTTTCCTCTGCAATCAGGGGTATAATTTGTTGAGAATCCAGACCTTAAACAAGCACAAAGCTTCCTGAATCTACTTCTTCTCCTTGACTTTCGTGTACGAAAATCAGGTCGGTCTTTGAAGCTGGTAACAAAAGCCTCCAAGCTTGTAATAAAAGCATCCAAACCTTCACGGTTAGAGAAGGGTAGTCTTCCAAAAGTTAATTGCTATGCAATAAGACCAACCATCCAACCATCCTCAACGTTATAGCAATTATGCACAACCTGTTTACTTTCCGTAGTTACTTCAGGAGCAACGGCCTAGTGTGGCAGAGGGGGCACTGGGTTAGAAGAAGCTTTACACCACACCGATTCAAAGCTTAATGCAGGAAGTGCAAGCTTTACATCAATATTCTTCCCAACAAAAATGTTGCTGAAGTCCATCATGTGTGCATGCAGCAGGTGCCCGTACCGAGGCCGAAAATCAGACACCATGTTCCAGATTTCAAGCCAGTATACGCACGGAACGTCATAGACATTAAGCCTTCGTTTGGATAGCACGTTGGGGTCCACGTTCCGCATTTCCTCCTCCTTTTTTTTTTTTTTTTTTTTTTTCTTCTTCTTCGCTCCTGAAGCGCGTTTCAGCCCCCATTTTGGTACTGTACGGGTACTGTGTGGCTACTGTTTATGAACAGTAGCCGCAACTTTTGACTTTTTCATCTCTTTTTTACTGTTTACAGACTCACAAAATATCATTTTTCAGCAACTTTTTCATTAAAAATGGGTCTCACTACACTATTTATACATTTAAAAATTATTCTGCTACAGTGTTTTTCGGTTTTCAATTTCAACGGTATCCAAACGGACCCTAAAGTGCCTAGAGATGTTAGAAGGCCTTGAAGAACAAAAGCAATAGAGGCCTCGGGTAAACCATCTGGATACAACCATGACATAATGGACTTGATAGAGTCCTTTTTTGATAGTTCATGACGACCCAATAGTGAACTTCATGGAGAAATACGCTCAGGACATTTACCTTGCAATATTGAGGATTGCTGGCATGATTAACTTCTTTCTTGAACCATTTCCAATCTTCTACTCTGTGCGGATCAACAATTTTTACAGCTACAGTGAGATCATCAGGAAGATACTTGGCTTCGCAAACGGTGGCCGCTTTGGCAAAGCCGATCATGTCAAGAAGTTTGTAATTGTTGCGGTTTACGCTGTAATGGGGAATATACCTAACTCCAAATCCATTTTATGAATTGTTGCAAACAGAGTTGTACTTGTGTGGTACGTTAAATCTTGGAGATGGAGAATGAAATGATCATAATACATGGATCGGTGGTCAAATAAAAAGAGAGCAAATAGAAATACTGATATAAATATGTTTCAGAGTTAAAAGTTCTGTTAGGCTACTTTTTAGGAGATTTTGGGCCAAAATTAGGAATTAAACCCATTTTTCTAATCATATAATTAGTAGGCACAGTTTCAAAAGTATATATTTTACTAACATCTCGAGTCTCAAAGACTCGATTTTGGGCTATAAATCGAGTCTCAGAGTCTTGGTTTTTATGGTCTGATCACGTTTGATATGACATTTTTTTCACGTGGCGTCCACCTAGAAATCGAGTCTCTAAGACTCGATTTATAAGCCCACCCCTACATATTTAGCACGTTCAACTCTCTCATATTCAGCATGTTCAGCTCTCTCATGTTCAACTCTCTCACCCCACCTTCTCATCATACCACGCCACCACCGCGCCAGACCCACACCGCGCGACCTAAGCATCAACCCACAGCCACTCGATCCAACCAACCCACAACCCGATCTAGCCAGACCATGCCACCACCACACCATCGCGCCAGACCCACACCGCGCAACCCAGGCATTAACCTATAGCCACCCGATTTAGCCAACCCATAGCCCGATCCAGCCAAACCACGCCACCATCGTACCACCGCGCCAGACCCACGCCGTGTGACCTAGGCATCAACCCACAACCACTCGATCTAGCCACCCATAGCCAGCCAAACTCCAAACCACCAATCTGGTCAACCCATAGTCACTCAAACTCCTAACCGATCCTACCACCCTTTAGGGTCATGGGTTTTTGGATTTTCTTGCAGAGAACCCCGACCAACAAGCCAAACGGGTCGTGGGTTTTGGGGTTTTTATTTTTTTAATCTAGATTTTAGGTGGTTGTTAAGGGTGGATTTGTGCTGAATTGTTGGATTAATGCTCACATTTGTTGGTTGATAGTGGCTGGTCTGTGCTTGTATTTGGTGGTGGTTGATGGTGGCTGATCTATTTCATTGTTGAATAAATAGCGAATGTATTTCATTGTGCGGGATTGTTGTGTTTCTGGGATTTCTTAAATTTTTTTTTTTTGGTATTTCTAGGAAATTTTTTTGGGTGTTTTTGGGAATGGGTTGTACATGACCTAGACTTAAATTTTTTTTTTTTGGCTTATAAATCAAGTCTTAGAGACTTGATTTTCAGGTGGACGCCATGTGAAAAATATGCCAAATCAGACGTGATCAGAACACTGAAATCGAGTCTTTGAGACTCGATTTATAGGCCCAAAATCGAGTCTTTGAGACTCGAGATGTTAGTAAAAAATATAGTTTTGTAACAGTGCCTACTAATTATATTGTTTGGCAAATAGGGTTAATTTCCAATTTTGGCCGAGATTTCGTAACAAAGAGATGAGATTATAATATGAATCAGGGTCCTTGTTCGTTAGATAATCCTAAAATCCTAACAGTAGATTTTATTTTACCAGTTTGAAAAAAAAGATAAGATTACAAATCTACCAGAGGAGATTTCATTTTACCACTTATAAGGAAAAGATAAGATTACAAGTGGATTTCATAACTAGGAGATGAGATTTAAGGCAATTTTATTGATAGGTAATTAATTAGAAATTAGACCGATACAAAAATTAAAATGGGTCCACTCATGTTTGTGTTCTCGTGTGTGTTTTGATTTTGCTTGTTACAATCTTGAATAAGGCCAAAATGAATTTCCCTAGCCCTTAGGTTAGTGAAATGTTCACATACTATAGTTTTGATGCAAATATAATGAAAGCTAAAATGTATAACTCACCCTCTATTTTTCACCAAAATTAATTTCAAACCTCTGACATTGCTTTCGTTCATTTCAGTTTGTTAACTTTCAAGTTTATCAATTAAAGCTTTCCTAGAAACTTTTCTTATATGTTGTGGTTAATTTCCTATTTTTTAAATTTTTCCTCAACATTTTTAAATTAAAAAAATTCAATTAATGATTGAAAAGTATTTTCTAGATTTTTTTTTCAAAGAATTTTAACAAAAGTTGACGGAAAGGCCTTAATTGATTAAATATGAAACTTAGAGCATTGAAATGAACAAAAATAAAATTCGAGGACTGATATGAATTCTAGATAAACTTAAAAGGTGAGTTTTGCATTTTAGCCTATAATAAAAATGGTCACATACAAAAATAGGCATCACCATTGACACCAACAATTAGTTTACAAAAAAAAAAAAAAAAATTAATTACCCCATTAATATGTATCAATATGTGTAACAAACGATACCACCCTCAGTCGAGCTATGGCCCCTACGCTTGGTGAGGTAGGTAAGCACAAACAAGTGCCGGGTAAGGGGCTTGCTCATCAGATTGAGATCCCGTGTAATACCTAGGGTATTGCACGGGATGCAATAGTTTTAATCTCAACCCTTACTTTAATCTAATGCACATAAATATGACATGTCGTAAAGACACGTCACCGATCTGCGTGAAACAATTTTCTCCCATTCCTTTACTCTTTTTAGTACCCTTTTCAGCTTCCCCAAATTATAAAAAAAAAAAAAAAAAAAAAATCTCTCTTCCTTTCTCTCTTCCATCGATCAGATCTTTCTCTAGGACTCCATGGCTAAATCTCCATGAACTCCATTGCTCAATCTCCATGGCTACAGCTAGTAGCCACCATGTTCCGCTCCACCAATTCCAGCAATGGTTTCGGTAAAGTTCCTCTGTCTCTCTTTGTTTCATTCTCTAGGATACTCATGTCTCTCCTTCATCTTGGTTTCTCTCTCTGTTTTCTGGTTCTCTCAAGCCCAGCCAGGACTGATCTCCTTGCACCCACACTGTTGTTGCTGGAGTTGCTTATCACTAGTGTCACTCTGACAACCTCTACACCCTGACCGTACTCCAAGTCTCCAACAGTGTTTTAGCCGCACCTTTATTCTAAAGCCAACCCCCAATATATATATATATATATATATATATATATAAACGTGATTATATATGGACATTTTGATGTCAGTTCTTTTTCTCCCCCTTTTTTTGATTTTATTGTCAAAGATTTGCCCTTCTTTAATTAATTTTATTTTTTAGTCCTTGCTAAAAAATAAATTTTTGTGTAATGTTTTGATTTCTTGTTTTTGTCCATTGGTGCTCCCTGTTGTTTTTGTCCATCACAGAAGCTTTAATCAATTGAGCATGTTGTGAATTTTTTTTTTTTTTTTTGGTTGTTGGAGAAAGGAGCATGTTGTGAATTTAATTGGCTTATCTTGAAATAAAATACATGCCAAAGAATTTTCACCTACATTTGCCACTAAATACCTGGGGCCTCTTTTCAGATTCTTTCAGTGACAACCTTTATTGGAACGTAATTTTGCTTTGATGGCTTTTTTTAGTCTTTGCTTCTCCTTAATGTAAAATGCATTTGTTATTGTCTGATTGCCCCATTAAAATTGGGTTGTGCACCTACCATATTATGTCATTGATTACAAAGGAAATAAATGTATCTCATGAACATTTAGACTATATGATCTGCTTTGTATTTCACTTTTAATGTTGGTCCCTTAGCTGAGTTCTTAAGATGGAAGTTCCTAAGCTAAACCCTCAACAAACTTACATATTTAGTAGTAAATAGTGATAGTGATCTTATGGCTTCACTTGTGCCTGCTGTCAATTAGAAATTTTGATTTATGTTTATCATTCAAATCACACTTTGTTCTTTTGTCTGGTTGAATGACATGATTAAAGGAATGCTATTCTTTGATTGATCACCAAGTGCAAGAAATGGCATTTGTTGGAGGGATTAGTGCTAAGTTTAGATTGTTTTATGTTGGAGGGATTATACATGTTCTCACAAGTTCTATCATTAAGAAGTATTGTACAAATATATATATTTTTTGGATACATAAACTTTAGCCACTTGTATAATTCAAAAATTGTTTTGAATGGAAGTATTTTGCTTCGGTATAATCTTACTTATTACACTTGGGCTTCCACTTGCATTCTTACAGAATTTGTGAATGTAAATTTTAGGTTCTTTTTGAGTGAAATAAATCATTGCCCATGACTGTGTATTTAATTAGGGCTCATGTTCTAATTGTGTTGTAATCAAGGTATACATTTCAATAAAGTTTTGTTCATTATTGGATCAAACTCTTGCATCAATTCATGACTGTATAGGCAACATCAAAATTGTTCAATTTGAAGCATTACAAGATATAGAAATACAAAGGCACACAATCAATTACATTTTATTACATTCTCAAACCAATATCAAGAAAAAAATAACTAAATTTTATTACATTTTTCTTGGTGTGTACTCTAAATCCTTGTAAAAGTTTTTGTAAATGAACAATGAAACTACCTAGTGTTAAAATAGAAAATACATTCAATGTTTCACTGATACTGAAAATAAGTAGCCACAACAAGATATGGCTTCAATACATCATGGAATGCTTGTAACTGGTTCTATGTTATGACTAGGTTTAATTTCTAATTGAATGGATAGTTATTTGGTTGTATTCGAGATGACCAATCTCCTAAATAAGAGAATAGAGAGAGAAATTGGGATAATAATTCTCTGCTGTTTTATTAATTGCATTCTACATTAAATACAAGTCCTAGGAATTCAAATAACAAACAGATAACAACAGATACTCCTATGAATATTCAAAATATTAACAGATATTCCTAAAGGTACTCAACTTCTTGGAAACTCATATACAAATACCAAATCAGATATAGCTTTATCCAAATAACAAAAATTTAAATATGAATGCAACATCAACTCCATAGTAATCCAAATACGAATTTCAAATGCGATAGCTATTCACTCATGACAATAGCTATCCACAATGCCAAGTCTTCCACGTAATCTTCTCCCTTTCAACAATGCACTTCTTTCTTTAGACATAACATTCTACTTTGAAAAACTTCAGTTATAAGTTACAACCGAAGGCCATCTTTGTTAGAGCTACTATATTCCTAACAGAGTACCAACACTTCAAATTCTTAGCAATTTTTATGTCAAGCTTTTCTTTATGTAGCACTGTCATATAATGTGTCTTAGTTGCTATGCTCTTTTTTGAATTGGTTCTTTGTTTTGTATGATAGTCTTACAGGATTCAGACCAGTTTTTTTTGTATACTTTCTTTCAACATATCAATACAAGTTTTCTATCCTTTGACTCAAAAAAAAAAAAAAAAAAAAAAGATCATGGAATGCTTTAAAACATTTTATCCTGTTAACAAGAAAACAAGAGACATAATTATTAATCCATATAAGCTTTGGCCACAATAAATGGGGAAAAATGCATAAAACAAACTCTTTTTCATAAGCTCAATTGTGTCTAAATTTAAATGCAATTTCTGCTTTATTGTATAGATCAATACCATATTTGTATAACTTAGAAATGCCCAATTAGAGTTAGAGTTCATAAATCAGTAACAAATCTGTATAACATTGAAATGCCCAAGAATTAAAGTTCATCTCGAAATATTTGAAGATTTATTAACAGAAAAAAACACATCACCGAATTTTCAAACATTCTTTTGAACCAAAAACCCATAATATTTGAGGGAGGCCTTAACATATAAAAATCTAAATTGACTACTTAAAATTTGGGCTAAACTTGTTAAGTATGATTGGTAACAATTCAAGCAAGAAAAAAATTTCCCCTCAAGTTAGCCCATCAAGAGCCACTGTTTATACCTTTAAAATGAATTACAACACACAAAATACCCATGTGCATAGTCAATACAACTACAACACGTAAAATACCCATCTACAATTTAGGAAAATAACAGGTGTGAGAAATTTCTTAATGACTTTCCCTTCAGTCACAGCACATTCAGCTGTATCCAAAAACCTCCATTTTTCAAACCCAAGCAAATCATCAAGCTTTATGCACAAGGAAACCTAGTCACTAATAAAAACTGAAACAAAATGACAGCTAAGGGGTTTCGATCATTTCTAAAAAGCAAATAAAAAGAGAATAGACAATAAAGAGAAAGAGAGGGGTACAGGCGGCCACCAATGGTGTAAACACTATCTATATGCATCGCAGCCGGCAGTAGTGTGGGTGCAAAAAAATCTTTTTTTTTGTTGAGAAAATTAAAAGAACAAAAAATCAAAGAGAGAGACAGATGAACTTTACCGGAACCAGCACTGGAATTGGTGGAGTAGAAAATGGTGGCTACTAGCTGTAGCCATGGAAATTGAGCAATGGAGTTCGTGGAGATTCAGCCATGGAGTCCTAGAGAAAGATGCGATGGAAGAGAGAAAGGGAGAGAGTTTTTTTTTTTTTTTTTTTTTTTTAAATTGGGGAAGCTAAAAAGGGTAATGAAAAGACTAAAGGAATGCGAGAAAATCTTTTCACGTGGATCGGTGACTTGTCTTTATGACGTGTCATATTTATGTGCAATAGATTAAGTAAGGGTTGAGATTAAAACTATTGCACCCTGTGCAATACCCTAGGTATTGCATGGGATCTCAATCCAGTGGTAAGCCAAGTTGGTCCACTGCTCTACACTTTTTTTTTTCATCAAAAAATATATATTAAAGTATTAGACCCAAGCTAAGTAAAAAAACAATAACATATTTGGCTAGATACTTAGACTAGTCTACACCCGTTCAAGGTTCCAAAAATAAAAAATGTTAATTGATATTTATTATCAAATCAATAAACTAATTAAGTTTTAGTGTATACAAGATTTAAACTACAAATCATTCATATGTCAAACATAAAACTTTGTAAGTTGATTTAACTAGAACACACAAGATCCCCAATATATATGCTTCAAGTGAATATAATAGGTAATGACGAATTTAAGAAGTGACGTTGGGAGGGGTAACAAATTAAAGTGCTACTTAAGAAGTTGTAAACATGTGAAGAAATCAATTTTAAGAAGGTTTCTCAATCCTAGGCTCCATGTTAACAGTAAACCTCTTATGACCTATAATTCCATTGTCAGGCTTGTTGAGAATCCCATGTTAATAAAAAACCAACAATCCAATGTCCTAAATGGTCTCTTAGGAAAAGGATACCACCAACCCTTGAAGGACCAAGATTTTCTCTCTCAACTGGGGAAAGGATCAAAGGAAATCCAACTTGGTTGTTTGGTAATAATAAAGCTCGTGTTCTAAGCATACTAAGAGTTATCACTACTAGAATGGATAATGATGATACACAGAAAATCAGTAAGCTGAATGCTTCGGGCTTCAATGAGCTTGAGGTTGTTTGGAAGGCCTGAAAAGAAAGAAGCACAAGATCAAAGGTGACCCGGGTGAACCGGCCAAAAACTCTCCGCTGCTTAAGTTAGTTTTCCCTCTTGAATTCAGGAATTCCAACTCTATAAGTGGTGAAAACTTACCTTAATTTGATATGGCTAAGTCATTTTATTGTGAGTTTTGGAGTGGTTACTTGTTTAGTAACTTTCCCAACGTGGGTAGCAGTTAGAAGGTTCAGACTTAACTTCTACAACTACTATTGGAAGTTAAGAACTTAGTGGGAAGTTAGGGCGATGAATAAAGATTTCGCTCCCACTTCAGAATAGTAGAACATGGTTCGAATTATAAGCTTTTGGATAGAGATTTACTCTAAAAATTTCTAAGTGTTGGGTTATTGTCCAGGTGAGTCCATGCTAGACGACCTTCTTGCACTTGGACGACCTCCTTCGGAGGCACTCATAGGTTAAGTCTTTATTGCAATTCTGAACATTAAATATATCAGGTGGACGACCTTCCTGATCATGGACGACACGATGGACGAACTGGAGATAGTCCAATTTTTTGGTTCACCATTAGATAATGTTATGAATGAGTTAAGGATAGGAGTATTCATGAAACCACACAATCGCACTTAAACTAACCAAAACTGTCTGCAAAATAAAACCATACAAAACTGCACCAAATTGAACCCATATTTGTGTGTGTGTTTTATTTTATATTAAATATATATATATATATATATATATATATATTATATGAAGTAGATGTTGATCACTAAATCTTTTAAATATAAAAGATGAGGTTTTTTACATCTAAGAACTTTTTGGACTACTATTATTTAGTTCAAAATAAAGAAAAACTAACTCAACATTTTAAAAATTGGCCAAAAATAAAGGAAAAATCAGCACAGAATTTTGAAGATTTTATAGTCAAAAACCAACCAAATCGCATCATGATATATGGTATTAAACTACACCTTACTTGTGACCATAGTCGATTATGGTTGTTTGTGGTGATTTTTTTTTTTTTTTTTTGGGTTTAATAAAGTTGTAGTGGGCCATGGGTATTTGTGATAGCTAGTTTTGGTTGCGGGTGTTTGTGGCAGTGGGTGGTTGCTTTGGTTGTGGTTGTGGTTTTTGTTTTTTTTATATTTGATTTGGGTTTTATGATGGCTTGTAGTGATGGTGGTTGGGTGGTGCTTGGCTGTGATTTTGGTGGTCGGTTGTGAGGGGTGGCTGCTTGAGAGAGAGAGAGAGAGAGAGAGAGAGAGAGATGAATTAAAAGATTAATAATATTTAGTTGTGATGTGAAAAAAAGAGATGAGATGTAGTATAAATTGTGAAATAGTGAGTTAAAATAAATAAATTAGTTTTTTGGGTGCTAAAAAATCAATTTTTTTTTTTAAAGTACAAGTTTTTGTTTTTTTTTTCTTAGTTGAGTTCTTGAACGTAACGACAGGTTCTTTCACCTTGTTTTCAGACTGCTCTCTCACCCTTTTTATACTTATATATTATATAGACAAAACTTATGTACAATACCTTATGTACTGTTTCTTAAGTTTTCCTCTTAAAATTTAACAATGTGGCTATTTAACTAAAAAATACAATTTCATCTCGTGAGAAAAAATCTACATAATAGAATCTTAAAAAAAGAACCTAAAAAAAAACACCTAAATACTATACTTAAGTTTTGCCTATATTATATTATATTATATTATATTATATTAAAAGAGTTTAACAGAGAGTTTTATAAGGTAAGTTTAATAATAAATTATAGAAATTTTATACTCCAGTCAGTATTAAAAGAGTTTAACAGAGAGTTTTATAAGGTAAGTTTAATAATAAATTATAGAAATTTTATACTCCAGTCAGTTATCACCGTATTTGACAGACAGGAGTTCAAAAATAAGCAAGAAATGTGTGTTCAAGACTTGTAGCAGAAGAGGGCTTTGTATCACTGTATGGGAAGTCTTTGCGCATTTTTTGTTTATTATTATGAGATGCTACGCTAGTGTTCAGGTATATACTCTCTCGCATCCTCAAATTAAAAAAAAAACAAGAAAAAAAGAAAAAAGGGTATATGAGCTCTCTCAAATTCCATGTCACCAAATGCAAAATAGCTACGTGTGCTTGGATGGAGGGGGAAGAAGAGAGAGTAAGATGGTGTAGAGTAAAATTAACTAAAAATAAATTAATTTTAGATTAAATTTATTCTGCTTTACTTTACTTCTTCTCGCCCTCTACGATCCAGACGTACAAAAATATCTATAAAAAAGTGGGACCCAAATTACAAAATGCATAATGGTATTGAACCAATCATTTTAATCTGAAGCCTGTCACTCAGGCTCAGCCGTAGATCCACACTGTTTGAGCAAAGATGAAACTCAAGGCCAATGAACACGAAACACGTCATGAAGTTCACTTTACTAAAACTAAACTAATAAAGTCTAGATTCATTCTATAACCGGTTTGGTTTAGAGTTAAGGCAAGCTCATAGTCATATCATAGGACTCCTTTTTGCTCCTCAATCCTCCCTCATAACTGGGCGACATATTCGAAGTTCCAACACTTCGCAATCTCCGCCTCTCCTTTTCTCTTTTTAAATTAGCTAAACAGAGACACTCACACACACACACACACACACACACACACACACACACGACTCCGCCTTCGTTCCCTTCCAACTCCAAACTCTCTGTTTGTTTCACATTTCCGGATTAAAACACGAAACGCCATGTCGCAGTCGCTCCACCTCTTCAACCATGCATCCACACCCAACCTCACCTTCCCCCACAACCCCAACCCCAACCCCAACACCAAACAATGCTATTCTTACCTCCCTAAACCCTCCACCGCCTACAATCGCCGCTTCCCTCTCATTTCAATCAGAGCCTCCCCCTCCTCCTCAGATCTCGACTCATCTTCCCCACTCCTTGTCTCCGATAATGGCAAACGCGCCGTAATATCTCGTGAGGAGGAGTACCCGGTGGCGGCGGGTTCCATAGAAGTGGACGCTGTCACTGAGACGGAGCTCAAAGAGAACGGGTTCAGGAGCACCCGAAGGACCAAGCTGGTGTGCACCATCGGACCCTCCACCTGTGGATTCGACCAGCTGGAGTCCTTGGCCGTTGGCGGAATGAACGTCGCCCGCATCAACATGTGCCACGGTACCCGTGATTGGCACCGCCAAGTCATCCAGCTCGTTCGCAGGCTCAACGAAGAGAAAGGCTACGCCGTTGCCATCATGATGGACACTGAGGGCAGTGAAATCCACATGGGTGATCTCGGCGGCTCCTCTTCCGCCAAAGCTGAGGTCTTACTCTCTCTTTCTCTCTCTCTCTCACACGTAAACTATTTTATTCACCTTAATTTATGTTCTTCTCAGTATTTGTCATTTCTTTTTGCTCCTAATTGAACTATGTTAAGAAAAGTAAAACGATGATGGATGAACTTGATACATTTAATATACATTTTTTTTTTTTGGTCCTTAAAATGTTCAGCCCATCAATTGTATTACTCTCAGTCCATGAAGTATAAAGTGATCTCTTTGACCCTTAGATGACATAGTCAAACTCAAAACCAATCGCTTTAGCTTTGTTAGAGATTAAAAGCGATCACTTTAAGCTTCATCCGCCAAATTGCTCATGTGCTAAACTTTAGGGACCAACCATGTATTTTGACTTCTTAAATATTTCAATGAACAAATTACAAAATATTTACATTTCAAAGACAAAAATTGAGCTTGGGCCTTCAACTTTTACAGTTGAAAGAAAATATTCCAGACAAGATTTTTATTACTTTTGTTATATTCAAATTCAGAATGTCATGAATTTTATTATGTGAGCTTAAATAAAGCTAATTTCAGCACCTTTTTTTTTTTTTTTTTTTGATCAGTGAGCTAATTTCAGCACTTGTTTTGAGTTTTGCAGAGAGGCAGATGTGTTGATGTGTGTTTAGCTGTATCGCAGCCACATCTATCCCTCCCGTCATTGCCCTTTTATTTATCATGTTCTATTCAATAGACTCTTAACAAAATAGTCTTTTTTTGGATTTTTATTTTTTAAAAGATGGCTTAGATATTGGAAAAACATGAGTGTGAAATTTGTTTACTTGTTGTGCCAATTCAATTTGTCTGAGGTGAACATATAAAATGCTTGTATTTATCTTTCTTAGGATGTAGATTTGCATTAATACTTGTGAAGCAATCAAATTGCTTCTCATTGTAACATAATGATAAACATCCAATTATGTTGATGGCATTAACCTTTTCATAAAACTTCTCTCTTAACCAGTGTTCCTAATGTCCCTGTCCAAAACTTTTGAATGAGATCAAATCATTACGTTTGATTTCTATGATGCAATATGTGCATTATTCTATTGGCCACATTGGAGCTCATTGTGATTGGTCACTCAATATTGGCAGGATGGTGAGATTTGGACTTTTAGTGTCAGAGCTTTCGATTCAACTCTCCCAGAACGCACCATCAATGTGAACTATGATGGGTTTGCTGAAGGTTATTATCATAAAAATATCTTTTGATTCAAAAGAATGCCTTCTGATTTATGAGAAATGATTTTTCTCTAATGAGTTTGTTATTGCATTGACGCGCATGTTAATAAATCAGTCACTTTTCAACTGTGGTCTAATATGATACAG
The DNA here is from genome assembly GCA_033629205.1 of Lithocarpus polystachyus. NCBI lineage: Eukaryota > Viridiplantae > Streptophyta > Magnoliopsida > Fagales > Fagaceae > Lithocarpus > Lithocarpus polystachyus. Next base: position 225,267 of record CM066167.1, on the reverse strand, counting down.
ATGTGAATGTGGGGGATGACCTCCTGGTGGATGGTGGAATGGTGAGGTTCGAGGTGATAGAGAAAATTGGTCCAGATGTCAAGTGCCGATGTACTGATCCTGGACTGTTGCTGCCTCGGGCTAATTTAACTTTCTGGAGAGATGGGAGTCTAGTGCGAGAACGAAATGCCATGCTTCCCACAATTTCTTCTAAGGTTGGTCCTCCCTCCCCCCACTTCTCTCTTTTTTTCTCTCTCTCTCCCCACAAACTCTAGAGTTAAATGTAATATTATACATAAATCTTAGGGTAAATTGCAAATTACACCCCTAACGTTTGGAGGTGTTTGGATTTTACACCTTGAAGTTTGAGAATTTGGATTTTACACCATGAAGTTTGAGAATTTGGATATTACCCCCTAAAGTTTGGGGGTGTTTAGATGTTACACCTGATGTTTCAAAATTTGTATTTTACTCTATATTTTAAGGGTGTTTGGATTTTATTCCTTAAAGTTTGGGATTGTTTGGATTTTACACTTTGAAGTTTTAGAATTTGGGGAATTTGGGGTGTAAAATCCAAATCTTGAAGAAATTCTGAAACTTCAGGGTGTAAAATCCAAATACCGCCAAACTTTTTGGAGTAAAATCCAAATTTTGAAACTTCAAGGTGTAAAATCCAAAAACTTTTGGGTTTAATTTGCAATTTACCCTAAATCTTATGCTAAGTTATGTGATATAAAAAGGAATAGGAACTACATGCGGAATGAATTACTAAATTCTTCAACTGATTAGAAAAGTTTAACAGACATTTTTCTTGGGGCTACTCTTGGATACGTCATTGCTTTGAACATTGTATTGTACTAAATGGGACAGGGAAATGCATAAAGTGGGATTAATTGTTATCATGGTTTTTATTTGAGTATTTGTCAAGTTAAGTGAGTTAGTACCTAAAACACCATCTTTACTTAACAATAACAGCTTTTTCAGCTAACATATTATACTGCCACACTTACTAAAATTTCCTTTCTCAGCTGTAACCCTAACATTGGTATCTGTAGGCATTTTGATTCTTTACCTGCTATATATGCATTTCATAAAACCTGCAGAGAGTTGATTTCTAGGTGCAAGAAAAATATTGAGATTAGTTGTAGTCATTTCTTAATTTGCATTAAACCATCATTGGAAAACTTCCTATTTAGTGAATTGTCTAAACTCTAAACATGAGGGTTTCAAGAGATACTCCTGTCATTCCAGCATCTCTTGTGGTGCCTGGGCACTCGGGTACAAAGCCCCACCAGCCCCCTTTCCTGTATTTACTATTTAAACAGGTCTAAACGTGAATAAAGCTTTGGTCATTTTAGTAACTGTTCTTTCTTGAACACATGCAATTGGAGGAATTACTCTGAGCTTTTTGGATAAATGCAGAGTGATCTGATTTCTTCTCTGTCACATGCGTAGGCATCAGGTTGTTGAAGTTGTCACTATATGCCCTTGGAGCTTGTTTTGACTTTTAAATGCGTGAAGCAATCTTGATGAGATTCAAGGCTTGGTGTTTTTTTGAGAAAGCTGTATAAATAAATTCGATTTGAAAATGCATGCTCATATACATGGAAAAGATACTTCATGGGTTGTTTGGCACCGCTTATGTTTTGTATTTGACAAAACTGGGGATAAATATTTTTGTTCTGTTTATATTATACTGTAAACTGGAAAAACATCTATCAATCGCTATTATTATCCATTTTAGAAATAGAAAAAAGAAAACATGTTCAATTAGGACGTACGTGTTTTTTTTGTATGTGACACACACATGCTCATCTGTGTGAATACTCTTTCACATTTTTGTTTTTTTGTAAAATTGATCTGTATCACTGCAAAAATTGTGTGGTTTGGTCTTATACTGAAGCTCTTTGTATATTCAGGATTGGTTGGATATTGATTTTGGGATTGCAGAGGGTGTTGATTTTATTGCTATATCATTTGTCAAGTCTGCTGAAGTGATTAAACATCTTAAAAGCTACATTGCTGCGCGGTCTCGTGATGGGTAAGCTCATTTATTTACATGTAGTATTTTCCACCCAACTGTTTTGATGCCATCAAGAAAACTGTCCGAATCCCTACACCCTTCCTTTTTCTCTTTCACTCTCTTTTTCACCCCAATTTTGACTTAAGATGCACTACTCATTGTTGGCTCTCTCATATTAGTAAAATATGGCATATGTATACACTCTTAAGTTCATAATAATGAGTAATATTGCAAGTTACAACTTGGTCCCAAGTTAATTAGATGAACGTCGTCCTTTTTGTTTCATATTTTCTATTCTATCAGTATCTTTAGTTCCACAACAATTGAGATATTATCAATTTTTAGGCTGAGTATCTAATTTTCTATGTGATAATGCAGTGACATTGCTGTCATTGCAAAGATAGAGAGTATTGACTCATTGAAAAATTTGGAAGAGATCGTTCAAGCCTCAGATGGAGCTATGGTAGCAAGAGGAGATCTAGGTGCTCAGATACCACTGGAACAGGTCCCCTCGGCCCAACAAAGGATTGTTCAAGTGTGCAGGCAGCTCAATAAGCCAGTCATTGTTGCCTCTCAGTTACTGGAATCCATGATTGAGTACCCTACACCTACTAGAGCTGAAGTGGCTGATGTTTCTGAAGCAGTTAGGCAGCGAGCAGATGCTTTGATGCTCTCTGGTGAGTCTGCCATGGGCCAGTTCCCAGAGAAGGCATTGGCGGTTCTGAGAAGTGTCAGTCTGAGAATAGAGAGGTGGTGGAGGGAGGAGAGACGCCATGAAGCTATGGAACTCCCTGACATTGGATCTTCATTTTCAGACAAAATTTCAGAAGAGATTTGTAGTTCTGCTGCCAAGATGGGTAAGCACTCTTTATATTTCTGTTTATGGATATGGTAAATTAATTTAGCTAATTTAGCTTGTAAGTGGTCCGTGCATAGTCCGTGTGTTTGCATGTAATCTATATATATATATATATATATATAAAACCGAAACCTCTGAAACTCCTACAATTTTTCACGTCAGCACAATATTAAAAAAATAATATAATAAATATATATATATAACCGAAACCTTTGAAACTTCCACAATTTTCCACATCAGTACAATATTAAAAAAAAAAAAAAAACATAAACTATAAAAAAAAAAACACTTTTCACGCATCATAAAACTTTTCTTAAATTCCGATAAACGCAAAACCCATTCAATCAATACCCACCATACCCACAAACCCTATTTCTCCTTCCTCAGACCCTATTTCTCCTAATCCCCTTCTCCTTTCCTGTTTCACCCACAACCACCACAACTCAGCAGGCAATAGCACCACCACCACCCACAACAACCGCAAACTCTTTGGATCGAAGAAGAGCCTTTCTCTTTCTCACAGTGTATCTGAGTTCCTTCCTTCCTCGCCTATCTAAGTTCCTTCCTTCCTGTCTTCCTCTCCTCACAGAACGTGGCTGATTCGGTTGAGGTATCTCTCCATTCTTTTGCTTGATGATTTTTGTTTCCCTTATTACATTTTGTTATATGGATTGGTAGTAATGGTTTGCTGCTCGGTTTTGAACACACAACTCAGTTTCTGAGATTATAAGGTAGACAAACACACATTCAAAATTGAATCTTTATTAATGGTCTGAGAGTTTGGGTCTTTGACAGAGATATAATTGATTAATTGAGAAACAGAGAGAGAGAGAGAAAAGCCCAGGAAAATTGATACTGATATTGACTCTTTAAGTCTCATCTATATCTCTGTGTTGTTCTTGTTTACAATAATTGCTGTGTTTTGACTGTATTTTATGTAGTGTAGTAGTTGTTATTGTTTCTTCTTTTTAAACAGTCCCATTTTTAATTTATTTTTCCAAGTAATGATCTGGCCTCAAGTTACAGCTGTAGATTACGTGCTTTAATTTTGTCTAAAACAGAACTAGCTGATTTAATTTGCAGAAAAATCTAAGTGCCCTCTTATTTTTTTCCTGTAGTTTGTGACCTTTGTTGATGAATGATGACACTTTTTGCTTTGGTTGGAGATGATAATGAACAATTAAAGATTCTTTATCGTTATCCAATATACTCTTTGTAGTACTGATCCTGCCCTGCCTATCTGGGGCCTATCAGCTAGGTCCTGAGTCAACCTTTGAATGTGGCATTCTTTGCACGGACTATAGTGTTAGGTAAAGTCCTAATGATGGATAATTTGAGGCGGGGACACATCACAGTAGTGGATTGTTGCTACATGTGCAAAAAGAGCAGGGAAACCACGGATCACTTGCTCCCTTCATTTGATGTAGCCAAGGAACTTTGGGATATGATCTTATGTTTGTTGGGGGTGCAGTGGTCATGCCCAGATGACTTGGTGGATTTATCCACTTGTTGAAAAGGAAGTTTTGGTGGGCACCATAATGCTAGCATATGTCATTCCTTTTTGCATCATGTGATGTATTTGGGGTGAACACAATGGGTGTAGTTTTGAAGATTATGAGAAAAGTCAGAAAACAACTTCAGAGTTGAAGCCACTACTATTGAAGGCCCTTTATAATTGGAAAGCCGCCGCTGGCTGTTTTTATTTTTCAAACTTGTTAGAATTTCTTGATTTCTTTGTTTATTTGTTGATTTTTGGTGCATCTCGTTAGAATTTCTTGATTTCTTTGTTTATTTGTTGATTTTTGGTGCATCTCTTGTATGGTTCCTGTGTAATGGGTTGCACCGTTTTGCCCTCTTAATAAATTTGTATACTTACAAAAAAATTCAGTGGACTTACATGGTTTTTGATTTTGCAGCTAATAATTTGGAGGTGGATGCACTTTTTGTCTATACAAAGACAGGCCACATGGCATCTCTCCTCTCGCGTTGCCGACCTGACTGCCCGATCTTTGCGTTTACTACCACAACATCTGTGCGGAGGCGTCTGAATTTACAGTGGGGCCTGATACCTTTCCGTTTAAGCTTCTCTGATGATATGGAAAGCAACCTTAACAAAACATTTTCATTGCTCAAGGCCAGGAACTTAATCAAATCAGGTGACCTTGTCATTGCTGTCTCAGACATGTTACAGTCTATCCAAGTTATGAATGTTCCGTGAAAACTGGAATTTGTTTGGATTGCAAGCACTGTTCCTTCTAAATCATAATATCCGTCTAAACTTCTATATGCTTCACTATTGGGCCCGCAAGTTGCTTAGTGCTAGAAAGAAAAAGAGTGTAATCATGAATCCAGTGCTCTCCTTCCTTTGACTTACTCCAGCATTGCTTTTTCCAGTGGCTGCATTAGAATTTGATTAGGGCTGTGAGTTATATTCCACTTGAGCTCTTCTAGTCTTAAGCAAGTGAGCACTATTTGTACCCCATGAGTAATTTTGCATAGGCTATTTATCACAAAATGCATTGCTGTATGCCCGAGGTAGATCTCCTGTACCTTCAATTTTTCCTTTCTGGTTTGTGAAACAATGTAGTGTTTGTATTATTGTATTCTTTTTCAGCTTCACTAAAAAAATTTGAAATATGAATCAAGCATCTTCAACAGTAATTTTTGAACTACTGTGCATGAAAGAAGCCCCCCTCCCCAGTTACACATGCATCCAATGAATCTCACCCTCCCTTTAAGGCTTGTTGGAGGAGGGAGGGGAAGTAGAGTAGAGCCTAATTTTCAGCCAACTCTTCACTACTATCCTCTGCTCCTCTCTTTTCCCTTCAATCCAAACAAGCCATAAAAGTTTAAAGGGGAGGAGGTGCCTGTTGAAATGTAACAGAAATGTAGCTCATTGGTTGGATTATTATCTTTAGACTAGGATTTCTCTTCTGGGGGATGACGTACTGAGTCACTGAGGCGTGGTTTTCTATATGATAGAATTGGATCCACCTTAGATTAGGTTAGGCGTGAAACAACCTTGTAGAATGCAAATATTTCAACACTTATGTTGTTTTAGAACGGGGTAATGTTTTAAGATTTTCAAGAATGTTTAAAGATTTTCATGTTTGGTTGCAAATCACGTGAGGGAATCATATGTCAGGAGAATCTGGATTCCTCCTTTAAATTTCTCTTAGTAAGAATTTGGATTTTCTTTAAAACATGTGGATATCATTTTTTCCAAGTTGAAAGAAAATTGTATTTTTTATAATTTGATAATTTTAACTATTTTTTCGTATCATTTAAACAATTAAGATAAAATATAAAACAAATCATCAATATTTTTTCTTTTGTCTTTATCTTTTCCTGCTAAAATAACATAAACAAGATAGACAACTTTGTTGATATATTCTTTAATAAAGTTCTATTTAGGTTTCACGGGTGGAAAAAAAAAAGTTTGAAGGGGACTCTTCATTATGACTAGGTATTCACTTTTGCTATTATGTGTATGCTGCTCAACAAATTATTAATAGTTTATATTTTGTTTTTTTATTATTTATTTAGAAGAGATTTTTTTAAAAAAAGATTTAATAGTTCATATTCAAATTTAAGGAAAGAATGAGAAAAATAAATAATTCATTTAAGATTCTTGAGAATAAATTAAACATTATCATCTTACATTCTTAGGAATCTTAAGAGATTTTCAATGAAACCAAACATAGGTATAGTTACATTTCTGGGTATGAAGATTGTAAGGAATCACATTTTTAAGGATCTAGATGCCAGGAGAAATGTGAATTCCTTTGTACCATACGCTACATTAGTGTTGAAAATTTTTAGTTGGTAATGCTTAGCCTCCATCTCAGTAGGTAACTGCTGCTGTCTGTCAAAACATACTATATAGTGAGTAGCGAGTACTACACTACCCGCTGTAGATTCAGAATTATCATTCGGGTGACGTTGCAAGTTTTCGCTGTCATTTGTGTTGGGCTTCTGTCAAGAACTTGATTTGATTCTGGATCTGAATGGGTCCATTCACTTCTCAAACTTGCTTTCAAACCATTAATTTCAGGATTTCATTTATCTTTCCATCTTGATTCTTGCAAGCTCGGATGCTATGCAAAGTACTTTGGCCCATCGTGGACATTTCTGTGTATCAGCTGAGATTTAAAGAGCTCTTTGATTTATACGGAGTATAGATACTAAGAATATTAACTCATTTTAATCTGAATTAAATTTTTTTTTATCCATGCATGCCTATTTTTTATCCGATCCAACCCATTTGATTGGCCTCATTTATAAAATTTATAATTTTTATTTTTTGTTGGTCAGTTTTTGTTGTATGCCAAAGTTATATACTGTATAATTTTCTATAACATAGATAAAAATACTAATAACATTACTAGTCAAAACAAGGTGTAATTCTCAAATATGATTATGCTCATTCTAATTCCCCCACCCCTAAAAAAATATCTTTCAAGGTGATTTAACTTTATTACATATCTTAACATGTATACCCATTTTTTCTTTTTTGAAATTATTGAAATGTGAAGTGTAAACTTGTAGATTTATGAATTATCCATTTTTGAGTGTTTCCTTTATTCTTTTATTTGTATTGAAAATACATATAGAGGGAGAAAAAAGATGTTACAAAAAATGTTTAACAATTTGTTTGGATGAAGAGCGAGGAGAGGGGAATAATGGGGAATGAGATAGGATTAATTTTTCCTTGTCTAGATATTTGTTTTTAAGGATTCTCAATTTGGGGGACTTTAAATTTTGAAAGGGAAGATGTCCCAGTTTCATGAATTATTTATAGATTTTTTTTTAAATTTTCCTTTAATATCTTTAGTTTAGAGTGGTATATTTTTCTATTTCTGTATTCATTTTCACTAGGCTGTAACAAAAACATTCAACATTACTGAGGATGAGATGGTTTTACCTAGGTGAATGAGGTAGTTATCTCAACTTTCTTGCTAAGTACTATGAATGGGTCACTTGACTCCAAAAGTTAAAAAAAAAAAAAATTCGAACACATGGCAAAAAATTTGACAATAATCAGAAACTAATTTGGATTCTAATTGTGCTTCAACTTTAATATAATATATATATGATACATGATATATGAGATATGATATGATTTACTTTTCTTACCTCCCTATAACTAAATATGGGGTGGGGGGATATCTACCTTCTCATCCTTCTTAATTTTTAAAGCATCCAAATAAGAGGGAGAGATATTCACTCTACCCTCTACTCTCTTATTCCCTCTTGTATCCTCTCTCTAAACTTCCAAATAAGAGGGAGGGATAATTATTTGACATCTTCGAGTGCACAGTAATTTTAGATGCGCAAGCCCAATGTTATGTATAGAGCTTTTTTTTATTGATTGTTTAAAGGGGAATAGGAGTCTAAAAGACCTCCAGGTTTGATAAAATAAATTACTTCTAAGGAGTCCAAACTCTAAACTTTAATAATAAGATTTTTTGAAATTATATATATATATATATATATATATAAACAACATCAAATTATATAAACAAATGGTTGTACAAAATAAACATTAACGTTTAAATTCAAAGAAATCTATTCTATATTTTTATCTACTATAACTAGATAACATTTATTTCAAAAAGTAACTTAACAATTTATCTTCACTCTTATTTATTTATTGAAATAACAAAACTATAATTTTAAATTAAATGATAATATATAGAATTATAGTCACATAAGAGCATTCATATTGGGCATGGTAAATAGCATATGTAGGGAAGTTTTAGCATAAAAGTATAAAACAACCACATTATCCGGTCTTCCAATTTTAAAAAGTTTTACAATAGTGCTACAGTGCAATTCTACTTATACAAGTCACTATTTACCCATTGTAAACTTAAATTTCATTTTTTTATTATTCACTTTCTCTCCTCTGTCTTTCACGCTCACAGACACTCCTCTCTTCTCCCTATTCTCTATTTGTGCACTGTGCTTTTCATTTCTCCCTCTTCTCTATCAGTGCAATCTGCCTACCGTCGTGGTCAATTTCTCTCTCTGGTTGCCGCCGTGGGTCTGATCGGCGTAGTGCGTTTGCTGATCGGTGTGATGGCATGGCGAGGTGGAGATCAGTGTGGCGGCACGGTTGAGGTGGAGATTGGCGAGGTGGGTTTGGGTGGGTTCTGATGGGGTTTTTTTTGTTTGGTTGTTGTGGCCTATGTCTGGGTTTGTGGTGATCGGTGTGGAGATGGTGTTTTTTTGTGGTTGTTGTGGCCTGCGTCTGGGTTTGGTTGTTATTTGGTTTATGGGTTTGGTGGTGGCATGGTAGCCAGTTTCTTGTGGCTGTGGTGTTTGGTTGGTTTTTTCGCGGTGGTTTTGTGGGTGGAGGTGGTGGTGGTGGTGGGTTTGGGGCAGATGTGGTGGTGATGGGTTTTTTCACGATGGTAGTGGTGGGTTTTTGTGACAGATGCCAGATGTGGTGGTAATGGATTTTTTTGTGGTTGTGGTGATGGTGGTGGTGGCTGGGTTTATTGTGGCAAGGGTGGTGGTGATGGGTGTTGAAAGAAAGAGCCCGTGAGGAAAAGATAAAAAGTGTGATGGGAGGAGAGAGTGAGAGATTTGATTATATTATTTTATTGGGTAGTATATATTATTTTAATGAGTTGAACAGAAAAGTAAAAATTGGGATGTTGGTGTGTTGTAAAATGGTATAGTATAATTGATAAATAACTTTTTAAAATAGTAAAATAGAATAATTTAAAAATTGCAAATATAAATGCTCTAACAGTAACACCTGGCCTCTTGACAGTGGTAATATTTCTGAAAAATACAAATAAATAATTAAAAAAGGGCAAAGATTTTTATTAATGGGAAATGGTCCACATATGGATATTGGCCAGAAAGAGGCGATGACTCGTAAGTCGTAACCACACACCCCTAGCTCCTAGCTCCTAGCCATCAGCTTACTGGTGTGCACTGGGAGGGCTCAAACGATGATCTGCATTGCGTGCAATCCAATAATTTCGTGGGACCAGTTGTGACTTTGTGATGCCCCCCCCCAGCCCATTGCTGCCTGATTCAACTTGAAATGTTTCTGAAGATGACTTGAAACTTAAAAGCCCTATACCTGCTACACTAGCAAAAATCGAGTAGATGGCACAATCATGGCTTGCCACATGCAATAATTACACTAGACCCAAACCAAATCCCAAGATGGTACCCAAACAAAGGAAGTTAATAAATAGCTAGCAATCCAACATAATCCATTAATGTGCCATCAAGTTTAGTGGACGCACCTGAATTTTAACCAGTAAAATCTTTTGGGGTAGTGTATTCTACATGAATCTAAGATATAAAAAGAGAAATTATCTTTCATTGTATAAATCAAAGCCCAACAACCATCCAATTGAATCCAAAATAAAATTTTAACAAACTACTCAATTATTATATGGTGAACCATAGTTTTAAAAGGTCAAGGAAAAACCAATAGTTCTAATCATGGTGAGCTAGGTTGAGGTCATTTCTCTATGAAGTATATCATAAATTGACCACTGGATTGTCAGTGTGTCACCTAATCTCCTTTTTATTTTTATTTTTTGGAGAATCAATTTGTTTTTAATTCACCTAATCTCTTGTTTGCTTCATATGGGTTATTGTGTGATATGAGAAATTCGGTGATGGATTTGATATTTTTTGATGATATCCTAGTAGTTAGCATCATCATCATGGGTCCCATTCTCTAACCCCTATGGATGGCTCATTGGTCCATTAATAAAGACTCCGTCAACCCATATATGTTAGACAGATGTTAATTTTTTTTATTTTTATTTTATAGCTTAATGACTGTTTTCTCGAATCCTTGTTTCTTCGCTTAAAATTAATTTATCTATATTCTATATACTAGAAAAGAAAAAAAAAGAAAAAAAAAAGAAAAAGAAAATCATTACAAAGTCATTCAATTATTTAGTACAGTTTTTATCAAAAAAAAATAAAAAAAATAGTACGGTGATCTAATTAAACATCATTTAATAAGAAACAAATAACGTCATGGGGATGAGGGAGGGGAGAAAAGACAAGAACAGAGAATACTGCCTTTGCCAGAAGCCTAAAAACAAGAATCCAAACCACAATAGTCCCAAAGAGAAGAGTGGATTTTGGTGTTGGATTGGCAAAGCAAATAGCCATTATTTCATTTCATTTCATTTCATACGTAGCTTTCCCAATCAAATATCTTTATGTCCGCATCGGACATCATCTCTCATTTTAATTACCATATAAAGTAAATTTTACTAACTGTTCTTGAGGTTTGGGCTGATACCAACTAGGTCTAAAATAATTCAAAACTAACCATTTTAGTCCTTAAGTCTAAACGGATTATAATGCTTTTAACTCACATCTCATCCCTCTCTCTTACTCTCTCTCTCCTTTTGTTTCTTTGACTTGGAACAAGAACTTTCTCAATAAACAAACAAGAAAAAAAAAAAAAAAAAAAAGCTTGAATGAAACCAACAATCAAGAATGCTTGAATCACCACTTACCCACACCACAGCATTCCGTGGTGACCACGTGACTGACCACGTGCTCATCTACCTCACTTTCCCATCTTCAAAACTCAACAACATAGCCATAGTCATAGTTAGCTCCAACCAACATTGTCAACTCAACTCCGGCGATCCAATCATGCACCGCCATGTTAGATCTTCGAGTAGATCTTTTACTAGAGAGGGTTCTTAAATGAAACATTGAAAAGCTTGCTATAAAGTGCACTACAAAAGAGAAAGAAGAAGCCAAGCAATGAGACCAAAGCGACGGACTCGAAGGCCATGATGAGGCTCCAAAAGATGTCGTCCATGATGTTCCACGATAGCAAGTTTTTGACGTCGATGCCGCCACTTGGGGCCCAACTTCTCGGAGTGAGGTATGAGGAGAATAGGCTCGACTACCTCAAGATTGACGAGCGGCCGAGGGACAAGTACTCCGTGTCTAACCACCGGAATGCTGACGTGGCCCACGACATCTCTCTCTCTCTCTCTCTTTAGAACTAGAAATATTCTAGGAGAAGGTTGTGAAATGTGAGTGGGGAGGGATCTGACTTGAAAATGAGTAAGTGATTGTTGGTTTCATTCATGCATTTTTTTTTCTTGTTTGTTTACTGAGAAAGCTCTTGTTCCAAGTCACAGAAACAGAAGGAGAGAGAGAGAGAGAGAGAGAGAGAGAGGGATGAGAGGTGAGTTTACAGCGTTATAGTCCGTTTAGACTTAAGGACTGAAATGGTTAGTTTTGACTTGTTTTAAACCTAGTTGGCATTAGCCCAAACCTCAGGGGTAATTAATGAAATTTACCCTACTATATAATATTGGAGACACCAAATTTGTTTTAATTGAAGCAAACAAGTGGGTAATAATACCTTTTTGATTATCATTATTCCATGTCTAGGTTTGAAATTGAAAATCTTTCTGATCAGAAAGCGTCTACCATAACGAACAAAGCTCTTCACGGTTGATCACAGTCCAAACATGCTAACTGAATAAATCTAGTTTGAAAGTCAATAGATTTGGAAATGCATGTGCAAACGACAAGCGATATAATATAATTAATATTTTCAATTGTGTCAACTGCCAAGTAGATGGATAAAGTTTAACTACAAAATTGGTTGTAGTATTAGGCTACAAATTCACTCGATCAAATAAATATTATTGCATATTTTGAAAATCTAACAGTTGCATTGCATGTTCTTTATGCTCCTAATATATATGCCAAATTTTATGTCAATCGGATATTGTTTACTATATAATTTATAAACTTATATTTTATGCATAATTTTAAATTACAAAAACTTGCATTATAAAAATGTATTGATGACATAGCTATTGATCTTTAATTTTCTTGAAATTTTGCAAACATGGAGGATATAAGAAGAAGATGTAATCCAATGGTATATTTGTCAAAATTTCCCTTCAAGAAAATGATATTGAGTGAGTTTGTAGCCTAGGGCTACAATCGATTTTGTAGCTAAACTTTGTCTCAAGTAGATTTCTTTTTTATTTTTTATTTTTTATTTTTCTTTTTTTAACATGTCTCGTATTATATGTGTAGTAAAATTATTAACATAATTTATTACAAATGAAAATTTAATATTAAATTTTCAATAAATTATATACAATAAAAATTATTTTAATCACCAATCAGATAATAATTGTGGGGTGTTCGAGGACTGAGAAGGACAAGAAGCATGACGTTCCTCACCAAACCACTTGTAAAGTGCCTCAGATCCGAGAAGGTGGTCTACCTGAGTAGAAAATTGGAAAGAGGCACGAGGTTTTTCGAGCGCCCGAGGAAGAGAGGTAACACTCTGAGGGAGGAACAATGGAGTTGTAGGACGTTACTCGAAAGGCTATACCTACCACCCCCACATTGAATGCTCTGTAGCAAACTAATCTGTTGCATTAATGAAGAGGTGACACCTGAATAGTGTTTTCATAGCTAGCAAGCCCTCCTACCACCTTCAATAGAGCCTTGATGGGACAAGTATCAGAGGGAGAGTTTTGGGACGTACATGTAGAAGGTCATAATGCAAAGAAGTAGGATATATAAGAAGAAAGAAGTCCTGAAATGAGGGGACTTTTTGGAAGAAAAACAAGAAAAAAGGAGGAAGAACAGTGTACAATCTAAGAAAACCTAAGAAAGACTTATATAAGAACACATCTACGGGTAGGACCGAGGATAGCTTTTTTACTTATTTGACTCTTGTTTTTCCTTAACTGTGACTTGCATCATTAGCCTAAAACTTAATGTACAATTGTATTGTGATTACCTTCCCATCTCTACATTAAAACAATTCTATTGTTTGGGCTTGGGTTGAAGTGCAATGTACCATTAATCTAAGTGAGCTTGGGCTTCCAAATCCAGTTCCTATGTACAATAATAATAATAATAATAATAATAATAATAATAATAATAATAATAATAATAATAATAATAATAATTGGTTATTACATGTTAAGATAACTATTGTAAGGGTGCAATTTGAGCCTCCAGCCCAAAAGGTGAATGAAGGCCTAAAAGCTCAATATAATGAATTTGTAGAAAGTGAGTTGGAAAATTGAGCTTTAGTGAATCATATAATAATCTGAACGTACCCAAATGACGAGACAATGAAGGTAGACTAGTTTAATTCAAAGAAAATTATCCTCAGCACAGTCCGAGGAGACTAATTCTTATTTATTTCTCTTAAATATGATTACAAGTTTAATTGATGATTGCTATAGTGTTTTTCTCTTTTTCTTCCGATCCCTTTCTCTCAAGGTGTCTCTCCTATTTTATACTACCTTTCTCTTCCATCTCTACCCTCCACGCGTAGATCAATTTGTTGGTCATGATCTTTGTCTCATCCGCACCTTCAAGAAGTCTTTGGGTAGTAGCTATAAGGCTGAAAGTTATTGTTCAAACACCACCTCCTCATTAATACGGCCAGAGAGTTAGCTGCAGAGCATTCAATCCGGTGGTAGCAGCTTTCCCTTAGATATTTCTCAGCTCCTACATGTCCTTATCACATTATCTCAGATGATAGGATACATATCTTGATCTTTTTCTCACTTATTCAAAGAAACATTCCTTCTTGGACCACCTCCCTTAGCTTTTACTGTCATAATTTGTTTGTCAATCCCATAGGCTTATGCCTTCCATACTTCTGATCCATTCTTAGGCCATTTAAGCATCCTCGGACAAGGTCCAAGGCCCAGTATACATATTTGGGCCTCTTGTTCCTACAACTATTATATGTCATATGACCTGCTTTTGCTATGTGAGTCACTCTAGGTGCATTAATATTATTAATATAGTTTGTTCTATGCAAATTTATTTTAAAAAATTAAAAATATAACTCAAATTAAATATCAATTATAAATAGTTTAAGAAGAAAATGTTAAAATTATTACAAATTTTACTACAATAAACTTACAAATTAACGTAATTATAAATGTAATTGATGCAAAATCAATAACATAATTAAACTAAAACAAAAAACAAAAAAAAATTAACATAATTAAATTTCTAAATTAGTTTTTCTATTACATGTTTGAAAGTTGACACATTAATTTATAAGATTTAAGTATTAGTAAAATTTACAGTAGAAGTAGAATCACTATTTCAAGAATTTTTTTATTAAAAAATTCTATTTATATTTATGTTAATAGTTTAATAAAAACTTGCTCTTATATGATAGATCTTCATTTCATAACTTAATGATTTTTTATATTTATATATAAAAAAAATTTTATTATCTAAATTTTTTTTGAGAAAGTTTTTATTATCTAATTTATTGTTCAGTTTCAATCATATTATTAAAATATTTTTAATTTATATGAATCGGTATACACATGGACATAATAATAGTGACCTTTGTAATAAGTTCAGCATTTAAATATAAATTTCTCTATTGGCATTATTTTCATAAACATAAAAAAAAACCATTACATCTCTCTCTCTCTCTCGTAATCAATCAGTCATCGGTTAAGAAATAATGCAAAAAATTTCAATCCAACGGATGTGTTGGGCCAACTATTTAAATAATGGTACACGTGGTAGTATTAAAACACCAAGTATTACTAAGTGTACGTTTGGACACGAGTCTGGCGTTCACGTTTGCGTCTTCAGCTACCGTTTTTTTTTTTTTTTTTTTTCCCCCACTAACGCGCACATTTCAGCCACAATAAGTTACTGTTTGTGTACTGTGCGGCTACTGTTTATGAACAGTAGCCGCAACTTTTGACTTTTCTTTTTTTTTTACTGTTTACGGACCCACAAAATACCACTTTTCAGCAACTTTTTCATTAAAAATGGGTCCCACTACACTATTTACACATTTAAAAATTATTCTGCTACAGTGTTTTTCAGTTTTCAGTTTTCAGTTTTCAGTTTCAGCAGTATCCAAACGGACCCTAAGTATATGTTTCTCAAAAAAAAGAAGAAGTATTACTATATATATGAATATATAGTAAAATGCAAAAATATATTATACATAAAATAATATTTATTAGTTGGCACTAAAATGGAGCCTCTAAGAGAAGACAAGTTGCGTCATATTATTGAACACCAATGTATGACATTTAATGTGAGCTAGAGGAGAGTTCCCAAAGCCTTAATCAAAATAATGGCACGTGAGAGGCATGTGGAAGATAGCCATTACAGTGCAACAATTACTACTTACTAGAGAGGTCCTCAGCTAGGTTTTAGAGAAATCAAGGCAATGACAATGCGACACATGACAAAGAAACAAAAATAATTGTCAAGAGTCAAGACCCATGTAAAAATAGAGAAATTAACACTCTTTCACACAAAGGATACACATACTCATCTATCAAATAAGAGACATTGATTTTCTCATTCTTGGAATCCGGAGGTTATCACTTCATGGTTGTAAGTGTCATTGTCTTGTATGAACTAGGCTTCTAATTTAGGCTTTGTTAATTTAAGCATTGTAATGTTGTTACTCTTATTATAAATAAAATATCTTTAATTTTTTTGTTCACTTGTGCATTTAATAAAAAAAATCCTATTAAGTTAGGCGGTATAAAATCAATTCCTCTTTGTGTGAAGTGAATTTCTTGCATTAAGGAGTGATTGAATTTCTTGCTTTAAGGAGTGTTTAATCACTTCAAGCAGACTAATAAAAAATTGGCTGTACTCATACATGATAGTCTTGATCTCAAAATTAGGGTGGACCTACCCCGACTATTATGCTGTTTGACCTATAAGCCCTCTTAAGGATTCAGAGAGGACAGAAAATGGGGGGCCCTTGATTTAAAATTACAAAGCACTAAGTTGAATTATTTATGATAATAAGAGGGCTGAAAAGATTATGTAGGAGACCCTGTATAATATAGGCGATGCAAAGCGAGGCATATGTTATAGGTATGTAGAAAACAGACATTTTAGTCTTCGTATGGGACTTAGTAGACCCATTTGGAGAATTATAGGAGAGTATGTAAGGTTAGCTTGTCATATTAGATGTATGAGGTAAGAAAGATACAGACTTGACTAGGCTTTATAAGAAGCAAGCAAGGCGTTTGGTAGGCCAACAGATGGGTCTAAACTCTAAATTCTAATATTAGAGGAAGATAAGGCAGTGATGACACTCAGACTCAGGTGAGTGCGACATCTGCCCCTATTTGGTTTTGGTTTATAATTAAGGAAGATATATGGCTTATCTTGAAGGAAACCCTGAACAGCTTTCCACATCACCCTTTAATAACTCGTAAGAGATAGAAAGGATTTAATTTCATCATGGTGGTAAGATTTGAGCTAAAATCATGAAGTTAGTGCGTGCATATCATATTTTAAATGAGACCCCACACAAGGGGATTGTGCCTCATTCAAATCTAGAGGCTGAGAATGATCACAAGTCACAACCATCACAGGCTCACAGAGCCTATACTAGGTTATCCAAATCCCAAATTTGCTTACTTGGATAAGAGTTTCATGTGTAAATTAAGTACTGTCATTATGGTTAGGGTCTCCACAAGATTTTGACCCCTCATCCACCGGAGAATATTACATTATTTCCACAAAATTGCTTTTTAAAATAAAAACCACAAAAAAAATATATGTATTATTTATAACCACAACAAGGCCCACTCCATCAACGCTCATTTATGAACCTCCATTGAACGTAATTACTTTGATGGAAAATGACACCCATCTCATGGTCATGGCCCACTCGTCCCCCACTCACTCGGCAATTTTGTTAACGCCTAAGAGTCTTAGCATTTTACAACCCCAAATTGCTATTTTATAGCATCAAGCCATAAAAAGTGTGCATTATCTGGAGGGTTAATTGTAAATTTTTTTTATAATTTAGCTATAGTAACATCTTATAAGCAAGATGTTAATGTAGCAGGATATTGTATTTTTAATTTTCATTGTTCCTCTCCTTTTTTTATTAATACTAGTAAGTTGTTCATGCGTTGCACGGATAATGTTGTAATGTTTTGTATAAGATGATTTTGAAGAATGTTGTACATATATTATAGAATAATCGTAATAAAACTTTGTTAGTAATGAGTTCATCATAAGAAGTAATAATTATAAATTGCTCACACATAATCATTATAATTATTCAGTTCAAGGAATGAGGAAAAAAAAAAAAAAACTTTGAAGGAATATTATAGAATAAAAGTTGTTACAGAATGTCTCTCTCTCTCTCTCTCTTTCTCTTTCTTTCTCTAAAACAAAATACACATCTCAAACGCTCATAGTCAATCTCAGCTTTTACAAAAACCACAAGTCCAAAGGAAACAAATAATATTAATTTTTTAATTTGAAAAGTTTTGAAACATTGAACCAAATGAAACAAAAATTCAATATTTAATTTGTTTTTATCTTTAATGTGGCATTTGAGAATATTTCAATTCTCTTTACAAAGAATGCTAATTCTATTATTATTAGTCATAGTTAATCTACAAAGTTTGTTAGTAAAACTAAATTCAAACCAAACCCTAGTCCTTAGACAATTTTTTTTAATTCCAAAACTGGGTATTCTTTATCTATGTAGTGTTTCATCATGAGTTGCAGAAGAGTAATGACACAAATATATTTACATTGTTTAAGAAATTATAGACATCAACATAAAAGATAAAAATTACCATTGTTTTCCAAACGTCAATGTTTAAACAAATCTTATTAAAGCTTAAAATGAAGAAAATTTTCTAGTGAGCACCGTTAGTGCAAAATTCAAATTTAGCAATACTCTATTATTTCTGTATGTATCCCAAACTAACATGAAAGTAAACTTTTGCAATATGCGGTCACTTATCAACCAAAAGCCACAATGGTTGAAAAGTGATTCTTTGAATATTGTCAGTTCGTTTAGACCCCTTAAACCCAACAGATTAACCTAGTGAATTAGCCAAGTGATTAACTTAGGTAATTTAATTAAAACTAGGTTAACACAAATAAGCAAAAATAACAAAGCAGCGGAAAATAAATAACACAAAGATTTGATGACCCAGGAAACCACACCGGTAAAAACCTGGGGAGGATTTGACCTAGCTATCCTCAAGGTAAACTGAATCCACTATGAAAGAATTGAAGTTTACACGACAAGACTTAGACCACTAACATCTTGTTGCTACCCAAGTGTAGGAAACTTACTACCATGACCCCATGATAGCTCCGAGATCCACGGACTCCTTCTTTCCGGAATTCTTCAGCAAATCCACAAGCGCACCTGCTTGTATATCTTTGTGTTCTATTGATTCTGCAACTGTATTGATTTACACAACTCTTGACATAAATCTCAAGTTTGTAAACCCTAAGTGTATGTGAAGGTAAACACCTCTAGATCTCACAATGAGATTCACAAACACAGCAAAACAGAACTCTAAAAACGTGGCTAGGGTTTTCCCTTATATACTTAGGACAAAACATAAAACCCTATACATTAAAACGGGCTTGGGCTGAGTTGGAATTTTCTGCAGAAAAACGTTCTGCACGATTTTCGATCGATCGAGTCTAATTTTCGATCGATCGAGTCATACAGAAAGTTAAAGGTAATTCTGCATAAAAACTCGATTCCAACTTTACATTAAGACCCATACTTTGAGCAAGTCTAACACACGACTAAACATTGTTTTGATCATGGTTTGCCAACATACAAAATGAAGTTCTAAATACATTAGTTCCTAATCTTTAGAACCTAACAAATATATATATGGATGACCTCATAAAACTTTCAAATCTTCATCATACATAGAACATTTTGTAAATTTACATAGTAAACTGCCAAACATAAGTATGTATATGGGTACTCGTACTCCTTTCCAAAAGTTGAATTTAAGAAACCCTATTCTGGATTGCCCTCACAGCAATAACTGTAGCAGATATTGCTACCATGGGTGCCACCACTTGTGCCAGAACTAGCACCATTGTTGCTGCCACCAGTACAATTGTGGCAACTGCAGGTGCCACAACCTCAACAAAATGAAAAATTGGGCACCAAAAAGCAATTTTTTGACAATTTGCTTTGTTTGTCAAGAAGTCACAAACTTGTGCGTATTGCTATGAAATAAAAAGATTGATATTGTCCTCTATTTATATATTAAGAAGATGGGAGAGAATTGATTAGTGATTAGCCTAGTTCTCTTGGACCAATGCACCTCCAATGGATTCATCTACTTCTCATAAATTCAAATGCAGGAGCTTACTTCGCAATATTAACAATTTTATGATAATTCTTTCAATTTACCAAGAATTTTGTATCTACCATTTCTACTATTTATTACTATTCAGTATTATATCATGTATACAATCTATGATTCAACTCAGAATATTAAACTCAAGCCCAGTGGTTGACTGTGAAGGTAAAAAAAGAACCTTTGCTTTTAGAAAATTAGACCAAAGGTTATGAAGGTTGTGGTGGTATGGGCCGTGGTGGTGCAGTGGTGGTGTGGGGGTTATGGGTTATGGGTTGTGGGTCATGTGGGTTGTGGGTTTTGTGGTGTGGGTTGTTGCTAGGTTGTGGGGTGATTTGGTGACAGTGGCGCAGTGGTGGCGTACGTGGTCGTGGTGGGTCTGGTGTCTAGTGTGGGTTATGAGTTTTGTTTGGGTATTGGGTTTGAGTTTTGGTTTGGGCATTGAGTTTTGTTGGAGTTAAATCCGTGGCTATGGTGGTGGTGGGTGGTGTGACTGGGTTGCTTGGCAGTAGTGGTGAGTGGTTGAGAGGGACACAGAGTAAAGAGGAATAGAGATGAAGAGTGTGAAGTAAGATATATTTTTATATTATTTTACTGTGTAATTTATATTATTTTAATGTGTTATATGTAAAAATAAGAACTGAGATGTTGGGTGTATTGTAAAGTGAGATAGTATAATAAATAAAGTAGCTTTTTAGATGGTAAAATAAAATATTTTTTGCAATCCTGGATGCTAATGCTTTAAATATAACCTAATTTTATCAAATTAAATACTTTCTCTATTCTAGAGTAGGTTGAATCAAGCTGTTCATACATAGTTCAGACTTGGTTCGATAAAAACACATGTTCATGCTTATTTGTTTATAAACAAGCCAAATTTGAGCCTTACTTTTAGGCTTATTTAATAAACAAGCTAAGCCCAAGAAAAAAAAAAGTTTATGAGTCTATTGAACATTGGAGGTTGATACAAAACAAACTGAGCCTAAACTTGTTTATAAGCTCGACAATTAAATTCTGTTAGGTTCTAAATGTTTAGAACAATTGGCAAATCGTGAGCACACAAGAACATGTAAGCTGCAGAAAGAAGATTTCAGAATCTGCCTGGTTCGATCGATCGAAAGACAGGCTCGATCGATCGAGAATTGTATCTGCAGAATTTTAAGTTGGCCCAAACAGCAGTTCTAGCCCATTAAGGATTAGGGTTTCAAATATACTTCTCCCACTATATAAAGGAAACCCTAAGCACGTTTTTTATAAGGTTTTTAGAGAGAAAAGAGTGTGCCTCTTTTGTATTTAGGGTTTTGTTCCTAAAACCTCTCTTATTACTTCTACCGGTGTTGTTCCTTGAAGAATCTCAAGATCCGGTATTGCTGAAGTTGCTGCCTTCTCTAGTCATCAAAGGAGCTGATGATCTAAACCTTCAAGGGTGGTCTTGGAGTCACAAACAGGAGAGTTTGTGTTGCTAAAACCTTTGAGTGGAGTCTCAAAGTCACAAACGGTGGTGTTTGTGTTTTGCAAAGATTAAAGAAAGAAGGAGTCCGTGGATCTCGGAGCTATCATGGGGTCATGGTAGTAAGTTTCCTACACTTGGGTAGCAATAGGATGTTAGTGGTCTAAGTCGCTATTGTGTAAACTTCAATTCTTTCTAGTGGATTTGCTATTTTACCTTGAGGATAGCTAGGTTAAATCCTCCCCAGGTTTTTTACCGGTTTGGTTTTCCTGGGTCATCATATCGTTGTGTTGTTTATTTTTCCGCTGCTTTACTTGATATGATTGTTATTGTTTTAACCTAGATCTGAATAATAAACCTAAGTATTCACTTGGTTAATTAATTAGGTTAAACAATCTAGTTTACAGGGGTCTAAACGAACTGACAAATTCATATCTTACTAAGACTTTAAGTAATTAGGAGTTGCGTGTTGTATATTTAAGCATATATATGGATAAGTTGTAATAATGATATAGGTTGGAGAGTATTCATTTGAAAAATGAATAAAGTGAAAATTTAAATTCTGGAATTTTCTTTATGAAAATTCAAGTTCTAGGAATTTCGACCAGTCGAGACTTCAGTTCAATCAATCGAAATGTTGAAGGAAATAATCTTGGAGTTTCTGCAAGATTCAATTGGTATTCGATTCCTGGTCGATCGATCGAAAAAGAGCATTCGATCGATCGAAAGTAACTCTCGATTGACTGAAAATCGCAGAAAGAAATTTTCTGCAGAATCTTCAAGTGACTGTTCTGAAAGTTTGAGAATGTTTCAAGTCTTGTGAACAATTTTAATGAAATTTTAACCCTCCCCAAAATAGTAAGTGTAGGGCCACGAAAATTAGGGACCCAAACCCACTTAGAATAGTGAAGCCTGTACCACCCAACTAAGTCCAAATAGATAAATATTTGTTTAGAGAATAGATAAAATAAGTGCTCAAATCCGAAGATTCAAATAGGAAGGGAATGAACAAAAGTTAAAAACAAGTATATTGATAGTTCTTTACAAACTCGCCTGAGAACGATATTCTTATGCAAGGATACACACTGTTCTCTCACTCTTTCTTCTTACTGTTCTTGTTCTAATATATTTTTCTTGATTTTTTCCAGGCCCTTTCATCTGGAAGTTCTCTTCCTTTATATACTCCTATGCTTCTTGCATCCTAGCCCTCCATCTGCAATCCTCTAGTTCCTCCCTAGGACACTTGTCCAATTAGACTCTTGTTGAAGGAGCTGCTTAGCTGTGAAACTACTATTCAAGGGTTATTTCCTCATCAATGCAGTTGATAAAGCTGTTGCCAACTATTTAATACGGAGGTAGTAGGTGAGCTTTCATAAGAAACTTCTTTCAACTACCTTGACTCTCTCTCTAAACGCTATTCTCTTCGTCCAGATTTCTAGGAGGTATTTTGTCTCTTCCCCTCTTCTCTACGGGCAATTCCACTCCTCGGGCTTAAAGTGCTTTCACTCGAGGAACAAACGATGGTGACAGTGGTTTTATCTTTCCTTGGTCCTCGGGCCCCCACAGTAAGTTTAAAAGAAACACAAGAAATCCTGTAGATATTCTCCAAAATTGCTATTTGTAGAACCCAATAAACTTGGTTGTATTCTGGGGACAAGTTTGTAGAAACCCTTTAGCAATTTGTGTATGGGGACAAATATTGTCTAAGGATAATATTCAATTGTGTCTCCAAGTCAATCACTAATTTCTATATACTTGATGTGTTCATTTGTTCTCTCATTGTTACTCCTTATTTTGGTAAAATTCCCAACAGGGATTACTCACCCAAACCAAATAAGCTTGATAATAAACTTGATATTGGCTTGATAATGTAATCGTGTTGGATCTTAAGCTTAAAAATTTGATATTGAGCTTGAACTTGGCTTGATTAGTGAATTAAGTCAAACCAAGCTAAGCTCAAACTTTTAGACTTTTTGAGAAGTTTGAGCTCGAATATCATTTATAGGCTTGGTTCAAACTCAAGCCAAGTTTAAATATTTTACATTCGTTGTTGAGACAAACTTGAACATTTGCTACTTTACAAAACTCAACTCGTTTATAGCTCCAAATCTAGAGGCATCCCGGATTTGGTTTCTCTAAAAATCAGTTCCAGCCACAATAGTACCTGACTATTTTGGCATTAAAGCAAAGGTAATGATCCATTTAGGTGTAGCAATAAAATGAAGAGCCACTATGCTTAGATAGCTTTTAGCCATAGCCATTATGTACCGTATGGAGCATTTTGAATGAGAACAGCAAAGTACCGCAAATATTTAAGGGGTTCCAAATATTATACCATCGCTTGGTGGTCTTGATTTTTCTTCTTCTTCTTCCAATTATTTTTATGACAATAATTTGGCATGGCAAAGATTTCATGATCACAAAAGTATACCCAATGTAGGAAGCGATTTAGGATTACATGCTTAAACTGATTAAACGAGTTAATAATTTGAAGTAGTATTGCTGTTGCAGATTCTTTTTCCATTAAAAAAATGGAACTTCAGCAATCTCTCTCTCTCTCTCTCATATGCATGTTGTGTAATACACTAATACTGGTATCAAGAATGAGAATTATTTAATTTTGAATTAATAATTTAATATAATATAGAAATATATGATGGTGATTTAGCTATATTTATTTAATTAGCGGTAACCTCGGAAAGGTATAGAATTCGGCACCTAAGTATTTCATTATAAGAGCATTCTCATCAAAGATTTCAAAAAATTTAGCATTTAGCATCTCAAAAACTTACTTTATTAATTTTAACAACTCACTTTACAATACACTCAACATCAAAGATTTTATATTTTTTACCACTTCATTAAAATATTATTATTTTTATTATTTTTTATTCTCATTCTCATCTATTTCACTACCAACAAACCCACTTTCACTACAAACAAATCCATTGCCACCGCCAACACCCATTGCCACCATCGCCCACAGCCACAGCCACAACCACCACCACCAACCACAACCTCAACCCCCAACCACCAAAAAAAAAAATAGAAGTTCATCCCTTCTTTAACTTTGTAGCACGCACCCACACACATAAAAACAAACCACACATTTTTCTTCTGCAAATCAACCTTTGGTTTCGCCTCTTCGTTCCCACGGACACGGACACGGACACGGACACCACTTCCCTCCCCGTCGTCATCTTCTCCCACGGCGGCAGCTTTACTTTCCTTTCCCCTTCCTCCTTCGCACTGTAAAACCAAAACACAATCCCAAAACCAAATCAAGACCCAAAATCAAATTAAACTCACCCCAATCTGAACCCACCACAAAACCGCAACCAAAACCCACCCTAGCCTCTTCGATGACCACCACTCTTGCAGCCTAGCCTCTCTAGTCTCAACCCCAACCAAGAACACCGACCATGTCAACTCAAGAATGACGCCTCAAGAACGTCGACTCAACCTGATCTGAACGCCGACTCAAGCTTGGGTTTTTGGGTTCGGCCATAGAGAGAAGGGAAGAGCTTGGGTTGAGGGTGAACCAATAGAAAAAAGAAAAAAAGAAAAAAGAAAAAGAAAAAAAAGAGGAAGTGTGATGACTGATTAGGCGTGGGTTAAGGGGGAACTAGAAGAGAGAAAGATGATGGAAATCGCGTGTGGGAAAGAGAGAGGGCACATGTGGAGATTAAAACATAATATTTGGGTTTGACACTCAGCTATAGTGCGTTGCTAGAGATAGCAGCGCATTGTAGCTGGGTGTCAAAAAATTTAGCATTTGTATTCCTTGAAGGAGCACCTTTTTTGTGCTTGGAGCTATAAAAATAACATATCAGAGCATTTAGCATATTTGATGAGAATTCTCTAATTGAAAATGAGGGTGCTATAACTTAAAAAAAAAAAAAAAAAAATATATATATATATATATATATATATAGAAACTGTAAAGTTTTTAAGAACTCTGTGTAAAATGCTTTCAAAAATCATTTTTAGAGTTGCAACCAAACTCAGGAGATATTAAGATAAATTTGCAACCAAGTTGAGGCGCATGATTTAAAAAATTGAAAGAATAAAAAAGGTCCTTAAATTTGACAACTAGCTAGAAAGTACATGTTAGACAACATTATCATAGTTCTCAAAACCGGACCGGACCGGGAGGTCGGACCGTGAGAACCGGGAACCAGGATAAAAACCGGTTTTTTAAGCTTAAAAAACCGGATTTTTAGTTAATTCCGTGAACCCCGAAAATCGGGGTTGGACCGTAAGAACCGGTCCCAAGAACCGTGAGGTCCAACCCCTTAGCAATTTTTTTTTTTTTATAAAACCAACTTAACGCAATTTTATTAAATATATGCTTGAAAATTGTTAAATTTCCCTCACATATATAGATATATTAGTCAATTTTACTAGTTTTATAAATTTAATATCTATATTTGGTTTTAATTAATTATTAAATTAATTATGACGTCATCACGGTTCGACCCCGGTTCGACCTTGGTTCGACCTCAAAAACCTTGAACCTCTCCCTTTTACGGTTCAATGAACGGTCCGAGTCTGAAAACCTTGAACATTATATTAGATTGTTTTGCACATGAAAAGAAAGTTGGGTCCTTAAGTATGGATTTATGGGGGATAAGACTCAAGTACAAACAATTGAGATTAGGGTTTCAGGAGATCTAATTGCTCATTTGGAATTATGAAGGGAGGACCTCCAAACGCCATTTTAACTTTCACCGAACAAAGAAATTCTTAAAGTCTGCAACTTTTCCTCAAGTCACAAAAAGCAATTCATTGTAAATCTAAAGCATTTGAGTCTCCGAAAGCTAATAACAAGCCCATGTTCCCAAAAGCTTTAAAAAGGGAATGATGAGTTTTTAAAAAAGAAATCCAATAATTTCAATAGACATCATCAAAAGAAGTTCACTAAAGTGACATAAATAGTCTTGCCACATTAAAGTTCTTACAGGGAAAGATATTAAACCCAATAGATTTGTGACAAATTGCTAACCCATGGAACATCATTTTGTTTCATCATCCAAAGCATAAAAAAAAGTTATAAAAAAAAAAAGATTTTGTGCAGTTTTTTTTCACAAATCAAAAATTTAAAATTAATTAGTAACTATTTGATGTTTGGGAAAAGTAGATGCTGGTATTTGAAAATTCTGGTTATCAGTTACTTGCGCGAGAATATAGGTATACTGTTTGCAAGAATTTGACGGCTTTACTAAATGATGACAAAAAGCTAAATGCTCTATTCATGGGAATGCCATTTTCAGAGGCAGGGGCTGGGCTAGACTACTACTACTACTACTACTTGTTATGCATGATGTTCAGTATTGAGGTTTATCAATTTTAGTAACTTTAGTATGTTACAATCATGCTTCTTCTACACCACCGATTCATTTTAGAGCATTGACATGCTGCTTTCTGCTTTCTTTATTTCGTTTTCAGTATATACAAAAAGCCCTGTACAAGACACCTATGTAGCAAGAATGAGCCACGCAACTTGAGAAGTACTGTACTCCTTACCCATCCCTACACAAATCTGTTGAAATTGTCAGCCATCAAATGTGGAGAATGTTTCCCATGCATCGGGTGTATGTATCATTTTTCTCACATTGAAAGGTTTCCATATAACTGTAGGATCCACACACAATCAGAAAGAAGCTGCATCTGATGTATGTGATAATTATTAAGCAAACATGGAGTCAATTTTTTTTTTTTAATTAAAAAAAGGCTAATAAGCGTTTTCCTTTCCCTGACTCAAAAAGAATTTCGTCATGTCTCTAATGAGATATCTAAAATCTAATACAAGACAACAAACTTAGGACTTAGTTGCAATTCACAAAGCTCACTTTCTCTTGCCTTCTTCATTTTGAAAACTATAAGCTCATATGTTTAGTTCACATGGAGAAAGCTCCCTCTACATTGCATAGGTCATATGCGTAACAAGGGGAAGAAAGGACAAGGAGCAGGACTTAGTTACAGAGAAGTTAAGCGCAACGGTGTCTTCAACTTGACTAGACTATGTTGCCTTCAATTCAAACGGGTTGGGCTTCTTGATTTTGTTTTGTCCCCTTGGATTTAATTGGACAACATGTTCTTTGGCAAATGTACTCACAATTGTACACAAAATTATAGCATAAAAGTGTCAGTATAATTCCGAGGACAATGACTAGACAAGCGTACAAATGAAGAGTCATGCTCACTGTAAACCTCAATTTTACTCATTTAACTGGTTTATTTTTTCAAAATAACACTGGTTTTCAAACAATTTTGTTAGTTAGCACGTTTTCAAAACAATTTAGAAAACTAATATCTCGAGTGCAATAAACTCGATTTTGGTGTCTAAATCGAGTACAATGAACTCGATTTCAACATAGAACTCAACCCTATTGGACTCAATTTCGTTGAAATTTTAGTGGAATTCTTACCTTAAACAAACTCCAACAAAACCCAGGCCCAATCTGATTCGAGCAAAACCCAGGTGAGCTTTGGTTTCCTCACAGTTCCAATCCGATCCCAGCAACTCCAGTGAAACTTGTCCAATCCGATTCGAGCAAAACCCCATCCGATCTGAGCAAAACCCAGGCGAGCTTCAATGTCCTCATTGTTCCAATCCGATCCCAGCAACTCTAGCAAAACTTGTCCAATCCGATCCAAGAAAAACCCCAGGTGGGTCTTGGGTTTGTTGATTTCGTTGTTTCTCTTTGGTTGTTGTGTTTGATTGTTGGAGAAGAAGAGTTTTGGAAATGGGTTGTTGTGTTTGATTATTTAAGAAGAGGATTTTTTTGATTTTTCTCTTCGTTGTTTTTGTTTTTGTTGTAAGTACTGAAATTGAGTTGATAAGGCTTGATTTCAATTTGCTAGAAAACGAGTCTGGTGGACTCGAGTTTAGCATTCCAAAATCGAGTTTGTTACACTCGAAATGTTAATTTTCTAACTAGTTTTGAAAACGTGCTAACTAACGAAATTGTTTGAAAATCAGTGTTATTTTGAAAAAAAAAAAAACCCCCATTTAACTCTTTCTAATTTCTATCCTAATAAAGCAAGGGCTACAGCCTACAAGCTACTTGTGATTGATTCAAACTTGAAACTTGGCCAAACTAATAGTACTCTGTTTGGATTGAAGAGTAGAGAGGGAGATTAGAGTAAAGTAGAGTAGATTTGGCCTAAAATTAACATATTTTCAACCAACTCTACTTTACTTCCCTTTACTCTCCCTCCTTTTATCCTCAATCCAAACATGCCCTAACAGTCTAACTCATTGAATTGTAGTGTTGATTGGTTAGGATGAGTTGTGAATGCATTATTGCAATACTAATCAACGAAATCTAAGGGCACGCCTATTGCAATGGAATGACTAAATTTATTCATAAGTTTGGTAGTGAGTTGTAATAATAAAATAAAACTTAAATTTTATTTTAAGAAATATCTTACTCATATAATTATATTTCCTTAAAAATAATATATATATATATATATATATTTTTTAAAAAAATTTGAGAGAGATGCCTTATTTTTTATGATTTTTTTTAAAATTTTTATAATTCATTATGTGTATACGGAAAGCTTGTTTATTTTGAAGTATATTAATTTTAGAAATTATTACACTTTCTAAGTAATAATTATTAAAACATTTTTAGAAATGAATAGTGACAGGTAGGAGCACCATTCTCCATGCTTCGAGAGTACCTAAGGCTTACTCATAATAAAAACATAACCAAACAACCGTATGACTAAATCATATGAATAGCTATTATATTACAGTATTTATTATAGTTTATCAAACATGGCGTAATGTCAGGGCTTTCATAATCATTGGTTTACTGTTTATAATATTAGCTTAATTGGTGCATTTTGATGTTTTTAATGAAGACATTTAAGGTTTAATTTTCTCTCTTCCATTATAACTATCAATTTTTTTTAAAAGCAAGAAAACCATTCAACCTTTTTCTTTTTTTGTTTCTTTCTTTCTCAAATAAAGTAAATGGAAGAAGAGTATTACATTTTTAAATAAAATAAAACGTACGTTAAAGAATGGAATAGTGGATAGGAAAAAGAAAGAGACTAATACGGTGGTAAAAAAGCTTTGATTAGTTAAAAATGAGCAAAATTCTTAATTGAAATTGTTAAAAATGAAATGGTCCAGTTATCAATTGAATATTACATTATAGGTTGGGTTCAAGTTATATCTAGTATAACTGTAAGGAATGTTACACTAACGTTCACAATTGGGTGTGTGGATAGATGATCACCAATTGATATGCTTGAAATTAAGAAAGAGTGCCTACTTCCTAGTTTTTCGACCAACTAGCAAAGTTGGCTTGAGGGTTCTCCAAAGATTAAGTTAGTACAACAAAAATCAATAAATTTGTATAAAATAGCTAATGTGTATATAGGCTCTAGAAATCATAGCTCATTTGGGGAGGTGAAAGGTGTATATATAGTGTTTTCTCTCAATGAGGGTGGTGATTGGTTCCCTATAAGTGGGATGAAATTGTCAGTACAACATCCCCTTGAGCTCATTGTGACTAGATTAGTCTTTTTTGGGGTATATTACAAATGTGACTAGTGCTTTTCTTTGGGTTATTGTAAATGGTATTAGAGCCGAATTGGTAATCCCGTGTGGGCTTGGATACAATACTCCCCCAAAGTGGGACTTAACAAAGACGTTAGGGATTTAAATGAGGAAAATTATTATGTACTTAATTTGATTGGATATTGATTGTGTGTTGTGTGGGTGTGTCATGAGTTCTACATTGGACATATACAAGTTTGATATGAGTTTTATATTCTACAAGAAGCCTTATTTCAACTAGACTAGTTCTTTTGGGATATAGCGCAGATGTAGTTTTCCTCGAGTCGTTACAAAGTTAGTTAGGCTAGTTAATACTGATGAGGTAATGCTTGCCTTTTGGAGCTTGATGGTATGCACCCAAGTGGGAAACTAGGAATCCATAGAAGGGCATGTGATCCCTTGTTGTGGTGAGGTGGTGAGGAGAGAAGAGCTGAAGGAAGGAGAAGGAGAAAAAGAAAAAAAAGAAAGAAATTATAACAATTGGTTTAGTAAATTTTAATTGAAAAATGTTTTAGTAAAATGCTATGACATGCATGACACATGATTTCATTTTCACTAATAAACTAGTGGAATGGCAACATAAGGGTTTTTTTTTTTTTTTTTGAGTAAACAATAATACTTATCAGAAACATAAAGGTTGATTTGGGTATTTCCCATGGTTCATAGATTTTAATTGTAAATTAGAAATATAGGTTAGTTTGATTTAATTTGACCCAAAGTTTATAAATGTTTTTTTTTCTCTTTATTATTTGAACAACTCTTCTATTGAAACACAATTTTCCATAATTTGCATATTTGTCAATTTGTGGTTGGATTATATTATTTACACATGCAACCATCACTCATACTTTTGTTTTTTATATTATTTTATTGAACCATTACTTGCACGTGGTAAAGAGCAATCCAATCAATACTTGACACATGTGCAAATTATGATAATATCCATAGACTTTTTGTTATTTAAATATTTCTTTTCTAAGTCAAACGTTCATTGAGTGGCACTGTGGGTTATTTACAAAAAAAAAAAAAAAAAAAAAAAAAATCCAATATATAAGATAAGAATAATGGCAAAAATAAATGATAAATATATCAATCTAGAAACATAAAATTTGATGTTTCTAACATTTCTCTTTTGTAAAAACTACAAGGAGACCCCAAAGAGAAGTTCACCATCTGTCCATCTCAGAATTGGTAGGTCAAATTTATTATGAATTTCAAACCTTTGTTTGTCAATTTATTTATACGAATTTGAAGTCAACAGTCTTGTAACTTAATTGACATATTCTCATGCACAAAATACAATATATAAAATTAAAATATCTCTTTCTTTCAAAATAGTTTTATTTTATTTTATAAAAAAAACTAGTTGTCTTCTAAGATGTGAGAATAAGTTTGGTAATTAAAAAAGCAAACCAAAGAACAAAACCTCAGAACCAAACAAGCTATCATTCCCCACAATACGCAAATAACTTTTAATATGTGCAAGTTGATCTCAAAATTTTTTAATGGGTTAGGCAATAATAGTGATTTAGAGCCTTGTAGGACGGTGACATTAATTATATGCTTTCATAATTAAAGAGAATTAGAGTTCAAAGCTCATAACTCTATTATTGTAACTACTGAGTTATTAAACAAATAAATAATTATAATCATATCAATAATTATTTTTTGAAAGACATATAAATAAATATAAAGATAAGTGTTTTCACAATTATTTTTTTACACCTTTTAGATAGTTATTATAATTGGTGCTGTGGGGAGGAACGAATCCAAACCCGCAAGTAGTGAGTGGGGCGCATCTTTCTTTGATGTGGGAGTAAGTCTCAAAGCGGACAAACTGCTTGCGGGCTTAGATTTGTTCTTCCCCCACTTAGGGGCCGAAGGACTTGCACGGCTTTGTTACCCGGAAGAGCACGCCTCTACCACTACAACACATGTGTTATGTTGTAGTGGTATACTCATCCTTAGGTCAAAGGATTATAAGGCATGAGTGGAGCGCATTTTTCTTCAATGTGGGAGCAAGTCTCAAAAACTGTTCACGTCGCTTGCAAAAAACAAAGCCATGCGGGTCCGTTGGCTCCAAAGTGGACAAACTGTTTGCGGGCTTGGATTCGTTCCTCCCCCACAGGTGTTAGTAAAACTTTGAAAATGGTATCACTGTATCAGTGGTGAGCCAATATTAAAGTTTTTTTTTTTTTTTTTGGTTAACAAAAATGGGGGTTAGATAGGTTACTCCAGCCCCCGGGCAGGGTGCCAGGTTGGGAAGTGTTTGAAACCCCCACACCCGTGTGGGGAGTTACCCCACCAAGGTTGCCCACCAATGAATCTTTACTGGCAGCGGGAATCGAACCTAAGCAGGTTAGGCAGAGTGAACGAACCTTACTAGCTGAGCCAAGCCCCCGTTGATGCCAATATTAAAGTTATGTTGCACCAGTAATGAACTATTTACTCTCATTAGTTATAAAAAAAATGTCTTGAAAATTGTTAGGTCATAATCGTATTAATTTTATTACTCAAACCATATATACCAAGAGTTAAACGACTAGTTGGCCTATAGGCGACTCGCACGGTTTGCAAAGCAAAAAGATAATAACTAGGCTCTGGGTGTCCTCCTTAAGGGTCAGATGCAGTGAAAATGAAATCAAGTCTTAAGATAAACAGAAGAATGACAGCCCCAGAAAAGCATATTTTGCTCCCCACAATAGGCGCTTCTGATTATGTATGCACTAATTATTTAAAGTGTGGTAATCAAACATAGCAATGCTCATAATTGTTTTTTGTCCTATACTTTTTTTTTTTGGATAGGTTTGTCCTATACATTTACTAGCAAGGGAAAGCAACACTTCGCTATTATAGTGAAGAACGGTATCATGATGTGCCAATGCAGTTACTGAATTTCTCTAAAACTCGCCAAAAAATGGAATTCAATTTCTGACCCTTCTGAGGTGCCAACAATTGTACTTATTATTCTTATTTCATGTAAAGCCACAAAGAATAAAAGGATGGTCTATATAACAACAATTAATTCGGGCACCAGCTATAGAAGAGGATTGGAAATTTCATTCCAAAATCAAGAATGGTAGGGAATACCATTTTTTTGAAGACCAAAATACATTTTCTGCCCTTAACTATTAGGAGAATGACATGAAATGACTTATTTTGACAACTGATATGAAATGAGTGGCGTGTCAAGGCCCATTGACACTTGCTAGTGAAACTATTTGTAGAGAGTCCATCATCCTCCGGGTCAGCCGCATGGACTATGGATCCTGTAGAATTCCCCACGGCTTCACCTGTCTCCTAGGTTAAGCTTGTTTCTAGGATGTTAAGAAGTTGCACCCAAAAATTAACCGAAGCAAAAGCCAGCAGTTGGACTGATTCCACAT
Organism: Lithocarpus polystachyus; assembly: GCA_033629205.1. NCBI lineage: Eukaryota > Viridiplantae > Streptophyta > Magnoliopsida > Fagales > Fagaceae > Lithocarpus > Lithocarpus polystachyus. The sequence goes on along the minus strand of CM066167.1, from coordinate 191,830 downwards.
CAACAGCATGTTGAAAACCAACAAGTTTTTGTCGTATGACCAAGGCTCAAACTCCAAAACTCTTTCTAAATCCATAGTATCCCCAAATTCGAAAAGCAACAAATTCCCCCCAATGTCTCTAATTTTGAATTCCCCAATTGATTTCCAAAGAGGTTTAAAAGTGCGAGTAATAGCCTCAGTGTTCACAACTCTCTTAGTAAAAAATTTTGCAGCTAACCGATATAGACAAATCTCACATTGTTTGGAGGCACTGGCCCCTTGTTCTTCTTCATCGGTCAGTGAAAAACGAGCCCAAAGATCCTCAAAGTTAGCCATGCTCGAAGAAAAAAAACAAAGAGAACAACCAAGCTAAGCTGAAAGGATACAAGCGATCCACAAATCGTCCTATCAGAACCAAAGAATTGAAGGGAACCGAGAAACCTACATAAGGGTAGGGACAAAATTCTACACGCAAAGAAGGAATGCCCTAGTGAGAGTTAAACCCTAGCAGAGAAACACTAGACGAAGAGAGAAACCACTTTGGATGTACTAAATTGGATTAAAAAAAAGAGAGATAGTCAGATGTAAGAGAGAGAAGAATTATTATTATTATTTTTTTTTTAACAATTGCAATGAATAGTGTCTCGCTGCTGGTGGCGTAACACTGTTCATTGTTAGTTTGTTTTAGGTTATTTTGGCGAGGCTGATGTGTGAGCCTTTTAGGAGTCTCTAGTATTTTTTTATATATAATAAATCTGGCTAATTTGATAAGTATGATGAGAATGCTCTTTGTAATATTACTGAAGTGATACATAAAAATTTGACAACTTATTATCGTGTAGCAATGCAATACGTGTTGCTCAATATTAGAGCGTTCGCATTCGCAAAAGCCGTCCTATTCTATTTTACTATCTCAAAAAACTACTTTATTAATTATACTATACCATTTTACAATATTCCTAACATTTCAACTTTTATGTTCCTATTCTACTCATTAAAATAATATATATTACCCACTAAAATAATATAATATATTCCAATATATCTCTCCCTCTCTCTTATGAGAAAAAAAACTCTCCCTCTCTCTTCTTCCCCATCTCTCTGTTTCCCTTCATTGGTGTCTCTTTCTTTGAACCACCATCCACCCGAAGCCAAATACCTCATTAACTGGCCACTGGCAACTAGCAATCAGCAACTAGCCACCACCCAAACCCATCCAGCCACAAAAACCAGTCACCACCACTATGCGACACACCAACCACCAAAAGCTATTAAATCAAACCCATTAAATTAGAATACCAACAAATCCTGATCAAAATAAATTAAATGCATTAAATCAGAAACCAAAAGCCATTAAATCAAAAATCGATCTCCAAACGCGCCGATCAAAACTCCATCGAAACCCACCTGATCTCTACCCAAAATCAAAGAAAAATCAAATCAAAAGTTCAGAATCCCATCAGAACCAATCTGAAGCTGATCTCCACGCCTCCACTGGTGTTGTCTCCATGCCTCACCATCGTCGTCTCCATGCCTCCACACCTCCACACATACCCAGATCAATTCACAACCCAAATCACAACCCACAACTCAGATCAACCTAGACCAAGCAAACTCACACAAACCTAGACCAACCCATAGCATAAACTCAGATTAACCCACCATCGAGACCTCCCCACGTCACTGCCATCGATCATTGATCTAGACCCACACTGCCTCCATCGAGACCATGCCACATGCCACGCATCAATCTTGCCATGCCGTGACCATTCCGTTACCACGCCAAATCCAACCTAATTCCGGTAGCATGCTTTGAACAGAGAGAGAGAGAGAGAGAGAGAGAGAGAGAGAAATATAATAATTATATAAGATGCTACAGTACTATCATAAAAGTAAGACGATACTGTAGCGGTATTGTAAATTTTTTTACAAGTAACAAACTGAATGATGAGCTTATCTGGTGCATTAATGCTAAAATTCTCTTACATGTACCATTTGTAATACCAAATGCAAATGTTCTTAGGCACACACCTCAAACTAAAAAGTCGGGAGTGCACAGAGTCTAAGGTGTTCCGAATGGGAGTGTGACCCCCCCACCCCCACAAGCTACAAAGCCACGAACAAACCAAATCTCGTGCATTATTCATTTTTCATTTTCAAAAAATTGCACATTTTGCCACCATCGCATCGCTCCCTGAACCTGGAGACGGTTTACGATATCTTCTCCGGATTACGAGGGGCATCTGCCCGATATTCCATACTTTTTTTGATAAACCCGATATTCCATACTAGTGGAAGGTTAGTCTAGTAATTTAAAGTATGAAATCTGAGCCAATCGTGACCGCCCACGATCATCTACACGACACGTGTGAAACATTAGAAACGTCCAGAAGCTATAACTACGTGCGGCGCTGGACAGGTCAGGAGAGTGAAGTGTGAAGATAATTGGTGCCACGTATGAGTAGAGGTGGCCAAAACAATCCTAGTCAGCACACACAAATACAAATACAAATACAGATCAGATAGATAGATAGAGAGTCAGTCCAGCTGCTTCTTATAAATGCCCAAACCATCACCCACTCCATCAGTCTCCACCAAAAACCATAATCAACAAGCTAGGCCCTCCTTTTCTCTCTCTCTCTCTCTTACTATCGCCGGAAAATGCTAATTCCGGCGACTTTCTCATCCATTCAAACACCCATTGTCCATATCTCCGATCATCGCCGTCACGTATTCCACGAAAAGCCCTGAACGAAAGCCATCTTCTTTCTTTGTCCTATTCCCAAAAATTATTCCTTTCTTCATCGCAAGACCAAAAAAAAAAAAAAAAAAAAATTGATACTATAATTCAACAAGAGGGTACCAATTTCATGCGAGTTAATAAATTTTTGTAGGTTTTTTTTTGCTAGTTTAGATTTGGGCTAGATTGACCAGGTGATCGGACAGAATTTTGAAACTGTGGAGAATTTAGAAATGATGTTTAATGTGTATGAATCTGTTGAGTGGTAGCATTGATTTACGTTTTATTGCCTTTCTTGTTCGTGTACATTTTTGTGTGAAGTAAATGCAAAGAATCAGAGGGAGTGATGGGTTTTGAGTGACAATGTTTGATTAAATTTTTGTGTACTGTTGAGTCTGAGTTTCAAAGCGGATCGGTACTTTGAAAAATGAAGCAGAGCTGACAGGGCGGAAAGGGATTTAGAGTATAGAGCGGAGCATACATTTTTTTTTTTTTTTGTCTGCTTGTTTGTTGCTTTTGGGTGTTAATTTGAACATTGAGCATGCCATTTCCGATGAAGATCCAACCTATTGATATTGATGCTGAAGAACCGGTTCGAACCGATACGGTGAAACCAGCGGTGTTGAAATCGCGGCTGAAGAGGTTGTTTGATAGGCAATTCCCTAGTGTTCTGAGGATATCGTCGGCGGAGAAGCCCAGCGGTGGCGGCGAAACCCATGGAGGAGGAGGAGTAGCCGAGTTGGAGCCGAGCTCCGTTTGCTTGGCAAAAATGGTGCAGAGTTTTATTGAAGACAACAACAGTGAGACAAAGCAGCAGTCTATAGCGACGAGCAAGTACGGGCGAAACCGCTGCAATTGCTTCAACGGCAATAGCAACGACAGCTCTGACGACGAGTTCGACGACTTTGCTGCTTCTAATTTCGGAGGCGATTCTTCCGCTGGCACTGGCACTGGCACTGGCACTGGATCCGATGTCTTTGATACGCTCAAGGTATTCAATTTAATTCAAATTCAACTCAATTTAGGAATTTTGTCGAAGTTTATTAATAAAGGGAAAGAATTAGTATTAATTATGTGGTTTGTGGAACAGAGTTTAAGCCCTTGTGCAAGCGTTGCGGAGAGAAACCTGTTAGCAGACGCGGCGAAAATCGTAGACAAGAACAACAAAATTAACAAAAGTAAAGACGATCTGAGAAAAATAGTGACGGATGGACTGTCATCTCTTGGCTATGATTCCTCTATTTGCAAATCCAAATGGGATAAATCTCCCTCTTACCCAGCAGGTATTCGATCTCTCACTTTTCTGTTGAGTTTTGAAACAATTAATCATAAAGAAAAGAAGAAGAATTTATTATCAATTTAAGATTGTGTTGTATGTATGGTGATGTTGTTGTTGTTCAGGGGAATATGAATATATAGATGTGATAGTGGAAGGGGAAAGATTGTTGATGGATATAGATTTCCGATCGGAGTTTGAGATAGCGAGATCGACTGGGACGTACAAGGCGATATTACAATCTCTACCGTACATATATGTGGGAAAAGCTGATAGGTTGGGGCAAATAGCGTCGATAGTATCAGAGGCAGCGAAGCAGAGTTTGAAGAAGAAGGGGATGCACTTTCCGCCTTGGAGGAAAGCTGACTACATGCGTGCCAAATGGCTCTCTCCTTATACACGACGAACAACAACTATTCAACCTCAAACAACCCACACCATTTCGGACACCGACACAGACAGTGATTGTGGATGCGGTGACCTCCATCTCATTTTCGGTGACAAAACCACAACCACAACCACAGCCACAACCACAACCACAACCACGCCCTCTCACTCTCACTCTCGCTCTTCCGATTTTTCCAATTTTAGTAATGGGAGGAAACTGAATGATGTCTTGCTTACGTGGAAACCACCGGCGGTTAAACCTAAGAGCCTTGACAGATCAGGACCAAATGCAAAGCTCGTCACCGGTTTAGCTTCTCTCCTCAAAGATCATAAACCCTAAACCAAAATTTTGGATTTTATTTTTCCGGTATAAAAAAAAAATTTATATGAATTATATATTAAAAACATAATCGTATTTCGGAGAATAGTACAATCTTTTTCTTTTCTTTTATTCTCTCTCTTTTTTTATTATTTTTATTTTATGAGTGTATGAACTAAGCAGTAGAGCTATAATCTTTGTAATAATAAATTAGAACCAGTACAGTACAGCGCAAAAAAGAACAAAAAAAAAAAAAAAGGGTAAATGTTTACTAAATTTGTGTAAATTAAAAATCAAGGCCCTGGCTGGGAGTGAGAAACGATGAGATTTTTCTTTTTCATCGATTTCCTAAACTAGTACAGTGCTCTGTGTCTATCATATTCATGGTTGCTTTATTATGATTTCCTCTTAGTTGCTTTTGAGTTTTGTGGTGGTGACGGTTTCTTGTGAGGGAACAAAGAAGGATGAGAGACTTTTAATAATAAGGGGGCATGGGCATGGGCATTCTTCAGGTCACTTTTTTGGTGTAATTTTTCATTTTGTGCGAACGGGGGTTGGTGGCGAGAATATGTATATTGGATGACGGAAGAGGCCGTGGCGTCTCGAACACCGTGAGGTGAGGTGAGGTGAGGTGAGGCGGAGGCAAAAGTTGCGTGATATCTAAAACAGAGTGAAGGATTTTCTTTGACTCAACTTTCATTCCTAAATAAATCCATATCTAAATGCTGGGAAACTTGCCAACATAAGTTGAACTCTCAAAGTTGCGTAAATTACAATGTGCATCATATCATAGCAAATTGGCATTTCAAGCAAAACCCAAACCTACTGCTTTTTTTTTTTTCCTCCCAAAACTCGGTTACCAATTGTTTTACATGGATTTACCTACCATTTTCTATTTTTAAAATATTATCTCACAATCATTGTAGTGGGGGCTCTTGTGTAATCTATTATGTTGAGTATTTATCCTATTATATGATATTATTATAACAATAATAATAATATCATACATATATACTACTAGTATAATTTATAATTTAAGAATAGGGTAGGGTCGGTTACAAGCCCCTCAGAACAGAACTAATAAGGGCGTTGTGGGGAGGCCTTTATCCTTATCTTATTTTTTGGGCAATAAGACTGATACAGGGGTCTCTTTCATGTACAAAACAAAAGCAAAAATAATAAAAGCAATTTCCCCAAAGTTTGACAATAATAATGCCCTTTTGAAAGCAACCTCCCACCCACTCTTTTTCTCCCTCTCTCTCTCTCCCGTGGAGATTGCTTGTGTTGAGGTGTAAAATGTAAATTTAAGGTATCATAATCAGAGCACTCATACTGGAGAATTATTAAAGGGGGATATATAAGGATGCAAACGTTTTCATCTCAAGAATGGTGGACTCTCTACCATTCCCAAAAAAAAAAAAAAAAAAAAAAAAAAAAAACGGACTGGACTCCGGACCTTTCGGCTTGATCAGAATATTCTTTCATATATGCTTTTTTTGGTTTTTCACTGTGTGTGATAGTTCATGAAACTTCTGGCCAATACCCCTTATCCAATCATGATTTGACATGTCTGTCTACAGAGCAAGCATTTATCTGGACGCGAGACTAGATGACATGTGGTACTGTTTGGACCATTCCTCTTTATAGTAAACAAGTCTACTCGTTTCTCTTCCTTCTCTTTTCTTTTTTCTTTTCTCTTTTTTTCCTATTCTTTTCCTCTTGAGCATCTTCACGTGTGTAGTAGATACATGGGTGCATTCAAAATTATAAATAGGCCCTTATCACATAAGCTTTTTTTTTTTTTTAAGAAACCAACGTATCACACAAAGCCAGTAAACCATTTTAAAATTTTTTTATGGAAAAACAAAAAAATTGATTAACTTTTTTTACAACTTTTTTAAATTCTCATAAATAAATTTCTAATTTTTTTTAAAATAGACTATTAATATATAATTTTAAGACATACATTAAATAAATAAATAAATAAATAATAGTTGAGTACATGAATTTTATAGTGGCAAATCATTAATGGATAATTAAAAAATGACTAACTTTTTTGAAAATTTTTTTTTAATTTCTCATAAAAAGTTCCCTAAAATAAATGATTAATATATAACTTTAAGACATACATTAACTAGACCCAAATAAATAATAACTGAGAACATGAATTTTTTGGTGGCAGATCATTAATGGCAATGGAATGATGTGGCCTCCTCACCCCCAAGAAAAAAGAATGATATGGTAGGATTGAGTGTGAGCTCGATTTCAATCTAGCTAAGAAGACATTGATATAAGTCGTTTGTAAATAAATCAAATTGTTCATATATATCCCAAGATTGACTTTTTTTTTTTTTTTTTGAGAAGTATCTCGAGATTGATTTGATAAAAAAATTTGTTCATATTTATTTGTTTATAAATAAATCAAGCATAAGCTTTGACATTGGGATTATTTAATAAACAAATAGAGCTCAAGTTAAAAAGATTGTTCATGAATAAGCTTGTAATAAGCTTATTCATGAACAATCTATTTTGAAACAGAGCTCAAGCTAAAATGAGGCAAGCTTAGGTTGGTTTATGAGTTTAGTAATAAGCTTGATATGAGTTTGAAAAATAAGGTTATATTTTACTAAACTTTTAATTAATTTGGAGTTTGGATCACTTATTCAACCAAAAGTGTTTGATAATATATTTAATATAGGCTTGATAATATACTTGTATTAGATCTAGAGTTTAAAAACTCAATATTAAGCTTGATTTGTGCTCTTGCTTGGCTTGAATAATGAGTCAAGCCAAGTCAAGCTTAAACTTTTGGATATTTTGACAAGCCCAAGCTCAAACATTATTTGTAAATTTAGTAAAATGCTCAATTTCTGAAACTATCTAGCGATATGCCTCTGTTTTGAAACTTAATTGTCTAAAAATTGAGTTTCAATATAAAACTTGATTTTTAGAAAATCGAGTTATAGGCAAATCAAACTAAAAAAAAAAAAAAATTGTGGAACTCGAGTTCCTTGAAGGCAAATCAAACTTAAAAAAAAAAAAAATTGTGGAACTCGAGTTCCATTCAAGGAACTCAAGTTACTGAAACTCGATTTTAAACAAATCGAGTTTCAAAATAAGGGCATATCGCTAAATATATCAGAATAATGGCATTTACTTTTGGGTGAAAGGGGTATATCCTCATTTTGGCCTATATATGAGTATCATCTTAACACCATTCTAAGGCATACACAATTAAAAACCCTATCCTCCACCTCATAGCTTGTAGCATATTTTGTGACTTTTACTGACCTAAGTATCTTAGAGGCCTCCATCGACCTACCAGCAGCTCATTTTGTGTCCTTTTTATCTCATTGCAAATATACATGGAATTGAGGTCAATCCATATAGTTAAATAAATAAACAATCATGATTATCAAACTAGTAACAGAACTTGGCCTCTTTTTATTTATTTAGTTATATGATGAATTAGCTTAACAGCCTTTGATCAAAGTTTTACTTGGACATGATGAAACACAATTACCTTCACTTCTTTTTTGTTGCAATGATCTCAAATTCTCAATATTATAGCAAATTTTTTTTTTGTTAATTTAATAAATTAAGGACAATTCAAAGGCCTCTCTTCTTTTAATTGTTCATTTGTTTATGTCTCCCAAGGTAGGACTTTTTTTTTTTTATGAAGTATCATTTCTATTTTCTTTCTTTCTCTCTCCTTTTTTTTTTTTTTTTTTTAATAATAAACCATGGAATCCCTTTAAAATTTGAAAAATAGCATTAAATCCTTTTTTATACACTACAACAAAATGTATTTTTAGTGACCAAAAATTTTTTCACTAAAAGTCCAGTTTTTTGTCACTAAGAACTTTTAGTGACGAAATCGGACATTTAGTGATGAAACTCATTTCGTCACTAAAACCCCGTCACTAAAAGTCCTAGTGACGAAAAATTTCGTCACTAAAAGTCTGATTTGATTTTAAAAAAGAAAACTTTTAGTGACAAAAACGTTTTGTTACTAAATGTTTTCCTCACTAAAAACACTATTCAGTGACGAAATATATCGTCACTAAAAACACCTTAGTTTATTAAATCATATTTAGTGACGAATAATTTCGTCACTAAAACTATGTTCAGATACATATAGTGACGAAAAAGTTTGTCACTAAAACTATTTTTAAGAAAATCCAGACACATATAGCGATAAAAATTTTCGTCACTAAAACCATTTCTTACAAAATTTTGCTACAATTAGTGACGAAATATTTCGTCACTAAAACAATTTTTTGTTGCTATATTTGTGACGAAAAAAATCGTCCCTAAAAATTATTTTCTGCTTTTGTGTTTTTTTATGGCTTTGATATTAACTTATAACCTATCATTTTATTAAAACCTCACATTTCAATAACACATTTATAAAAATGGATCCATACATTCCACAAGTTAAAAATAAAACAAGTAACCAATTCAAACTCATTCCATACAATAATTGTTTGCAATACATACAATAACTCAAGATGTTTTATAACAATACAAAAAGGATAGCATAATATAAGTGTACCAAATCCCAAGCTACGTAGTTCTTTTAACAAAAGTTTCATATCGACTGCAATACCAAATCCCATCCTCGTGTGAATTTTCCTCCTCGTGTTGATTTTCCCCCATGTTGACTTTCCTCCTCAAGCTGACTTGCTAAGTTGGCAGACTCTTTAAGCTTAGCTAGCTCACTTAGTACACCTTTGAGGGGTTCACTAAGCTTGCTTCTCTTAGCCTGTGAGAAAATATGTAGTGTAGCATGTTCAAATGATTGAAATAAAAAATAGTTACAACAAGTTGTCACCCTAAATAGTAACTTTAAAACCACAACACAAAAGAACATAACTATAAATAATTCTTCTAGTAGATTGGCACTTAGTGAGCTGAACAAAGTCTCTTAAATTGTTGAATGTAGCACTAAAACTTGGGTCTCCTTCAACATTGACCTATTAAACTACAACTCTATATATATATATATATATATATATAGAGAGAGAGAGAGAGAGAGAGAGAGAGAGAGAGAGAGAGAGAGAGAAAAGGGAGTAACATCCAAGTTGCTTGGAATAGTACATGCAACAAACAAATCAGACAGATGTCAATGCTTGTTGCGCACATTTCAATCACAATTGCAAAGGCAAAAGTTGGTAATTGACGATCATAATAGAATTACCATTTTGCTCCATTTTAATGGACAAGCAACACACTCCAATTCAATTAGGATAGATTAGTGCCAAGTTTACATCCTTGAGCGTTGTTTAACATATTTGAAAGCAAATACAAAACACAAAAACACCACTAAGCAAAACCAAGTGCACCAAAACCCTGAAAATCTGTGTGCGCGCGGGCGCGCATCTATGTATGCAAGCACTCAAAAATGTAACACATAACGTATTCATTTCAAATGAGTGACAATTATGACTAAATTTCAGATAATTAAAATGTAAAATAGACAACGCAAAATATAAAGATGATAAAGATAATAAAATAAATACAGGAACCAAACAGCAAACAAAAAAAGAAGAAGAGAAACACATGTTAGATACCTGCACAAAATATGATCAGGTTGCCCTTCAATTCTGCACCATCCAATAAGATAGTTAAAATTAAAGTATGCATTAAATTAATAATGAAAAAAAGAAAGAAAAAAAAAAAAAGATGAATTAGTTCAAGCTAATGAATGGTGTAAACAAGGGTAATGCGGTAACCTTTTGGCAGTGAGTGGGCCAAGAAGTGAGAGTAGCAATGGAGAACCATGGTACATAGATCCTGTCAAAATACAAAAAATCTCAACAAAAACAACAACAAAAAATTCTCAAATCAAACAATCAGAATAAACCAAAAAGAAAGTAAATTGGTATGGGTTAATATTAACAAAAAATACACTATGCACCAATTTGGCTTGTTTCTACTAATTTACAAAATTGGTCCTTTTGGAAATGGAGTGTCATCCTTCCCTACAGATTTTGGTGAAGAAAGAGTTTTAGATTTAGGGGAACCTATAAAAGCAAGACCACCAATTAGAGAAAATTAATGAATATGATTAAGTTTCCTTCAAATGATTGTTCAAGATTAAGAGGATAAGCATATTTATGACTACCATATTCCAGTAACAAACTTTATATACACTAAGGGAAAAGAAGAAAACATTAACTTTCAAAATTGATATGAACTTTCCTTCCATAAACTTCATTGAGCTATCATTCTTCCCTTTAAAACTATCTTCCTTTCCCTTTGATTTTAAGGTTGCTACACCCAAGAATTTACACAAACAAACAAGTGTATTCAAAACATTGTATGTTCTAAACAAAGCTTCAGTGCATGTTAGAAAGAAAGAAAGTAACAGGAATGTGATATTGTACAAGTACTATTACACATGTTACTACTGATTGATTTGACTGGTACATGCAGTTAACCAAGGTCCCAAATCCAACCAATACCCATTTGAGAAATTACAAATTTAAAAGAACAACTGAGATATAGCAGAGAAGAAAAAAATGAAGAAGCCAAATCAAACAAACCCCAAACAAGACATTATTAGATTAACAAAGAAAATTTTGGAACCTGAGTATATAACATGTACACAGTATACTTAAATTGCTACCTGAATCATTATACAAATATTGGCTTTATTAATACAATTACTCTTACTCGTCCAAAAAGAAAATTAAAATTTTCCAACATGGACCACCAACATTTTTCTCAAGAGATTTTCTAGGCCTTACTTTTTTCTTTTTTCTTTTTTCTAGGCCCTACTTTGACTTTTGAGTAAGATAAAAACAAAATTAAGTATCAAACTTTTCACTATCAACTATTATAACAATAGCATTTCTTATAGTTAAACTAAATAGCATTTCTTGCATATTCCATTAAATAGAAATAGAATAGGAGTTCAAATCACCTCACCACATCACCACATTACGATAACTATTGAAGTTTAAAAATAAACAATAAAAAATAAAAAAACTCAAAGGCAAGGGACAGACTCAGAAGCAACCAAAACTTAAATAACGTAAAAGATATTGTAGCAAAAAATAAACGAAAAAGAGATATATATTTGAAATCAGGCTTTCCATTCCATGTGCGTGCGTTAGTAATATTCATTACATCTAATTAACAATACACATTCACATTTGCAAGAATTTAAAAAACACTCCTCATATGTATTTAAATCACCTTATAACACCATGCAAGCCACCTGCTTGCTCCAATACAACATACCACCACAAATCCAATTTCCAACATCACAAGTATAGAGTTTTATAAGTTTTTAACTAGAATTTACTTACTTTGCTCAAGCTAAGCTTACAACTTTCAGAAAAAATCTAAAGGGACACAAGAAGCCAAGGCACCAGGCCAAGAGTGATCAATCACTAGTTTTTGCCAAAGGGACACTTACTGTTGAAATGCTTTCCTGCAAAAAGAGAAACAAAATTGAAAATTGAGGAACACAAACAGAAAATTATCCCAAACATTTGCTTTTTACATTGTAGTCTCTAAAATTTAAAATTATCCATTTTAAACATAGAAGACATCAGAGTTTCTCAGCCAAAAAAAGACTTCAGAGCTCAGACAAAGAATTTGGGAGTAAAATAAACTCTAGTAACTGCTGCAACGTTACCCAGCCACTGCCATTGCTCATGTTTCTGTTTTTCTTAAGGATTTGCCATCTTGCTAATGGAACACTTATTATGTAATAAGAACAAAAGATAACAAAAGGATAAAGTTTAGATTTGAGGAAATCTTGTCCTCTTGTGAACCTTTTGGATTTGATTGAGAAAATGATGGCATCTGAAAACCAATTAAGATCCAATTTTATTAAACTTATTATACCAGTTGCTACAATTTAACAATCGAAAAATTAGTAGCAAGTTAACAATCGAAAAGTAAAGAAACCAATTAGAATCCAATTTGATTAAACTTACTATACTAGTTGCTACAACTTAACAATTGAAAAATAAGGACTGCACTGCGTTACAATCTAATGGGCACCTATTATTTCCCACATCAACTAAGTTGTTGGCTCCTACTATTTCTCGACACCCCAACTCTTCCAGTGTTACCACTATGAATACCAACTACACAAACACACATCCCCTTCATAGAAAACTACACTGCTAGACCCATAATTCCAAATACATGTATGTATCACATAGAGATTTTTCAATCACTTTATAATAGAAATGTATTTCACTCAAATACTATTATTTTTATTGTTATCACGACTTTATTCTTCATTACCTCGAAAATCAAATAACAAAAAAATACAATAAAATTATAAATACAACATTGACAAAATATCAATAATAAAAATCGAATAAAATAAAAAAGAATGTTTGAAGCCATCTAGGAAAGGAACAGTAAAAGAGAAGAGGCGTTCCATACCCTCAGCGATTAGCGAGTTGAGGCGTCGCGACGATCGGCGAGCTGAGGCGTCGCCGTTGCGATCGGCGAGCTGAATTGTCGCGTCGTCGTGAATCGTCGCGGACAGCGACTTGAATCATCGCAATCGGCGAGCTGAAGCGTCGCCGTTGAGCTTGATTGGCGATGGTTGAGCTCGATCGGCGACGTTGGCTTGCTCAAGCGACGGCTTTTGAGCTGAAGCGTCGCCGTTGAGCTCGATCGGCGACGTTGGCTTGCTCAAGCGACGACTTTTGAGCTGAAGCGTCGCCGTTGAGCTCGATCGGTGACGGTTGAGCTCGATCGTCGACGTTGGCTTGCTCAAGCGACGGCTTTTGAGTTGAAGCGTCGCCATTGAGCTCGATCGTCGCCGTTGAGCTCGATCGACGACGGTTGAGCTCAATCGTCGCCGTTGAGCTCGATCGGCAACGTTGGCTTGCTCAAGCGACGGCTTTTGAGCTGAAGCGTTGCCGTTGAGCTCGATCGGCGACGGTTGAGCTTGATCAATGACGTGGCTTGATCGTCGCCGGTTTTTTTTTTTTTTTTTTTTGATAGCAGATGGTTTAGATGGGTGCAAATGGTTTTTTTTTTTTGGTTTGGGTGAAGTGGTGTGTAACTTAAAGGCAAATGGCTTTTAAGTTTTGTATGGGTTAGCTGGGTATTGAGCTTTTTATGTCTTTAGTGACGAATTTCAATTTCGTCACTAAAGACTGGGCTTTGTTAAGATTTTTAGTGACAAAATTCATATTTCGTCACTAAATCATACTTTTAGTGACGAATTGTGATTTCGTCACTAAAAATATCTAAGTGCAAAACTATTATTATTTTTAGTGACGAATATTTTTCGTCACTAATTTTTTCTTATAGTGACGAAAGGATTTTCGTCACTAATACTATCTACAGCAATACCTACAGTGACGAAATATTTCGTCACTATAGATTAATTATACTTGCGCCAAAATTTCCCTCCATTGGCGCCCATTTTTCAGATCACAATAGTGACGAAATTTATTTTTCGTCACTAAATGTTATAATTTTTTTCATTATTAGTGACGAAATTCATATTACGAAATTCATATTTCGTCACTAAAGCTGTATTTTTAGTGACGAAAAATATTTCCTCACTAATTTTTGTCACTAAAAATACATTTTTTTTTTGTTAATTTAATAAATTAAGGACAAATCAAAGGCCTCTCTTCTTTTAATTGTTCATTTGTTTATGTCTCGCAAGGTAGGACTTTTTTTATATGAAGAATCATTTCTATTTTCTTTCTTTCTCTCTTTCTTTTTTTTTTTTTTAATAAACCATGGAATCCCTTTAAAATTTGAAAAATAGCATTAAATCCTTTTTTATATTTACATTAATGTCCCATTTGTTATGATGTAATACATTTTTAAGCATTTGGGTTGATTGAAAAAATTAGTTACATAAAAATATTATCATTTGATCAAAGAAAATACACTAGATGGGGTTAATTTTTATTTTTTAATGAAAAATCAAATATATAACATTTCAACCAGTTTATTAGAGGAGATATAATACTTTGTGGTTTTCGCAAAAACACTACCTCCTCCAAATAAGCTTTTCCTAACCCACGAAGCCTATGATCTATTGATTTCAGCTGTTGGTCTTGCACATCTAAGTATGTTTGCTACACATTCTGTTGGGATTCTTGCTTTTTTCCCTCTTGCTTTCTTTTTTGATCTACAAGTTTCTTTTTCAGAGGATTTTCAATAACACAATCAATAATCAAAAAAAAAAAAAAAAAAAAAAAAATTTCATAAAAAAAAATTTCAGCTGAAAAATTTTTATGTGGATACTAAAACTATTTAGATTTTGTCATTACAAACAGAAAAATGCTTCTCCCCAACTTCAGGCTCCCCCTCTCGCTTTGATTACCAATCCTCTCCGCCAACCTTCTTCCAATATCAAGCAATCAATTCGTAGGGAGCTAATTCGCCTAGCTGGTTATTGGGTATGCTATTTTGAATTGCAATTTCTTTAATTGTGGGTTTGTGAACCATTTTGGGATGATTAAGAGTGTGGTTTTGATGTTTGGCACAATCATGTCAAGAATTGATCAGGTTGCCGTCTATCTATGGCCACACTATTTGTTGGAGCATTTTAATATTAATTAATTAAAATGAATAAATATTATAACATAAATGTAAAGATGTGGGAGTGAATATGGAAGATAAGGAGTTAGTAAAAATGTTTAATCGCATATTGAAAAGGAGAAAGACTATTTTATTCTTTTTAATTATGGTGATTAATGAGTTAATATGAATTGACTCTGAAGGGTGGAGGTATATTACAAAGTTTAGCCAACTAAGGGCTTGAATTTCCTTAAAGAGAGCAAGTGTTGCGCTTCAGTCCAAAGTATTATTCAGTTTTTCTTTGTGTTATTTTCATTATTATTATTGTTTGCACCAACACTATTTGACAATAGATGTCTCATGTATGTTCTTGCGGTGGTCCAACCATTTCATATTAATCAATTCCACATGATATGAAATAAATCACATCTCCAAATTTTAGAGGGGCTTTTATAATTAATGGCAAATTCTAAGGGGTTTATTTTGGTATTGGGGTTGGGGTGCTCAAATGAAGCCGCATGTGGTAAAGGGGAATGGTTAATAAGTTCATTTTTCTTTTTTCCTTTTTGGGGTTTAGGGGTTTATTAGAGCATTCATATTGGAGATGCAAAATGTATTTTAGATAACAATGTGAGAAAAATGTACTGATATTCCTTGAATTTTTATTTTAGCAAATTTAGTATATGAACTTTATATATGTGTGAAATTAAAATATTAGTTAATCCGCCGTTAATAAACAAACGACTAATCACATGAGACGCACATACAGCTTTAAAATTACCAAAATCAAACATCTAAAAGTGATACCCATGGATAGAAGAGAGAAGCTAGGTTCAATTAAGAGAGAGAGAGAGAGAGAGAGAGAGAGAGAGAGAGAGAGAGAGAGAGAGAGAGAGAGAGAGAGAGAGAGAGATTTTGTAGAACTCTCTACTTCCACATCATATTTAGGTCTCCACTATGCAGATTCATCCATTGCAAGATGGACACTTATCTTATACAAGATTCTTAAGTTCTAAAAGAAAAGCCCCTTGTTTAATTACAAATTAAAATTAAAACAAAAAAAAAAAAAAAGAAAAGAAAAAAGAAAAGGAAAGTTTACTAACTATATCGAAGCCTTAAATAAAAAAGAAGAGAAAATGTAGAAGGAAGCAAAATACCTTAATTAGGAGTTTGGTGTCATGAGAAGAAAAAAATTAATCTTTGGTCCAAAGCCTTAAGTATATGACTATTCCCAAAAACATTGCCCGCATCCAAACTTACCATCATTTTCCTCCATCAACTCCCTTATACTCTCTTTTTCTCTAAACTGAACCTAGTTTCTCTCTCTTCTCTTTATGGGTTTCATACTTTCACTTCCAAAAGTTTGATTTTGGTAATTTTCATGTTATGTATGCGTCTTACGTGAGTAGTCTGTTAGTTTGTTAACAACATATTAATTGATGTACTAATTTAGCACATATGTAAAGCTTTTTTTTTTGAGATTGTGCACATATGTAAAGTTGAGAGAGTAAATTGGCTTAAATATATATTTTTTTTTTTGAGAAGCAAATTGGCTTAAATAAAAGTTTTTAAAGAGTGTAATAGTCACTACTCTAAAGTTCAAGGGGTTTCGTGGTTTTTTTTTTTTTCCTCTAACACTGTTGCAAAAAATACTCCCACATCTAGTTATGCATCATTATGTTCAAATTTTTACATACAAATTACTAAAGTATTATCTAAATAGGAAATCCGAGATGAGATAGATAAAGTTCAAAATGAGAAAATTTACTTAAAAATAATGGTAGTTTTTATTGATAAGAAGATGAGAGAGGGTCACTTAAGATGATTTGGTCATGTTCAGATGAGAGTGATTAGCACACCGATGAAATAGAGTAAGTTGATCCAATTTGAGGAAATTAAAGGTCTCCAAAATATTATACCAACAAAAACTTAATCTAATTGAAAACCATAAACATTTTTTTTTGGGGTTGGGGTGGGGGGGATTTTTTTTAATGTTTTAATTTTTGAATTTTTTAAAGAAAAGGAAAAAAAAAAGGGGAAAGGGAATTTACTTCGGCCAAAGGAAAAAGAAGAAGAAAGGTATATTTCCATTTGCGAGCTGGAAATGGTCGTAGTTGTGGTTGACCAAATCCTACATTCTGTATAAGCCGAAGTGCCGAACCACCGGTCCACCAAACGAAATGGCCAAAACTAGTTTATGCGGATAAAAAACAAAGGGAGGAGGACCAATAAGTTGCATTTGGGTGAATGTTGCTCTCAAAAGTCATAGTATCCACGAAAAAAGACAAAACAAATCTAAATTAAAATTTTCAAACTTAATAAATGGGGAGGGTCAGATTAGGAATTCTTATAGTAATTTTGATATCCAAAGAAAGTTATTATTAACTTCCTTAGATGGGCATGGGCTTTTGCCCATAGTTCAATAAATGTCAGGTGATACTCAAAATATAATTAGACATAGGTGAAAGTACGAGGGTAATAGTTTTTATGTTTGTTTTGCTGAGGAAAGCTTTTATTAATGCAAGTAAAAACTAAAAAAGACAAAGAACACTAATTATGAGTTCGTGCATTTACCAGCTGAAGTTCAGCTAGTCTAGCTGCCTGAATCCCAGGGGCCATGGATGATGCTGTCATCATAAATGTTATATGCAGAAATCCAGCAACGGATTTAAAGCTTACACGACAAAAGGGTTCATTATATAAAACAGACCTCTGTCCACTCTCAAATAATATTTGATTGATCTTTTATACAATAGTGAGAGATGCTACAGACGTCATATTTATATATAACTGCTAGAGCTTATATTACTTCAGGATGCTCGATAAGATTTTATAGAATCCTGCTTGGAACTAAAGAAGAAAGGCGTGATTGGTAATAGAAAGTCTAAGAGCAAAGAAAATAACCTATTGAATGATTCAAATCTTTACTTAATTTTCTCCACTCTTCCATCCTCATCATTATGAAATAAGTCTTAATTCCATCGGAATTTTTTTATGATGCAATTCAAGTCGAATAACTGTGACGAATCTCCCCTTCACTACTAGAATATGCCAAAGCAATAATGTCATTTGTGCAAAATCGATTTCCACTTTGGATATCACTATCAACCAGTCTTCTTTGCTTCCAGTACCTGCAGAATCAGTCACAGACTCCTAGAAATATTAGGAGTCAATTGTTTGTCCAATCCTACAATTGTGAATTGGCTCTCACTGAATTTTCTAATTTGTCAGCAAGTCGGAATTTGTCAACAAATTCTTGGACGCCCTTCATTCAGTTCACTATGCTGCCGTTTTTTGGATTCTCTGATATGTCAATTGTACACTTTATCCTGTAGTACACTACTTCTCTTGGGCTTCTCTTAAGCTTCATGCCTATTTAGATTCTGATTGGTTAGGCGATCCTACTGATCATTGCTCCATCACATATTTTTACTTCTTGTTAGGTATTTCTTTTGTCTCATTGTGTAGTATATAATGCTAACTATTTTGGTTTTTTTAGTATATACTGAGGAGATAACATCTTTGGGATTTGACCCAACTATATTTTATTAACTACTTTATATTGTTATTTTTATTTAACGTGTGACTTTATTCACGCATGTATACCTAATAATTTTTCCCTTACATATGAATCTTTGTCTCTATGCCACGAACAAGTCCTAGTTGCTTCCCTTTGCCTATCAACCCCGCACAACTAACTCATACATTCTTGTCCATTGGAATCACTAGCTCTGGGATTGTTTGTGTGGGTCATTTAGGCTTGCTCTGTCCCCTCTAGGAGATGGACCCTGAACACCTTGCCACCTTCACCGCACACCACATGAGCTCTAATACCGCTTGTTGGGGAAATAAAACATTGCAAACTCTCCGACTGAGTAGTTAATATAACATATAAGAACATTATTTAACCCAAAAGACTTAAAGTTTATGAGTTTGGACCCAACTATATAATATTAATCACTCCCTCTTGTCATTCTTATCTAATATAAGACTTTACTCGCATTTGTATACCCAACAGTATATTATATTAAAGCATTTTGAGTTTTTACCTTCTAGTATATTATACACTTTCAAATTTCAATAACTTGTTGGGTTTAAATGTGCGAGCTTAAGTCTTGAAGGATAAAGAACTTGAAGAATTATTAGGTCCAGTCCCTTAAATTTGAGTTTTTAGATTAAGTTGCGTTCTAATATATTTTATATTATATTATATATATATATATATATATATATTAAGTTCTTGAAGTCTCTTCATGATATACATTATGCCTATATTAATAAATCACAATATTAGAGCATGGTGCAGTAAATACGGCAACGCGTCACTAGAGTAATGGTAAGAAGTTAAACTTAAGTACCTTGGAGCCAACTTGACGTCTCAAAAGAGTATGGATGGTGATTAATTTAAAAACAAAAAGAGCAATAATCACTCATTCAAATGCAAATTAATGCTTAATACAAAAGCTATTACGATTGTCCCTAACAGCTAACACCACCGATAAAGGAGTAAGATGAGACTAAAACTAGAGTTGCATTATTTGTTCAAGCATCAAATTAAATAACTAGAGAATATGGTTCTTAAGTTTTAGTATAATAGAGATCATCTCAACCACCCCAAAAAAGAAATTCAGAAAATGACACGAGACCAATGATTATGAATTTTCAACTGCAGAATAACATTAGTTGATTTTAGGCTACCGTAATCGCTAATAGCCTAATATCAAGAATGCTCAGTTGAAGCAATTACCTTTTAATAATCATCTTAATAATAGCATCGGAAGCACATTAGTATTAGTATTAGCATTGACTTGTTAAGATTGCCTAGTTGGAACAAAAAATAATGGTAATAGCTAGGTCATCTTGGCTCTCTGTCATGTTAGTACTGATCAGTCGTACGTAGTTTACATAATCAAGTTGGTCATTTAAGATTGTGCAAAACATTTTGCAATGCAACATGAATGAGTTGCTGAAAATATGGAGGAGCAGCACTGAGCCGCTGACACAGAAAAAAAGAAATCGTGATCTGCAAACTAACTTATCCTCCAATTAAGGCAAATATGATATGGAGTTGAGTTCCAACAAAGCAAAAGGCATGTTGATGAATGGCGGATCATATGCAACCTCTAACGGACTTTGTACTTTGAAAATAAATGTGTTTATTTCACAAGTGAAAGATCACCATATCTTTACAAGAACGCTACATGCTACACACGATCCATTACTTCTTGATTCTTATATGCATGGTATATATTCTGCAAAAATTCAATGGGAAATGATTAGGAGCGCAAAAAAAAAAAAAAAAAAAAAAAAGGTCAAAGTAATCATTTGGGTCTACTTTATTCAAAGAATATGAACTAAAACAATCCCAGCGTACGAAACACTAACTAATCTAATATATATTTATGAACAAGTTTAATTGTGGGACCATTACCTTGTTTTTATAGCTTTCTTTTGCTTCGTAAAAGGGAAGAATGATAGAGTCTGTGCACCAAAAGTTAGATGTCTAGAATGATGCATTTACAAGAGACTTCAGACATGTCTATAGCCACATCTAAGTTTGGCCCAAGAACATCAATATGCATCCAAAGACTTACTGAAACCGATCTGTAGATCATGAAGTGTATATCTCATGAGGTTCTGAATAGCTCATATTTTTTTTTACATAGCTCATATTTATTTTTACATTGTCCAGAAAAAAAAAATGCTGAAATATGAGGTATAGCCAGCATTACACAGATAATGAATCTTTAATTATATCTGTATTTCATACATGCACCCTCAGTCTGTAGCATATATTCAATGCAAATATTGAATCCATGATCCTTCAAGGCTGCTCTGGTATATTGTGATTTGTGTGTGAAAATTAGCACTTCACATAAAATTAGCACTTCAATTAACTAAAAAATAACATGGAATATGTTCTCTTTTTTTTTTTTTTCTTTTTTTTTTTTTCTCACTATTTTCACTGAAAGAGCAAAATAATATCAATCATCAATAAAACCATGAAATTCCATACCTTACCATGCCCTAAAGTAAAAGGGAAAATTCAGTTTTGATGTCTATTCGTTGTGTTTTTGTGACTCTATCAACAATACAAATTACTGTTGTGTGTTCTTCTATCGTTCTGACCTCTTAAGAAAGCCAGCAAATGCAAGTGAAAAAAGAAAAAAAGAAAAAAAAGAAGTCAAATAGTTTAATTACAGTGAGAACAAAACTAGACACCTCAATCATCTAGGACCATGATCAGTTCAACAAAACCTCGTTACAACTACTTTAAGGTTGGTGATCTAATCTGTTATCTTCATTTTCTTCCATCAAGGCCATAATCATTTTGCCTATCTTCTAGCTTTTGGAATTTATTCAACTTGAACAACCAAATTGCTAACTAAAACAAGCAGCCTTTGTCAAATCTCTTGTTCTGTTCTCCATAAAGAACTGATTTCCTTTTTGTATGTTTCCACTTTCCAAATCATTATGGTGCATTTATTTATTATAGATTTATTTATCCTTTTTTTTTTCAATTGCAAATTTATGTAAATTGAATGACATCAAATGAAGGCTAATCTCAGAGTTTACTTATCATAATCTCTTCATGCAGCCATGGGGGAATGATTTCCTTATTGTCAGAGATATATTAGCACATTAGCATAGATCTAAGCCTAATTCTATTTTGTGTGCAAACAAAGTCTCTTACTTGTACTGAAAGTCAATTAGTCTAGAGTTTAGTTTAATATATATATATATATATATATATTCATGTTATGGTTCATTGTAACACAAAATTTGTACTACACTTTAATGTATTAAAAATGTAGCCCTTTAGAGTTTCCTCCATGATTGTAAGCCGTTAGGTTGAACCACGTAACCCTCGTATTCTTGTGTTCTATACTTTGTACTTCCGCTTGATCCGCATCCATAGTAGCATATTCAACATGAAATATATCATAACTAATATTCAACACTTATAAAACTTCACTCTGGAATGATTTTAGCTTTATGCCTAACAAATTCTAATTTACTGTCTTTCAACAAGATTTGTTCAAACATACACTAACCTCTAAGGGAAAAGACAAAAAAGTTAGTGTCTCCAAATTAAGCATGTTTGACTACTACAAGACAACAACATCGTTCCCAAATTTTAGAGTTGGCTACGGATCTTTAATATACCTAATCAGGGTTGGCCACATATTTGACTATTACATATTGTTTGCGACCAGCCTCATTTCATTTTCACCTTCAAATGAAACTAACCTAGTTACTAAACCCTTCCCGTTGGATAGAGGAGATGTTTTACCTCTTCTCACTAGTCCACTACCAAGTGAATTCTCAGCCCTTTGTTAATGATCAGGGCACTAGGGCAGTAGTAATTCAGGACTTGCCAGTTGCTTCTTCAAAGTTGCATATTCTACACACACACACACACACACACACACACACACACACACACACACACACACACACACACACACACACACACACACAGGGGTGTTCGCGGTGCGGTGTGGTGCGATTTTGGGCCATTTTTAGCACCGCATTTTGCGGTGCAGTTTGGCTAAAACCATAACTGCACCGAACCTTATTTTTGCAGTCACATATGCGATACGGTGCAGTGTAGTGCGGTTTAGAGTTTAGCTAAAACCATAACCACACCACACCTCATTTTTGTGGTCACATGTACGATACTATGTATAAGATGCGGTTTGAAGTCGGTTTTCTACTCAACATAAAACTAATTTTTCCCATTTTTTGGGGCAAAGTTTTAAATTATTGAGCTAGTTTTTCTTTATTTTGGGTTGGCTTTTCTAGTCAACACATGCTAGGGTTATTAAACTATTAATAATATATTTAATATTAAAAATAAATAAATAAATTAATATATAGAGAGAGTGTGGTGCGGTGTGGTTTGTGCGGTTTTCTTATTATAAAACCGCAAACTGCATTACGTCATGTGGTGTGGTGCGGTTATGCCATTTTATTTGTGGTGCGGTGTGGTTATGTCATTTTGTGGACAGTTTTAGTGCGTTTTTGCGGTTTGTGCGGTTTATGCGGTTTGGTGAACACACACACACACACACACACACACACACACACACACACACACACACACACACACACACACACACACACACACACACACACACACACACACACACACACACACACACACACACACACACACATATATTACATTGAATCAAGCCCAGCCATTAAGTTCATATAGATTTGTTGCAAGTAAAACCCCGTATAAATTGCATCTTCACGTGTTGCATAACTGACAAACCTATACTTGCTTAATCCCATATGTATTTTTCATATATAGTTTTATATCTCTATCCACTGAAAACTTGACATCACAAACACATGAAAGTATTTTTAAAGAAACTAAATAATTAAATTGAGGTTGGATATAGATTTTAAGAAAAACTCTTAAATATAAAATTTATTAACACATGGAACATAAGAATTTTGAGGATTTTGCTCCCAAAATAATAAACACTTGTGTGTTATTTTGAAATAATATCTTATACCCAACCTACAGGAATGATAGGCCCAGTAGTGTATATATATATATATATATATATATTAGGGGTCGGTCCGAGGATACCTAGTAGTTCGAGGACGGATAAATACTGTCATGGAAGTCCATTAGTGAATGAAGAAGGGGGTTTGGTCATGATGGTCTGCAAAGGAATGCCTACTTGGTTGAGCAAAGCGGAGGTTCGAAGGTGTGATTTGCTATCCAGGGTAACGTTTTGAGAGATTCTATTGATAAGGATATATATCATGAAGGCGCAGGGAAAATGGGAACTACGAAAATATCTAAGAAAAAGCTGCTACCACCGCATTGAATGCTCTGTAGCTAACCCTCTAGCCGCATTAATGTGGAAGTGATATCTTAACAGTGCTAATCAGTCGTACAGCTACTCACAGAGACTTTAGGAAGGTGCTGATGGGACAAGGATCAAAGCCAGCCACTTGGTCTACACGTGGAGGGTGGAAATGAAAGAGAGAGGATAGGATAAAAGGAAAAGAGGCCCCTGAGAACACGGATCAGAAAGGAAGAGAAAAATATTGTAGCAACAAGAACTGTATTTGTAATCAAATTCAAAAGAGATATATACAAGATCCAACCTCCTCGGATTGTGCCGATGACGATTTTCTTTAGATAAAACCAGTTTATCTTTTGTTTCTTTGACATCTTGACTCACTATAATTGTTGTTCAATTCATTAGAGCCTAGTTTTCTAATTCACTCTCTACAAATTCATTGTATTGAGCTTTTTGGGCCTAAATCCATCCACCCTTTGGGCTTGGGAACTAAATTACGTACTTACACAGTCATTTCAAATCCACTTATTTATAAATCCATCCATGAACTTTATCAGTACAACAAATTTTGTACTTTTCATACTTCGTTCTAGACATCTATCTATATATTATATCTAAAAGCTGAAGCGTAATATTTATTATTGTTACACTCTTGTTGAGCCATATCATCCACCAATTTCCAATATTCTCTCTCTTATTTTTAACTTTTCTTTTTCTTATTAATTTACCAAGGTATTCTTATACTTTCTCCAAAATTTTCTCTCAATTTTACCTTTTTATCTCCCCACTACTATCTACCTTAATATCATTTTTCTCCTATCGCTTTATCTTCCTTTATTTTTGGCTTTTCTTATGCCCCTTCTTTTATTATAAATTTACAATTCTCTATCCCATTTTATATATAGTTTTCCCACACATAAAAGGTTACTTCTCTTTCTTTCTTTGTCAATTTTTTTTAATTTTTTGGTGGATTTTTCTAAAAAATATTCTTGTATCTCTATTTTAAGTTGATGAATTTTTGTATTGTTTGAAACTCTAATTTGGGTTGATGATTAAGTTTATTTTTTAAGTTGTTATTTTTTTTCTTCTCTATAATTTCATAGATGTTATCTTATTGCATTATAAAGATGGTATAAAAGAATATAATGTTATTTTATTACATAACATAATATGACTTGGATAATCTTGTGTGTGTGTGTGTGTGTGTGTGTGTGTGTATGAGCTGGGTTCAAGTTACACCTAGTGTAACTTTAAGCAGTGTTACACCACCCAATAACTTGTTATAGAATTTATATTTTGAAAATCCCACCGTTGAATTATATGTTTTATATATTCTTAATATTTATGCCAATTTTTATGTCAATTGGATATTATTTATCATTTAATCCATAAACTCATTTTTTATGCATTATTTTAAATTACAAAAACTTGAATTTAAACAATTAATTGATGACATGAATATTAATCTTTGATCATCTTTAAATTTTGTAAGCATAGAGAATATATGAAGATAATATAATTTAATGGTGGATTTGTCAAAATTTGCATCTAATTAAAAAATATTAAGTGGTGTAACATTGCTTAAAGCTACACCAGGTTTAACTTGAACTCAACCATATATATAGTTGAGCATTGAATTAACATGGTTTTACCAGAAGGATCTTTAATATGAGCGACTCGAGGATTCAACTGGGAACCCACAAGTCTGTAGTAAATACGGTAAATAAGAGCAAAAGGTTTACTGCCTTCATCCATATCATAACCAGATATTAAAACATTTAAAGTTAAAGCCTTAATAATATTAGGATCATCTAAAGCAAGACAAATATCAGGGTAAACATCAAAGTAAATAGGTCCATCATACAAAGAAGCAGTAATCATGCCAAGAATGCTATCTTTAAACTTTCTAAATCTAGCATCTCTTAAATACATCAAGGCAGAAGCGTTAATACCTTTTTTTGTAAGAGGTTTAACAGCAACTTGAACTAGGATTTCTCCAAGAAGATGCACCTTCATGCATTATAAAAGGTTGTCCCGCTGGGAGCCTTTTATCTTGAGGATAGTCCTGTGTAGGCGCTTTCCCCTTGTTTTTACTCACTGTTGAGGAAAACATAATATTCCACTTGCTAGTGGTACAGATATCTTTAATCCACTTATTAGTGGTATTTATTTTAGCAATGTGTTTTTTGATAATGTTGTTTTCCTGCCAAGATGGATTAGGAACATTAGTATTATCAAAATTGCTTGGGGATGGCTTAACAAGATTCCTTAGTTGAAAGGAAGCATTATGAGATAGGTTAATAGCATAGTCAGTATCAATTTCAAGTTTGGAAGCAAATCTGAATTTTACTCGTTGTTCAAAAGGATCAGCAGTAATACCATCATGTTCAACAAGAAAGGGATACAAAGTATTAATAAATGGAAACCCAAGAATAACTTTATCATGCATGTTTTTAACAAGAACAGAAGGAATTTTGAAACAAACATAATTATGGCAAACATAAGCATTGTTCAATTCATATTTGATTATCATTTGAGAACTGTTAGTAGAAACAAGTTTTTCGGTGGACTTTTCAAAATATTTAGAAGGAATCAATTCTTCTTGAATACATTTCATATCAGCACCAGAATCAATCATAGCAATAACATCAAAATGATAGTCATGAGAAACAACAATATTTACTTTTGTGAACCATTTTGGAGGGATTGTTTTGTTAACAAGATTAAATTGAGAGTTAATAACATCGGTAATACCTGTATCAGAAAGAAAAGCCTGTTGACTGGAATCATCTCTTTCATTGTACTCATCTTGTTCAATATCAGACTGTTGTTTATTAAGATTTTTATCAATTTTTAACAATAAAAATTCTTGTTTCATGTTAACATTGTCATTTTTAATAATTTTAAACTCATTTTTTAGGTCAACAATATTCTGTTTAACAATATTGAGTTCATGTTGAAGATTGTTAAAAGTTAGTTCTTTGGTTGCCACCACTTATATGAACAATCACAGCCTTGATCACCCTGAAATTGTTGAACTCCTTGTCACTGGGTTTTCTGGCACTCTTCGCGGATGGTGGGATTCATATTTCACAGAAGACTCTAGAGAATCTATTAAACATGCTGTAAAAAAAAAAATGATGATGGTTTCCCTATTTTTGATGGAAAACGTGCTTCTGGCATCCCTGATGGTGTTAACACTTTGGTTTATACTATTCTTAAATATTTTGTTGGTACTCTTACTAATGTTTCATCTCGAATTTCTGATTATCTGAATAATTTGAGATGTCCTACTATGTCTGATTACAGGTGGTTCCAGGCAGTTTTTCTTTCTAGAGTTATACTCCGGAAAGATTGCAAAAAGCCGTATTGGAAAGAAAAGTTTATTGACGGTTTGTCTCCTATTTTTGCTTATAAGGTAAAACAAGAATTGATCGGAAAAAATGATTCTATTGATTATGAAAACTTAACTTATGGTGACATTCTAAGGACTATTAACAAACTTGGCATTAACATGTGTAATGATGAAAAATTGTTAAAAAATCAATTAAAACAATAAGAAAAAGCTAAATATGAAATGGAAAATTTTTGTGAACAACATGGTTTACCTCCTATTGCTCCTTCCAGGCAAAAGAGAGAAAAACATGATAAAAGTCACAAAAATGTTCATCATAAAAAATACAATACCAACTTTGTTAAACCTAATGAATTTTATGAGAAAAAGAAAAATATTTCTAAAAGATATGCTAATCAAAACCCTGTTAAAGGAAAATGTTTTAATTGTGGAAAACCTGGTCATTACAGTAAAGACTGTAAAGAAAAACCTGGAAATCTAAAAAATAAACTTAATCTGTTAAACATTAATGATAAAGATCAAAAAGATTTATTCCGAATCCTTGAATCAAACATTTCGTCTGATTCTTTAGAGGACGATTTATCTTCATCATCTGATTCTTGCTATCACTTAGCTGATGAATCTTCTGATTCACCTAATATTAAACTTGGTTGCAGAGATTCTTGTTGTAATACTATTAAAATCATTACCACTCTCACAAAGCATGAAGAAAATGAAAAATTGTTGATCACTTTAATAAATTAGATTCAAAACCCTGAACTGCAAAAAGAATATCTTGACAAATTCAAGAAAAATTTAACTAAAGATGAAAATTCTAAAAAACTTAAATCAACAATAAGTTTTGAAGAAACTTTGGAACGATTCAACAAGAAAAAACCCAAAGAACTAACTGTTAACGATCTTCAACATGAACTCAATTTTGTTAAACAGAATATTGTTGACCTAAAAAATGAGTTTAAAATTATTAAAAATGACAATGTTAACATGAAACAAGAATTGTTGTTGTTAAAAATTGATAAAAATCTTGATAAACAACAGTCTGATATTGAACAAGATGAGCATAATGAAAGAGATGATTTCAGTCAACAGGTTCTTCTTTCTGATACAGGTATTACCGATGTTATTAACTCTCATATTAATCTTGTTAACAAAACAATCCCACCAAAATGGTTCACAAAAGTAAATATTGTTGTTTCTTATGACTATCATTTTGATGTTATTGCTATGATTGATTCTAGTGCTGATATGAACTGTATTCAAGAAGGATTGATTCCTTCTAAATATTTTGAAAAGTCCACCGAAAAACTTGTTTCTGCTAATGGTTCTCAAATGAGAATCAAATATGAATTGAACAATGCTTATGTTTGCCATAATCATGTTTGTTTCAAAATTCCTTCTGTTCTTGTTAAAAACATGCATGATAAAGTTATTCTTGGGCTTCCATTTGTTAATACTTTGTATCCCTTTCTTGTTGAACATGATGGTATAACTGTTGATCCTTTTGAACAACGAGTAAAATTCAGATTTGCTTCCAAACTTGAAATTGATACTGACTATGCTATTAACCTATCTCATAATGCTTCCTTTCAACTAAGGAATCTTGTTAAGCCATCCCCAAGCAATTTTGATAATACTAATGTTCCTAATCCATCTTGGCAGGAAAACAACATTATCAAAAAACACATTGCTAAAATAAATACCACTAATAAGTGGATTAAAGATATCTATACCACTAGCAAGTGGAATATTATGTTTTCCTCAACAGCGAGTAAAAACAAGGGGAAAGCGCCTACACAGGACTATCCTCAAGAGAAACGGCTCCCAGCGGGACAACCTTTTATAATGCATGAAGGTGCATCTTCTAGGAGAAATCCTAGCAGATCAACATCCCTTTCAGAATCTGTCCCTTCTTACTGTATGCATTATATATATATATATATATATGTGTGTGTATATATATATATATATATATTACTATAAATTTCTTATTATTCTGTCTCACATTCTCTCTTGAAGAAGTGGTTACTCTCTCTCTCTCTCTCTCTCTCTCTCTTATTCTTTCTTGTAACTCTAATTTATATTGATGAATCATTGTGATTTTTATAAATTTATTTTGGGTCTATACGTTTTGGTGTTGTATTTTTTAGGTTTCCATTACAAGTAGTCTCTCTCTCCCTCTCTCTCTCTCTCTTAGTTTCGGTTTGATTTTTGTTTGAGTTAATACTTGATTATTTTGGAAGTAAGAATTTGTGTTTATATCAAAACACAATCTTGGCTATACTAATTATAGATCAACATTCGGTCCAATTTGGTCTATTTCGGTCCACTTCATCTATTCAGTCCGGTTTGCTCTACTTTAGTCCATTTAGGTCTAATTCAGTCTACTTTGGTCTACTTTAGCCCAATTAGGACCATTCAATCTACTTTGCTCAATTCAGTCCAATTTAGTCTATTCAATGTACTTCGGTCCATTCGGTCCAATTTGGCCCATTTGGTCCATTCCATCCAATTCCGTCCATTCGGTCTACTTTAGTCTATTTGGTCCACTTAGGCCTAATATGGTCCATTCGGTCCAATTTACTCTATGCGGTCAAATTTGGCCTACGTCAGTCTATTCGGTCCATTTGGTCTATTTTAGATCACTTCAGTCCAATTCGATGTAACTACTTAAAAATGGGAAAATACAAGTTTAGATTGTAAGTACTATCAATTATTTGAATAATATCAATTGTAATTATATAATAAGTTTTGGTTATCATAATAATTTTTTTAAGGGAATGAGAATTTGAATAATAATTTTGAAACTTAAAAAAAATTTAATTGTAGTAAAAGAAACTAGGAAAATATACATATTCAAAATAGTTAGAAGAATAAGGACCATTTCAAAAAGAATAATATCAATCAAAATCATCAAAAATGATAAAATTAGAAATTTGTAAAAATAAAGTGATGGAAATTACTTTTTGAAATAGTTTAATTTTTAGGGAGAACAAATTATCTACAAAAAAATTGTGAGAATAAATTATACCTATTTAGTATAAGTTGGTTATGGGTTTGAATTATCATAATAATCTCTTTTAAGAAAATGAAGAATTTGAGTAATAATACATACATACATACATACATACATACATACATATATATATATATATATACATACATATATATATATATATATGTATGTATATTCATAGTTTTCATGTTTAAAAAGACTTTCGATTAAATTTAACCGGACTAAAATGCTTTGTTAATGTGGCACAATAAAAGTGTTGCAACAATAAATACTATGTTTAAGATTTTAGATATTAGGAGTTTGAGATCTATATATATTTTTAATAAATTTGGATTTAGAATAGGCGCTATCAACCCAAATATGTCTTTTCCCTATAAGTTAGTGCACAAAAATGGACTGAAGAGGACCAAAATAGACAAAATGGGAACAAGGTCAACCGAATGGACAAAATAGGACCAAATGAGAACAAGGTGGACCGAAGTGGACCAAATGAGAATGAATGGATAGATCAAGACCAAAGTCAACATAATGGAACGACTAGGAAAAAATAGGACTAAACTGGATAGAATGGAACGAATTGGACCTAATAAGAATGAATGGACGGATTAGGATTAAAGTGGACATAATAGACCGAATAGGACTGAAGTGGATAGAACTAATGTGGATTGAATAGGATCAAAGTAGACTGAGTAGAATCAAAGTGGATTGAATAGGACAAAATGGACCGAAGTGGAACAAATAGAATCAATATAGACAAAAAAGGACTTTGGAATATTTATCATTTTTATTGAATTTTTAGTGCTCAGATTTCTAATTTTTATTGTCTATTTTGTTTGTATTTTTTAACTCAAAACTAAAGAGTTTAGCCCAAATATAATAAAATTTCATACTTTTCAACCAAAAATTAAGGCAAAAAGAGAAGAATTTTTGAGCTAAACTTGAAAAGGTAACCTACAAAAGATTTAAGGGGCCCAATTAGTCCAAAACGGACCAAAGGGGACCAAAATTAATCAAGTGGACTAAATTGGACCAAAGTGGACCTAATTGGATCGAATAAAAATTGTTTAATATTTAGGGAGAACAATTTATCTTCAACAAATTTTAGAGAACAAATTATACATTATATTATAATTACAAAATAATTATTTATTCACATGCTTCACGTGGATCTGTGACTAATTTAAAATAAAAACTGAAATCCTAATAATTTTCTTTGAATGCTTATATCCAAAGAACCATGAAAGTATGTTTGATTTACAATAGTCTGAACAGCTTTCAGGGGTAATCATATAAGAATTAAGAAGTGTGCCTTAAGACCCCATGGGCCTGAACATTCATCTCTCTCTCTGTCACTCATATTAGTCATCCAAAATTGGGCACATAAAAGTGAGCATCTGTGGAACACAAGGAAAGAGCAACAAGGCTTTTTTCTCCTGTCCCTAACAATTCAATTCCCTGTCTTTATTATCACGGTCCACAGCTTCTAAACAACAAACAAAAATGCTAACGATTACAATTACATTTAGTGAATATTACGCAGAAAGGTTTCATCCAAATAAGTACCCAAAACTAGTAGATATTTATTAGCAGGCTGAAAATACATTGACATGGAATGGTTGAGAAAGTTTGTAACTTTAAAATAAGTCATGGCCTAACAATAAAGGTCCATCATCTAAAAGGCAAAAAAATACAAGAATAAGTGCACCTTTATTACAATAAATGCATATGTAGCAGGATATTAATTTAATAGCTCACTATCTGAAAATGTAAACATACCCCTACGCTCCACGCCAACAAAATACAGTGGCACTGATAATATGAATTGGTATACCAGGGCAACTTAAACTTCATTCTTTGTCATCAGCAGCACGAAGAGAGCCCAATTGTACAGGTGCTTGAGTTCCGACTACTTTTGATGACCCATAAACTGACAAGTCAATACCTTGAACCTTCACTTTCTCTATTTGTTCTTTATCCAAAAGTAGGTGATCCTCAGTCAGAAATGGCCGAGTGTAGTGACTTAACAGCAAAGCCAGACTACACATTGTAACTTCAATTTCATAGTAGCGGCCCAGCCTAGCTTCTCCTTAATTAGAGTGTTATCCGAGTTTCGACCACGCACACCTTCTGGGCCCGGAATATGATGGATGGGGAGTTTTTTGTTCTCAAAGCTGAGGACTATCTCAGCCATCTCATTTATGCTGACCATCTCATCGCTTCCAATATTCACGGGCTCCCGGAAGTTAGATTTTGTCAATCTATATGCACGGAATCACAAGTGAAATCAGTTTATCCATAATATTTTTAACAGTCCTACTATTTGAATGCTAAACAGTTCAAAGAAGTAGTGCTTCTTTTTCATCACTAGGCTGTGAAAGAACACATAAGTATTGAAAACAACATAAAATCCTTTTTAGCTTGTTTAATATATCATTCATTCATTCTCAATTCCTTTCAACGAGTCCCAAATCCAATGGTATGATAGCCAGCTGTGTGTGTGGGTGGGTGGGTGGAAGGGGGGGGAGGGGTTACTGGTGGGGATTAGTAAATTCATTTGAAGCTCTTTCCTTGAAAGTTCAGGGTACATTCAGAGTCCTAGAATTACCCGATACACAGATCTTGAGGGGTGGGGTTGTATATCTGGAGTTTACTAGACAAGAGTGGGTACATGAAGTGGCCCTACCTTGAAGAGGTTTCTTGTCATATATTTAAAAAGAAAAAAAAAAAGGGACCCTACTATAGGGAACCTAAAAAAAAGGGACTACATATGATACTCTAGAGAAATGCTCCAACAAGTGCCTCTTATTCATAGTTTTGAGCACAAGAAAAGATTGATAATAAACAAAACCAAATTGAAAAGGTAGCATCAAGCCTTAGTAAACCACATCTAAGAACAAAATTGGCAATGGAATGTTTGTTTGATGGGTAGTGTTACTGAGAATTACCTAGTCCAATCTAGATAATTATTGCAACCCCCAAATTCGAAATTACGTCTAATCTAAAAACTAATGCCAACTGTACATGATTAACCAATCAAACTAAGCATGTATGATAAGCATAGTATGGATAAGAATATAACGCATATTTAAATGAGCAATTCACAGAAAATTAAAGAACCAAACCAAAGACAGCATCGGATGTGTTATTGAAATGGAAAACTCAAGAACCAGGAAGAAAATTACATCTATGCATCTAGCACTAAAATAATCCGCTAAATATAGATAGTTCCTATGTAAATAGACCCACATAGCTCTCCAAGTAGTGCTGCAATCTTGTACTCAAGCTCTATAAGTTCCTGCTCACAATTGACTTCGCTGAGTCATTTCTCTAACTTAGCCTCCAAATCTGCAACCAAGCAGCAGTTGCATCTTCAAGCCACCATGGCTAAAATGGAAGTGCTCCAATGGTTCCCACAGCATTAATTTACTCACAAAACTCAAGGATAGTGATGATTGTGATTTGGGATAATCACCTCTCACGGATTTGGCTATGGTGAAAGGGAAGAGTAGAGAGAATTGAAGGTGTTTGGCTCTCATACAAATGAGTATGTTCTCTCAAATCTCGGATGGAATTCCTAGGGTTAATTTCGTGGGAAATGATGTATTTATACCGTGGGAAGGGGCTGGTACAGTCGGGAGGAAAATAATAGAATTTCCTCAGGTTGAGCAAACTTGTGGGCGCGACTGTCCCGCGAGTTTGAATCCCAACAACTTTTTGAAGATCTGCCACGTTCAAATTTTGCCGGTGCCACTCCTCAATTCACAGGTGCGAACTTGAAACTCCAGCAGCACTACATTGGACTCTAGATGGTAGATACCCAACCCAAATACAAAGGAACCCGCAATAACAAAGATACAAAGTTGTTGAGCTTAAAATACAATTAAGTTTTGACAAGGAATAATAAAAGCCATCAAAAAATAAACTTAACGGTTACCTTAGGACACCTTCTACATATTCATCAATGAATGTGAAAGACCGGGTTTGTAGCCCATCTCCCCACATCTAAAACTTATCAGTTGAAGTGATGGTTTTCCTACAAAATGCAGCAGGGGTCTTCTCTCTCCCGCCTGACATAAACAAAAGACAAGACAAGCACTATGCATTAACTAAAAAAAAAAAAAAAAAAAAAAAAAAAAAAAAAAAAAACACCCATAAAGGGGTTAAAAATAAATATTTATCCAGTCATAAGAAATTATAAATTATAAGCAGGAGTTGACCCTTTCAGGTTCCTCAGTCATGAACTTCTCCAAGCCATATGCATCTTGAGGATATTATACAAGTAACAAAGAGTCCATCAAATTCTTTTTTTTTTTTTCTTATTAGTAAGTTACACTTGTATCCTGTAAGTCATGAACCCGTACCCTCACCTTGCACCTTGTTTTCACAAGGGGAGGAGGTGCCATTTGAGATAGAGACCCATCAATTTCAAAAATTCAATTTATAAGTAGATGCAAAAGCTTTAAATAGTAAGGAAAAAAAACCTCTGCAGGCAAAGCATCAGACTCCTTCAAGCTCACATTCGTTTCTAACTGCTTAAATTCAGGGTAAATACAAGCACTAGAGGCATTAAAGAACGTACATATCATATTGGCAAAGTTAATATTCAGATAAGTAAGGACCTGCATGTGTGATAAAATCCAACATTGAGTAGAAACAATTTAAGTAAGTGAGTGGTTCACATAAAATTATTGTGCCGAAACCTAATGGCTTAAGCCTTTTGGTTTGAGTGATGTTCCAAGTGATACCAGTAAATAACAATTTACATAATCAAAGATATTAGAGGCTTCCCCAAATTCCAATAGAAGTGATTGAAAAGGTTGATTTCTTATCCAATGTAGCAAGGCTTATTATTATTTTGTGAGAATAAATGTCATGAAGGGCCATTATAATTATCTAACCCAATCATCATTTCATCTCTTTAAATGACTACTGCTTCCTTAACTTATCTTGAAATCCCCCCTCCTCAAACCACAAAAAAATATTAAAATTTATTTTTGAAAGGGAAAAAAATACATAATATGAGAGGATATATATAAATATATATATATATATATTTATATATATTCTAAAAGTAAAAAAAATGTGATGTCGCGGAAGCCTGAAGAAAGCACACACGATGCTCTCTTGATAGAAAAAAAACTAAACTGTTAGTTTTTGATAATAAATCTCAAATCCATGAGAGATTTCTCTAAATCTACAAGGAGAAAAAACTAGAATCCACTAGAGAAAGAATTTGACAAAAGTCCGCGTTTATTGATAATAATTTGAAAACTTAATTACCTTTGGAGGCTACAATACATTTACATAGTAAAAACAAAACTTAGGGCAACTAGAAACCCTAAGGTGGCTACGAAAGCATATAAAACCCTAATTTCAGTAAATAACCTCAAAAGCACTTAAAAAGAAGGAAATAAATAACCTAAACCTAAAATAACAAAAATTACTTAAAAAAAATACTATAATTAAATAATTAAAAATTTTAAAAATCAAACCGTGTCCTACATCAAAAGGACTCTGTGCATTTAGAAAAATAGAGAGTTGTTTCATGTGATAAAATACACAAATAAGTCTATTTCAAATGTGCTTTAAGAGAATAAATCAAAATGAATTACCTTTAGGGGGGGGGGGGGGGGGGGTTTGATAGACCATGAACGATATGCTCTAATCAGAGGGATGATGAAAGGAAATGAAAAATCAAGAATGCATTAAATCCAAGGGAACAAACCTCTTAACTCCGTTGATTCTTGCAGCCTCAAGTATGCTAAAGCTGATCATTGTGTTGTTATGCATAACTAGCCGCAGACCCATGCGATGCATGAGAATAGATAAATATTATGTAATATGGGGTGTGTAATACATAAAAAGTAACAATTAGTTCAAGTATTGTTTATTTTTTTTATAAATATTTCTACAAATATTTTTTTTATCTCTACAAATATATCATTCTATTAATTTTTGTATGTTTGATTAATATTTTTTAAGGTGAATCATATTTTTCTAACTTCTGTTGTAGTATGTTATATTTGCCTAACATAAAACTAAATTTTATAAGTTTCAAATTTATTATTCAAATTTCTCAACTCTTAAGGAATAAGGAGATTATCATAATAATCAAAACTTATCACAAAATTACTATATTATCTTAACCAAAATTAAAATGAAACTAAAGGAATAAAAGATATTCTTTATAATTATTTATTACTCAAAAAATAGATAGATATATTCAAATTCATTGCTATGTAGATTGTGTTTTGATATAAACTCAAAATCCTATTTCCAAAAAAAAGCTAAGTATTAACCCAAACCAAAATTCAATAAAAGCAATTGATGATGTTGAATTCGTCAGTAAGCTGCACAGTTCTTACGTGCCCTAGACAAAACCTATACAACAAAGAAGAAAGGAAAAGCCCTATAGAGAGCACTGGTGTGGTACCGGCTAAAGCCATGTTGGTGCCACGTGGCCTTGGAGTTTACTCAAGCCATGTTGGTGCCACGTGGCCTTGATGTTCGTGCATCCCATGTCCATACACCAAAGATTCGTCCATTATTGAGAACCGTCCATCGTGTGAACTCTCCGTCCGGTGCCTCAATTCGTCATCCTATTTATGCACTTTGGTATCTTAGCACCGTAGCCTATGGCAGGCTTGTTTGGATGAATCCATCTACCTCGATTTTACCTTCTTCTGGTGCCCTCTCACTCCGTGGATCCGTCACCTTATTTTTAGATGGACCTATGGAGTGATAGTCTAACCCTAACTTCAGGAGACATGTTTTGATTGACAAGCTAGCCTAGGGCCATTAATGCAATAGGGGCACGTGGCATGTTTTTAGGGGTTAATCACTCGGACAGAAGCGTCCCTTCGTCTTCCGTGTCATTCCCCCTATATATATGCTGCTCGTCCCTTTCATTTTTCACTTTTGGCAACTAATTTTCTGATTAGAGAGCTACCGTCCTTTTCAACAAATTGTTGTACCATCTAACTGGTGTGATGCTACATTTTCTCCGTCTCCTCACTTTGCACCGTTCACCTGTAAGTATCCTTCATCTTATATTGAACTCCCCATTTTTTTTATTTATTTAAATATCGCATGCCTGTCGTTTATGTAGACTTGTAGAGACTTAGGGTTTTATCTGTCACGTGTAGGTGACAGATGTCTAGTGAGGCGTCGAGTGAGCAATCGTGTCTGCGATGGAGCGGGTTACGATGAGGTGTTTCCGTCAGGTCAAGGAGATCTCAACACCTCCAACAATGAAATGGTTCCGTCAGTTAACTCACCTTCCACAGAGGAGGATGAGGAACTAGATGTGGACGGGTTAGAGAGTGATTCTAACGATAGTCTAGCCGGTGCTGAACCTCCCATTCAATCCGTCGTAGGTCTTGATGGACTTAGGGTGTTTATCATGCTTTTATTGTGAACAATCAATGATTTCATCTCTTCCATCAAACAAACACACTTCAATACGCTTAGGGAGAAGTACTAGATGCCCATCCACATACCCATCCGTCTACCCTTCAAGCCCGAAAAGTGTTACTATCAGGGTGTTGAAGACGTTGGAGTGTATGAACAAATGTTGAGAGCAGGACTTAGATTCCTATTGAGCACTCTTCTCTGTCATCTTCTTCAGCACCTAGGACTGGTCGTCACCCAAATCTCCCCGAATGCTTGGAGAGTCTTCCTAGGTGTGGAAGTTTTATACGGGGTGATGTCTGACGGGGCACGGAGGTTGATGGTGGAGGAGTTCTTCCACTATTATTGTCAGTCTAAGATCATCCAGTTAAACGGCATGTACAGTTTTTTGCTGAGGAGTCTGTTGCTTAGGCTAGTATGCGAGACCCCAGACTCCAATAGAAACTGGAAGAGTTGATACTTTTTCATCCAAGGGGATGACTAGATATGTCACCTTGACGACTAGGAATACATGCCTGTAGACAAAACCTGGGGTATAATGCCCCTGTCTGGTAGGTGTTCGTCCGTCTTAGGTTTAATTTTTGACTTGCTTTGTTTAATATTCTAACCGTCTCTTCTTGCAGCCCGGGACCGTCCAGAAGTCATCGTTGAGCAGTGGAGTTTTTTGGAAAAAATCTTCAGGACCGCCAAGTTGTTGAAGAGAACGTGTGCTAAGCTAGTTACTTTGGACACTCTCCACTGGTATTGTGACATTCTTGAACCTGCAGTAGCTGCCATCACTACAATAGACAAGTGCGCCAACGTAAGTCCATTGCCCAATACTCGTCTTTCTTTTTAGCAGTTTAGTATCTTTTCTGACTTTTATATGTCCATCTTTATGTAGAAATGGAAGATAGCAAGAGGAGGGCTTTTATCAAGCAGCAGGCTGTTGCTAAGAAAAAGCTGAAGGGCAGCTTACCTCCTAAGACGGGTCAGGCTAACCCGTCCACCAAAAGGAAACCGTTCGAAAAGGTGGACCATCCACCCAAGAAGCCTAAGGTGGTGATGGGGCCAAACGTTGGTGAGACCCTTGCCACTAGCAAGTTGCCCCCTAAGCTTGGCCCGGGGAAGGGGAATGGCCTGATGAAGGAACATGTTCCCGTCACCGAAGAGCGCCCTGTCCTTTTTCATGGGGAATTAAGTTATGCGCTTAAGCATCTCTCGTCCACTATTAAGAACAATAACTACTCAAACTTGGGCAATCACGCTACAGAGACCATGGGGGAGACAACCTCTTTAGCTTGGCACAGGTATGCCTATCTGTCATTGTTCTCTGTGCCATCCTATTGTCGTCTCACTCTAAACTTTGTCTATGTGTCCTGTAGGGGGTGCTTATGATGAAGGGGTTGATGGATCGTTGTATATCTCAAGAAATGGTAGTAGGCCGTCTGAGGGAGAAGTTGGGTGCTAAGGAGACTGAGGTACAGGAGTTGTTGGTCTAGAAGGATGTCCTAATTGGAAAGCTTGACTTGACCAAATAGCTCTTGAAGGAGTCGGAGGCACAAGTTGAAGCACTAAACAAAATTCTCAAGGATAAAGAGGCAGAGATCTCGGAGGCTAAGAGTTAACTCCGTTAGGCTAAGGAGGACGCGATAAGGGAATATCGTGTCTCCGATAACCTCCTAAGGGACCTCGGTGGCTCCTTCGCTGATGGTTTCGACGATTGCTTCCGTCAGGTCAAAGCCTCTTTCTCTGACCTGGACCTTTCCTATATCCCCATCGATGCCTAGGCCCAGACTCCAACTTAACCCATCTATTCTGAGGGTATTGACGAGTCATTTGCTGATGATCCCGTTGCAGACCTTCAAGGTGACGTGGAGACTCCTCCTGTAGACCAAGCCAAACCCGTTGGTGATGAAGCTCGTACATTTGAGGAGGACCAAACGGTTGAAGGGAAGGACGGAGAGAACCCCGTAGACCAGGAGTAGAGTTTTCTTTTTACTTTGTTTTAGTATTTTCTCTTTCAAATGTAAAGATCTTTTGGAAGAACAGTATTTATGTCAATTTAACCGTTGCCTGTTGCTTTCTAGGCTTTGCATGTAGACATCTCCCTTTATGGGCCTTTATAATATTTTGATTATATGTTTTCCAGTATGCATTTGCAAAATATCCGTCTATTTTCGATTTAATATCTGCAGATCAACTCTTGGGATGAACCCATCCTCTTGTGAACTTAATAAATATAAGCCATTAGTTAGGATGAACCCATCCACTTATTAAACAAATATAAGTCATCCCTTTAGGATGAACCCGTCCGTTTGTGGACTTAATATAAGTTATCCCTTTAGGATGAACCCGTCCACTGTGTGGACCTAATAAAAGTCATCCCTTTAGGATGGGTCCATCCACTTTGCGGACTAAATGAATATATGTCATCCCTTTAGGAAGAACTCGTCCACTTTATGGACTTAATGAATATAGGT
Organism: Lithocarpus polystachyus; assembly: GCA_033629205.1. Classification (NCBI taxonomy): domain Eukaryota; kingdom Viridiplantae; phylum Streptophyta; class Magnoliopsida; order Fagales; family Fagaceae; genus Lithocarpus; species Lithocarpus polystachyus. Next base: position 151,537 of record CM066167.1, on the reverse strand, counting down.
CATCCCTTTAGGGTGAACCCGTCCACTTTGTAGATTTAATGAATATAAGTAGGATGAACCCGTCCATTTTGTGGACTTAATGAATATAAGTAGGATGAACCCGTCCATTTTGTGGACTTAATGAATATAAGTCATCCCCTCAAGATGAACCTGTCCACTTTGGATTTAATAATTTCAAATCACCCCTCCTTTGGGATGAGTCCGTCTACTTTGGACTTAATAATGATTATGTAGAAATGTAGATAGCATACACATGGCGTTCCTGAATAACTCCTTTTATTGTGATAAATATGCGTATAGAAATTGTTCTTTGGAAAACGAAAAACTGCTCTTCAGGCTTTAAAGAAATTGTAGATAATAAAAATTTAACTAAAGAAATAAAATGGAAATGAGGAGTATTGTTGTCCATGTTGTTGTTTATTGGTAGTACTTCAGGTGCTCTGTGTTTTAGGGGTAGTGCAACTTTTGCCCATCTAGTGTCTCCAGGTGATAAGTTCCCTTCCTATGCCATGATTCGATCTTGTACGGTCCTTCCCAATTAGGCCCTAACTTCCCCTGGGAGGTGTCTTTTGTGGCATTTGTTACCCTTCTAAGGTCAAGATCTCCAATCTGGAAGTCCCTATGTCTGACCTTGGAGTTGTAGTGCTTGGCCATGAGGTCTTGGTACCGTGCAAACCTTTGCTCAACCGTTGCTCTGACCTCGTCCATCAGATCAAGCTGTAAGTGCATAGCTTCGTCGTTCCTACCCTCGTCATGGTTTCCTATCTCGTAGCTTGTGAGTCCCACCTCAGCCAGAATGACTGCCTCGCTTCCATATGCTAGTCGAAACGGTGTCTCTCATGTAAGCGTCCTTATCGTCGTCTTGTATGTCCATAAGACACTTGGCAACTCCTTCGGCCATATACCCTTTGCCCACTTGAGCTGAGTCTTGATGATTTTGAGTAAGGATCGATTTGTGACCTCAACTTGTCCATTGGCCTGAGGGTGGTCGAATGATGAGTAGTGATTCTTGATCCTTAGCTGCAAGCAAAAGTCTCTGAATGCGTTGATATCGAATTGCTTCCCATTGTCCGAGACCAGCACTCTAGGTATTCTGTACCTGTAAATGATGTTCTTCCATACGAAGCTTTACACATTCTTCTCTGTGATGGTAGCAAGTGCTTCGGCTTCTACCCACTTGGTAACGTAATCTATACCGACCACCAGAAATTTTAGCTGTCGTATTGCTGTTGGGAACAGACCTATGATGTCCAATCCCCACTGTGCGAAAGGCAATGGGGCCGTCATTAGAGTGAGTTCTTCTGTTGGCTGCTGGATGAGGTTGGCAAATCTCTGGCACTTGTTGCACGCTTTGACATAAGCAATGACATCCTTTTGCATGGTAGGTCAATAGTATCCTGCCCGGATTAGTTTGTGCACCAATGACCGTGATCCAGAATGGTTTTTGTAGACTCCTTTGTGGACTTCTCACATGACATAGTTTGCCTCCTTGAGGATGAGACACCTCAGGTATGGTTGGGAGAAGCCCCTTTTATATAGAACATCTATAATTAGAATGAAGCGCGTTGCTTGAACCTTCAATTTCCTTGCAGACTCCTTGTTGTCAGGTAGCATGCCGTCCTTCAAGTAGGAGGTTATTGGTGTCGTCCAATAGCTCTTGGAACCTATCTCCTGCACACTGATGCTGTCTATTAATGACGAGATTTGAATGAAGGATAGTACCTAACTGGGGATGAGCATATGTTCTGTTGATACAGCCTTGGCAAGACGGTCGGCTTGCTCATTTTCCTCCCATGGCATTTGAACAAACTTCGCTTGGAGGTCGCTTACTCGTTTCTTCACTTGCTCAAGGTACTTTTTCATCTGTTCGTTCTTGCATTCATAGTCGCCATTAACCTGACTGGTCACTACTTGAGAGTAGCAAAACACGACCACATTTGTGGCTCCTGCTGCTTTAGCGAGATCCAGTCCTACTATTAAAGCTTCGTACTCTGCCTCGTTTTTGGTCATAGGGAAATCAAGTCGAACCATGCATTCAACCTTGTCCCCTTCCGGGCTGTGGAGTACCACACCAGCTCCGCCTGCTTGCCTATTGGAAGATCCGTCCGTGTGGATGCTCCACTAGGGGCTCTCTTCTGCCCCTTGGCCTTTCAGAGAGTGAATTCTACAATGAAGTCAGCAATAACTTGTCCCTTTATAGCCGTACGTGGTCGATACTGTATGTCGAACTCGCTCAACTCAATTGCCCATAGCGCCATCGGTCCAATAGCTTCAGGGCTGCTCATTACTCTTTGTAGGGGTTTGTCTATTAGGACAATCACAATGTGTGCCTGGAAGTATGGCTTGAGCTTTCGAGCCACAATTATCAATGCAAAAGCGAGCTTCTCCATCGGAGGTATCTCTCTTCTGCTCCTCGGAGTGCTCGGCTCGTGAAGTATACGGGTTTTTGCACCTCGTTCTCTTTTCTAACTAAAGCTGCGCTGACAGCGACTAAGAAGACGGCTAGGTATAGGAACAATTCTTCCCCTGATTTGGACAGGTTTAGTAATGGCGGGGAAGAAAGATATCTCTTCAGGTCTTCAAATGCTTGTTGACACTCGGTCGTCCACTCAAAGAACTTTTTTGTTTGGACATATGTGTTTCACATGTTAGGAACCACTACAACAAAATGTATTTTTAGTGATGAAAATTAGTGAGGAAATATTTTTCGTCACTAAAAATACAGCTTTAGTGATGAAATATGAATTTCGTCACTAATAATAAAACAAATTATAACATTTAGTGACGAAAAATAAATTTCGTCACTATTGTGCTCTAAAAAATGGGCACCAATGGAGGGAAATTTTGGCGCGAGTTTAGTTAATCTATAGTGACGAAATATTTCGTCACTGTAGGTATTGCTGTAATTAGTATTAGTGACAAAAATCCTTTCGTCACTATAAGAAAGAATTAGTGACGAAAAATATTCATCAGTAAAAATAATAATAGTTTGCACTTCTATATTTTTAGTGACGAAATCACAATTCGTCACTAAAAGTATGATTTAGTGACGAAATATGAATTTTGTCACTAAAAATTTTAACAAATGCGGGTCTTTAGTGACGAAATTGAAATTCGTCACTAAAGACTTAAAAGCCCAATTTCAGTACCCAAAACCATAAACAGTACAATACCCAAAACATTTCACTCTCTAAGGTATCATCTGAAGAGCCATTTCGGTCAAAAAAAAAAAAAAAAAAAAAAAAACCAAGAGCCAAACCAAAAAAAACCCAAACCGTATGAATCACGCCGATGACCTCCCACCGTCGCCGATGATCTTCCACCGTCGCCGATGATCTCAATAGTTGCGGATGATCTCAACCGTCACCGATTAAGCTTCGTTAAGGGCCAACCGTTGCCGTTAAGCTCATTCCCACCGTCGTCGATGAGCTCCCACCGTCGCCGATGAGCTCAAACGATACCTCTTCCTTCTTCAAATCGGCGAATCGTGTCTTCCATCTTCTTCTAGAGGCATAGTGAATCGTGGCTTCCGATACCGACACTGATTCCCACCTGACCCACGCCATCGCATCAGCTCATCGTCGTCGATTCAACCCCCAACCAACCGTTCACCTTCCCTTTGCCGATTCAACTCCCAACCGCCGATTCATGCTAAATCGCCGATCCCGACGCTTGAGCTCGCCATTGGCGATGATTTAGCTCGCCGTTGGCGAAGCTTCAAGTCACCGATCGTTGGCGGTGCTTAAGCTCGCTGATCGCGACGCTTGAGCTCGCCGTTGGTGAAGCTTCAAGTCGCCGATTGTTGGCAACACTTCCGGCGACCCTTCGCCTCCCCTTCGCACCGGCGACCTTTTGCCTCCCTTACGCACCGGCGACCCTTTGCCTTCGCTTGGATTTGCCAAGTAATTTTCTTAATTCTTATTATCACACACCCATCCACCCACCTTCATATTCTTGGAAAATTTATTGATTTTGTTGTTAAAGTTAGGAACTTTTTTTTTTTGGTTTCTTGTATTATTAGTTTGTTAATTGTTACAGGTTGTTGCTTGTTATAGATTTTTGCTGGACAAGTTTGTTACTTTAGTTTGTTATAAATTTTATACAATTCCTAAGTTCTAACCTTTGTGTGTGTGTGTGTGTGTGTGTGTGTGTGTGTGTGTGTGTTGTTTTCTAGTCTTGGTGTTGTCTGGTTTCATGTTGTATGTAGTTTGCAGTTTCTTTTGTGTAAAGACTGATGAATTCTTGGGGGTATGTTCCTCTGCTCTTGTATAGTTGAATTCTTGCTGACTTTGATAACATAATTCTGAATCACTCTTTATAAAAAATTTTGTTAAATCTTCTTCATAGTGAGACTTCTTGGTCTTTGTAACTTAAATTTTGTTAGTAGTTTACTTACTAGTTACATAATATTTGCATAATATGCCCGTATTAAATAGGTGCTCATTTAATTCTTTTCATTCTTTTGGGTTATGTGAGATTTGGGAGTTGGGTTTTGTGTAGGAGGTTGTTTGTGATGGTGGGTGTGGAACACCATTTGGATCTGTGCGATACCGTTTCTAATGTCAGATTATTTCACTCACTCTTTCTAAGTGCATTCTTTTAATTAGTGAATGTAATTAATTAATTAATTAATTTTTGTTTTGTTTTTAATTGTATTTTACAAGTGGAGGAGTCTAGTTTTACTAATTGGGCACATCAAGCTGTGGACTTTATTTTAGGTACTGGCTGTCATTCTATTAATCATTGTTTCAAGAAATCTGTGCTTCTTTTAGTTTATTGTTATTCATTATCCATGAAAATATGAACTTCAGATTCTATAAGTAACTCTACTATAATTTGTGATAATTTAATTGTATTCATACGGTTTAGGTGGCACCCAGATTGGAGCCTCTTGTGATCATCATTTAATTATAGTTGTTCTTGCCTTATAGTTCTTGGTCAATGGAGATGTAAATGCTGTGGTTGGCATGATGAAAGATTAGTCTTTGAAAGAAGAAAGAATTAGATAGCACAGATGATGCCAAGGATAGCTTTAGAAATTACTAGACTACGTCCTTTGTTATGGCTTTTCTTTCGCTCTTCCTGATCTTCCTGCTTTCTCCATTATGCTTGATTTCAGCTAACATGGAAGGCTTGTTTTGATATTCATATACTTGCTCTTATTCTGGATAAAGGTTTTTTTTTTTAAATTTTGGCAAACTAAGGAAAAAAAAAAAAGACTTTTTGTTTTTGTTTTTTGTGTTGGTAGTGGAAATGGGTATGTTTAAGTTAGTTGAATTACTTATGTGATAATTGTATTTTTTAATAGTTTCCTTGTCTTTTATTTATTGGGGTTGTGCATAAAAGTTTGAGATTATTGTGTTGTTTCTTCTCTTAAGTTCATGATTGTATAGTAAAGGAGTTGGTTTGTTTAATTGCCTACAAATGCTTGTTTAATTGCCTACATTAGCTGTCTTTGCTTTCTTTCTTCTTTCTTTTGGATATAGTACTAAAATCACTACAACTTCATAGATGTAGGTACATTGCCGAATTATGTATATATCTTGTGTTGTGTGATTATTATTTTTTAATTTATTTTATAATTTGAATTGTTACTTGCTTCCTTCATTGACTATGGTGTTTTGCAAGTTGTGACCTATGTTTCCTAATTTTCTATCTACTCATTGTAAGCAGCAAAAAAGAAGGTTTGATGGGTCCCAAAGAGCTTCAAAAATTTGTGGTTACTATGGATTGAGGATGCCTCCTTATAAGCTTGTAAGTGATTTTAATGGTTATATGGAGCTTAGCGTAAGTCACTTCTACAATTTCTATAAAAGGTGTGTCAACAAAATCAAGAGTCAAAATGTGTTAAGAACCTAGTTTTGCCTAAAACATGTACTTATGGATGTTATGTTCAAGTTGTAACTTGTATTAGCACTTGTGTGTAAGGTATTGGCCTTGCCTTGGTAGTAGTTGCTGCCTAGCTGGCAGATTAGTTATTAGGCAGTTAGTTACAGTTATTAGCCAAGTTTGTTGAATATTTTGTAATAGTTTTTATGTGCCTTTAGTGGAGTCTCATTAGCTGATTCACCTTTAAGATATAATCTACAAATCATCATTAGTCTAGTAATTTACAATCGTTATTATTTGTTTGGGGTCTATTTTTTGCACAATAAAATGACATATTGGAAGTTTAAATCAATGCTATAAAATCTGATATGGATGCTAAAATGGAGAAGGTGATTGATGCTCTACTTGTTACCATTCCTTTGTAACCTCGATGGGGTTTAATAAGCTCAAAAGAGAGATTATAACACCTTATTATACATAATTTATCAACTTTAGCACACACTCACATACTTGTATACACATTTACTAAAATGTTTTGATAATAGTATTGAATGGTCACTTGGCTTCACTTTATGTAAAAGGTGATTAAAATGTATGCAGCCACCTTTTAAATGATGATCATTTATTTGTGGAGATGCTAAAAGTTTGAAAAGGAAAGAAAAAGAGAGCCTTTAGAGTCAACAAATGGATCTATGATGTGTTGATTTCCATATTGAGACTATATTATTTTATCAAGTTCTTAGAAATGACAACTGAATACTACAAGTTATTATTAAATATAGTAAAACATATAATTTTGAGAATGGAAATAAGTTTAGTTTAGGAAAACAAAATTGTCTGCAAATCATCATTAGAATTAGTACTTAAAAGCATAGTAACTTTTTTATTTTTATTTTTGGTTTTTGGCAGGTAACTCATTATTTGTTTGTGGTCACTTTGAATTTCTTTGGTAGAGGTGTGTGCTGGCTTAAGCATAGTAAGTAATTTCTTATTAAATTCTTGTAAACATTATTTTTTGGGATGTTGATAATTGGTTTTGTGGTGGGTTTTTGTGTTAGAGCAAGCAGGTGACTTATGTTGTAAACCTATAACATATGTAGTAATTATGTTGGAGCAAGCGGATGCATTGTTAGAAATGTTTCTTATAACATAGTTAATATCTTTACTTTACGATTTTACTGTAGTATTATTTTTATATTTGTGCAGATTTCTTATTGGTGGTTTTAGGGGATTTACTTTTGGCATTACTTGAAGATATTTGAGGATATCTTCTGTTGGTTCTAATTATTTTATGTTATACTTTTTGTATTGTTATAAAATATCTTGGGTTATTATATGTGTTGCAAACAATTATTGTATGAAATGAGTTTGAAGTGGATACTTGTTTTATTTTTTACTTGTGGAATGTATGGATCATTTTTTTTTAATAAATGTGTTGTTGAAATAATTGTGTTATTCAAATGTGAGGTTTTAATAATGTAATGACAGGTTACAGGTTAACATCAAAGCCATGAAAAAAATATAAACAATAAAATAAGTTTTAGCGATGAATTTTTCCATCATAAATATAGCAACATTGAATTAATCTATAGTGACGAAATATTTCGTTGCTAAATGTAACAAAATTTTGTAAGAAATGGTTTTAGTGACAAAAATTTTCGTCACTATATGTGCCTAGATTTTCTTAAAAATAGTTTTAGTGACGAACTTTTTCGTCACTATATATACTCGAACATAATTTTAGTGACGAAATTATTCGTCACTAAATATAATTTAATAAACTAAAGTGTTTTTAGTGAGGAAAACATTTAGTGACAAAACGTTTTCGTCGCTAAAAGTTTTTTTTTTTTTTTAAATCAAATTGGACTTTTAGTGACAAAATTTTTCGTCACCAGGACTTTTAGTGACGGGGTTTCAGTGGCGAAATGAGTTTCGTCACTAAAAGTCCAATTTGTCGCTAAAAGTCCTTAGTGATGAAAATCTGAACTTTTAGTGACGAATTTTTTCGTGACTGAAAATATATTTTGTTGTAGTGAACATATGTCACTATTTTGTGTAGTTGGTCAATCCTTTGACAAAATACACTTTACTTGTAATTGGGTAGATCTAGGATGTGTTTAATGCTTCAAAAACCTTGTTTCAAGTTCAAGTGTTAAAGTCATGCAAGTCTGTCCAAGAATCAAGTGTGAAAGTGTTGCTCATTAAAGCTCGACAGCTAGCATCTATCAAGACTTAGAGAGCTATCTGAATCCCGTGGCTTGACAGCTTCTCAACAGATAAGGTATTTGTCGAGGTTTATGAAGTTCAGTTATCTAGAACTGTTTTTCATCTAATTCGTGATTATATGTTTGGTTTTCTTTTCTCACAATTCTAGATATATATAAGGATTATTTTAAGGGCCGTCAAAGGTGACCTAAGTTGCACAAGTGTGGAGCAAAGTTTGTTCGTGCAAATTATGACCGGAGTCAGAATTTGCCATAGTTCATCTTTCTTGGGAAGAAGCTGCTGTGTTTGTACATCGTAGGGTTTTGTGACCAAGGAGTTTGTTGATCTTCATCGTGTGATGAACTAAAGAACTTTGCAGCCAACTTCTTCCTTAAGTTGGTGAGTGAGTCACGTACTAGGATTCGTGTAAAGGAGTAAGCTGTGTATTGGGATCTGCGCATCAGATTGGTTAGTCACGTACTGGGAGCTGTGCATTAAAAATAAGAGATTGTCATTACAGAACAAGTCCAATTGGGTATTGGGGTAAGGTTTCAAATGTAGGTTGATATAAGGTACTGGGATTCCTTTACTTGTAACTGCTTGTTTTGATAATAGTGGATTCTATGGAGTGGTGACCTTAAAATCACCTGGTGGGGTTTTTGCCGTGTAGGTTTTCTCCATTCGTAAACAAATCATCGTGTCAACTTATTTTTCGTTGCATAATTTAGTTAATTGGTGATTTGTTTGTGCTACCACTCACTTTGCTTGTTAATTTGATTAATTAATAAACTTGGCTAATTAATCAATTAATTTATCACAAGGGGTCAATACGTTTTTGGCCTGTCAAGTGGTATCAAAGTAGGCACACTCTGATTAGGGTTAATCTTTATTGTGTGATCCATTGACCCCTGTTTGTCATGGATAGAGGATAGTCTCTTATTATACCTCCTTTATTTGATGGCACTAACTATGCATACTGAAAAGTACACATAAGAGCTTTCTTGCAGTCTTTAGATGAGAAAGTGTGGCTAGCTGTGGAGATAGGCTGGACCAAGCCTATAGAAGCACCGGCTGACTGGGATGATGCTAAGATCAAGGCGGTAACTTCAACAGCAGGGCATTGAATGCGTTGTTCAATGCGGTCACAAATGGGGAGTTTAAGAAGATATCCTCCACTGAAACTGCTAAGGAAGTATGGACCATTCTCCAGACATCCTATGAGGGAACCAAGGCTGTCAAGGACTCAAAGCTTCAAAGGCCCACTACCAGCTTTGAGGAGATTAAGATAGAGGAGGATAAGTCGTTTGATGAATTCTATGCTAAGCTCAAGGATATAGTGAACTTAGCTTTTAATTTTGGGGAAACCATTCCTGAACCCAAGATTATAAGAAAGGTGCTTAGATCTCTACCTGAGAGATTCCATGCCAAGATTACCGCAATTGAGGAATCAAAGGATATTGATAAGAAACCTTTGACAGAGTTAATTGGAAATCTGTAGACCTATGAGTTGGGTTTGTTTAGGATCGAGAAAATGAGTAAGAGTAAGAGCATGGCACTGAAGGCCAAAAGCAATGACACAGATGAGTCTTTCGACAATGAAGATTCTAAAATGAAGTCCTACATCACCAGGCAATTAAAGAAGTTCATGAAGAATGCCAATGTAAAGGGGTTTGACAAGGACCATAGGCAATCGAGTTCTTCTCAGTCTAAGAGCCAAGACAAAGGGAAGAAGGATTCTAGAGATGGTGGTCAGTGCACTGTTCCCTCAGGACCTAAGTGTTTTGGGTGTTAAGGCTTTGGATACATGAAATAGGAGTGCCCCACATATCTTAAAACCATTGCGAAAAGCAAGGCACTTGCTACAACTTTAAGCGACACCGAACTTGAGGATGATTCCGACAATGAGGATGACGGAATCCTGAATGCCTTCATCGCCACTACTAATCCTACTGAGGGGATAGTAGAAGATGTGGATGAAGAAGAAGACTTGGTGGAGTCTAAATTTGAGAAGATGGATGAACAAGATGACATCCACACAGCCTATGTAAAGTTATAAAAGGTCTTAGAAAAGTATGAGAAGTTGCATAGGCTGGCCACCAAGAAGTTCAGTGATGTGGAGCTTGAACGTGAAGAACTCTCCTCAAAGTTTGATGAAGCTAATTAGACTATTAGAGCACTTAGGTTTGAGAACAATTTCTTGGCTGAGAAGACCAAGAAGCTTGAAGCGGAGCTATTTCAAGTCAGAACTCAGTTGAAGAAGACTTCAAGTGCAAAGCTTGATAAGATGCTCAACCTTCAAAAATCGGCTTCTGATCGAATTTCTCTTCCTCTAATATTGCCTCTTCCAGTACTACTGTTTTTGTTCCTCCTACTAATAATGCTGAAAATGAGAACAATGATGTCAAAAATGACTTAGCTAGTGAGAACATAGACAAGGGTAAGTCTATCTTATGAGCACCCTCTACACTTGCTAAGAATGAGACTAAGAACCCTAGGGCTAAGAAGGGAAACAAACAAAAGCCTAAACAGAAGAAGTAGCATCTCTATCATCACTGTGGAGCAGATGGACATACTTGACCCAATTGCTATAAGTGGTTAGCCACTCAACAGAGCAACAACATGATCTCGTCGGGTAACCAGAATTAGTTTCCATCCTCGTTTGCTCTTCTTAGAGATCTTTTCAAAGCCCTCATGTTCCTTTCGAACTTGAACGATTTTAATTCTTCCCCCTCACCACTGGTTCAAGGGTTTGCCTAAAGGAAAGGTTCTTCTAAGGCATGAAAGGAAAAAGGCTCGAAGTGATTTAGTCACTTGTCTCTCCCTCTCTGTTTTTGATTGCATTACTTGTGTATTTTGCTTTAGTGTTTTGAGTCAGTTTAGTTTTTGTTGCATTGCTTTTCTTTGTTTAACATGTTTTTGGTTGTTTTCTTTTCAGTTTTTGTTTTATTTTGTTTTTCATATAATGATTAAAAAAAATTGAAAAATTAAAAATACAAAAACAGTGTGTGTTTGTGTATATTGGTACTTATGTACTTTGGATGGCCATTAAAACAAAGTTTTCTAAATTTTGTATCATTTTTAACTTAGATGAGCATCTTTATGCACAACTAAGCAAGTGAGCTTTGTGGCTCGTGTTTGTGATGAGTAAAATTAAGTAATCTCTTTTACTTAACACTCATATCACTCTTATATGCCCATGCATGATAGGCTTATTAAAAGAAAAATATGCAAAGAAATATAAAAGCAAAAAAATCAAAATGCTTTATATATTATTGCAAGCGTATATTCTAGGAGATGTGGGAGTTATAGGATGTACCTCGAAGGTGATAGTCCCCGTCAAACAGTTATGATTGTGTGTGAGTTAAAGTGATTTTTTCATATCTCAAATTGTCATGACATGATTGACACAACACGTAATATTCTATGCTACTTTTGATAAATGTGTAAGTACAATGTGATTTGGCCATCACATGGTTTACATGTGTTAGTGTATGCTCACTAAACTGTCTTAACTTGTTTTTGAGATTTAAAATTGGTTAGACTTATTTAGTGTGTGTGTGTGTGTGTGTGTGTGTGTGTGTGTGTGTGTGTTTTGGGATCTATGTGCTTAATATTTTTCTTGATTGAGAGATGATTTTGAGAATTCATAATGATTGTTTGGATCCTTGGTTGAGTTGCATGTTTGGTTGCATTCATGTCTGTGTTTTTCTCCTCTTTGAAAAACTATTTTTAAGCAATCTTGAGAGCTCCTCGACACCTCTCAATAGCTAGGTTGATCAATTGAGAAACTTTCTGTCCCCTTGATAGCTCCTCGACAGATCCTCAGTTCATCAAGCTTCGTTTTGCCTTGGACACCTCTGAACACCTGCTCGATAGATGCATCTGTCAACCCTATTAGATCTCGACACCTCTCGATCTGTCGAGAATTAGTTAGGTTCTATAAATAGGGACAACATAATTCAGCTCCATTTCGCTCGATCTCTCTTGATCTAGACTCTTCAACTTCCAAAACCTTTCTCTTTCACTCCAAACCTCATCCTCAAGGATTTTTCGGCCTAGAGCAAGTTTTTCTTCACTTGGTAAGGGTCCTAATTCTTCTTTTTCATGCATTTCATCTTTTATGACTTAACTTTTGGGATTTGATGAAAAATTTAGGGTTTTTCAAAATCAAAGAGGTTTTTACAAAATTTTTTGGATGGATTTTGTGTTTTGATCTTAAAACTTCATGCATTACATCTCATTCGCATTATAACATTGTTTCATGCATTTTTAGATGTGTGTTTACCTTGTTGCATACTTGTGTGCTGGTAGGATTGGATTGGGCTGAGCCCATGATGCAATTACTTCTGCATGTCACATGTTCATGCATTCCCATGCATACGTACTTTCTATTCAATATATTTTGATATATCTTGCTGCTTGGGACTTTTCTGATTGTCTCTTTCTCCCTTTTTCTCTTCTGTTTGTGTTATTCTGCTTCTATGGCACCCAAACGCAAATCTACTTCGTCCCGAAACTCTTTTCGTTCCGGGGCATCCACTTCAGCTGATCGTACTCCTTGTTCTATTCGATTCCATGATGAGCAAGCCTGAAAGGACTTCTCGAAGAACTTTTTTAGACGAGGCGTTCATTCGGAATGCCAAGTCATTTTGTCGGACTTCTCCGACACTGACCTATCCACTGTTATTCACAATAGGGGTTGGGAGTCATTGTGTGACGTCCCAATCTCTTGTCCATCCATGCTGATCCAGGAGTTTTACTCCAACATGCATGGATTCGAATATTCAGTACCTCTTTTTGTTACTCGCGTTCGAGGTATACGCATTATTGTCACACCGGATATCGTATCCGATGTGCTCCGTGTCCTGAGGGTAGAGCATCTAGACTACCCTGGCTGTGAGCATCTAAGGACTGTGTCCAAAGATGAGCTTATGTCTGCTTTCTGTGAGCGTCCCTCTAATTGGGGCAAGCGTCAGTATACTCCATGTTCGACCTTTGCTAAAGGTCCTATTCGTGAACATGGTTATGACCTTTGTTCTTCATCCCTTATCTCATTATAACTCTATTATAGAGCCTCGTGCTTAGTTTTTTCTTTCACTTCTAGAGCATCTTAATATAGATTTTCCCTCTCATTTTATTCTTTCTATCATAGATGTATATAGGGATACGACGACCTATGATAAGCTCATCTTCCCTTTAGTTATCACGAGGATTTTACTCCATTTTTCAGTTCCCTTTTCCATGCTCGACCACTTCTCTGTTATGGGTGATATAGATGCTGCTACGGTTAAACGGAGCGAGGCACAGTTTTGGTAAAGGCGGTCCGGGTCAGCTGTTCCTCCTACTCCTCCGGCTCCATCCACATCCACTCCCTCTTCTTCTTTAAGCAGTGTGACTTTCGAGGACATCATGGCGCAGCTTCAGCGCATGGATGCTTGCCTCGATACTTTTAGTGATGAGTTGTGTTAGGTGAACACCCATGTTGGTCATATTGCACGACGCCAGGCGGTCATAGGTGGCTTCGTTACTTCTCCTCCACCTATTCTAAAGGCTTCTGATGATAAGGATGATGGAGACGCTAGCTCTTCCAGTGCTGACGAAATGTCTACTTGACACTCTTACCCTTTGTCTCTCGTGACAAAAAGGGGTAGTAGTTTTGGTTATGAGAGTAGTCATAGTTAGGGGGAGAGTTAGTATAAGAGATTTTTGTTAGGGGGAGTGTTGAAATTGAGGGATGTAGTAAGGATTTTATGTATCTTTTTCTTTTCTCTCCTTTTTTAGATACTTTGTTCTTATACATGGGTCTTGTGACCATTTTGACATACATTGTATTTATATTCTTTATATATTGATGTATGTTTTTCACCTACCTTTATATGTGTTGTTTCTTTTCTCTCTTTATGCACATACTTCTTATATCTTGTATGCAATCTATTATTTCTGTTCACACAAAGATGCCTTGATAAGTTTTGTTTCAATTGTTTTAGAAATACAGGTTGACAAAGTCTTCTTACCATAAACTCTCTTCTCGCAAAGTTTTTCAAGAGTTTGTGTTAGGATAGATTTTATTGTATTCAACAAGTGAGTATGAGTTGAGTGATTTATGACTTCTCTCATATGTTCATTTGTTTGTTGTGGTTTTATCACAGATTGCCAAAGGAGGAGATTGTTAGGACATATGTGTTTCACATGTTAGGAACATATGTCACTATTTTATGTAGTTGGCTAATCTTTTGACAAAACGCACTTTACTTGCAATTGGGTAGATCTAGGATGTGTTTAATACTTCAAGAAACCTTGCTTCAAGTTCAAGTGTTAAAGCCATACAAGTCTATCCAAGAATCAACTATGAAAGTGCTGCTCATTAAAGCTCGACAGCTTCTCGATAGATAGGGTATCTGTCGAGGTTTATGAAGTTCAGTTTTCTAGGATTGTTTTTCATCCAATCAGTGATTATATGTTTAGGCTTTCTTTTCTCACAACCTTAGACATATATAAGAATTATTTTAAGGGCCGTCAAAGGTGACACAAGTTGCACAAGTGTGAAGCAAAGTTTGTTCATGCAAATTGTGACCAGAGACAGAATTTGCCCTAGTTCGTCTTTCTTGTGAAGAAGCTGCTGTGTTTGTATACCGTAGGGTTTTATGACTAAGGAGTTTCTTGATCTCCATCATGTGATGAGCTATAGAACTTTGCAATCAACTTCTTCCTTAACTTGGTGTGTGAATCATGTATTGGGATTTGTGTAAAGGAGTAAGTCATGTATTGGGATCCACGCATCAGACTGGTTAGTCACGTACTGGGAGCCGTGCATTGAAAAGGAGAGATTGCCACTATAGAATAAGTCTAATTGGGTATTGGGGTAAAGGTTCAACTGTAGGTTGGTATAAGGTACTAGGATTCTTTTACTTGTAACCGCTTGTTGTGATAATAGTGGATTATCGGAAGTGGTGACCTTAAAATCACCCAGTGGGGTTTTTGCCGTGTAAGTTTTCCCCATTCGTAAACAAATCACCGTGTTAACTTATTTTCTACTGCATACTTTAGTTAATTGGTGATTTATTTGTGCTACCACGCGCTTTGCATGTTAATTTGATTAATTAATAAACTTGGCTAATTAATCAATTAATTTATCACAAAGGGTCAATACGTTTTTGGCCTCTCACTTTTCAATGTGAGGAAGAAAGATAGGCACTTATTCGTTACTCTTGAGACGAACCTGTTCAGTGCAGCTACGTTACCGTTCAGGCTTTATACCTCCTTGACAGTCTTTGGCAGAGTTAACTCCATTATGGCCTGTATTTTATCCGAGTTGGCCTCAACACCTCTTTGGGACACCATGAACCCCATGAATTTTCCTGTCGTAACCCTGAATACATACTTGTTTGGATTCAGCTTCATGTTATAAGACTGAAAGGTGTCGAAGTTCTCTTTGTGGTCATTCAAGTGGTCATTTTCCCATATGCTTTTCACAAACATGTCGTCCACGTAGACCTGCACATTCCTCCTAGTCTGATGTACGATTATTTTGTTCATCAGCCTTTGGTATGTGGCGTCTGCGTTCTTGAGTCTGAAGGGCATTACCTTGTAGCAGAAAAGACCCTGACTAGTGACAAATGAAGTTTTCTCTTGGTCGGCCTCGTCTAGCTTAATCTGGTTGTAACCAGAGAACGGGTTCATAAAGCTTAGCAACTGGTGCCTGTGAGAGACACGTCCCTTAAAAAAAGAGATTCGGATAACTTTTTAGGGCACCTCTCTTTTTGAGTAAGTGGTATGGAGTCGCCACTTATTTTTTATGTACAAAAAATAAGAAAAACTAAATAAAAAACACATGACTGAATTGTCTTTCTCATTTATTGAATAATAAAAAGATACAAATTTGAAAATTTGAACATTACATGGCTTTAGGTCCTAGTTACAATCTACCAAGTATACATGGCTTTTTGTCCTAGTTACAATCTACCCAAAATAAAACAAACACAAGACTAGATCTACTTAACCTAAAACCTAAATCTGGAGGCTAGGTTACGGAATGGGAAGGTGTTAGGTACCCATTCCGCCCAGACAGAGTTTGGTCTTCTAGACTCTTGTGACCATTGTACCATTTCATGCATGCTATGAATGATATGTTGAGCATGTTAAATAAATCACACAAAACCATTTATGAATGTATCCGCTTTTTACTTAAAAAAAATTCAGATCTGTTTTAATGATTAGAAAAAATTGGTTTTAGCTTATAAAAAATCAGATATGTTTTTGTATGTGTAAAAAGAATGGTTTTTGAAGAGAAAATTCAAATATGTTTTTATTTAATAGAAACAAAGTCTTTTGATTGGTTTAAACAATTCATATCTGTTTTTATATCTGAAAAAGATTTTTTTATGAAGAGGATCTCACTCACAAAATAATTTCATGTTATATGACTCAAAAAAAAAAAAAAAAAAAAAAACAATAAAACAATAAAACAACAATACATAATCTCTTTCTTTATTTTAAAAGTTTGCATATGTTGAAAAAAATTAGATTTATATCTACGAAATATACAAATTAGATTTTTATTTAAGAAAAATTCAGATCTACATCGAATGAAGATGTAGATCCGTTTTTGATTTAAGAAAAATTTAGATCCACATCTAAGAAACATGTAGATCTGTTTTTGATTAAGAAAAATTCAAATCAACATCTAAGAAAGATGTAGATCTATTTTTTATTTAAGAAAAATTCAGATCTACATCTAAATAAGATGCAGATTCGTTTTTTATTAAGAAAAATTCAAATCTACATCTAAGAAAGATATAGATCTGTTTTTGGTTCAAGAAAAATTCAGATCTGCATCTAAATAAGATGATGCAGATCCATTTTTTTGTTAAGAAAAATTCAGATATACATCTAAAAAAGATGTAGATCTGTTTTTTTTTTTTTTTTTTTTAATTTCAAGAAAAAGCATTGATCATATGCAAACTATTGGAACTAAGAAAGAGATCATAACAATAATGAAAGAAATCAGGAACATGTTTTGACATAATAAATCAACAACTCACGATATATAAAACAACTAAACTAAAAATATAGACAAACACATATCATCACAATAAGAGAAGCATAAGGAAAAGAAAAGGGTAATCAGAAAGCAACCTCTTGTATGGAGCAATCTTCTTTTTTAGAGGATATTTTAGGGTTCAAAGAAACTTGTTCAGCTATCTTTGAAACTTAAAAACCCTAGCTTCAATAGAAAATCAAAGAGGAGATCAGAAAATATGAGTTGTTTGGGAGCCTAAAACGTATGCCTCTCAGAGAGTAAATCAAAGGTGTTGAATTATGGGGTTCGACCAATCTCTATTTATAGAGACCAGAAGACTCTAAAAAATAGGTACGGACAATTAGGGTTTGAATTCGGACGCATCCTTTTGTGAAAAGATCGAAAAGGATATGCATTATCGTCACTCGAAGGCCGTTGCGCCAAAGCCCACATCATGGCAATTTGGCACTGTTAGAGTGCCGTTTAGCACTCCAAAAGTGTCGAATTGGCCCTATGGCTCTGAATGCACTTTCGTGTTTGGGTGCCATTTAGACTCTCCTTCTAGGGTTTTTTGACCGATCCTTGTACCTAGACATGTTTTCATCATCCGTCTATGATTTTTTTTTTTCTCTTTTTAGGATAATTCAGGCTTTTTAAGAAAAATTAGTTTGAACAATTATCTTGTGGATAAATCCCTTAAAATAAATCTTGATAAAGTTCAGATTATTCACAATTTTACTGTTATCCAATCATCCCTTTTATTCCTATGCATGCATCTCTATCTTAAACCCTAATTATCAACCAATCACAAAATTATATAATTAATTTTAATTGTTTAACCAATCAGAATTAATTTAGATAAATCATGCGTGGTCGACTCTTCCTAGACACAATGCATATAGACCGTGCAAACTTAATCGTGTGATATCTTTCGATCCGACGGTCCGATTTAAAAACCGGAAACACCGTTTCGACCGTTAGAATCTCAAGATCATTCTTATGAAATGCAATGAATGACATGATGCAAGTAATATAAATACAAAATGATGTATGTAATGCAAGAACAAATTGATGCAATCATGATTTTTGGGTACAGGAATTGGTCATTCAAGTCATTCTCCTTGATTAAATCATGGGTGCAACATTGAGTGTCTACAGTGCCTTGCTGTTGAGTCCTCCAAGATGTAAATCCACGGGAAATGATAGTTGTCCTTAGGGCAAATCCTGTTTAGGTCTGTGAAGTCTATGCACATTCTCTATTTCTCGTTGGTTTTCTTGACCATTACTACGTTCGCCAGGCAATCGAGGTAGTATGCTTCTCGTATGAACTCTACTTTCTGTAATTTGTGAACCTCATTTACTATGGCCTTCTCTCACTCCTGCGCGAATACCCGTTTTTCCAGACAGATAGGAGAGAAGGAGGGCGACACGTTCAACTTGTGGACTATGATCGACGGATCAATTCCAGGCATGTCCTCATGACTCCAGGCGAACACGTCCTGGTTTTCCCTTAGAAATGTCGTCAGTGCTTGACGAACTAGCAGGCTAGCCAGAGTGCCAATCCTGGTTGTTCGTTTAGGCCTAGAGTTGTCAAGGAGTATTTCTTCCAATCCTTCCACTGGTTCTGCCACCATCCGTTGTTCTTCAATACACATAGTCTTCAAATGATCATCCATTTCCAGCATGGCAATGTAGCATTCATGCGCCACCACTTGATCTCCTCGTACCTCTCCTACTCCGTACTCCGTAGGGAACTTGATCATCAAATGGTAAGTTGAAGTTATGGCTTTCCATGAATTCAAAGTAGGACGACCCAATATGGAATTATAAGCGGATGAACAGTCAACAACCATGAATGTGACATCCTTGGTGATCTGTTGTGGGTAATTACCGACTATTATGGACAAAGTGACTGCTCCTAGGGGGTGTACCCTTGTTCCTCCGAATTCAACAAGTGGCGCGTTAACTAGAATCAGCTGTTCTCTATCAATCCTCATCTGCTGGAACGCTAGGTAGTAGAGGATGTTAGCAGAGCTCCCATTATCCACAAGGACTTGGTGGGTGTTGTAGTCCCCCACTCGTATGCTAACCATAAGCGCATCGTCGTGTGGGTGGTGGAGATGCCTGGCATCTTCCTCTGTGAACCCAATGACAAGGTTCTTGATATGTGCCATCTTTGGGATAAAGGCCATCAACTAGACTGTTAGGACATATGTACGTTTTTAGATCCCTGTAAACTAGATTGTTTAACCTAATTAATTAACCAAGTGAATGCTTAGGTTTATTATTCAGATCTAGGTTAAACACAAATAATCATAAACCATAAAGCAACAGAAAATAAAGAACACAAAAATCTGATAACCCAGGAAAACCAGACCAGTAAAAAAAACCTGGGGAGGATTTAACCTAGCTATCCTCAAGGTAAAACAGAAAATCCACTATGAAAGAATTGAAGTTTGTACAATAGAACTTAGACCACTAACATTCTATTGCTACCTCGAGTAGAAAACTTACTACCACGTCCATATGATAGCTCCGAGTCCACGGACTACTTCTTTCCTTGGCCTTTGCAAAACACAAACACCCACGTTTGTGACTTTGAGATCCCACTTAAAGGTTTAGCAACACAAACTCTCTTGTTTCTGACTCTAAGACCACCCTTGAAGGTTTAGATTATCAGCACCTTTGATGGCTAGAGAAGGCAACAACTTCAACAATATTGGATCTTGAGATTCTTCAAGCAATATAACACCGGTAGAAGACATAAAAGAGCTTTTTGGTTACAAAACCCTAAATACCAAAGAGGCACACTCTTCTCTCTCTGAAAAGCCTTATAAAAACGTGCTTAGGGTTTCCTTTATATAGTGAGAGAAGTAGATCTGAAACCCTAATCCTTAATGGGCTTAAATTGTTGTTTGGGTTTAATTAAAATTCTGCAAATACAACTTTCGATCGGTTGAGCCTCTTTCTCGATCGGTCGAACTAGACAAATTCTGAAATCTTCTTTCTGCAGCTTGTATGTTCTTGTGTATTCACGATTTGCCAATTGTTTTTAACTTTTAGAACCTAACAATCTCCCCCTTTGGCAATTCATGACAAAACTTTCATACAATATGAAATGCTCATATACAAGAACAACCCAATACTATAAAATGCCCAATTACATCACAAATCCCAATCTAAGACTCTTAACCTAGAAGTTGCAAGAAGAGGTAGAAGGTATTGATCAGAATGTACTTGTCTTTCCTAAAAACACTTAAAAGAACACATCACTGCATGTGTGGAAAGAAAGACTTATAAACAATAATATGAAACAGAATATAAAAACAAAAGTAAATTCTAACTCTCCCCCTAAGTTAGATACATCAAAAAGTTTTTATATTCTCTCCCTTTCAAAAATAATTTCAACTCCCTCTAAACAAAACAAACAGGATTCCCAACCAATTTGACTCCAAAAACTCAAACATTAAAACACATTTTGCATTAAAATCAAGGAACGTTTAATCTTGGATGGCCACAACAAGATCATACACAATATAATGTACCAAGTTTAGTAAAGAGTAACTTGTGTAGTGTGTGCAACTAGCAAAAGCTTAAGATACATGTGAGGTGATAAGTAAATAGTGATCAATCACAAGTTTTACAAAATTCATCACGTAAGTTTGAAAGAGACTATCACCTAAAGAGTTACATCATATAACTCTCACATCTCCTAGAATAAAAGCTTGCAATCATGTAACTTTTTTGTTTGGCCTCACAATGTACACACTAATTTTATTTGATTAGAAACTTTTTAGAATAGTCGGGATAATGTACACACCAATTTTATTTTAATTGTGAAGTTATTATAGCCCAATAATGTATGCACCAATTTTAGCATTTAAACCGAGGCTACATCTTATGTTCTTTTTGTGCATGTGCTACACTTTCTCGAGCACAAAATCTTATGATATGCACTAAGGTGTTCATGATTGGCTAGTAAACAGTGGTGAGATTGTTATATATGCCTTTCTCAATAAGATAAAGTCCGACAATCAAAGGCATGTGACTTCAAGATCAAGATCATGTGATCAAAAACTATAAACAACTCCCACATAACATGCACTACAAAGCTCAAACTAGCAAAGTGCAGTAAAATAAGCTCATCCAAGCTAAACAAAGTACATAAACATGTTATGTAAAGATAATATGGCCAATCTTGATTATAAATCCAAGATATATAATACAAAACCAATAAAAATATTTTTGGTGTAAAAAAAATTTATGACCAAAACTAAAAGCACACATTATGCTAAATGATTAAAAATGCAAATGCAATGCATGACAGTGCTTAACTAAGTTATAAAGGGTACACAAACAAGAAATATCAATTTCTTAATTAATCCTTGAGCACATGTACAAACTAGTGCATACTCAAATAAAATCAAAAAATAGCTTAGCATTTATAGAACACATACTTTTTATGTTTCTCCACAATATTAAGCATGTTCTAAATCAAGAGAGAGAGATCATAATTCATGTAATCCTTATGAAAATTAAAACTAGACACAAAATAAAATATTTGTCTTTTTGAAATTTTTCACTGTTTTTGGATTTAAAAAATAAAAATAAAAACAACCTAAAATACAAAACAACCAAAAACTAAAAGAAAACATGTCCACAATTAATTGAAAGAATTTAATCAAGGACAAGTAAATAAGACTCACCTTAGATAATCTTTTCTCACCCATATAGCACGAGTCTTCAGCTTTGTAGGTGAAAATCCATGTGAAGCAAAGTGTATTTGAGAGATTACACCAATCTTCTGAGAAAGACTAAAATCCTGCAATTTCCTTTCACATGCCAACAAGCTTAAATTTTTCAAAAGCATATGAAACAATTTATTTGGACTTATGGCAGGAGAAATATCATCACATATCCTAGATTGAAGTACAGAATGTTTAAATTTCAATTTATGACAATTAGGATGAATGTGACCGGAGGCACCATAAAAGTAACAAACATGAACAAATTTAGGAACATCAATATTCCTAACAACAAATCTAGTCTTAGATTTTGATTTTTGCCTCAACAAAGAACAATTTGGTCTAATATGACCAACAAACATGAGCAGAAAGACACTTCAAATTATCCATGATAACAGGGATCAAGGATCAACTCTTAGATCAAAAGATCTAAAACAAAAGAGTTACCCGCTCTGATACCACTTGTACATTTTTAGATCCCTGTAAACTAGATTGTTTAACCTAATTAATTAACCAAATGAATACTTAGATTTATTATTCAGATCTAGATTAAACACAAATAATCATAAACAATAAAGCAGCGGAAAATAAAGAACACAAAAATCTGATAAGCCAGGAAAACCAGACCGGTAAAAAAACTTGGGGAGGATTTAACCTAACTATCCTCAAGGTAAAACAGCAAATCCACTATGAAAGAATTAAAGTTTATACAATAGAACTTAGACCACTAACATTCTATTGCTATCTTAAGTTAAAAACTTACTACCATAACCTCATGATAGCTCTAAGTCCATGAACTACTTCTTTCCTTGGCCTTTGCAAAAAACAAACACCCACATTTGTGACTTTGAGATCCCACTCAAAGGTTTAGCAACACAAACTCTCCTGTTTGTGACTCAAAGACCACCTTTGAAGGTTTAGATCATCAGCACCTTTGATGTCTAGAGAAGGCAACAACTTCAATAATACTGGATCTTGAGATTCTTCAAGTAATAACACCGGTAGAAGACATGAGAGAGCTTTTTGGTTACAAAACCCTAAATACCAAAGAGGCACATTCTTCTCTCTCTAAAAAGCCTTATAAAAACGTGCTTAGGGTTTCCTTTATATAGTGGGAGAAGTAGATCTGAAACCCTAATCCTTAATGGGCTTAAACTGCTGTTTGGGCATAATTAAAATTTTGCAAATACGACTTTCGATCGATTGAACCTGTTTCTCGATCAGTTGAACCAGGAAAATTCTGAAATCTTCTTTCTGCAGCTTGTATGTTCTTATGTGTTCACGATTTACCAATTTTTCTAAACTTTTAGAACCCAACAACATATCTGAATCATGTTAGGAACATATGTCAATATTTTATGTAACTGGCTAATCCTTTGACAAAATGCACTTTACTTGTAATTAGATAGATCTAGGATGTGTTTAATACTTCAAGGAACAAGGTTTCAAGTTTAAGTCTTAAAGCCATGCAAGTTTGTCCAAGAATAAGTGAAGAAGTGTTGGATTTTCAAGCTCGACAGCTAATATTTATCGAGGCTCGACAGCTGCTTGATAAATAGGGTATTTGTCGAGGTTTGTGAAAATCAGTTTTTTAGATTTGATTTTACTCCAATTCGTGAATAGATGTTTGGTTTTTTTTTTTTTTTTTTTTTTTTTTTTTTTTTTTTTTTCTGATAATCCTAAACATATATAAGGATTGTTTTAAGGATCGTCGCATATTGTGAACCGGAGACATATGTGTTAGGTTCTAAGAATTAGGAACTAATGTATTAGAACTTCAATTTGTAATGTTCGCAAACCATGATCAAAACATTCTTTAAGTTGTGTATTAGACTTGCTCAAAGTATGGCTTTTTATGTAAAGTTGGAATCGAGTTGACTGCAGAATTCACTGTTCACTTTCTGCCTAACTCGATCGATCGAGAATTAGACTTGACCGATCGAAAATCGAGCAGAACGTTTTTCTGCAGAATTTTCCAACTCAGCCCTAACTCATTTAATGTATAGGGCTGAGTTCCACAGACTCCTTCTTTCTTGAATTCTTCAGCAATTCACAAGCGCACCTGCTTGTATATCTTTGAAGTTCTTTGATTATGCAACTGTATGATTTACCAAGCTCTTGACATAAATCTTGAGTTTGGAAACCCTAAGTGTATGTGAAGGTAAACACCTCTAGATCTCACAATGAGATTCACAAACACAGCATTCAGAACTCTTAATTCTTAGAACCTAACACATTGGGTAGCAATAGGATGTTAGTGGTCTAAGTCTTATTGTGTAAACTTCGATTCTTTCATAGTGAATTCAGTTTACCTTGAGAATAGCTAGGTTAAATCCTCCCCAGGTTTTTTACTGGTTTGGTTTTCCTGAGTCATCAGATCTTTGTGTTCTTTATTTTTCGCTGCTTTATTGTTTTTGATATATTTGTGTTAACCTAGTTTTTTTTAAATTACCTAAGTTAATCACTTGGCTAATTCTCTAGGTTAATCTGTTGGGTTTAAGGGGTCTAAACGATCTACCAATATGCCCTAGTTCATCTTTCTCTTGAAGAAGCTACTGTGTTTGTACACCGTAGGGTTTTGTAACCAAGGAGCTTCGTGATCTTTATCGTGTAATGAACTGAAGAACATTACAGCCAACATCCTTCTGAAGTTGGTGATTAAGTCACGTACTAGGATCTGTGCATCTATTGGTTAGTCACGTATTAGGAGCCGTGCGTTAAAAGGAGAAATTGTCACTACAAAACAAGTCCAATTAGGTATTGGGGTAAGGGTTTAACTGTAGGTTGGTATTAGGTACTGAGATTCCATTACTTGTAACTGCTTGTTGTGATAATAGTGGATTCTCGGAAGCGATGACCTTAAAATCACCCGGTGGGGTTTTGCCTTGGTGGTTTTCCCCATTCATAAACAAATCGCCTGTGTCATTTAATTTTCATTGCATATTTAGTTATTTGGTGATTTGTTTGTGCTGTCATGTAAATTGTATGTTAATCTGATTAATTAATCAACTTGGCTAATTAATTGGTTAATTCTTCACAAGGGGTCAATGCATTCTTAGCCTATAAAGTGGTATCAGAGTAGACATACTTTGATTAGGTTTTAATCTTCGCTATGTGATCCATTGACCCCTGTTTGTCACGGATAGAGGATAGTCTCTTAGTATATCTCCTTTGTTTGATGATATTAACTATGCATACTGAAAATTACGCATGAGAGCTTTCTTGCAGTCTTTAGATGAAAGGTATGGCAAATTGTGGAGACTTGCTGGACTAAGACAAAGGAAGCGTCGGCCTATTGGGATGATGCCAAGATCAAGGCGGCAAACTTCAAAAGTAGGGCATTGAATGTTTTGTTTAGTGTGGTCACTAATGAGGAGTTCAAAAAGATATCCTCCAGTGAAACTGAAAAGAAAGCATGGATCATTCTCTAAACAACCTAAGAGGGAACCAAGGCTGTCAAGGATTTGAAGTTTTAGAGGCTCACTACAAGCTTCGAAGAGATCAAGATGGAGGAGGATGAGTCATTTGATGAATTCTATGCCAAGCTCAAGGACATAGTAAACTTAGTCTTTAATCTTAGGGAAACCATTCTCGAACCTAAGATTGTTAAAAAGGTGCTTAGATCTCTATCTGAGAGATTTCATGCCAAGATCACTACCATTGAGGAATCAAAGGATATCGAAAAAATTCATTTGACAGAACTGGTTGGAAATCTGTAGACCTATGAGTTTGGTTTGTCCAGAATCAGGAAATCGAGTAAGAGCAAGAGCATGGCACTAGAGGCCAAGAGCAGTGACACGGATGAGTCTTTAGACAACGAAGATTCTAAAATGAAGTTCAACACCACAAGGCAATTCAAGAAGTTCATGAAGAATGCCAATAGGAAGGGCTTCGACAAGGAGCGTAGGAAATCTAGTTCTTTTCAGTTTAAGAGCCAAGACAAAGGAAATAAGGAAACTAGGGATGGCAGTCAGTACACTGTTCACTTAAGACCAAAGTGCTTTAGGTGTCAAGGTTTCGGTCACATGAAACAAGAGTGTCCTACGTATCTCAAAACCATCGGGAAAAGTAAGGCACTTGCTACTACCTTGAGTGACATCGAGCCTGAGGATGATTCCGACAATGAGGATGATGGAATCCTAAATGCCTTCACTGCCACTATAAATATTACTGAGGGGATTGTTAAAGATGTGGATAAAGAAGAAGACTTGATGGAGTCTAAATTTGAGGAGATGGATGAACAAGATGATATCCACACAGCCTATTCAAAGTTATATAAGATCTCAGAAAAGCATGAGAAGTTATATAGGTTGGCCACCAAGAAGCTCAGTGATGTGGAGATTAAACGGGAAAAAATCTCCATAAAGTTTGATGAAGCTAATTAGACTATTGGTACATTGAGATTTGAGAGTAATTTCTTGGCTGAGAGGACCAAGAAGCTTGAAGCGGAGCTGTTTCAAGTCAAAGCTCAACTGGAAAGGACTTCAAGTGCAAAGCTTGATGAAATGCTCAGTATTCAAAAATCTGCTTCCAATCTAACCAGTTTAGGGTATGATTTCTCTTCTCCTAGTATTGCTTCTGCTACTGTTTTTGTTTCTCCTACTAATAATGTTGAATCTGAGAACACTGACGTCAAAACTTTTAGCTAGTGAGAACATAAATAAGGGTAAATCTATTTTAGGAGCACCCCCTAAGATGGATAAGGAAGAGACTAAAAACCCTAGGGCTAAGAAGGGCAATGCTCAAAAGCCTAAATAGAAGAAGCAGTATCTCTGTCATCATTGTGGAGAAGTTGGACATACTCGACCTAATTGCTATAAGTGCTTAGCCACTCAACAGAGCTACAGTATGATCTCATCGGGAAACCAGAATTAGTTCTTATCCTCTTTTGCTCCACTTGGAGATCTACTCAAAGCCCTTATGTTCCTTTCGAACTTGAACAGTTTCAATTCTTACCCCTCACCGCCAGTTCAAGGGTTTGTGCAAAGAAAGGGTTCTTCTAAGGTGTGGAAGGAAAAATGCTCCAAGTGATTTAGTCATTTTTTCTCTCTCTCCCCTTCTTGTTTTTGATTTTGCATTATTTGTATGTTTTGCTTTCTTGTTTTGAGTCAGTCTAGTTTTTATGCTATTCTTTGATTAACATGTTTTTGTATGTGTTTTCAGTTTTGCTTTATGTGTTTTACATAAATTTTTTTTTTTTTGAAAAATCAAAAAAATACAAAAACAGTATGTGTTTTGTGTACAATGGTACTTGTGTACCTTGGTTGACCATTGAAACAAAGTTTTCTAAACTTTGTATCTTTTGTAGTTTAGATGAGCATCTTTATGCATAACTAAGCATGTGAGCATTGTGGCTCGTGTTTGTGTTGAGTAAGATTAAGTTATCTTTTGTACTTAGCACTTATATCACTCTTTTTTACAGGAAGGACTAGAAAATCCTAAGAGAAAGGCATAAATAACTATCTCACCATTGTTGCCCGCCAATCTTGAAATGACATCTGTATGCTTCGGCATAGCAAAAATGTAATATCAAAAGCTTAACATAATTGGGTATTTCTTTTCTCTCTCTTATATGCCCATCTATGATATTCTTTATAAAAGAAAAATATGCAAAGAAACTAAAGCAAAAAGAATAAAAATACTTCATATATGATTGCAAGCGTGTCTTCTAGGAGATGTAGGAGTTATAGGATGTACCTCGAAGGTGATAGCCCTCATCAAATAGTTATGATTGTGTGTGAGTTAAAACGATTTTCTCATATCTCAAATCGTCATAACACGTAGACACTTATGCAATCTTGTGATATTTTTCTCACACAACACGCAATATTCTTTGCTACTCTTGATACATGTGTAGGTACAATGTGATTTGGTCATTACATGGAATACATGTGCTAATGTATGCTCACTAAACTATCTTAACTTGTTTTTGAAATTTAAAATTGGTTAAACTTGTTTAGTGTGAGTGAGTGTGTGTGTGTGTGTGTGTGTGTGTGTGTGTGTGTGTGTTTGGGATCTAAATGCTGAACAATTTTCTTGTTGAGAGATGACTTTAAGAGCTTAAAATGTTGATTGGATCTTTGGTTGAGTATTATGTTTGATTGCATTTATATTTGTGTTTTTCTCTTCTTGAAAAACTGTTTTTAAGCAATCTCGACAGATAGGCTATCTATCGAGCCCCTTCAGCTTCTTTTATCGCATTCTCGATAGCTTCTTGATAGCTAGTCGATCCATCGAGGAACTTTCTAGATGCTCGACAGCTTCACGATCCATCGAGCCCCTTTTGCTGTGGACACCTTTTGACAGATCCTCGATAGCTCTTCCACCTCTCGATATGTCGAGCTTTATGATTTTCTATATATAGGGTCAGTGAGAAAATTCTCTCATTTTCTCTGATCTCTCTCGATAAATTCTCACTTCTTTCTCTCCCAAACTCCTCACACTCAAACCCTACACATTCTTCACTTGATCTTCAGCCTAAATCAAGTGTTCTTCAGCCTAAATCAAGTGTTCTTCATTTGGTATGATGCTTTCTCACTCTTTATCATGCATTTCATGATCTTTGACCTAACTTTTGAGGTATTTGAAATTTTGAGTTTTTTAAAAATTTTTGAGGTCTTTGCTAAAGCTTTGGGATGGGTTTTTATTCAAATGATTTAAAATCATCATGCATTGCATCTCATGACCATTTTAACTATATTTTCATACATTATAGATATGTGCTATATATGTTGAATTGTTGTGTGCTGTTAGGCTTGGATTGGGCTGAGCGCATGATGTTTTTAAGTTACATGTCACATGTTCATGCATTTTTCATGCATACGTACCTTCAATTCTTTATATTCTTATATAGTGATGTTGTTGGTGCTTTTCTGTTTGTCTCTCTCTTTCCCTCTCTCTTTTTCTGGCGTTAGTCTACTCTATGGCACCTAAACGCAAATCCACTTCGTCTTAGAACCCTCTTCGTTTTGGGGGCATCTTCTTCTTCTGACTCCACTCCTTGTCACGTACGGTTCCGTGATGATAAAGCCCGAAAGGACTTTTCAAAGAACTTTTCTAGATGAGGCATTCATTCGGAACGCCAAGTCATCCTATTGGACTTTTTCGATACTGACCTTCCCACTGTCATCTACAGTCGGGGTTGGGAGTTACTGTGTGGCATCCCGGTCACTTGTCCCTCCATGATCATAGAAGAGTTTTACTTCAACATGCATGGATTTGATACTTCTATACCCCAATTTGTCACTCACGTTCGGGGTATACGCATTGTAGTTACTCCGAATCTTATATCTAAGGTACTACACGTTCCTAGGGTAGCGCATCCTAACTACCCTGGTTGCGATAGTTTGAGGACTATTTCTAAAGACGAACTCATGTCTCTATTCTATGAGACACCATCTTCATGGGGTGATCATCAAAACACTTGATGCTCGACCTTTGATAAAGGTCTGAGATTCCTTAACATGGTGATGACATTCGTTCTCCATCCTTTGTCTCATTATAACTCTATCACAGAGTCTCGTGCTCAATTTTTGTTGTCCCTCTTAGAGGACATCTCTATTGACTTCCCTTCTCACTTCATTCTATCCCTTATAGATGTCTATAGGGATACGACGACTCGTGATAAGCTTATTTTTCCTTCGGATATCACAAGGATCCTTCGCCATATTTCTATCTCCTTTCCCACGTTTGATCACTTCTTTGTCATGGGTGCCACTGAAGCTGCTACCATTAGACGGAGTGATGCTCAGCTTCGCCCGATGCGGACGCAGACCAAGACGACAGCTCCTCCGGCTTCTTTAGCTCCATCCTCCAGATCTTATATCTGAGGTACTACACGTTCCTAGGGTAGCGCATCTTAACTACCCTGGTTGCGATCATTTGAGGGCTATGTCCAAAAACGAACTCATGTCTCTATTCTATGAGGCACCATCTTCATAGGGTGATCGTCAAAACACTCGATGCTCGACCTTTGTTAAAGGTCCGAGATTCCTTAACATGGTGATGACATTCGTTCTCCATCCTTTGTCTCATTATAACTCTATCACAGAGTCTTGTGCTCGATTTTTGTTATCCCTCTTAGAGGACATCTTTATTGACTTCCCTTCTCACTTCATTCTATCCCTTATAAATGTCTATAGGGATACGACGACCCGTGATAAGCTCATTTTTCCTTCGGCTATCACGAGGATCCTCCGCCATATTTCTATCTCCTTTCCCACGTTTGATCACTTCTTCGTCATGGGTGCCACTGATGCTGCTACCATTAGACGGAGTGATGCTCAACTTCGCCCGATGTAGACGCAGACCAAGGCGACAGCTCCTCTGGCTTCTTCAACTCCATCCACCCTTGCTCCTTCTTCTTCTGTGGGTGGAGTCACTTTCGAGGCCATCATGGCATAGCTAATGCGCATGGATGCTCTCCTTAACACTCTCAGTGATGAGTTGTGTCAAGTGCACACCCGTATTGGTCTTATTGCACCACGACATGCTATCATGGGTGGTTTCACTGCTTCTTCTCCATCTCCACCAGCTTTAGAGGATGAGAATGATGATGGCTCCAGCAGTGATGATGGTGATGAGGACGATATTGCTAGCTCGCCTAGTAATGATGAGATGTCTACTTGATTTACTTAGCCTTTGTCACTTGTGACAAAAAGAAGGAGTAGTTTTGGATATAAGAGTAGTCATATACCTAGGGGAAGAGTTAGCATAGGTAATTTTTGTTAGGGGGAGTGTCTATATTTTGAGGGATGTAGTGAGATTTTTATGTATTTTCTTTTCTTTCTTTCTTTTACATTTACCTCATGTATATTGGTCTTCTGACCATTTAACATACATTTTACTTATCTTTGGATATATATATATATATATATATATGTTGATGTATGTTATTCACCTATCTTTACATGTGTTGTTTCTTTTCTCTCTTTATGCTTATGCTTCTTACATCTTGTATGCAATCTTTTATTTATGTTTCATACTAAGATGCGTTGATGAGTTTTGTTTAAAGTGTTTCAGAAATACAAGTTCTCAAGGTCTTCTTGCCATGAACTCTCTTCTTGCAAAGTTTTTCAAGAGTTTGTATTAGGATAGATTTTATTGTATTCAAAAAGTGAGTATGATTTGAGTAATTTATGACTTCTCTTATATGTTCATTTGTTTTTTTTGGTTTTGTCACGGATTGCCAATGGTGGAGATTGTTAGGACATATGTGAATTATGTTAAGAACATATGTCAATATTTTATGTAATTTGCTAATCCTTTGACAAAACACACTTTACTTGTAATTGGATAGATCTAGGATGTGTTTAATGCTTTAAGGAACAAGGTTTCAAGTTCAAGTGTTAAAATCATGCAAGTCTGTCCAAGAATCTAGTGAATAAGTGCTGGATTTTAAAGCTCGATAGCTAGTATCTATTGAGGCTTAAAAAGCTGTTCTAGCTCGACGCTCAACAACTGCTCAATAGATAGGGTATCTGTTGAGGTCTATGAAAATCAATTTTCCAGATCTAATTTTACTCCAATCTGTGAATAGATATTTGGGTTTTCTTTTCTCACAATCCTGAACATATATAAGGATTTTCTTAAGGTCCGTCAACTTAATGCAAAAGTTTTTCACAAGTATATTGTGAACCAAACATATGCCTTAATTCATCTTTCTCTTAAAGTAGTTGCTATGTTTGTACACCGTAGGGTTTTGTAACCAAGAGTTTCGTGATCTTCATCGTGTGATGAATTGAAGAACTTTGCAACCAACATCCTTCTCAAGTTGGTGATAAAGTCGTATGCTGGGATCCGCGTATCTATTGGTTAGCCACGTACTGGGAGCCGTGCATTAAAAAGAGAGATTGTCATTACAGAACAAGTTCGTTTGGGTATTGGGGTATGGGTTCAACTGTAAGTTGGTATAAGGTATTGGGATTCCTTTACTTGTAACTGCTTGTTGTAATAATAGTGGATTCTCGAGAGTGGTGCCCTTAAAATCACCCGGTGGGGTTTTACCTTAGTGGTTTTCCCCATTTGAAAACAAATCACCTATGTCATTTTTAATTAATCAACTTGGCTAATTAATTGGTTAATTCTTCACAAGGGGTCAATACATTCTTAGCCTGTCATGGACGTTCTGAACCATCCGTAGGTTATGTGCCTTCTTGGACGAGCCGGATGTTGTGGTTCCCCCTACGATCATCCTTGTGTCTCCTAGTGGGGGTTCGAGATGCTTGTTTTCTCTCTAGGTAGGTTATTCTTGGGACTGGTTTGTCCTTTCCTTACCAATGAACCTTTGCAACTTCCCTTGCCTGATAAGAGCTTTCATCTACTGCTTTAAGTCATAGCAGTCAGATGTATCCTGACCGTGGTCCCGGTGGAAACGACAGTACTTGTGTTTGGACCTCTTACTAGGGTCTCCCTTCAACTTGCTAGGGAATGTCAGGGTTCTTTCGTCCTTGATTTATATCAGGACTTGATCAATTGGGGTGTTTAGCAGGATGAAGCTTGCAAATCTTCTGGTGGGAGGCTTAAAGCTGCTATCTTCCCCTTTATCTCATGTCCTTGCTATCTTTTGCCCCCTGTCTTGTCGTGCTTCCTCTTGTCTTTCTCTCTTCTTAGGCTTCTCTTCGCGAGCCAGCAGTGCGTCTTCCGCATTCATGTACTTAGTAGCCCTGTAGAGTACATCTGACATAGTCTTTGGGTCGTTTTGGTATAAAAAAAAATAGAAACTTACCCTTCCGTAACCCATTGGTGAATGCAGCCATGAATATCTTGTCGTCAGCTTTGTCAATCGAGAGCAGCTCCTTGTTAAAGCATGTTATGTAAGATCTCAACGTCTCCTCCTCTTGTTGCTTGATGTTCATCAGGCATGCAGTAGACTTCTTATACCTATGCCCTCTTATAAAGTGCGAGGCAAACTGTGCGCTCAGCTCTTTGAAGGTACTGATGGAGTTGGGCGTCAGTCTGCTGAACCATACCCTTGCAGAGCCTTTTAACATAGTTGGGAAGGCTCAACACATGATCTTGTCTGCCACGCCCTGCAAGTGCATGAGGGTTTTGAATGACTCAAGGTGGTCTAAAGGATCCTTTGATCTGTCATAGGCTTCTACTTGTAGCATACGGAACTTCGGTGGTTGGGGTAATGAAGTGATAGGTGCGATAAAGGGCCAGTCCGTCCGATGAACTAATTCGTCGAGGTCACTTGACACCCATCCTCTAAGGGCGTTCATCACGAAGTCCATCCTCTCCTTCATCATCTGCATCTCTGCGACTATGTGTGGTGGTGCTGTTTCTGTGACAGATGGGCGGTTGGTATCTTGTCACTCCTGTCTGCTTGGGGCGTTGCTGCCTTCTAGTCCCTCTCGGTCCCTTCTTTCGGCACTGGTGCCCTCTTGCTCCTCTTCGTGACAGTTGGGCCCTGTATTCCTTTGGTGCAGCTTCTCCTCCAGGTTATGGTTTTGCTTAGTAAGGCGTTTGACTGCCACAGCTAGTGTCTGTACTTGTCTTTCAAAGGCAGCAACACGTGGTTCTTTGTTATTGTTAGTTGCTATTGAACGAGTAATTACCATGTAACTTTTTGTCTGGGAAGCGTTAGCAGTCTAATCTCTTTCCCACAGACGGCGCCAACTGATGATACTAAAATTCATCAGTAAGCTGCACAGTCCTTACGTGCCCTAGACAAAACCTGCACAACAAAGAAGAAAGGAAAAACCCTACAGAAAGCACCGGTATGGTACCTGCCAAATACCCTCCAAATGTCAAGTTAGAGAATGTTCACAACTCTAGAGTGCCAGAGCTGGGGGAAATTATGCGTACCTTATTTTCTAAAGGTCTTAGGTTTTTATAGTGATGTAGAATCGACTTCTATTTCTTGGGCAAGATGATGTTTTCCTTATGGGGAAGATTCTAATAAATGTACGTATTTCACGAGATTCTTCCCATATAGGGATTCCATTGACCAAAGCCAATCGAAGGGTGCAAGATATTTCCATTTAGGACTCCTTGGAGTTTACTCAAGCCGTGTTAGTGCCACGTGGCCTTGATGTCTGTCCATCCCGTGTCCATATACCAAAGATCCGTCCACTATGGAGAATCGTCCAACATGTGAACTCTCCATCTGGTGCCTGAATCAATCGTCCTGTTTATGCGTTTTGAAAACCCATTATCTTAGCACCGTCGCCTATGGCAAGCTTGTTTGGATGAATCCGTCTACGTCAATTTTACCTTCTTCAGCTATAAAAGAGAGAGAGGACATTGTTATGGGAAATTAAAAAAACACAATACCAAAATACATTTAAAAAAAAAAACCCATAAATCTTAATTAGAGTTATAAGAAAGAACCCCTTATAAAAAAAAAAGAGGTATAAAAATGAACAAACATACACCAAAAGAGAGAGAGAGAGAGAGAGTTTTGTGTGAGAAAAATATAAATTGAATAGTAGAAATGATATCCAATTTATACAAAATAAAATAAGGAGAAGAAGAGTCAAAATATAAGAAGGAGAAAATGATGAAAGAGGAGTAACCGAAAAGTAGAGACTAGTGGGGAGATAAAGAGACAAAGAAAAAGGAAAATATTGAAAGAAGTGTAACCGTAGGTGTGGACTAACGGGGAGAAAAAATGTTTTTTTTTTTTTGAGGATTGGGAGAAGAAAAGTTTAAAAAGAAAAAAGAAAATGTAGAAAAATAAGTGGATTATGTGGCCATTGATATAGCTCAATAGAAGCGTAATAATAATAAATACTACGCTTTATGTTTTAGATATGTATAAACGACGGAATGGTTGGATTAAATAAAGCCCATACCTCCCATATCAGCAGCAAGGTTAAACACGTGATCAACTCGATCCAGTTGTGACCTTTAAACAGTTATCCATCACCCTTAGATCAACAAGATGGAACTCATGAGAAAACATGCCCTCAGTCATGTGCTCATTTTTCTTCCAGCCAGAAGCAATTATGTAATGACCCTCACTCCTCAATCGCCTTGCAACGTGTGAGGCAATAAAACCACCAGCCCCAATTATGGAAATCCTAAGCTTTTAAGAAGGCCAGTAGGGTTCTCTCTCAAGGTTCTCATATGTGTATTCTCCATATTTACTTTACCCTGTACATCCCGTTCTGCAACATTTATAAAAATGAAGAAGAGTATGAACATATGCATTGTATCTGTGAATATTTTTGTGATGTGATCTCCAGATAGATTTCAGACAAGTCACCGTTAAATTTATTATTATTATTATTATTATTATTATTATTATTATTATTATTATAGAATTTGAAGTTGATAATGTAAAATGCTTTAGGCAGAATCCAGAAATGCTTACCTATCATCTCTATTCATCTGGTTCTTGGGATAATTGAAGAACAATAAAAGGAAATGATAAGATAAGAATAAGGAAAGGAAGGCTTTTTTGAGAATTCTTTTCTCTCATTCTCCATTAGAGGGTTTAGTCAAACTGCAAAGAAAGGAACTCATATAAAGGCCACGAGATGCAATTGGCTCATTTGAATTGCCATGTAAACCAAAATTTTGGTATCATTATATATGGGATGGCCAGCTCACTACACTACATGGCGTAAAACAATTAGATGATGATATGGGGAGAGTGGATGACGTAGACAACATTTAAACACAGGCAGATTAAAGGTTAAAGGTCACTAAAAACCTTATTTTTCTGCTAATGGAACTTGATTAGCACAAATTCCTGGAAACTTTGCAAATTTTCAGAAAAAAAAAATATTTAGAATATCTATATAAAAAAAAAAAAAAGATTCATAAACCCTAGCTCTATTGAAGAAAACCCATTAATTGAACTTTTAAAACATCATAAAACGAAGCTATATAACAAGTATACTTGTGGAGTGACGATCGCGTACCCTTGGTGCGATGGTCACTCCACAAGTATAAGTGTTTGTGGGGTGTGGGGAGTAAGGGCCGGAGTTCAAGTCTCTAGGAGGGAGTTTCACACACATATACACTTAGATTAAATTATAGTAGTATTATATCTTGTATCAAAAAAAAAAAAAAAAAAACCAAGAGGACCAAGAGAAACACATTACAGTACTTGAACTCATATAGTTGATGAGAAATAGAGAAGATATATAATGGTAAAAAAATTTCAACGAGGAATAGAGCAACGTGACCTCGATCTATTTTTTATTTTTTTATTATAGAAATGTGACCTCTGTTATTCCTTTCTTTTTCCTTGTATTTTAGACATATTACCTTTTAGTTGTTAATTCTACCACGTGCCTTCTCAAAAAAATAAAAAAAAATCCTAAAAACTTATTAAATTGATCATGTGATTACACATATTCCCTTTTAGTTGTTATCAACTAAATTCTACCAAGTGCCTACTCAAAAAAAAAAAAATTCTAAAAACTTATTAAATTGATCATGTGATTTAAAGTACACATAAATATATCTAATTATTATCTCATTTAACACTTAAATTAAAAAAATCACTATAATCAATGATGATTATTTCATCATTATACCTAACTAGTTTGTAATCTCATACGTATGCATGGATATACTTAAAGATATATAATATGATATATAATATAATTCATATATACATATATAAAATTTAAATACAATTGGTAGTCATTTTTATATTTTGTTAACTCTTTAAAAAATTTTGTAAGGATATTATTAGGTATAAAATGTAAATTGTCCATGTTTTTTTTTTTTAATTATTGTGAAGCATTTTTTTTTTTTACGATTCATTTATTTTAGACTCTTTGATTTTTGTACTTAATAACTTACTTGGATGAATATTTATGCTATGACATATGTGATTCAATGTTAGGAACATATGTCACTATTTTTTGTAATTGGCTAATTTTTGACAAAACGTACTTTATTTGTAATTGGGTAGATCTATGATATGTTTAATACTTCAAGAAACAAGGTTTCAAGTTCAAGTGTTAAAGCCATGCAAGTCTGTCCAAGAATCAAGTGTAAAAGTGCTGGATTTTAAAGCTCGACAGCTAGCATCTATCGAGATTTAAAAGCTGCTGAAGCCCATGGCTCGACAGCTAGCTCGATAGATGGCTATCTATCTAAGTTTATGAAATTCAATGTTTTAGAGCTAATTTCAATTCAATCTGTGGGTATATGTTTAGGTTTTCTTTTCTCACAACCCTAAACATATATAAGGATTGTTTTAAGGGCCGTCACATGTTACATAGTTGCCCAAGTTCATGCAAATTGTGACAAGAGACAGAGTTTGCCCTAGTTCATCTTTCTTTTCAAGAAGCTATTGTGTTTGTGCACTGTAGGGTTTTGTGACCAAGCAACTTCGTGACATTTATCGTCTGGATGAACTGAAGAACTTTGCAGCCAACATCCTTCTCAAGTTAGTGATTAAGTCGCGAATGGGATTTGCGTAATTGGTTAGTCACGTACTGAGAGTTGTGCATTACAAGGAGAGATTGTCACTATTGAACAAGTCCAATTGGGTATTGGGGTAAAGGTTCAACTGTAGGTTGGTATAAGGTATTGGGATTCCTTTATTTGTAACTGCTTGTTTTGATAATAGTGAATTCTCGGAAGTGGTGACCTTAATATCATCCGGTGGAGTTTTTGACGTGTAGGTTTTCCCCATTCGTAAACAAATCACTGTGTCTATTTTATTTCCACTGCATACTTAGTTATTCAGTGATTTATTTGTGCTGTCACATACATTGCATGTTAATTTGATTAATTAATAAACTTTGGTAATTAATCAATTGATATATCATAAGTGGTCAATACATTATTGGCCTATCAAGTGATATCAGAGCGGGCACACTCTGAGTAGGGTTAATCTTTGCTGTGTAATCCATTGACCCTTGTTTGTCATGGATAGAGGACAATCTTTTATTATACCTTCATTAT
The DNA here is from genome assembly GCA_033629205.1 of Lithocarpus polystachyus. Lineage (NCBI taxonomy): Eukaryota > Viridiplantae > Streptophyta > Magnoliopsida > Fagales > Fagaceae > Lithocarpus > Lithocarpus polystachyus. Next base: position 113,863 of record CM066167.1, on the reverse strand, counting down.
TTAATGGTATTAACTATGCATACTGAAACGTACGCATGAGAGCTTTCTTGCAGTCTTTAGATGAGAAAGTGTGGCAAGCTGTGGAGATAGGTTGGACCAAGCCTACAGAAGCGCCGACCGATTGGGATGATGCTAAGATCAAGGTGCAAACTTCAACAGCGAGGCATTGAATGCTCTATTCAGTGCAATCACGAATGAAAAGTTCAAGAAGATATCCTCTACTGAAACTGCTAAGGAAGCATAGACCATCCTCCAGACAACCTATGAGAGAACTAAGGCTGTTAAGGATTCGAAGCTACAAAGGCTTACTACAAGCTTCGAAGAGATTAAGATGGAGAAGGATGAGTAATTTGATGAGTTCTATACCAAACTTAAAGACATAGTAAGCTCAGCTTTTAGTCTTGGGGAAACTATTCCTAAACCCAAGATTGTGAGAAAGGTGCTCAAATCTCTACCCGTGAGATTCCATGCCAAGATTACTGCGATTGAGGAATCAAAGGACATTGAAAAAATTACTTTGACAAAGCTGGTTGAAAATTTGTAGACCTATGAGTTGGGTTTGTCTAGGATTGGGAAATCGAGCAAGAGCAAGAGCATGGCACTGAAGGCCAAAAGCATTGACACGGATGGCTCTTCAAACGATGAAGATTCTAAAATAAAGTCCTACATCACTAGGAAATTTAAGAAGTTCATAAAGAATGCCAATGCAAAGGGCTTCAACAAGGACAGTAGATAGTCAAGTTCTTCTCAGTCTAAGAGCCAAGACAAAGGGAAGAAGGATTCCAAGAATGGCGGTCAGTACACAATTCCTTCAAGACCAATGTGTTTTGAGTGTCAAGTCTTCGGTCACATGAAACAAGAGTGCCCTACATATCTCAAAACCATTGGGAAAAGCAAGGCACTTGCTGCAACACTGAGCAACACCGAACTTAAGGATGATTCCGAAAATGAAAATGATGGAATCCTAAATGCCTTCACCGCCACTGTCAATCCTACTGAAGGGATTGTAGAAGATGTGGATGAAGAAGAAGAATTGGTGGAGTCAAAGTTTGAGAAGATGGATGAACAAGATGACATCCACACTGCCTATGCAAAGTTATACAAGGTCTCTGAAAAGTATGAGAAGTTGTATAAGTTGGCCACCAAAAAGCTCAGTGATGTGGAGCTCGAACGAGAAGAACTCTCCACAAAGTTTGATGAAGCCAATTAAATCATAGGAGCACTAAGGTTTAAAAATAATTTCTTGGTTGAGAAGACCAAGAAGTTTGAAGCGGAGCTGTTTCAAGTCAGAGCTTAGTTGGAAAGAATTGCAAGTGCAAACCTTAATGAAATGCTTAGCCTTCAGAATTTTGCTTTCGACGGAATCGGTTTAGGGTATGATTTCTCCTCCTCTAGTATTGCTTCTGCTAATACTACTATTTTTGTTCCTCCTGCTAATAATGTTGAAACTGAGAAAAATGATGTTAAAAATGAGTTAGCTAGTGAGAACATAGACAAGGGTAAGTCTATCTTAAGAGCACCCCCTAAAATTGCAAAGAATGAGACTAAAAACCCTAGGGCTAAGAAGGGAAATAATCAAAAGCCTAAATAGAAGAAGCAGCATCTCTATCATCACTATGTAGCAGCTAGACATACTCAACCTAATTGTTATAAGTGGTTAGCCATTCAACAGAGCAACAACATGATCTCATCAGGAAACCAGAATCAGTTTCCATCCTCCTTTGCTCCTATTGGAGATCTTCTCAAAGCCCTCATGTTCCTTTCGAACTTGAACGGTTTCAATTCTTTTCCCTTATCGCCGGTTCAAGGGTTCGCATAAAGGAAAGGTTCTTCTAAAGTGTGGAAGGAAAAAGGTTCAAAGTGATTATGTCACTTTTCTTTCTCCCTTTCTATTTTTGATTGCATTGCTTGTGTGTTTTGTTTTATTGTTTTGAGTCAGTCTAGTTTTATGCATTGCTTTGTTTTGTTTAACATGTTTTTGTTTGTGTTTTCAGTTTTGCTTTATTTTTTTTTCAAAAAAATAAAATAAAAATTGAAAAATACAACAATAGTGTGTGTTTGTGTACATTGGTACATGTGTACCTTGGATGGCCATTGAAGCAAAGTTTTCTAAACTTTATATCTTTTGTAGCTTAGGTGAGCATCTCTATGCACAATTAAGCAAGTGAGCTTTGTGGTTTGTGTTTGTGATAAGCAAGATTAAGTAATCTCTTGTACATAACACTCGTATCACTCTTTTTGACTGGAAGGACTAAAAAATCCTAAGAGAAAGGTATAAATAACCATCTCACCATTGTTGCCCGCCAATCATGAAATAACATCTGTATGCTTCAGAATAGCAAAAGTGCAATGTCATAAGCTTAACATAATTAGGTATTTCTTCTCTCTTTTATATGCTTATGCATGATATGCTTAATAAAAGAAAAATATGCAAAAAAAAAAAAAAAAAATAGAAGCAAAAATATCAAAATGCTTTATATATGATTGCAAGCGTGTATTCTAGGAGATATGGGAGTTATAGAATGTACCTCCCCATCAAACAGTTATGAATGTGTGTGAGTTAAAGTGATTTTCTCATATCTCAAATCGTCATAACATGTTGACATTTATGCAATCTTGTGATGTTTTTCACACACAACACGCAATATTCTTTGTTACTTTTGATACATGTGCAGGTACAATGTGATTTGGTCATCACAAGGAATATTTGTGTAAATGTATACTTGCTAAACTGTCTTAACTTGTTTTTGAAATATAAAATTGGTTAAATGTGTTGTGTGTGTGTGTGTGTGTGTGTGTGTGTGTGTGTGTGTGTGTGCGCGTGTGTGCATGTGTGTGTGTGTTTGGGATCTAGAAGCTGATAATTTTTTGTTGAAAGATGATTTTGGGAGCTTAATATGTTGGTTGGATCCTTGGTTGAGTTGCATGTTTGATTGCATTCATGTCTGTGTTTTTCTCTTCTTGAAAAACTATTTTCAAGCAATCTTGATAGCTATCTCGATACCTCTCGACAGATAAGCTATCTATTGAGACCCTTCAGCTGCTTTTTATTGCAATCTCGATAGCTCTCAATAGTTGCTTCGATCCATCGAGAAACTTTCTGGATGCTCGATAGCTACCTCGATCCGTTGAGCTTCATTGTTGAGGAAAACTCTCATTTGATCCTCGATAGCTAGTTCGACAGCTAAGACACGCCTCTTTAAAGCTCATTAGCTCTCGATCGATCGAGCTTTATGAAGTTTCTATATAAACGCACCTCGTGATTTCAAATCACTTCTCCTCGATCTCTCTCGACTGCTTTGTGTCTTTTCACCTCCCAAACAACTCTCACTCACTCCGAACTTCATTCCCAAGTTTTCTTTTACCTAAATCTTGCTTTTCTTCGCTGGTAAGGTCCTTAATCCCTCTCATCATCATGCATTTCATGTTTTCTGACCTAACTTTTGGGATTTTTGAGAAATTTTAGGATTTTTCAAAATTAATGAAGCTCTTATGAAATTTTTGGGATAGGTCTTGTTTAAATGGTTTTTAAATCCTCATGCATTGCATCACATGTGCATTACAACAATGTTTCATGCATTTTAGACATGTGTTTACTTTGTCACTATGATGTGTACTGGTAGGTTTGGATTGGGCTGAGCCCACGATGTATTTATGTTTGCATGTCACATGTTCATGCATTCTCATGCATACGTACCTTCTTGTTTTTATCTTTTGATATTAAAACTGTTTGGTACTTTTCTGATGGTCTCTCTCTCTCCCTCTATCTCTCTTCATTGTGTTAGTTGCGTCATGGCACCTAAACGCAAATCTACTTCGCCTCAGAACTCTCTTCGTTCTGGGACATCTTCTTCTGAACCTACTTCATCACACGTACGGTTCCGTGATGAGAAAGCCCGTAAGGACTTCTCGGAGAACTTCTCTTAACGAGGTATTCATTCAGAACACCAAGTCATCCTATTGGATTTTTACGATACCGACTTACCCACTGTCATCCACAGTAGGGGTTGGGAGTCACTGTGTGATGTCCCGGTCACTTGTCCCTCCGTGATCATACAGGAGTTTTACTCCAATATGCATGGATTCGATACTTGTGTATCTCATTTCTTCTCTTGCGTTAAAGGTACATGCATAGTAGTTACTTCGAAGATTGGTGCCGAGGTACTACACATTCCTAGGGTAGCGCATCCTGACTATCCTGGCTGCCAGCGTCTATGGACCATGTCCAAAGACGAACTTTTGTCTCTCTTTTGTGAGAGACCTTCTTCATCTTGGGGTGATCATCAAAACACCCCTTGCTCGGCCTTTGCTAAAGGTCCGAGGTTCCTAAACATGGTGATGACATTCGTTCTCCATCGTTTATCTCACTATAACACTATCACAGAGCCTCGTGCTCGGTTTTTGTTATCCCTCATTGAGGATCTTTCTTTTGACTTCCCCTCTCATTTCATTCTATCCTTTATAGATGTCTATAGGGATACGGCAACCCGTGATAAGCTCATTTTTCCTTCAGCTATCACGCGACTTCTTTACCATTTTTCTATCTCCTTTCTTATTTTCGATCCCTTCCTAGTTATGTGTGCCATTGACGTAGCTACCGTGAAGCGAAGTGAGGTGCAGCTTTGTTTGAGGAGGCCCAAGATTGTGATTCCTCTAGCTTTTACTGTTCCATCCACCTCCGCTCTCCTTCTTCTTCTGTTGGCGAAGTGACTCTCGAGGACATCATGGCATAGCTTGTGCGCATGGATGCTCGCCTTGATGCTCTCAGTGATAAGTTGTGTCAAGTGAACACCAGTGTTGGTCGTATTGCACGAAGACAGGCTGTCATGGGTGGCTTCGTTGCTTCTCTTCCTCCTACTCTAGAGGCTTCTGAGGATAAGGACGATGCTGGTGATGCTGATGCTACTGATGCTGAGGATGATGGTGCTAGCTCTTTCAGTGATGACGCGATGTCTACTTGATGTACTTGCCCTTTGTCACTCGTGACAAAAATGGGGAGTAGTTTTGATATGAAAGTAGTCATACTTAGGGAGATGGTTAGTATAAGAGATTTTTGTTAGGGGGAGTGTTCATATTTTAAGGGATGTAGTGAGGACTTTATATATCTTTTTCTTTTCTTTCCATTTTAGATACATTGTTCATGTACCTTAGATCTTGTGATCATATTGTGATAGCAAACCTTGTACTTGTTGATATATATACATTTGAGGTTGTTATTACAATTCTTTCACCTATCTCTCCATGTGTTGTTTCTTTTCTCTCTTTATACACATGTTTCTTATTTCCTGTATGTAATCTATTATTTTTGTTTCACACTAAGATTCCTTTATGACTTTTGTTTAAAGTGTTTCAGAAATACAAGTTGTCAAAGTCTACTTATTATAAACTCTCTTCTTGCAAAGTTTTTTAAGAGTTTGTGTTAGGATAGATTTTATTGTATTCAACAAGTGAATATGAGTTGAGTGATTTATGACTTCTCTCATATGTTCATTTGTTTGTTGTGGTATTGTCACGGATTGCCAAAGGAGGAGATTGTTAGGATATATGTGATTCAATGTTAGGAACCTATGTTACTATTTTATGTCATTAGCTAATCTTTTGACAAAATGCACTTTACTTATAATTGGGTAGATCTAAATTGTATTTAATACTTCAAGAAACAAGGTTTCAAGTTCAAGTGTTAAAGCCATGCAAGTCTGTCCAAGAATCAAGTGTGAAAGTGCTGGATTTTAAAGTTCGACAACTAGCTCGACAACTAGCATTTATCAAGGTTTAAAAGCTGCTGAAGCTCGTGGTTCGACAGCTAGCTCAATAGATGGCTATCTATCGAGGATTTTAAAATTCAGTTTTTCAAAGCTGATTTCAATTCAATCCGTGGGTATATGTTTGGGCTTTCTTTTCTCACAACCCTAAACATATATAAGGATTGTTTTAAGGGCCGTCACAGGTTACACAGTTGCCCAAGTTCATGCAAATTGTGACCAGAGACAGAGTTTGCCCTAGTTCATCTTTCTCTTGAAGAAGTTGTTGTGTTTGTGCACTGTAGGGTTTTGTGACCAAGCAACTTCGTGATATTCATCATTTAGATGAACTGAAGAACTTTGCAGTCAACATCCTTCTCAAGTTGGTGATTAAGTCATGTACTAGGACCTGCGTAATTGGCTAGTCATGTATTGGGAGCTGTGCATTACAAGGAGAGATTGTCACTATAGAACAAGTCCAATTGGGTATTGGGGTAAGGGTTCAACTGTAGGTTAGTATAATGTACCAGAATTCCTTACTTGTAACTGCTTGTTTTGATAATAGTGAATTCTCGGGAGTGGTGACCTTAAAATCACCTGGTGGGGTTTTTGTTGTGTAGGTTTTTCCCATTCATAAACAAATCACCATATTTATTTTATTTTCGCTGCATACTTAGTTATTTGGTGATTTTTTTGTGCTGTCACGTACATTACATGTTAATTTGATTAATTAATAAACTTGAATAATTACTGAATTAATATATTACAAGGGGTCAATACATTCTTTGCCCGTTAATTTATGATATAGTCTCATAATTGATTCTAAAATTAAGAAATAAAACTCTTTAAGAATAAATAATTTAAGACACATGGTGCAAAATTAAGACTTTAATTTGGAATTCTAATTTGAATTTCTCTTAGTTTCACCTATTTTTATATATATAGATATAGATTTTTGTCTCATTTAACACCTGATTTAAATGACAATATAAAAGCCTTACTTTTTTACACATAGGTTGGTGAGTGATTACATGGACTACTCACGGAGAGTGGAGACTAAATGGGGCGTACGGGCTGCCTAATTTTCTTTTGAGAACTGATTATAAACTTTGGTATTCATCTGTGATTGCAATCCATTATCAAAAGTCATTTTAGAGTAGGACACAATAATAATTTAATCAGTGGAGGGATATAATGAAAGACGTTTTTCACATGGTATTTAGTGTTTACAATATGAATGCAAATTTAAATGATTAGCTTCTTTTTAAGCATATATTGATTGGTACTCTCTTGCCATTTTCCAGCTGAAATAGGAACTAGCGTAAGATCATATTGTTTTGTATGCACATGTAAATGAAATTCTGTATGGAATAATAACGAGAAGACTGATTGATTAATATAAAATAATTGATCCAAACTCATAAACTTATGAATCGAGCAGCGTCTTTATAATGTTATATATTTAATACTCAATTGGAATTTCTCCAGGATATATTATCCCCAACGCTTAAAGGAAAGACCACCACCACTGTGAGAAGCTAAGATCAGTGGATAATTATAGATGTTACTTGAGTTTGTAAATTATTAGTATTATTATTTTTGCAATACTCATGGTAAATTGGCTTTCCTTTTATCTTTGTGCTATCGACTATTTTCTAGATTCCTGTTCGAGGGGAGTGGAGACAAAGATATAATGTAGAGTCTTACTTAAGATATTTATAATAGAATTAATTGCACTTTCCCCCTCTTATTATGTAAAGACGAATGTTTATTCTAAAATACTTACTATATAGATGAAAATGTTTATTTTAAAATATTAATGACACATTTTGGTTTGATACACTAAATAAATATTACGTTAAGAATAATAATCTTTATTATTGAAAATAAAAATATTATAATGGAATAAATATTTCTAATCATAAGTTTAATTGTCACATATAGAAAGTTTGTAAAGATGATGCTTACGAAAAAGTTATCTTCTACCTTGGGCATAGTGATGATTAGTACCATATATATATATATATATATATATATATTTATATTTATGTATGTATTTGGGTTTTGGAGCATTGCATTGCTTACAAGAGAATCCTCATTTCAAAATCTAATATATTCCATTCAATTATTTTCTTCCTTGCCAAAAAAATTTGATGCCTAGTTGGGCCTGGGGTCTTAAGTGAAGAGTCTTAAGACATATTTTGGGCTTGACTGTTGGGTTCTCATTTTATCTATACTACTATTTAAGGGGCTTCTCCTGTTTGGTTCGGATTTTTTTTTGTTCCAAAATACCCCTACAACTTACATTTAAGTAAGGGCAAAACTGAAGGATAATCTGGTAAAAATATATCTTTAACTTCCATGTACAATATTGCTTACAAAATAGGACCACATTTTTGTTGGTTTTCAAAATTCAATCGGAACTACAAATTTATTTTGTCAACAATTTAATTTAATTTTTTTACAAATTTTGTAGTGGACCCATTAACTCCTAAACTAAAGTTGTCATTCACTCCTCTTAGAACTTCTAATCATTATCTTTTCTTTAAAAAAAAAAAAATGAATTGTTCAAAATTCTCTCTTATTTCTTAACTAACCACCGATATTGCCCAAAAAAAAGAAGTTAGGGCCTGTTTGATAGGAGAATTTTTGTTTTTGTTTTCAAAATAGTATGAAATCAATTTTTAAAAAGTTGAAATTAAAACTAATTTTCAAATAATAATTTTTACTTTATATGTGTTTGGTTCCCACTTTTAAGAATATTTTTCAAAATACTGAAAACAAAAATAAAATGTTTGGGAAACCATTCCTATTTTTGATGTATTTTAAAAAAAATTATAAAAAATAATGTGTAGAATCTGTAGATTACTATATATATATATTTTATATATATATATATATATATATATATATATAATGATAAGAGATTAGAGCTTATGTATCTTTTTTATATATAATAATGATAAGTCTCAAATTTAAAGTATGACTTTTTTTTTTTTTGTGATAAAGATAAGCTCATTAATTTAAGAGATAAAAGAATTTGAACAAATTTGTGGAGTCCACTGTTTTCAATTTATTTACAACTATTCCATTAAAAACATTTTCTGCATCTTGAAAATATCCTTTTAGTCGTTTTTAAAATCTTGTATTGAACTAGAAAAATAGGATACAATTTTCTGAAAATTTTATTTAGACAATATCAGCCAAACAATAAATTCAAATGTGAGACCCACTATTTTATGAATTGAAAAATGAAAAACTATATTTAAATACTCTTACCAAACAGACTCTTAACAATTGGATAAGATAAACTACAATCAAATATCATAAAAAAAAAAAAAAAAAATCCAGAGCAATTATAATTATCATTAAGCAGTTATAATGTTCTCCCTCCATCCCTGTCCTCTAAAGCAACAACTATTTTTGTTTGCAATCTACAAATAATGATGCCACCATTTTGAAGTCCCTTCATATTGACAACCCGGCTGCTAAAGTTTATTGCGGAGGCTACATTCCTAACAGAGTAACATCATCTCTAAAGGTGATAATTTCATGTTATTTGGATCTAAATATATGTTAGAGGTAATAATTTCACGTTGTCTGGATCTAAATATATGTTAGAATGTATCGTGGGAGTTGGATTTGGGAAGTGCCTCCAAAGTTTAGTAAGCCCAGAGTCACATATTTAATTTTTAAGTGCATTCTGTGAAAGAGATCAAGAAACAAGATGAAGATGAAGAAAAGAAAGGTAAGAATATAGATGGAGAGGCAGTGAGATAGAGAGATGAGAAATTTTTCTTTTGTTTTTGAAATTTATAATCTTTATTTTAGCGTATTTCAAGACAATTACTTTGTATTAATAATGAATTTTTCTGGTATTAATTTTGATTTTAGTATATTTTAAGAATGAGTTAATAAATTTGTCTCCTAAAATTTAATTTTGTTAGTTGAAGTTTGGCTATTTTTGTTTTTTTCCTTTTTAATCTTCTGCATTTTAGGATACAATGGGGCATTTTTAATGCATTTTATTGACCAATAAAAGTGCTTAAAATTTTTTTAATTAAAATATATAGATAAATATATTATATATAATTTTTTTTTAAAAAGTGGGGGCCTTCTTTTATTTGGGGCCTTAGGTGATTGCAACAATTGCATCACCTATTGAGCCGGCCCTGGTTTCATCAAATTTACAGATTTTAATATTGAAAGCAGGCAGAGCAATCATCAAAAAGACCATAATGAAGGAAGAAGGAGATGCAAAAGGAAAGTTGGTAGTGCAGAGATGATCATATAATGGACTTTTTTCAAATTATTGAACAAGAAGTGGGCTTTCTAATGACGAATGGGATGGAATCTCACTATATATCTCAAAGAGTGGCCTTCTTTCTTTTCCTTTTGATTGGTTTCCACAAAAGAACACTACAGTCTCTGAACGACCAAACAGACTCTAAACGAGTCCAAAAGAAATCCAATCAAACAACAAAAACATACAGTTCAAAACATCACTTTCTTTCTCTCTCTTGAACTTTCTCAGCAACCAAACAAAAGGTTAACTTTCTATATTTTCTTATATTCAAATATATTCACAATTTCGAAAATCAACTAACGGATCACAAATCCTAAAATGTGGCTATCAAATCAAACCAAAAATAATATTAAAAGGCCTAAAATAGAATCATACTCTTTCCATCTTCCTTCTTCTCACCAACCGAACAAAACCCAAATTTTCACTCACCTCAAACAAACTCTTCCATCAAACATCAAAACAAATTCAACAGAGACACAACCTTAAACTTCATAATATACTCTCAATTTGCTCCACTTTTCCCACCAAATCAAATCGAAATCACAAGAATAAAAAAGTCTTCCATCCCAAAACAACATGCAACCATAAAAACAAGACCCAATTTTAAACTTATTTCAAACTCACCAGGAACAAAATCTTCCAAAACTCAAAGTCAGTCTTGGGAGCCTCAGCGATCCTTGTGACCCAAGAGATTAGCATCATGAAAGACCCACATGCAAGCGAGAGAGTTGATGTTAGCCACGGGTATATTATAGAAAAAATGTAATGAAAATGAAAAGCCATAGAAGATTGTACCTTGCAGAATCGAATATGAGTCTCTAAGAATAGCTTCTTGTTGAAGGTGATTCAGAATCCGATGCTGAAAGAACAAAAGCAATTGAATTTTTGTGGTTTTTGAGATCTGATATCGTAAATAAAGAGAAAGTTCAAAAACCAAATCTCTTTCAGCTTTTTCTGATTTCACAGAGAGAGAGAGAGAGAGAGAGAGAGAAACGGACTTTGTCCGTGCGATGACGGTGGGGTGTGAGGGCTTGAGATCAGAGAGATGGAGGGTGAGCGTTGAGATCGGAGATGGAGGGTGAGGGTGAGGACTTAAGAGATGGAGGCTTGGAGGGTGAGGGTTGTGATCAGCCTTGAGAGATGGAGGCTGATGTGTGGGAGAGGCTATGGTTGAAAATGTTTGTAGTATAATATTTATACAAAGCCTAAAGCTGCGTTTTTAACCTGTGGCAATAGGAAAATTTGAAGCCGCGTTTAAAAAACGCGGCTTTAGCTTGCCTAAAGCCGCGTTTTCTACACGCGGCTATAGACCAAATTTAAAGCTGCATTTATAAAACGTGGCTTTAGGCAAGCTAGAGCCGCATTTTTTAAATGCGGCCATAGTTAAGATTAAAAAAAAAATTGAAATAGGAGGTCCTATAGCTGCGTGTTTTAAACATGGCAATAGCTCCACCCCCAAAAATGTGGCTATAGCTCAAGAAAACGCGGCTTTAGATGCGTTCTATGGCCGCATGTTTAAAACGCTACTTTTGTTGTTTTCTTTAAGCCTCGTTTTTAAAAAACGCGGCTTTAGCCCGTCTATAGCAACGTTTTTGCAAATGCGGCTAAAAAAACATGGCCTAAGACTCGCATGTTTTGTAGTGATAGTTCCCAATAGCATATAGAACTAAATTTTCATAGGGCTTTGAGGTTGATAATGAGTTTCATTTCCCTCATAAACATTACAATTGTTATATTATTCCTGTATATTAATTCCTTTTTATAAATATTTCTATATTGTTTGAATTTGCATGGTTGTGTCGGACATAGCGCTCCCAGTCATAAGTTGCTTTATTAGTTTTAGTTTAATTTTAGTGATTACTTAAGTGCAAGTAAAAGCTGCAAGTGCAAGGGGCTTGGTTTGGGCTAGATTGTATTCGTCCAATGTGGTCCAACTAAAACACCAACTTCGTCCAGTGTGTCCTTACTCCTTATACAAAAAGTCTTCGGATTGCTAGAGAATTTGCTTTGAGTTTACTAACAAGAAAGAGGAAAGGTGTAGCCATGGTTGATAGGGGTTTCAGATGGTTCAATGACACATTTTTGGAGGTATTTGTGGTTTCGTCTCTAAAGGATTTAATGAAGTCAGTTACAAATCCAGAAGAGTTTATGGAGATAGAAATCTTTGGAGAAGATTACAATGATTTAATCGTATTTGATTGACAACTGCAAAGATTCATTGTTGTCAACAACATGCTTATTTGCGAAACCGATTAGGAGTGACAATTTTGTCGAAACAAAAACTCTATTTTTCCAAAACTAGGTTGTTTTTCAATATTATCCAAAAAGTTATATAGTTTTGATATTGTATCAAAATAAATTGTTGAGTCGGATTTTGGATGCTTTTGACAATTTTTGAATGATTTATTTGGTTTCTTTCAATAAAATAAATCTGCACTGAACATGGAGTTTATCAACCAATCAAGTAATAATTTTTCAACTAAATTGGTACATTCCAGTTTCTTTTTCATCATACAGTTTTTTGGGTTGATGAAAGTACAATATTAATGCATACAGGTTATTGAAGCTAATCTATAGTTTATATTGAAAGATAATCTATAATTAATATGTTTCTCTATGGATTTTTTTCATTTTTTGGAACTAGCCTCATGACACTTCTAGCTATATAAGTAGTTCACAAATGTGTGGTTTTAATGGACAAATGTATAAACCTCAAATTGATATAAAAGAAAAATTATGACACTAAACCCCTAAAAAAAAAAGTCTCATCACACACACTTTGTGTGTGTGATGATAAAAATTAGAAGAATCCACATTGATTCATCAACTTTTTCATAATAGCTTTTCTAATTTTTTTTTCACTTTATAAAACTTTATAAGATTTGCTCAGAGGTTCTTTTTCTTTTTTTCCCCCTAAAGGGAAATACTAAATAATAGCATTATCTTCCAATTATCAAAACATTGATCACTGCGTTAACAAAATTGCCAAAAAAATGGTGATAATTATGGAATACTAGCCTCTAAGCACACGCTTATAGAGGATCTTCTATTTTTTTGGTAAATATTAATAATTTGAATTCATTATAATTTGGGATTACTACATTTTTCAATTACAAAATATCTAGAGGTGTGATGAGTGTTATGTGTTTGTAGATGAAATATTTTTTTTCATCACACCCCTAGGTATTTTGTGATTGAAAAATGTAGTAATCCCAAATTATAATAAATTTAAATTATTAGGGTAAATTTCACTAACTACCCCTGAGGTTTGAGGTAATGCCAAGTAAGTCCACAACTTCTCAAAACTAACCAATTTGGTCCCAAGTATAACTTAGTCCCTAAACAGACGTAACAAACGTTATTTTTTTTTAACTCTCCCTTCTCTCTCTTCTCCTCTTTGACCCAAACTTCTCTTCTTTCTTCTCACTCTATCTCAAACATTTCTTCTCTCTTCTCCTCTTTGACTTAAAGCTCTTTTCTCTCTCAAACCACCACTATAACCATCGAGACATAATCAACGAGACCTACAGCCACTGATTGGCAGTGAATATTGGTTGCAAGGTTTGATTTGGTATTTTCCGTATGGGTTGGATTTTTTTTTTTTTTTGGAATTGGTGGTGTTGATTTTTTGTTTATGGGTCTCATTGATTATGGGTTTAGGTTTGAGAAGAGGTGGGTTTTGTGAATTTTCTAGTGTTTCTAGGGTGGGGTTTATGAACCTTGAGTTTGGGTGTTGTGTATTTTTTGTGTTTGTGAACCGAGGTTTGTGGGTATTTTATGTGTATGTGAACCTTGAGTTGTTTGGGCAAGCGTTCTTTAAGGGACGATGGCAACGATCTTGTGGTGGTCATGGTATCGATAATGACAAATTTGGTATCAAAGGTGTTGGTGCGAGGGTTTAGTGGTTTGGGTGGCTAAAATTGGTTTGGTTTGGCCGTGGATTTTGAGTTGGTTTAATTTAATTGGCTATGACTATGGATTTGTGGTGGTTAGGCTCCTATTTATGGTTTTGGTTTGTGGTGGTGGGTTTTGTGACGATGGTGGTGAGGCGGTGGTTTTGGTCTCAACGAGTGGGTTTTTGGGTTTTGGTGGTTTTTTTTTCCTTTTGGGTGCGATTTGAGTTCGAACTTGTGGGTTATGTTGTGAATCGGCAGCATTTGTGGGTTGTGGACCTGTGGTGTTGTGGATTGGTGGTTGGGTGTTTTGCCGTTTGAGTTTTGGTGGTGGTCATGGTGGTGGTTTAAGATAGAGTGAAAGAGAAGAAAATCATAGAATAATTACCTCACTAACACCGCTTAGGAATAGGTTGTACTTGGAACTAAATTGGTTAGTTTTGAGAAGTTGTGCTTAGAGGCTTTTCTATTTTTTGGGTAAGGGTTAATTTAGAACATTTATTATAATTTAGGATTACTACATTTTCCAATCACAAAAAAAACCTAGGGGTGTGATGAGTATTATGTGTGGTGAAATAATTTTTTCATCACACTCCTAGGTTTTTTTTGTGATTAGAAAATGTAGTAATCCTAAATTACAATAAATACTTTAAATTAACCCTTACCCAAAAATCGAAAAGCCTCTGAGCACGCACGTGAGCGCGTGCTCAGAGGCTAGTTTTACTTTATTACCATCCAAATCCTCAGAATTATAGATATAAGAAAGAAAGAAAAATAATAATAATAATCCTCTTTCTATTCTTCTTCTTTTTTTTTTTTTTTTTTTAGATATAAGAAAGAAAGAATAATAATAATAATCCTCTTTCTATTCTTCTTCTTCTTTTTTTTTTTTTTTTTTTTTTTTTTGATTGGTTGGATGAAAATTTAAATTACAACATTTTATACAACTAATAAAGGGCTAAGATAGCCTTCTTTTCGTGTTCCTCAACTTGAGATACAATCATACACATACACATACACAAAAAAAAAAAAAATGTTAATAAAACAAAAACATTAAAATTATTTTTGATGATGTTTATCTGAAGTGCAAGATAATGGGTAAGGAAATCAAACTCACTCTCAATCGTCATTCTCCAATAAATAGTTATCCGATTCCTTTATGTGGTTTTCCTCATTTTTCCTTGAGATTTGTAACTGTTTCTTGTTTGACTCTTTCACAATTTTCACCAAATTCTAATAGGTCTAGCCACAGGCTCTCCAAGAACCATAACATCTTCCAGTGCAACCACTGCCTAACACCCCAAGTATTGAGACCTGAAAACAATTGTATTAGTTCATGGGCAGAAATATTCATCTAACTCAATTACCCGAAATTAAGAAAAATAATTAAATAAAAAAATGATTGAGAATCACATCGATCAAGACGCAATACATTAGTAATTAACTGGGATTATTTATCCAAAAAAACAATTGTCGTTAGAAACATAAATACCCAAAAGAAAAAAAGAAAACATGAAATTGGAGAATAAGTAGAGTATCCCTCTTACCTAGTAGTGAAATTCCGTAGAACCACAAAAACAGATTTAAGAGTTGTAAAAGGCAAAATCATTGTGGTTTTAAGTCTGGAATATGGAGTGAAACTGCTGGTTAATTAGTGGATAAGATTTGAGTTTAGGTAATTGCTTGGGAGTGTATTTGAATTTTGACGTGGGATTCGAATTTTACTTACGAGTGTTTTTTTTATTTTTTAAGAATTTCAAATAAGAAGAAGAAGAAGAAGTGGACGAATAGGGATTTTTTTAAGTTTCTTTTATAGTTAAACCTATTTAATTGATGTGATAGTTCATAATCTATATTTCTATTAAAAAAAAACAATAGATGTATAATTATTTCGAAGAAGTGAATTAGTGGAAGAGTATTTTTATTTTGTAGGCAATGTTTTAGTGCAAGTTAGACATGTATTTTTACCAAACTATCCTTTAATTTTGTCTCTACTTAATTTCGGGTAAGTAGAAACAAAAAAAAAAATCTGATCCAAACAGATGTAGCCCTGAAATAGTACAGTAGTATAGAAAAAAGAGCAGTTTATTTATTGCCTGCAAGTGCTACGTGACGTGGCATTAAAATTAAATAAGATATCTAAAACGAAAGAAACCGGTACCCATAGGCACTTGATATTACCAGAGTCAGAGTATCACGGCGAGAAAGAGAGAGATGCAGAAGAGATCAGAGCAGGGCAAGTCTGGTGGCGGAGCCTCCGCTCCCACGCCCAAAAGAGGGCGCCCATTCGGCAGTAGCAACAGCAGCGCCGCAGCCGCCGCTGCAGCTGCAGCAGCCGCAGCCGCAGCTGCCGACACGGCGGCTCCGTCAAACCTCCTCGGCCCATCTCTCCACGTCCACAGCTCCTTCGCCGGTCAGTCTTTATTTTCTCCTTCCTTCAAACCCCTAGCTAGCTCGCTCTTCGCTTAAATTTTACTGATTTACTTTTTGTAAACCCTAATACGTGAATTATTTACAACTCAATGTGCTTGTGAATGCAATCAATGCCTTCTGTTTTAGATTCAAATGTGCTATTCGTTGATGCTCCTCTGTTTATACTCCACAACTTGTAAAACTTACTGCTTTTTAAATGCTATACACTACTAGCTTGTTTGGGAGTTAAAAAAAAGGAGGGAGAGTAGAGTAGAGGGAAGGAGAGTAATTCAATTACCTTATTTGGAAGTTTTTTAAGGAAGGAGGGGGAGGGATTTGGAGGGGTTTGGAGGGGTTTCAACTACCTCCAACCCCTCATTTTTAATTCCTCCAAATTGGAGAGATTTGGAGGGAGAGTAGAGTAGATAAGTTATTGGCCAAATGAATTCCCTAATTTACCCTTTCTAAATTAACAAAATTACTCTTTCTAAAGGGCTAATTACTCCCTTCCCCCTCCTTAATTTTAAAAACATCCAAACAATGTAGAGGGGAATTATTCCCCTCTACTCTCCTCCCCACTACTCTCCTTCCCTCTACTTTCCTCCCTCTCTAAACTTCCAAACAAGCCATACGAGTGTAGGAGGGTAGGATTAGATGAATGCCAATGCATTCTGTTTTAGGTTGTAGATTTAGTGGCTGATTTGAAGTGGGAATCTCACAGGAACGCGCTGGTGAAAGAGATCGTGTGGATTCTCAAGAATTTGCTTGGAACATTAGGTGTCTTAATGATCTCTGTAAGTATAAAGAGGTTAGGATGGCGAGTTAATGGGAGAATGCTGTTAGGATAAAACAGGTGCTAGCTTTGAGTTCGGGTTTTATTTCTAACCATGACTACCAAGCTAGAGGTAGAGTTTGGGTATGTTGGAATGTGGAAATCATGCGGATTTCTTTAAGGGAAATGTTAATGGATGCCCTAAGGGCATTAGTTTAGGAAGAATTTTTTTTTTTTTACCTATTTAAAAAAAAAAAAATTTATGAGAAAAGAAAAAGTTAATTGATTTTTTTAACAGCGTTTTATATTTTTCATAAAAGTGATATTAAAACTTTTCTAAAATTACAATTGCCCTAAGTGCATTCGTTAACCGGACCCTTTCTTTAATATTGAATTCTAATCAAGCTCTTCACTGTCGGATCTAGGATAAAAATATTAAGAAAGGGGTTTTATTTATGAATTCTTTTATGGTTGCAATACGAGTACTTAAAGAATGCAACTTTAGGAGTTTTTGTTATTGAGCAAGTCTCAAGTTCAGGACAAAGCAATGATTATAATTGGGGATTTCAATGGTACTGAATATGTTATTGAAAAACATGGTGATCAATACTATGTTGTGAGGTAAAAGAAAGGGCTTCATTTGGGGTTTTAAGGAAGAAGAGAAAGGGCCTCATTGCTGCATGCTTCTCTGAGAGGACTGTATTGTCTAGATTGTTAGGGATGTTGTAAGGTTTAGAATTAGTGGTATATGTACTCAAAAACTCCCTGCAGAACAGGGTGTTATGTGTTTTTCCAGGGATGTGAACGGGCAGTTGTGGATTTGAAGCTTTAGTGGATGCTGGCCACATAAACATATCCTTTTTCTAATTTATTGAATTTACGGATCATTCTACTTTTTGACGTTAGTGTTGTTGATCATCTAGTATACCCCTTATGTACTTGATGCATTTTATATGCCTAATAAAACGTAGTACTTATAAATAAAAAAAAGAACAGTGTTATGTGCTATGTAGAGGATTCTTGAGTGTATTCTTAGCTAAGCCTGTGTTGAGTTATTATTGTTTTTGCAGGCATCTGCTGTGTATTGGCTGTTTGTTTTTTAATATATTAGCTACTTAGGGCATCACCAGCAACTTTTCTAATTTTTTGTATTGTTTGGAGAATAAACAGTAACTTTTACATTTTAGCTACTCACTTTTTCAAATTCACTTTCCAACAGATTTTCTATCTCATTCTCTGTCTCATTTAAATATTATTTCTTCATTCTTTTTTTATTCTTTCTTTAAACTATTTTAATCTTTCTTTATTCATTCCACCACCACACCACTACAATCACAACAATGCTACTACCGCTGTCACCACCATGCCAGTGCTGCACAACAAACCCACATCAACCACAACCACCCTACGCCCCACCACTACCACCACATCAGTCACAAAACCCAACCACAGCCACATCCACAGCCACAGCCACAATCATCTAACCCACCACCACCAGAAAAAAAAAAAAAAAAAAAAAAAAAAAAAAAAAAAAAAAAAAAAAAAAAAAAAAAAAAAACCACCGCCACAACCCATCAGCCACTACCACGCAATCTCCACCATCAACAACACAAACACCACCGAAGAGGCTGGTAGAGCTTGCCAGAACCATCAACAACACAAACACCACTCATACCCAAATTAATTCAACCAAAAATATGACCAAAACAACCCACGGCCAAAACCCATCATCAAAAACCGATTAGAAACCCATCACCACCCACCACCGCGCCGATCTCGCCGCCGCAGTAACCACTTCTCCACAAAGACCACGCCGCAACCGATCTGATGGAGTTGTCTCCTTGCCGATCTGAGAGAGGAAGGAAGTGCTGATGGGTTTCGGATTTGAAGAGGCCGGTAGAGCTTGCCGGAAGTGGTTTTTTGAAGATTTTGAGGAAGAAGCTGATGGTGTGGCCGTGGCGTTGAGGAAGAAGCTGGGTAGAGGAAGAAGCTGATGGTTTGGACGAGAGAGAAAGAATTGTAAATTAATACTACTGTTTAATATTTTAATAGAAAATAAGGGAATAGAGTTGCTACAGTATTCTCTAAATTAAGAGAAGTACTGTAGCAACTTCAAAAATTTTTTAGAAAAGTTGTGTATAGCTAACCTGTTGGAGCATGAACAGTAGCCATTTTTGGAGAAAAAATAGAGTTGCTGCATCTGTTGGAGATGCTCTTATATATCCAAAAATAAAAAATAAAAGTCCATTCTGTGACATCATTTATAACAAGTTCCATCTAAGCTTTTTCTGCTATTCCATTCATGCTTCCATGAACTGTTTGCAATCTTTTCCTGAGATGTTAGAGCAGTGTTGTGTTCTTCATCTGTTACTGATACATTCCCCTTATTTTTTGCAAAAAATTCTGTTTTGCTTCTTAAACTAGTTGGGAATTTGGGATTGATATTTCTGATGATTCTGATGTGTTCTGCTACATCTCTTCATTTTATTCACTCCACTTATGCGCTAGTGGCCCTCCAAGATGTTTGGGAAAATATGTTGTCAATATTCTCTATCCTAGATTGTTTGACTGTTAAACTCTTTCTAGATCAAAACAATAAGAGGATAGTTCTAGCTATTCAAAGTGGACTAAAGAGTGAGCTGACCTGGGCATTAAATACTCTCACATTGCTCTCTTTCAAAGAAAAGGAAGACATGCGCAAAGATGCAACCCCTCTTGCAAAAATACCTGGGTTGCTGGATGCTCTTCTCCAAGTGGTATGCGTTTTTATTCATCTATCCTGTTTTAAATTTTGTCACTATGGTATAATTACTCACTGCATTCAAGATTGAGACAGATTGATGACTGGCGTGATATAGCACTTTCGAAAGAACCCATAAGGACACCAAGGGTCAGAACACTTGGGGCAAATTCTCTTGTAACAGGATTTGGGAATGAGTATGAGGTGTTAGGCTCAAATGGCACTCTCCTGTATCCTGGGTAGGTTCAACGTATATATTTTATTCCTGTTATCCAAATGTTGAGCATTAAATTCACTTTGACTAATTGGGACCTAATTATGGGGTAGTATTCATATTGCAGCCTGGGATCCGGTTCTTCTGTTACAGAAGCAGTAGTGCAGAAAAATATGTCCAAATCTCGTTCTTCAGATTGGTGGTTTGATGAAGATGGTTTATTTAATCTAGATGAAGAAGGGCGAGCAGAAAAACAGCAGTGTGCTGTTGCTGCTTCAAATATAATCCGGAACTTCTCTTTCATGCCAGACAATGAAGTTATTATGGCCCAGCATCGGCATTGTTTGGAAACAGTGTTCCAGTGCATAGAAGATCATGTCAAAGGTGAGGCATTTTGTTGTAGAAAGCTTAAAGATTTCTTTTATGTCATCAGTTATGAGTACATATTATCTCATCTAAGATGAGAAGTATAATTGATTCTAAAATTTTACTTAAAAAGTATAAATGTATAATATCATGATATTGCTTTTAAGTATTCTAGATATTTCCTGGAATGTTTTGGTAAAAAAAAAAAAAGTCTCTTAATGTTTCTGCCTTCTTGTTTTGTTGTATATTGCCTCTAAAAGTCCTCGTTTGTAAACAGAGGATGAGGAACTTGTCACAAATGCCCTTGAGACAATTGTAAATTTGGCTCCATTTCTTGATCTTCGAATATTTAGCTCATCAAAGCCATCCTACATCAAAATAACGTAAGAAATCTGATCTGATTTTTTTCCTTTAGCTACTGGTACTGATTTTCTAACTCAGGATGATAATTTCATCTATGATTTCCACTAAACAGAGAGAAACGTGCAGTTCAAGCTATAATGGGGATGCTGGGATCTGCAGTCAAATCATGGCACTGTGCGGCTGCTGAATTACTTGGGCGTTTGATAATAAATCCTGATAATGAGCCTTTCCTTCTTCCCTTTGTTTCACAGGTTAATTTTGTTCCACATATAAGTAGATTGAACATATATCATTTATGCACTAAGACTATAATGAGGGCTGAATGAACACTGCAGATACACAAGCGTTTAATTGATCTTTTGAGCTTGCCAGCATTTGATGCACAAGCGGCTGCTGTTGGTGCACTCTATAACCTTGCTGAAGTTAATATGGACTGCCGATTGAAGCTTGCCAATGAGCGATGGTGACTTTCTTTATGTTCTTTCAAATTTCAGTCTTCATAGTTGAAGATTAGTGGCTTCTTCTTGTTTTTTTTTTTTTTTTTTTTTTTTCAAAACAAAATTTTTGTTGCCAAAATTCCTTATTAATTTATATTTACAATTTAACAAAATTCAGGGCAATTGACCGACTGCTGAAAGTGATCAAGGCACCGCATCCTGTTCCAGAAATTTGCAGGAAAGCTGCAATGATACTTGAGAGCCTCGTCTCTGAGCCACAGAACAGGGCATTGCTGCTAGCTTACGAGAATGCCTTTGCAGAGATACTCTTCTCAGATGGCAGATATTCTGATACTTTTGCTAGGATATTGTATGAACTGACATCTAGACCAAGCAACAAAGTGGCAGCTGCTCGTGGTGTATGGGGCATGTAACTGGAAAACCTGACAGCATATGGTGATTTGGCCCTAGCTTCCACGGATATTGGATTTGTATTTAGCTATCCATTTGTGGAATTCTAGTGGTGTATATTCCAACTCGAGTATTAAGAAGATTTTTTTTGGATCAAACTTCAATGTCTTATTTGTTGAATTTAGTTAGGATAAAGTTTGACTATAAACTTGGTTGTAGCTAATGGCTACAACTCTAATCAATATATTTTTATTGAATGTGAATTTTGACAAATTCACTATTGAATTACATTTTCTTATTATGTCATTCATGTTTGCAAAACTTTTAGAAGATCAAAGATCATTGGTTGTGTTATTAATCAAATATTTGAGTTTTCAGTTTTTGCAGCATAAAATAATGCATAAAAAATAAGTTTATGGATTGAAGAGTAAAAAACATCCGGTTAACACTAAATTTGACATGTGTATTAAGAACACAAAGAACATATAATTCAATAGTTAGATTTTTAAAATATGTAGTCATATTAAATATTTTTAAATTTAAGTTGTAGCTAATAGTTGCAATCAAGTTTGTAATCAAACTTTGTACAGTTATGTTTAAATCTAATCTTTTTCAGCATCAGAAACTACCTGCTGTGCATCTGTAGTTTGTTTTTCGTTTTAATTTTGATGTAAATGTGAGATGGATGTCATTTATTTAAAGTGCTTCCTTGGTTGCTGCTGTTATTGGTCTCTTTTTGGATTGCAGCTTTGTAGATTCTTGAAGATGAAAATGTCGTTGAATCACTTTATGATTTTTTTTTCTATGGTTTTAAGTTATTGGGTCTACAATACTTGGTAACCGAAAACAGAAAATATCTAATCACAAGTCCCAAACCTCAACACACAATTAGTTGGATTCAATAGTAAAATGAGTATGACAAAATACCTACTCATAAAAAACGAGTACACACATATATCCAGGCTTTTGTTTTTGTTTTGTTTTTTTGTGGTGTCAGAACTTGGAAAGTAATGAGTATTTCGTGTGTGGCTTATTTCTTGTCCACCATTTCTAAGTTCTAACTACTTCTGTTGTTTTGTACTGTTTTTTTGTGGTGTCAGAACTCGGAAAGTAATGAGTATTTCGTGTGTGGCTTATTTCTTGTCCACCATTTCTAAGTTCTAACTACTTCTGTTGGAACTCCATCCAAACCAAAAAAAAAAAAAAACTCCAGGTGGGGACTTTGGTTGAATGAACCAAATTGGTGGGAATTTGGTTGGAAGTTTAGGCATCAAAGGAATGGTTAAAGTGGGGAGAAAAAATGCCTCAAATTGACTTGGACACGATGTCCTTGATTGAGAGAGGGTATCTTTTTCTTTTTAAAGGTCAAAAGGTATAGCTTAATCTTAAGTCTCACCATCCAATATGACACAAACCAAGTAGTCTAACATGCACAAGCCACCTTACCTAATTTTATCCCTTTTCTTTTTGTAAATTATTATCTCTCTCACCTTCAGACTTGGTTTGCCCAAGTCTCTCTCTTTCTTCCACAGCTGTATCTTCCCTGAAGATAAATATAGAGCTTACCCTCTTTATTGAGCTTCGACCATGGCCCAAGCTTATGCTTCTTTTCTTCTTCTAGCTCTCTCGTTTATGGGGGCTTGTGGGTTCATGGGCTGGGACGTCGACGGTTGAACCCTCATTATAAAAGAATTTGCAATGTTCGTTCGACCCTCTACATGATACACTCATAAAAGTGGTTGAGTTAAGACTATCAAGGAATGGATGAAAAATGATCTCAATTGAATTAATTAGAAAGAATGAGTACAAAAGTTTTATATACAGTGACTGAATCAAGCTAACCATCTAACTGCAAAAACAGAAGAGAAAAACTAACTACATATATGTCCCTATAGTAATAACTAACTTTCTCACGTGCTATTACCTAAAGAAATTAATTCATCTACTAAACTACAAGTTGCATGTGCAAAGAAATTCAATACAAGTTGTTGTCGTTTTTGTGCTCTGTTTTGTTCTAACCACAAAGCTTGCGGTTCTTGTTGCTTACTGCTATGCTCATTGCTATCTTCACTCTAATACTCCCCCTCAAGAGTAGCTGCTGTATGTATATTTATCATTCCCATCTTGCAAGTAAGGTTAGGAAAGTGATTGAAGCTCAATGTTTTAGTAAGTACATCAGCTAATGACAACGAGTTCTAACATGATTTAGCTTGACAACCTTTTCCAAAACTTTATCCTTGACCACGTGACAATCAATTTCAATATGCTTTGTCCTCTCATGGAAGACTGGAGTGGAGCCAATGTTCAATGCTGCCTGACTGTCACAAAATAGCAAAGCTTCTCTATCAAGTTCTACTCCAATATCTTTGAGAAAGTACAAAATACACACTATCTCACATGTTGCAACTGCCATGGACCTGTATTCAGCTTCTGCTAAAGACCTTGACACTGTAGACTGTTTCTTTGACTTCCAAGACACCAAAGAGTCCCCAATGAAAATGTTGTAACTTGTCACAGACCTTCTAGTGTCAGGACATGAGGCTCAATCAGCATTTACAAACCCTTTCAAGTGCAATTCTGTGTTGGAAGAAAACAAAAGTCCCTTTCTTGGTTCACACTTCAGGTATTGCAAGATTCTATATGCTGCATCTAGATGTGGCCTTCTTAATCTAGACATGTATTGGCTAAGCTTATGACAGCAAAGGTAATATCAAGTCTAGTAGTTGTCAAATACAAAAGCCTGCCTATCAACCATCTATAACTACTTGGGTCTTTAAGTTCTTCTCCCTCAAACTTACTTAACCTAAGATTTTGCTCCATTGGTGTTTTAGCAAGCTTACACACAAGCAAACCAGCATCATTAAGTGTGTACTTTCTTTGACAAAGAGCTATGCCTTTGTTTGATCTAGCAACCTCCAAGCCAAGAAAGTACTTCAAATCACCGAAGTTGTTCAACTTGAACTTTTCATCCAACATAACCTTGAACTTGCGTATCTCATCTTTATCATTGCAAGCCACTAAAACATCATCCACATATACTAAAAGAGCCATAAAAACATCCCCTTACTTCCTAGTAAATAAGGAATAATCAGCTTTGGATTGATTGTAGCCAAGCTAAATCAAAGTGCTGGAAAATTTGGCAAAACATTGCCTAGAAGCTTGCTTAAGGCCATATAGTGATTTATTGAGCTTACAAACCACCTCCTTTGGCTATGAAAGCTTTGTGGAAGGGGGACTTTGAACCAAATCACTATGTAAAAAGGTATTGTTCACATCCAATTGACTAAGGAACCAACCCTTAATTCCTGCCACAGCAAGAAGGACTTTGACAGATACCATCTTTGCCATTGGGGAAAATGTTTCAAAGTAGTCCACTCCTTTTTGTGTAAACCCCTTAGCCACTAACCTTGTCTTGTATCTTTCAATTGAGCCGTCATCTTTGTACTTTGTAAACTCATTTGCACCCTATAGGCTTCTTACCTGCAGGTAGTGGAGTTAATGTCCATGTATTATTAGCCTTAAGTGTTGCTATCTCAGCAGTCATGGCCTCTTACCATTTGGGATTAGAAACAACTTGATAGTAGAAAGTGGGCTCAACAATGGTTGAAATAGAACAACAAAAGGTTTTGTAAGAGGGAGAAAGGTGCTGATAAGAAACATGAGAAGATAGAGGATGGGAAGTACCTGAATGAGTAGGACTAGCATCAATGATAGATGAGACTTGATTGTAGTGATATGCTTGTAAGTAAGATGGTTGTTTGATTGGTCTAGATGACCTTCTAAGAGGGACAGGATCAACAATAGGTTCAGGAGGTTCTTCTGGTACTTCATGATCAAGAAAATTATCATCAAGTGTATAATGAACTTGAATGATTGAATCTTGCGGAATAGCAGAAGGAGGTTTTGGTAGAATAGTGCCATCAAAGATAGTAGGGATAGCAAGAACACAAGGTAAAGGCAATGAAGGATGAGAATCAAATTCACATGAGTTTGAAACATAAGGGAAGACCGACTCATGAAAAATGACATCCCTTGAGACGAAAATAATATGAGACTCAAGATCAAAAAGCTTATATATATCCTTTTATATTGAAAGGATAACCAATAAAAACACATTTTCTTGCTTTTGGAGAAAACTCGTTCCTAGTTTGAGTAATAGTGGAAGCAAAACACAAACAACCAAACACATTGAGAAGACACTACAAAAAAAAAATGTTCTTTAGCCGCGTTTTTAAAATGAGGTTTAGCTCAGAAAAACGTGGCTACAAACCAATTTGGCCTATAGCCATGTTTTTTTAGGCCGCGTTTTCAAACGTGGCCTAAACCTCGTGACTATAGGCTTGAGGGGTCTATGGCCGCACTTTTTCAAACGCGGCTATAGGCCAAGACCAATGGCCGTGTTTAAAATGTGGCTATAGGTGAAAGCTATAGCCACGTTTAAAACGTAGCTATAGGATCAAAGCAATGACCATGTTTAAAAGGTGGCTATAGGTGAAAGCTATAGCCGCGTTTAAAACGTGGCTATAGGATCGGACCAATGGAAATGTTTAAAACGTGGCTATAGGTTTTTTTTAAAACAAAAAAAAATTTTGGGTTTTTTTTTTCCGAAAAATTTCAAACCCAAATTTTTTGAATTTGTATTGCTAATATTGTGCTTATGCGTTGAAACCAAATACAAAACTTCCACCCAGATTTTTGGCACCCATATGCAATCAAACACAAAACTCAACACATATTTTCCTATATTTTCTGAGAAATCAAATACAAAACTCAACACATATTTTCCAATATTTTCTGAGAAATCAGACACAAAATATCAAACACAAAACTCAACAAATATTTTCCTATATTTTCTGAGAAATCAAACACAAAACTCAAAGAACAATGAACAAAACCCCATACATATTTTCACAAACCCATTCATACAGCATCAACGGGAAAGAGGGATCAGCAGCGTGGGTCAGCATTTTTTGGATCTCCGGT
The DNA here is from genome assembly GCA_033629205.1 of Lithocarpus polystachyus. Classification (NCBI taxonomy): domain Eukaryota; kingdom Viridiplantae; phylum Streptophyta; class Magnoliopsida; order Fagales; family Fagaceae; genus Lithocarpus; species Lithocarpus polystachyus. The sequence continues at coordinate 87,225 of CM066167.1, read as the reverse complement.
GACTTATATCGATGGCAGCATGAGAGAGGGATTGATATGAGAGAGCTTCTTTTTTTTTTTTTCTTGAATGACTAAGTGATATATTTTTTCTTTGCTAAGACCAGACTGGGAGAGTCTGAGTGTTTGAGAGTCTGAGTTTGAAATTTGAATATTAAGATTATTTTTTTAATGTAATATTTTGGAATATGCCATAGAATATTTTAGGAATATTCTATGGCATATTCCTACGTTTTTGTTTACACGGAAGAACCCATTTATGCTTTCTTCTTCTTCTTTTTTAAAGGGAATATTGTAGAATATGCCATAAAATATTCTATGGCATATTCCAGAGAATATTCTAGTGATGAAAAAAAAATTTATTATTTAGCCAGACTTATAGCCGCGTCTAAAAACATGGCTATAGGCTTAACCTATAGCCGCATTTTAAAAACACGGCTATAGGTTAGCTATAGCCACTTTTTCTTAAATGCGGCTATAGGTCCTCATTTAAAAAAAAAATTTATTTGGCTAGACCTATAGCCACGTCTAAAAACGTGGCTATAGACTTAACCAATAGCCGCGTTTTAAAAACGCAGCTATAGGTTAGCTATAGCCACATTTTTTAAATGTGGCTGTAGGTCAACCTTTAAAAAAAATTTTATAATTAAGCCAGACCTATAGCCACGTCTAAAAACGCGGCTATAGAATTAACCTATAGCCGTGTTTAAAAACCGCGGCTGTAGGTTAGCTATAGCCACATTTTTTAAATGCGGCTATAGGTTCTCCTTAAAAAAAAAAAATTTATTTGATTGGACCTATAGCCACATTTAAAAATGCAGCTAAATGCACTTATAAATGCGGCTATAGGCTTAACCTATAGCTGCGTTTTAAAAACGCAGCTATAGATTAAGTCTATAGTCGCGTTTTTGTAAACATGGCTAAAAAAAACATGGCCATAGACCCCCGTGTTTTGTAGTGAGATTATAATTTGGTGGCCTTTTAAAGAAGTTCAAAAGGTGTTTTATCATTCAACACAAGAGAGGACAATCTGTTGATTAGATAGGCTACAGTTATAAGACAGACACCCTAAAATTGGATAGGAATTTGAGATTGTATTTGTAATGCTTTATCTATGGAAAGGAGATGCTTATGTTTCGTCTCCACAATAGAATTTTGTTGTGGAGTGTAAACACGGATATGTTGGGGAATGATGCCATGAGAATTAAGAAAATTTGGCATATCAAATTCCTTAGCAATATCAGTTCTTATAGATTTGATTTTTAGTCCAAACTGTGTAGAAACCATAGTATAAAAAGAATGAAACAACTACCTAACTTTAGACTTTGACCTCATAAAAAACAACCATGTTGCTCTAGTTGCATCATCCACAACAGTTAAAAAATATTTGAAGCCATTTAAAATAGGAGTTGAATATGGTCCCCAAACGTCCATATGAACCAAATCAAAAGCACAACTACTGATTTTATATTGAAAGGAAAAGGAAATCATTTAAGTTTTTCCATAGGACAAACTTGACATTCTTTATTACAAGAAGATTGTAAAGAAGGAATAACATGACTCAAAACATTCAGTTTGATGTCAGAAGGGTGACCTAATCTTACATGCCAAAGGAAAAAAGAGTTACAATGAGGATTTGTAGAATTTGCTACAGAGAAAGGATGAAATGTAGCATTGATTTTGTGAGTAGCTAGGAAGTCACAAGGGAAGAACCAGGAGTATGCTGAAGGCTTTCTCATTGCAATAGGTACAATCCATCAATTGCCTTTCCCAACCCAGTCGTTTTCCAAGATAAAAGGTCCTGGACAAAAAAAAAAAATAAACAGAAAGGAAAACAAGGCAGTATGGTTGAGATTGAGTAATTGTACTAATAGATAAAAGGTTAAAGGTGAAAGATGGGACACAAAGGGCATTTTTGAGAGTAAGAGAGGAAGATAGAACAACAGTTCCAATGTGAGTCACTTGTGCTGATTCCCCTTTAGGCAACTAAACCAAAGATTGCATAGTAGCAGTAATTGTGGTTAACATGTCAACAAAACAAACAAAATGGTTAGTAGCACTAGTGTCTAACACCCAAGTATGCCTACCATAAGCCCTTCTATTGTCCACTTGTGTAAAAGAAAACCCTGTGAGAGAAATCAATACCTACCATTGCAGTGTTGGAAGAAGATGCCACATTGGCCATTGGAACTTCCTTTGCTTGAGATGTTGCTGCAAGGGATGAGTTTGAAGCATCAATCAAAACTAGTAGTTGCTGATATTAATCAAGAGTGAAAGCAGGATGATTGTGCAATGGAGAAGCAAAAGGCAATGACTCTGAAATTTGACCTGAGGACACTTGATGTACCATTGAGGGTTTTTCCTTGAACTTAAACCCTGGTGGAAACCTATGCAACTTATAGCACTTGTCAATCGTATGGCCCAATTTTTCACAATGTGTACACAATGGCCTATCCTTCCCTTTATTATTCTGATTGCTTGTTGATTCAGAAGAGAAGTTTTGACCTTTGACTGCAAGCACAGTAGACTCAACACGAGTACTTGCATTATTGGTCATGGTCCTTTGCACTTCTTCTTGAATTAACAAGGCATACACCTTATTAAGTGAGGGAAGGGGATCCATTAACAAGACTTGAGTTCTTACTTGGGAAAAAGAATCATTTACACCCATCAAGAACTTCATTACTAACTCTCTAACTTGCAATTCAGTCAATCTCTTATTAACATTGCAGACACACTTGCCACAAGTACAAGAAGGGAAAAAGATTATAACTCTGCAATTGATCCTATAGCACTTTAAGCTAAGTAAAGAAATCAGTAATAGAAACTTCACCTTGATGCAATTCTGCTATCTGCTTTTGCAAATTGAAGATTCTAGGGCCATTCTTTTGAGAAAATCTATCTCTCAAGTTTGTCCAGATCTCCAAGGCCGTGTCTTCATACACAATGCTAGCCTTAATCTTGGGAGACTTTGAGTTTGTCAACCATGTCGCAACCATGTTATCACACCTAATCCAAACTTGAATGGCTGAAGGAGTTGACACTAATGGAGATGAAAGAGTCAAGGTTCCATCAATGAAACCCAATTTGTTCTTTGTAAGCAAAGCATTTCTCACAGATCAAGCCCAAGTTGGGTAATTCTCATTCCCTTTTAATGGCTGAGTCACAAGAACAGTGCTAGTGCTTTCTCCATGATGAAGAAACAAAGGATCATCCATTGGAGATTCTTGTGTTGAAGTGGTAGTCTCAGCGATAGCAGCAGGAAGAGATGAGTCAGCGGAAGCCATTGTTGAAAAATGAAAAATTTTTGAATGAAGAAAGGAAAATTTTGAAGAAATGAGGTGTAACTAAAAGAAAAACTTCAAGAAACGAAGTGAAATTGAAGGAAATGTTGAATTGGAAGAACCATAGATTGAACAAGATTGGGGAAAATCTAGAGCTTCAACTCTGATACCATATCAAGGAATGGATGAAAAATAATCTCAAATGAATTAATTAGAAAGAATGAGTACAAAAGTTTTATATACAGTGATTGAATCAAGCTGACCACCTAACTGCAAAAATAGAAGAGATAAACAAACTACACACGTGTCCCTACAGTAATAACTAACTTTCTCACGTGCTATTACTTAAAGAAATTAATTCATCTACTAAACTACAAGTTGCATGTACAAAGAAATTCACTACAAGCTACTGTCGTTTTTGTGCTCTGTTTTGTTCTAACCACAGAGCTCGCTGCTCTTATTGCTTACTGCTATGCTCATTGCTATCTTCACTCTGATAAAGACTTAAGACAACAAATAAAGTTACTTAGGATTTATTAGTTTGCAAGTTTTCTCTAAATATACTTATTACATTTATTTTTCCCTGGCATGATGTTAAAACTAATCAACTAATCATGTAAACATTAAGTAGTTAAGAGAATCCAAGAGTCAAGATCAATTGAGAAATTGTTTTGAAGGATTTAACAGGTTAAAGATATGTCAAAATAGAAAAGGAAAGAGAGAATTTCATTCAAGAAAAAAATATAAAAGGCAAGAGAGAATTTTGTTCAAGGCAAAATTGGGGAAAAAAAAAAATCCTGAAATGGAAATATTTTGGCCATATCTTTTCATAAGTTTATTCTTAGATTTTCTTATTGTTAGAATAGGGTTTTGTAATCCCTCTAGTGAAACACAATAATTTTGTTAGATTTTACTTTTGTCACAACAATGCCTCTAGTGTATGTGATGTTTTTGATATTTTCTAATGAAACACAATATTTTCTATATATTATTGGTCATTTTCTTTATGGAACAATAACTTTAGCTACACAACAATTTCTATCTTAAAATCGACATCAAAACACATATTTGAGTAAAAATTTTATTAAATTAGTTTATTTAACTAACTAACTTAATAGAAGTCGAGAAAAAGCTTGATCTCATTTTGAAATTTAAAACCAAGCTTGGGTATAAAATTCTGCTTGGTGAGCTCAAGTTTGATATTAAGTAGACCAATTAGCTTAAACCCTTTAATGAGTAGTGGTTCCTTCACAAAAAACGTCTCCAGCAAACCTTGGCTTACTTAGTTTGGGATTTAGTAACATTTAATAAAAATATATTGAATGAAATTGTAGTCTGAGACTACAATCAATTTTGTAGTTGAAATTTGTCCTTGATAATATTTCTTAAATCTCAAATTGCAATAATGATATTTCACCAAATGTATTTCCAAGATATGAACGGTTACAAATTAGGATCTACTTAAAAGCAAGGTTTTCAGACCCGGACCGTTCATTGAACCGTAAAAGGGAGAGGTTCAAGGTTTTTGAGGTCGAACCGAGGTTGAACCGTAATGACGTCATAATTAATTTAATAATTAATTAAAGCCTAAATATAGATATTAAATTTATAAAACTAGCAAAATTGACTAATATATCTATATATGTGAGGGAAATTTAATGATTTTCAAGCATATATTTAATAATGAAATAAGAAAGTTAATAAAATAAAATAATAACCATGAAAACATTAAAATTTATGATTAATTTTTGAAGTAAAGTTGAATATATTTGAAGGATTTTAATTAAAGTTTTTTTTATTCCTTGTAAGAGATGGATAATTTAATTAAGTAGAATAAAATTGTGTTAAGTTGTTTTTATAAAAAAAAGAAAAAAAATTGCTAAGGGGTTGGACCGCATGGTTCTTGCCACTGGTTCGGGCGGTCCAACCCCGGTTTTAGGGGTTCACGGAATTGCCACATATACCCAGTTCTCTATGCTTAAAAAATGGATTTCAATTCGGTTCTCGATTTTTACGGTCCGACCTTCCAGTCCGGTCTTGGTCTGAGAACCTTGCTTAAAAGTAGACAAAACAATAATTCCTGCTTCCACAATTAATGTATGAGTGGCAGTTTCAAGATTTTTTTCTAGAGGGGTTAGTAAGAAGATATATCTTGGATAAAAGATGGATCTTACAGTTTACATGGTTTTCTTATTACAAATTTGTTTACCGTATGTATGAGCAACAGAATAAAAAATAAATTGTAAGTTCGTTTGACATATTTTTTCTTACTATATATGAACATATTAATTATTGTTGTTAGATGAATTTTAATTATTACTGCTTAAAATACTTTTATCTATTAGTTTAGGACAATTATACTTTATAATATATTATCAATGTAAGATTTACATTGTAGACAATTACATTGTACACATTTGTCTAGAATTAATGTAAGATTTACATTGTAGATAATTATACAGTGTACACATTTGTTTAGAAATGATGTAAATCTTACATTGATAGTACAATGTAAACTATGAATTTTCCTTTAGTTTATTTCAAATTTGTTAAGATCTAAATGAGATTTTTTGGAGATTTAAGATGAAAAGAAATCTAATCTAATACTATATATAATAGCAGAAGCCTTTAACCAGGTACTGCCACGTTAGGGAAAAAGGCCCCTTAAATTATTGACGCGTGTACACTTAAAAGCTTAAAAAAAATCGCACGATGCGATAGTTTCAGACACCAACCCGCCTATTCAAAAAAAAAAAAAAATGCGTGTAATAGTTTCAGACACCAACCCGCTTATTAAAAAACAAAAGAGAAAAAAAAAATAACAGAAAAACGCAGTTCCATATAAAACACCAAGCTGCATCTCAAAAAAACAAAGGCAAACCCTAAAACCCAGGCCGTATTTCCTGATTACCATTCAGACTGAAAATTGCGATTCTTTGCTGCACTTCTATATACACACAGATCGGGCTACCGTGTTCCAACCCATCAAACAGACGAAAAAGAAAAAAAAGAGAAAAACTCCGATGGTGCAAACATCTGTTCGTCCTTTGCAACCGTCAAAACCGAAAATTCTCTGTTCATCCTTTGCAACGACAGACGATTCAACAATAAACAATTCAGAAGGTTGGTATTTTGTCCCCTTTTTTGATTTCTATTCAATTACCGTTTCTAGGGTTTTTTTAAAAAAAGGGTTTTTGAGAAGGAAGCCTTTTTTTTCCCCCTTTCTTTCCATTCAATTAGCGTTTCAAACAGACAGGATATCAAAGATTTTGTAAGATACTGTTTATTGTTTGGTAGATTTTAGGGTTTTGAAATTACTCTAAAGTGTAGATTTATTTGATGATTTCTCTCAAACTGAAATCGATTTGGTTCTGGAGAACATAGATTGATGTGTTGCTATAAAAAAAGTTCCGTGATTTCATTTATCTTATTTTTCTTTTTTTTGCTGAAATATTTTCCCCTTTAATATTTTCATTTCCCCATGTCTCTTCTCTACCATTGTTGTAAAGGTTTTTGTAGTACATATTTAAAGTTTTTCTTTTGTGGTTGCTCTAATTTTAATAAAGAAATCCTAGAACATAGAGAAAAGGTACTGAATAAATTTTGTTTTTTGTTCAATTCAATATTTTCGCTTTTGTTTTTATTATGTACCATTTCTGTGTTTGGGCCTTTTTGATGTCGTTTTTCCAGTGATGAATGTGTTGTCTACTCTGTTATGCATGTTCAATTTTTCGTTTTTTGAATTAGTTTCTGTTATGTTTTCATGGTGAGGTTTAAGTTTTGTTGTAATTGGTTTTTCTTAAAAAAAGGTTTAATGTGTTGTTAAATCCATAAGTCAGATTAATAAGACTTTGGTTCTATGCCCTCTGATTTGCAAATGTTAGGTTCTTGATGCTTGAGTTTAAATTGGTGAATGGTCATTGCTTAATCCTGCCAAGTAAAACAAATTTAGCACTTAGGTTTTTGCTATAGTGAATTCCAGCTTTTGATTAATGTCATTTAACCTGGCTTATAGTCATATTTTTCCTGTATCTCACAAATGACATATTCATATTCCTGCCTATTTCAGTTCTGCATTTTCATACTTTAATACTTACACTCATTTTTAGGTATTGTATTTTAAATTCTTTGCTTGATTATTTGTTGCTTTAGTGTACTGTTCAATCAAAATGCAGAATTAAAGTTTTGGGGCCATCAAAAAAAATTCTTTTGGTGTTACATTATATATGTCCGATGAAATTCCATTAAAATTTGATATGTAATCTTCTCATTAGATTTTTACCCTTATCATGATAAAAAACTGAGCAATTATACTATGGCTGCTTAAAATCAAATTTTAATGGTAATGAATAATTTGGTTATAAATATGGAGATTAACCTGAATGCTCAAAAGAAAACTAACTTTATACAAATCTAGGCAGAATATAACCAAAAATTCTTCATCTTCTCCTGCACAATAAAAGGTGCTTCATAAATACAATTCGTAAGAGATTATTTTAAGTATCTAGAGATAGTGCATCAAATTAAAAAGACTTTTTAAGACTTGATTTTGTTGTTTTTGATGTTGGGTTTTAATGGGTTTAGATTGTGAAATTTGAAGGTATAATTGTAAAAGTAATTGCAGCCAGTTCTAAAGTTTTATTTTTTTGTTTGTTTCAAATTTCAATTACGTTTGTTAGTTTACTTTGCTAATTGTGGATCACTTCTGATATTTAAATACCATAAAATTTCAATAAGTTGAGGAGACAAGTAAAGAACCTGTCATGTAGCCAAAACCACTACAGGTAAATTTTTTTTTATTCGTTTTTAAATTACACCATAAATTGATTTTTATGTTTAGTGATTTGGTTGGATATGTTTGGATTTATGTATTGGGTTAGATTTGAATTTGGCTACAGTAATTGGGTTAGAGTTGTTTTCTGTTTAGTGTTTTTGTTTTAGATTGAAGTATGATTTACCAAGAATTTTATTTCATATGATTTAATCTTTTAATTTTTATACCTAATTCGTAAACCTAATTTATCATCTTTGCCTTTTGTTTTGATGATGGGAGTGTCACCCTTGATTTTAATAGTCAAATTTGGATGCTTAATTCTGATCCTTTAATTCTGTTGAAATTACAGATCTATTGAGTTCTTTGCCAATTACAACTCTTGAATAATCTCCAAGAAGAGTTGCTGGAACAGTACAAGCAGCTCTTGATAATTTTTTCAGGTTATTTATAGTGTACAATACCAGTTTCACTATAATATGATTTTAGATTTCAAATGTTTTACAGACGTGATTTCAACTTAGTCATTAAAGGTAGAAGATCTAATAACCTGAAATGGTCCATTAGAGAGATTATATAAGTCATTCAAATATTGAATGTTGGAGGCAGAGAATCTTCATTAGTTTTGTAGATAACTATGATTAAACTCAACATAAGAAAATGTTTGGGCATGAGATTCTTTAAAAAAAATTGTGATGCTTGCTATGACACTACATAACAAATTCAAAATACTTTTCAATTCTAAAACTTTAGTCTCAAAATTCAGTGGATTTGATCTTTCAATACCTCAATCCCAATTTGAATTTGCTGATTATGGAACAATAGCTTCCCGTTGCTATGACACTACTTACTTGACTGGTAATTTTAATTTTTTTGCAAGTCAATCATCTACTTTTACAGAGCTAAAAAATAATGCAAAGCATAACTTAATATTGACTCTTATTTAAAAAATATATATATGTTCTTTATTAGATGTGATTGGCATATTGGACTACATTGGAGCCATTGATGAGATCAAAACAAGAAGTCATCCAACAAAGATGAGAAACATTCAACTATTGTTAGAAGAGTAAGATATATATACATTTTTTAAAACTTATATGTTATAATTTTTAAATGATTCAAACTTACATATAAACAACTTCAGGAACAAATCAGCTCAAACAACATTGTGGGGAAATACTGCACAACAAATAGATGATGATTTCTACAAAACAAATAAAGGGCCATTCATTGTAATAGTCACTTCAACTATTGTGAAAACTTTCAGAGGTAACAATCGCTTATTCATTTATCAAATATACAACATTTATGTATCAATAATGCTTATAAATTTTAACAACTATTTTGTAGGTGACTATCAACTATCATCCACTTTTGCAACAAAGCTGTACGTCAATTTAGACATTCCTGAAGTTGCAAAAATTAGAAACAAGTAACTACTATTACACTTTTTCTTTTCAAGCTTGTACCTACTTTGTAATGCTTCTTAAATGATACATAACATAAAATTGTATAAAACAAATGCTACAGAAGTTTAATAAAAGAAACCAGCAGGTATTTTTAAGATGACATGTTTATTTTAGTTTGTTTAGATATATAACATTGTTTATATCTATTCCTTTTTATGATTTGTACAACCATGCTAAAAATTTAAATATTCAGGAAAAAAAATTAAATAATGTTAATGTTGATGCATAGATTGAACTCCATAATGGACATATACGTAAAAGAAATACTGCCAAAAGGACTACTTAAAGTACAAGATGGAGAACTTGCCTTACATAATAAAAAAACAATTGCTGAAATTAAGGACTTGGAATGGAACTCAGAGACAAAGGTATCAACTATACTCTTATATTATGAATTTATCATAATTGGTAATTGTTTATGTGATTTATAATAAAGTATAATTTTATAAACTAATCAAAGTTTGCATTATAGGACTTACTGGTAACATGCAATGCCAACATCATTAATATCTACAACAAATATGGATGGTATTATGTTGCATGTCTTATATGCAAGACGAAAGTGAAACAAGTCAAAGGAGTTCTATGGTGTGAACGTTGTAAAAATGAACCAAAGTTTGCAGTTCCAAGGTAATGAAAGAAAAAATGATTTGTGAATTCACAAATACACACAAATTATATATAATATTATACTAACAAATTTGTATCTAAAATAGCTATAGGATACAAGTCCAAGTACAAGATAAGACCGATTCAGCCACATTCACATTGTTTGACAAAGGAGCTGAGAAAATTATATCTAAAACTGCAAAAGAACTTGCAGAGATGCAAGAAGAGGTAATTTCATATATAAATAGCAGACCTAATCTTTATTATCAGGCAATTGAAGTATACACATTGTATGACGCATGTATATATACATATTTTGCTAATTATATGATACTTTGTTCATACAGACTTTGAAATTAGATGAGAATATTTTACCAAAAGAGATTCAGAAAATAATTGGAAATGAATATTTATTCCAACTGCATCTTGATGAAGATAATTTGAAGTATGGAAAAGAAAATTACACGGTTTCGAAAATTTTGGAGACGGAAATTTCACATAAGCATAATGGCTCACGAGAAGTTGAAGAATATCAGGTAATTAAAGCATACTTACTTCGCTTTGTTTACTATATGATTTAAACATTACTTTAACTGATACATAACAATGAAAATTATTACAGGACACAATGGAGGAAAATGTCAGAAAATCAAGGAAGGACAAGTACACAGCCAGCCAAAAAAATAGAAATAGGAGAAACATCTGTTGAAACGCCTGAATTTGCTGCTCCTATAACTACTGAAGATGGAAGACCTGGTCATAAAAGAAGAAAAAAAAACTGAAGCCTAATATATTTCAATATATTTTATAAGTAACATACTCTTACAAGCAAGACAAACAAATGGATAGATTACCTTACTCTATGAATCTCTACGTATTTCTTTGTATTGTTTATTTTATTTTATTTTATTTTTTAAAATAGAGTAACCTAAATGTATTGTTAAATTACTGCGACGGCCATATTATTTGCAGCTCTATCTCATCTCTTTTCTACAACATTATTAATTAAAGGTCGAAATACTTTTTTTTTTACTTCAAATAGTTTTTTTCCTCATCCTTTGAAGAAATGAGAATTATAAATAATGTAGATAGATGCTTGATTTGCTTAATGTTGATATAGAGTGGCATGAAGCTTTAAATCATGCATCACATTGAGCTTCAGGAAAACAACTTCGTGAGCTTTTTGACAGATATATAATTGTTGTTTATCGCTTTTGGCTGAAGAGCTTTTTGAGAATAAAAGGATTTGCATTTGCTGTCATCTTTAACAACATGATTAAAATAAATACATTTTCCCCTTTTGTTCTAATGCTATATTGAGTCATTTTGGTGAATAGGTACAGTTTTGCTGCTAACAAAATGTATCTATCCGAGTCTTCAACACCAATTAATGGTGTCCACTTTGTTTCACCTGCATTGTTCCGATCTAAATCTGCCATTTTAAGATCTTAGGGGAGTCTATTACCTCCACAAGCAACATTTTCAATAGTTGAAATTGAATGTTATAGGTTTTTTTAAAAATTTATTTTTTAATTATGAACTAAAAAAAATGAGTTAGTTTTGAATATTTTGGTTGAATTGGTTTTGATTTAAGTTTTTTGGTTGTGTTAGTTGTATACTGAAAATGTATGTTTATTTTATTTAAATGTAATTTATCAGGATCCCGCGCATTGCGCGGGTTAAACGCTAGTTTACTTTTATTGTTGAGTTTTTAATTTAGATTTTAGATAAAATTGAATTGTTGTTGGGTTTTTGTATGTTTAAAAGTATCAAAATATTGTTAAGAAGATCATATTTAAACTTATTTCAAGTAGGTTTAAAAGAATTTCAAAGTTAAGGTGTTCAAATTTTTATTTTAGGTGGGTCAAATAAAATATATATATATATATATATATATATTTATATATTGCGAGCTCAGGGGGTTAAACCCCCTGAATTGTACATGGGGCCGCCGCCCTTACCTCAATATTTGTATGGCCGTACGGACGAGGAAATATTTTAAGGAGTTTCCTTTTTTAAAAAATAAAAATTATGAAGAGTTGCCTTTTTTTTTTTTTTTTGGCAATGAGTTCCCTAATTTTATACTACTATATGGGAATTAGAAATGTAGGCAATTAATTAACACATAAAAACTATAAGAAACAGTCAATTAAGCAACAGATTTCAATTGTATGTTTATATGGCATTCAGAAATAAATTTAATACACACAAATTCCCTCCCTCCCACTAAGAAACTTAATTTAAACTTTCAAGAAACATTAATGGCTGACACTTTAGGCACATCAACTGGAAACTCATCAATCTCATCCACCCAAGGACTCTTCTCCTTAACTGGGTCAATGGTCTTTAGAGCACGCCATACAGCACTGTTACACTTGAATCCCGAACCAAAAGCAATCTGCCACGTCCTGTCACCTTTCTTGATCCTCCCTTTAGCCTCAATGTAAGCCAATTCATACCACAAAGAACTACTAGAAGTATTCCCAAACCTATTAAGAGTCATTCTTGAAGGCTCCATGTGCGAATCCGTGAGCTCCAGGTTTTTCTCTAGCTCATCTAGCACTGCTCTCCCCCCTGCATGAATGCAAAAGTGCTCGAAAGCTAGCTTAAAATCTGGAATGTATGGTTTTATCTTCATTTTAAAGATCTTCCTTCCCACTAAAGTTGCAAAAAATAGTAGTTGTTCAGACATGGGGAGGACTAATGGCCCAAGTGTAGTGATGTTGGTTTTGAGGGCTTCTCCAGCCACCGCCATTAGGTCTTTTGAGAGTGAGACACCAATTCTTTTGGTTTCATCCTCTTTTTGGAACACACAATTGTAACACTTATCATCGGCACCCTTGTGGGTACGTACGGTGTGGATGAGTTGATACTTTGAACGACGACGATCTGAAGAACGATTGGATAGGAGGATCGCTGCTCCACCCATGCGAAAGAGGCAGTTTGAGACTAGCATTGATCGGTCGTTGCCGAAGTACCAATTGAGAGTTATATTCTCCATGCTCATTACTAGGGCATAACAGTTAGGGTTCACCTGCAGGTAAATTAATTAAGAGGAATGGTTAATTAAAATTTTAAACTATATTTATGAAAGCCATCGTACGACAAGTTATTTAACTTTTTCTATCTATTTGTCACATTAAGTTAATTTAAATCCAAGCTTAGTTACATGCATTGACTACCACTTTACTTAATATATTTTTATCAAATTTAAATTTTGATAAATTTATTAATAGGTTATATTTTTTTTATATGTTTTATACTTATAAAATTGCTAAAAAATTAAAGATTAATAATTATATCATCAAACAAATATTTAAATTTTATATTCTTTTAATTTAAAATTATGTATAAAAAATATATTTATAAATTAAATAATAAAATTTATTCTATTAACATAAAAATTGACGTATGAATTACTCACAGAAAGGATGTGAAAAATCAGTATCTATACATAGCCATTTATTATGAGGGTGGATGGGAAGTACTAGGTTTTTAATGGCTGTGTTGCGGACCCAATTTATAACCCTCAGGTAACTTTCAAAAAAATAAAAACCCTCAGGTACGTACATCCTTCAATATGTGACACCCACGACCAGCTGGACTTGCAGACAAGTGGACCTAGCTATTTGAGGGGTCTATCATTATGTGGCTGGTATCTCTCGGCTGTGAATCCCAGACGCGCGCATATCATGAGGTCCTCTCATATTATGAGAGAGAGGCCGACTGCATATAAGTAAATGAGAGTTTTTACTATATGCCTAGTGATCAATACCATTTTTTGATCATAGACAGATGGATCATGGACTTCTAGTATAATAAAAGCATTCACCCAACGACTACTAGCAAAAAAGGAGGGCTCTTATTGGTGAGTTACTGATTCAATTGCTAAGAACACATGTTAAAGAGTTTTTAACATATTCTATTAACTAATATATATATATATATATATCGGATTTACTAAGAGCATCTATTAATAACTCAATTTAAAAAATTTTATAAGAATATAAAATAATGACTAATTTTTTAACAATTTTTATTCATAAATTTTTTTCAAAAATAAATGATTAATAAATGTCATCAAAGCATACATTAACATAGCTCTTTTCTCATGAAGTGTGAATTTCTTAAGAGTTGGATAAACAAAGAGATTTAAATTTGAAATTTTAAGTTTGTGTGTAATACTATTCAAAAAAAAAAAAAAAACATATGGAAGAAAACCAACCTGTAATAGCTGCTTAGCAAGATCTATAGAAATAAGGCCAGCACTACAACCCATACCACCAAGATTATAGCTTAAAATGTTCCCTCTGAGCTTGTAGTGATTCACAATCATGGAGGAGAGGGATGGAGTTGGGTTGAACAAGCTACAATTGACTACAAGAATCCCTATATCCTTAGCCTTCACTCCAGTCTTTGCCAAGAGCTCATCAATGGCTCCGAACATGACAGCCTCAGCCTCCTTCCTTGCCTCGGCCATACAGGGATTGGGCGGGACTCTCAACACGGCCTCGGGCAAGTAGGTCTTTTGGCCCAATCCTGACCTTTCCAGAATCTTCTTTTGAAAAGCCAAGTTCTCCTCCGTGAAACTCCCAGTTAAAGTAGATCTTTCCATGAAAATCTCCCTCCTACATATTCGAGCCTCTTCAGGCTTGTAACACGCAAAGTTTACTAGGTAAACTTTTCTTGGACGGCTGGTGAAGTATAAGGTTGCAAGGAAAACCATTACGCATGAGCCTATAGTCACCGAAACAAGATTGAACTTTATTAGGCTGTCCCACAACTGCAAAACATCTTGAAGAGTGAGCATAGAAAGATGAGCCGAAGTCATGCCAAGAAGTGGTACAAGCAAGAGGTACATGGCATTGGAGATTAAGTAGTGGTACCCAAGTTTCACATATTTGAGTCTGACGGATAAGAGAAAGTTAGGGAGCTTATTTTTCTCTCTCTCGGGCAGTGTTTGAACCGAAACCGGTACAGTTTCTGGGGGTTGCTTCCTCTCATCTCCCATGGTACCGGTGGTGTTGGGATCTTTTAGAGAAGAAAGAAGGCAGTTGTATGTGTATTATGGGGGTTCGAAATATGGATATAAAAAAGGAAAATCCAAATCGGAATTCAAGTGAAAATGAAAGAAAGGTAGATGTATTAATAGTGTAGCTAGCTAGGAAACGTGAGAGAGTAATGGCTTGAAAAGATGGAAAAGAAGGTTAAGAATTTAAAGGGGGGCGATGAGGTACAGAGAGAGAATGGTGGGAAGGGGGAGGATGCAACTACCCCAACGAACTTTTAATTGTTAACTTCGGCGGGGCATTGAATTGGCCAACTCATGGGGAAATTAAAGAAGAAAATAGTTGGGGGGTGTTTGATAATAATAATAATGATAAGTTAACAGCCATTTCATTTCATTTCATTTCACCGTATTAATTTGTATTCACCTACTTCACCCCTACTATTACTAATTGCTACTTTGCCATTCGTAGACTATTTCCACAATGTCGTCACATATGTTGAAGGTGTCAGATAATCAATGGTTGTATTAATATCACATGTTGGGTGAACTACGAGGTCATGAGTCATATTCCCACTTGAACAACTCTTCATACTTCATACTAACACGTATAATAACATTCAATTTATATAAATTGCTTTTGTTATTTTCTTTACCCTTTTCTCGCTGCATACTTAATTTTTAACATTTCCCCCCCTTATTTATTAATCTTCAAACCCAATATTGAAGGCATTTTAACAGGGGAAATATTTAATATTTAACTTTGAATTATGAGCTTTTGATCTCTTTTAGATTCCTTGGTTAATTTTACACTAGCATTTCCCTTAATTAAATACTAAAATGTTATATACAATGTATAAAGTTCTTACTTCTGCAGGGTTTGAGAGAGATTCTTATAGACAACCTTATTTCTAAAATATTAGAAAGGTTAAATCTCGGACTTGAACCCACAACTATCACTTTTGGTGATAGTCACTTGCTATCACACCAAAAGATCGACCTCTAATTATTAATTAAAAACTAAAAATTATCTCAATTATGCGATCCATGCAATTATAATTATTAACAACAAATCAACAACTCATCATATCATCAAGCAAGATAATTACAACAATAAAAGCATAAGACGCACATATATAGAGGATAATACCTCATAATTTTAGCATAATAATCATTACAATAAAAGCATAAGACACATCATCAGAAGCAATATTAAATATTTATTCGTTGCCCACATCATAAGAGGGGAGAGTAAAATTTTATAAATATTTTAGAAAATATATGTGTATATTGACATAAATTAAAATCATGATATTATTTTAACTTGGATCCAATGAATTTAAATGAATGTAATTAATTTATTGGGCTGACCCAAAACCTATAAAAGTAAAAGTCAAAATACTATTTTACTCCATTTATTTTGAGATTATAGTAAATTTGGTCCCTACATTTTGAAGTCACGGTCAATTTGGTTTTTGTTATTTTTAACTTACAATTCATTTGGTCCTTACTGTTAACTTATTAACGGAAAATACCAACATATCAAACAGTGTGTACAATTGGTGCTACGTGACAACTAAAATTAGCCACATTAATTAAAAATCCAAGTCATCCATGTTAGCAAATTGAACGAAACCAACCATTCTCTCTATTACACATCTAACACTACTTTTCCTTCTCCATTCTTGCTCATCCGATCTTCATCACCCTCCATCACCACCATCACCATCTCTACCGTCCCATCCCCTTCAATTGCCTCTCCTCTTCGATTCTTCTGATTCTTATACTCTTCCTTGTACGGATCAGCAGTTGGCAAGTTGTCTTGCTTGACTTGATTGCCACTTTAATAGCTCCATCAAAGAGAGGCGAGGGCTTTGACAAGGACGAAGCCAGGACTTAGAGTTAGGGGGGTGACTCTACTATTGTCCTCTAGCTCTGTTGCTGCTTAGCCATTGAGGTTTTTTTTTTTTTTTTTTTTTTTTTTTTTTTTTTTTTTGTCTGTCTTTCATGTGTAAAATTGGTTTATTGTGCTCAATTTTTTTAGCTTTGTTTTTGGTAAATTTTTTTTTTGGGGCTAATTGTTTTAGGCTAGTATATTTTGTTATAGATTTTAGATGTATAAATTCTTTTTATGGCCTTTAAAAGGAGGAAAATGTCAAAGCTACAATTTTTTTTTTTTTTTACAAATTACTGATATGGTGAGTGATTATTAGTAAATAAAAAAGTAATGAAAGTGGCTGGCCCAGATGTGAACTAGCAATAATTTATACCTCAACAGCTTGTAAAAGTGTTGTAGAAAAGTTTGTGATTGTAGCATTATTCTTAAAAGAATAAATGATATTTGTTTAGGGGGGAAAAGTGTAATTTTATAAAACAAAATTGCTAAAAGCAGTACCTATATATATACTAGTGATTAAAAAAAAATTAGGGGGGGGGGGGGGGATTGCCCCCCAAAGCCCAAGTGTGCCTTTGTCCCTAGCTTTGAGGTTAATGATTGGCTATGGCTAGATTTCAAGTTTCAAATTGAAATTTAGAAGGTCAACTCGGTCATTTAACATTATATAAATGGGTGAGACTAGGGAGTTATAAAATCAACTTAGTCAACTCGGCCATGGTTGAGTTAACTCATCTCATACATAGTTAGATTTATCCTGATTTAAAAAAAAAAAAAATTCTTTCTAATTTTAGGCTTTAATTTTGAAAATATTGCACAATGAGATGATGAAAATGAGGAAAATTAGTGGAACCATCTAGTTATTCTCTCTGTTGCTTATCCAACCCTATATCCCTTTTTCCTCCAAAATTAATCTGCGGAACAAGATTATGGGTTTTAGAACTAAAAACCTTTTGTGACTATTAATAGTAATTGGAAAGTGGAAAAGGATGAAGTCTTTGATTAAGTTTGGAAAGACTTAAGAAAAGAAAAAAGATTGAGTTTTTGCAAAATACTGCACCCTTTTTGGGTGTATCTCTCTCCTCAAAATTTCAATTGACTTATGGCCATAAGGGCTAGAACCGTGACTTAAATATCTACCGCTTTCCAGTTTTAAGTTTTTCAAAATTCACACTATTTGAAAGCCGAAATTAACTCAAGTTGCTGTTGAAAATTTGGACAAAAATTAAATAGTTAAAAGTTTTATTTTCTTTGTACACTTTGATGTTAGGGTTTTGAGAGGAGGGGGGGGGGGGGCAATGGAAAACGAATCTTGGAGAGAAAAACTTGTGTTTTATTATCCTATCATGGTAGCTTAAGCTCTCTACTAGGGCTAGAGGTTATGTTTCTTCTATACGGTATGATAATTCATTGTAATTTTTTCTAAGATTTTAGACAACAACAAATTGATTGTTCAAACTTCAATTAGATTTATTTTGATGTATTAGTTCTTCTATGCTCTCAATAATTTCAATCATGTTTTTCTTAATGTTTAGATGAATTTCTAATGTTAGAGATACAATTTTTTTTACAAAAAGTTTTACAAACTGTTGATGTGGTGAGTGAATATTGGTAAATAAAAAAGTGATATTATTGGAGGGCCCAAATGAGAACCAATAAAAAGTTGGAAACAACAACCATTTGTAAAAAATTGTAAAATAGTTTGTGACTGTAGCATTACTCATCTTTCAATGGTTTGTGGTGGTGGTGGTTGGCAGTGAAGTTATTTATTTGTTTTTTTTATAAAAGGTAAGATTAATTTTAGGTTATTTGAATAAATGATGTGTTAAAGAAAAATATGAGATGTAGGTGTATTGTTAAATACTATGCTAAAATAGACAAAATAACTTTTTAGTTTGTTAAAATAGTATTTGGATAGAAGTTCTAATGCTAGCCTTTTGTGGCAGTTTATTACTAGTTATTATTAGTGGATTAAAAAGTAATTTAAGAAGTAGATTCAAATTAGAATCATAATATATAACTTACCACCTAGAATTTATTGTGAAAATGTTGTGGATATAGCACTTCTCGTATGTAAAACATATTAAAGTCCCATTTTTTAAATATGAGTCCTATTAACTAGTGCTCTTAGAACATTTGTTAATGTATCATTTTAGAAAAGTTTTGATACTACTTTTATGAAAATATAAAAAACTGTCATTAAAATCAATTACTTTTTTTTCTATAAAAAATTTCTAAAAATATTTCATAAATCAATGCCTTTTCTCTTTTTCCTTAAAATATAGTTACACATTTCATTAAAGTTTAAATTAGTACGACAAATGAGTTAACAAATTTAATCAATCTCAAATAGACACTCAAGAAAAAAAGATAATAAAATTTTCGGACATTTATGTGTATATGCTGACAACTGCATTGCAATTATGGAATCCTAGTCGCAAACCTACGTGATGCGCGGGAAAATTTAATATGGTTATTTTTTATTAGATAATTATTGAATTAATATATTAGATTGTATATTTTTAAAAGTTCAATTTGTGCTATTTGAAATTATGTTTTAAATTAGAAGTTTTTTTTGTAGTCAGGTATTATATATAGTGAGATATGTATGAAAACACAATGCAATAAATTTTTTTTAATTGATAGTGTGAGAACTATTAGACCAAGTTGTAACTAAGTATATTTTGTTTATGACAATACAGATGTATGCAATTAAACTCTTATAGTTATATTTTTTTTCCAAAATATAGATCCACATCTCTTTCTTCTTCACAATTGAAACTAAGTGAAAAAGTAAATAAAAATAACTATGCAATAGATCATTATCAATAAATCATTTATCATAAAGTGGAAATATAAAATAAAATAAAATGCAAAAAGCAAAAAATTCCTTAAGTATCTATACATAAAAACATTAATAGTATAATGATACTCTAGAGTAAATTATATTTTATCTTATTCTCTTTTTGGCATTTTCAGTAAAGATGATCGACTAAGCAAAGTAAAAACTTACCAAGAAAGTTTAAATTAACTAAAAATTTGAAGGTGGAGATGCTAATTATTTGTAATAAAATGACCAAAATAAAAATAAAAAAAAAAGTCTGGAACTTATAGCAGTAGAAGAGAGACTAATAGGCCCTCCACTTTCTTCAAGACATAGGGGATTATAAAAGATCATACATCATTTGCTTACCATTTTCACTTTCTCAAATTCACTGTTAGGAACTGAAAGGAATATGGACAGACATCCAAAGTGAGCATGTCCCTCTGTTTGCCTAAGTCAGATTGTAACATCTAGAAGTTATGGAGTAATGGTTTGGATCGTTACTCTACCCCACTAAGTCCATTATTACACTCAATATTAATGCAGTGGTGTATATATTAACACCAAGAGTGGTACCCATTGAAGTGTGAACAAATTCAGCATTTCTCATAGTGTTTACAAAGTGTTGTGAGGCTCTTAGCTTATGGGTTATGTTTGCATCACTCTAGTAGTGTGCAACACCATCGGAAATACATTTTTGGTTCGTGGGTTATACAAACTGGAATTCAAAACGTGTTTGGATGGCTGGTCTGTGTGGAGGCTAGCTCTAGACAGCATAGAACAATCTCAGAGCTCCTATGTGATCATCGGTTTAAGCCAAGAGAGGTATACCGAAAAAAACCGATTACTTATATTCCACTGCAAATTTCTATTTCTAACATTGATATCAGAGTGTTTATAGGTTGTTCTCGATGTCATAGGCATATATGATTAGTTCTTAATGTGTTTTATGCTTCTGTGATATGCTATGAATTTCTATGCACCTCACATGGCCTTCAATGGCAAGTTTTGATTCTGAGCATTTCGTGCCTTGAAATTAATATATGTTGTTTATATTACATGTATTAATATCTACCTTAAGTTTCGTAGCAAATCTCTAAGTGTGCCATGAGATATAGTTTCACAAAACTTAAAACATCGAAATTTTAAAGACAAAAATGCTCTTATATGTTTTTTATTTGCAAAATATGATTTCATATTTTGAATCTATATGTTATAAGCTTTAAATCGGTATATGGTACGTTAAAAATGGACTTGAAATGAAGAAGATATAAAACTTTGAATTTCAAGTCTAAAACTCGTGTTTTTTGGCTGAAAGGAATTGAAAGTATGAAGGTGAAAGACAACTTGCATTGCTGCACATCACGTGCCTTTCTCTTGCCGAAAGAGATAGAGTGGTAGCAAATAAAATAAAAACAAAAAGGGTACAAAAGTTTATTACCTAAATAGTGTTTGTATTTACTCAATTAAGTTTTAGCATATACTGTACAATGGGTCCATGTGCCACATTAGGAATCCTTGTTTCCTATGAATTTTTATTTTATTTATTTTATTTTTATTTTATGTTTTATGCCTATTAAAGCCTATTGCATTTGTTTCACCTTAAAAAAAAAAAAAAAACATAAGTACATGACCAAACTTTATATCATGGTTAGTGATATATTTGCAATAATTTATTTGGATTAAAACTGCATTTAATCCATCCAATTATTTTCATTGAAACGTATACAATACAAGCCTAGCATTTATTTTTCATGAAACGTAAAAGGTATATGCTTTAATGATAAGGAATTGATTTAATTTTGTAAATTATTTAATTATATTATTATTTCTTAGTGAAATATGGTATTAAAATATATATATATATATATATATATTTACACAACGTTAAATATTATAGAATTGAAATATGGAATAGTGGGAGTATGGTTGAGTTGTGTTATCTCCCATACATAATTTTGCACTAATAGATTAAAATTAAGCTTAGTAATAAGCACTAGTGGCACAAGAGATGATTAAGAAGCTGAGCAAATTTTCGATCTTGTGACGTGTGTTGATTATCTAAGTTTATTTTAGATCGAACGTCAAATTTTTTGAAATGTGTGTGTAATGTCCCATTTGTGAAATTTTGTAGTGAAATGGCTTTCAAAGGTATAGTTGCTGATCTAAAAAAAGGAGAGAAACTGGATGGTGAAAATTACAATATTTGGCACCACAAAATCCAGTATGTGCTGAATGAGCAAAAAGTCCTAGAGACTCTAACTCATTTGTTAAGTAAACTTGATGAGGGAAGCACTGAGCAACACCAACGTGATCTTGCTGCCTATGAAAGTTGGCGCAAGAAGGATTTGTGCGTGTGCTTTACAATGCTGAGCAGCATGCACAATGACTTGATTAGTGAATTTGAGTAGTATAGAACTGCACAAGACATGTGGAAAGCTTTAAAGCTAAGATATGGAGGGACATCAGCCACTAGACTACGTGGCTTGACAATGAAATTTGATTCATATAAGATGCGCTCTGAACATACGATGAAGTAGCATCTTAGGGCGATGTCCTCCATGATTCGAGAGCTCAAATCAGCTGGAAAGAATCTTACTGATGAACAAAAAGTCTAGGGAGTGATTCATTCACTACCAAGTTCATGGGAGACGATGTGTCAAAATTTGACACATAATGAGAACATCAAAACATTTGATGATGTGGCTCATCACTTGGAACTTGAAGCTGAGCGCCTTGAAGCAGCCAAGCCAATTAGTTCTGTGCACATGGCTGAGACTAGCTCATGTAAGGCATCTAGGCCTAAACACAAGCAACCTGATTATGCTCTTGGACAAGAGAGACCTAATGGGCCACCGCCTAAGAAGGCTAAGTTTGTCAAGCGCAATACTAGAGGAAAGTGTGCAAAGAAGGACAAGTCTAAGTTGACTTGTTATAATTGCGGAAAGAAAGGACATTTTGCTCGTGATTGCATTGAGCCAAGACAGGTAACACCTAATCCTACATATCACCATGTTTTTGTAACTAGTCATGTTCTTGTTGCTAATTTTGCTCCTATGTGGACTGTAGACTCAGCAGCAACAGAACATGTAGCGAGAGATAGAGTGGGATTTGTGGAGTACCGCCGGATTCCTGTTGGGAGTAGAGACATCAAGGTGGGAAACGGAGCTAGCGTAGAGGTACTTTCCATGACATATTGTATGCTCAAGAGATCCGGAGGAACTTACTTTCTGTAGTTACTTTGTTAAGACTTGGTTTCCGGTTTATTTTTTAGAATAATCATGTTTTATTGCATTTGGGAATAGTTTATTATGGCTGTGGTTTTATTTCAAATGGTTTTTTAATTTTAGATATTGAATATTATAATAATGATAGTTCAGTTTTTTTGACTTCATCTGATAATGCTTTTGATAATTCAATTATATGGCATGCTAGGCTTGGCCATATAGGGCAAGAGAGGATGACTATGTTAGCTAGAGAAGACCTTATGGTCAGTCTCGCTAAGGTCACTTTGTCCACATGTGAATATTGTCTTGTGGGAAAGTCAAAAAGAAAACCATTTGGAAAAGCCACAAGGGCATCTTTTCCATTGCAACTAATCTACTTTAATATATGTGGTCCAATGAATGTAAGGGCAAGGCATGGAGGTTTCTACTTCATCACATTTATAGATGACTATACATGTTACGGTCATGCCTATTTGATTTCTCATAAGTCTGAGGCTTTAGATTGCTTTAGGTGATACATGAGATTGGTTGAGAATCAATTAGACAAGAGCAATAAGGCTTTCAGAACTGATCGTGGGCGTGAGTATCTATCTGAGCAATTTAAGGAGCTCTGTGATGAAAAGGGAATTGCAAGGCAGTTAACAATGCCTTATACACCGCAACAAAATGGTGTGGCGGAATGAAGAAATCGAACACTGCTAGAGACGGTTAGGTCAATAATGGCGCAAGCAAACTTGCTGATTTCATATTAGGGGGATGCACTTTTGACTGTAGCCTATATACTTAATCAAGTGCCCTCTAAATCAGTATCTTCCACACCTTATGAACTATGGAACGACAAGAAACCTAACTTGAATAACTTGCGGCCATGGGGTTTAATAGATTATGTTCACAATACTTCTCATAGATATGGGAAGTTAGGGCCTAGAGGAAAGAAGTGTATCTTTATAAGATATTCTGAGCATTCCAAAGGTTATGTGTTGATAGGTGAACAACTAGATGAAAGTGTGACTGAATTAGAGTCACGTGATGTTGATTTCATTGAAAGTGAATTCCCTAACATAGGTGAGGTTGAAAAGAACTTGACTCTTTATGAAATGATGGATCAAGAAGGAGGCACCCCAAGTAGACTAGTAGAGGACAAGGAAGAAATTCCTGAAACTCCTAGAGATAGTGGGAGTGACTCACAACCTAGTGGGAGCATACCACTAGAAGTTAATCCACAATGACCTCAACCACGTAGAAGCAACCGTGGTAATGTTCCTCGTCGTCGTTTTGAGATTGAGGGGGAAGCTTTCATGATTGCTTCACAGGATGATGATGAGCCAAAAATTGTGCAAGAGGCTCTCTCATCTTCTGTTAGTGATGAGTGGATGAAAGCAATGAATGATGAAATGGAGTCTATGAGGACCAATCAGGTCTGGGATCTGGTAGACCTACCGTTAAAGCGAAAAGCAATTGGGAACAAATGGGTTCTTAAAATCAAATGCAAAGCGGATGGGTCGATGGAAAGGTGTAAAGCTTGATTAGTGGCAAAAGGATACACTCAAAAGGAGGGTGTTGACTATGAGGAAACCTTTTCTCCGATTGTGAGGTTTGCCTCTGTTCGACTCATTCTGGCCATTGTTGCAAACTTGAATTTGGAATTATACCAAATGGACGTTAAGACAGCTTTTCTCAATGGAGAACTAGATGAAGAAATCTATATGGATCAACCTATTGGCTTTGTGACGAAAGGTCAAGAGCACAAAGTGTGCAAACTTAAGCGATCCATATATGGTTTAAAGTAGTCATCTAGGCAGTAGTATCTGAGATTTCATCGAGCTGTTCTATCGAATGGGTTTACGATTATTGAAGAAGATCACTGTGTCTACGTAAACGATCCAAGGGAAGTTTTATTATTTTGTCATTGTATGTTGATGACATATTATTGGCCAGTAATGACATGGAGATGATTATCACCACAAAAGGGTGGTTGTCCTCTAACTTTGAGATGAAGGACATGGGTGAGGCATATTATATTCTAACGGTTAAAATCCTTAGGGATCGCTCAAAGAAACTTGTAGGTTTATCACAACAAACCTACATTAAGAAAGTTCTTGAGTGTTTCCAAATGCATAACTGCAAACCTATAAATACTCCAATTGCCAAAAATGAGAGCTTAAGCCTGGATATGTGTCCTAAGACTAAAGATGAAAAAGAAAAGATGGCTCGTGTTCTCTATGCTAATGCAATTGGAAGCTTGATGTATGCAATGATGTGTATTCGTTTTGATATATGTTATGCTGTTGGATTAGTCAGCAAATTTCAGTCTAATCCAGGACTTGCTCATTGGAAAGCTGTCAAGAGGATATTAAGGTATCTTAAAGGGACAACAGACTACATCATTTGTTATTAGGGTTCAGATTTGCGTATGATTGGCTATAGTTATGCTGATTGGGGTAGTGACCTAGATGAACGCAAATCTACATCTGGATATGCTTTCTTGCTAAATAATGGCGCTATCACTTGGAGTAGCAAGAAACAACCCTGTATAGCATTATCAACTATGGAAGCAGAGCATGTAGCATGTTCAGAAGCTGTTCAGGAAGCAGTTTGGTTGAGGAGGTTCTTTTAGAATCTTGAGGTTGTCAAGGATGCCTCGGATCCCGTTACGGTACATTGTGATAGCATGGCAGCATTTGCTTATGCTAAAGACTCTAAGTATCATGGTAGAACCAAACATATTGATATACGATATCACTACATTCGAGACATGGTTGCTCACAATGAAGTGGTTCTAAAACACATATCTACAAGCCTTATGATTGCTAATCCACTAACAAAGCCTATAGGAAGGGATGCTTTTCAGGCTCATGTTAGGAGTTTAGGGCTACGTAGAATATGATGATATGTTGTTTTTAGTTATCATTTATTGTACTCTTTTAGGATATTTTGTTTTAAATGCATATTGTCAGTTCGTTTAGACCCCTGTAAACTAGATTGTTTAACCTAATTAATTAACCAAGTGAATACTTAGGTTTATTATTTAGATATAGGTTAAAACAATATCAATTATATCAAGTAAAGCAGCGGAAAAATAAAGAACACAAAGATATGATGACCCAGGAAAACCAAACCGGTAAAAAACCTGGGGAGGATTTAACCTAGCTATCCTCAAGGTAAAATAGCAAATCCACTAGAAAGAATTGAAGTTTACACAATAGCGACTTAGACCACTAACATCCTATTGCTATCCAAGTGTAGGAAACTTACTACCACGACCCCATGATAGCTCCGAGATCCACGGACTCCTTCTTTCTTTAATCTTTGCAAAACACAAACACCACCGTTTGTGACTTTGAGACTCCACTCAAAGGTTTTGCAACACAAACTCTCCTGTTTGTGACTCCAAGACCACCCTTGAAGGTTTAGATCATCAGCACCTTTGATGACTAGAGAAGGCAGCAACTTCAGCAATACCGGATCTTGAGATTTTTCAAGGAACAACACCGGTAGAAGTAATAAGAGAGGTTTTAGGAACAAAACCCTAAATACAAAAGAGGCACACTCTTTTCTCTCTAAAAAGCCTTGTAAAAACGTGCTTAGGGTTTCCTTTATATAGTGGGAGAAGTAGATCTGAAACCCTAATCCTTAATGGGCTAGAACTGCTGTTTGGGCCAACTTAAAATTCTGCAGATACGACTTTCGATCGATCGAGCCTGTTTTTCGATCGGTCGAACTAGGCAGATTCTGAAATCTTCTTTCTGCAACTTGTATGTTTTTGTGTGCTCACGATTTGCCAATTGTTCTAAGCTCTTAGAACCTAACAATCTCCCCCTTTGGCAATTCGTGACAAAACTTTCATACAAAATGAAATGTTAAAATACAAGAACAACCTAATACAATAAAATACCCAATTACATCACAAATCCCAGTCTAAGACTCTTAACCTAGAAGTTGCCAAGAAGAGGTAGAAGGTCTTGATTAGAATACACCTGTCTTTCCTGAAACACTCAACAAACACATCACCGCATGTGTGGAAAGAAAGACATATAAACAAAATGAAGCACAATATAAAAACAAAAGTAAACTAACTCTCTCCCTAAGTTAGATACATCAAAAAGTTTTTATATTCTCCCCTTTTCAAAAACAGAATTCCCACATATCATCTATTTCTCCCCCTTTTTGTCACGTATTGACAAATACAACTCAAACAAAGAGTAAAGTGACAGTAAACATGAGAGAAAAAAGAGATAGAAAATAGAGAAAACTCCTCCTGTGAAGAGCAACAACTCCCCCTATAAACAACATAGGCCAAAAAAAACTTTTCTCTCCCTATAAAAATAGGAAAAACAAAACAAGTTTCGGGAAAAACAATTTTGGGGAAAATTTAGAAGGTGGGGATAAATAAAAACACACAAACCTAAAAAAAATTGAGTTGAGGATACACATGAAGAAAAATATTCTCTCTTTCAATAAATGCAAACTTGACACTATGTGACCCATAAACAGTTGCATGAGAAGAGAAAATATTTGCACATTAATTATCCATCACATCTCTTAAGAAAAATATTTTCTGTAATTCACACATAAAAATAGCATATACTAGAAAAGTACATAACTCAAAAATTAAACAATCAATTTTTAAATCAAGTTGAGCACCCAATTTAGCAAAGTGTATGTATGTTATGTGTGAAAACAATGAGAGATATGACTGCAAAACTGCAAGATGGATACAGAAAACAATGCAATTCATGTGAATCCTATCCATAAATGATGCATGAAAAAAAATTTTGGTCAAAACTCTAAAAACTGAAAATTTTCAGTTTCGATCGATCGAGTATCGATCGAATACCAATCGAGTCAGACAGAATCAAACCAAAAATTTTAATCGCAATTTCGATCGGTCGAGAAATAGCTTCGATCGATCGAAAATCTGGAAAAATTAAATTTTTGAAAAACAGTGCAATTTTATGCAGAAACTCCTCAAAGCATAGTATTTCATGAATGAAATACATGAGTATGAGACTAAAAGTTTTTCAAAAACACATGAATACAGCCCAGATCTTTCAAAAACAAGTTTTTCAATCAATGTGTCCTCAAAACTCAACCATTAAAGCAAATTTTGCATTAAAATCAAAGAAATTTTAATCTTGGATGGCCACAACAAGATCACACACAATATAATGTACAAAGTTTAGCAAAGAGTAACTTGTGTAGTGTGTGCAACTAGCAAAAGCTTGAGAAACATGTGAGGTGATATGTGAATAGTAATCAATCACAAAGTCTACAAAATTCATCACATAAATTTGAAAGAGACTATCACCTAAAGAGTTACATCATATAACTCTCACATCTTCTAGAATAAAAGCTTGCAATCATGTAAGTTTCTTGATTTGCCTCATAATATACACACCAATTTCAATTGATTAGAAACTTATTAAAGTAGCCGGGATAATGTACACACCAGTTTTAGAATTTAAACCGAGGCTACACCTTATTTTCTTTTTGTGCATGTGCTACACTTTCTCGAGCACAAAATCTTACGATATGCACTAAGGTGTTCATGATTGGCTAGTAAACAGTGGTGAGATGGTTATTTATGCCTTTCTCAATAAGACCAAGTCCGACAATCAAAGGCATGTGACTTCAAGATCAAGACAAAATGATCAAAAATGTTAGGTTCTAAAGATTAGGAACTAATGTATTTAGAACTTCAATTTGTATGTTGGCAAACCATGATCAAAACAATGTTTAGTCGTGTGTTAGACTTGCTCAAAGTATGGGTCTTATTGTAAAGTTGGAATCGAGTTTTTATGCAGAAGTACTGTTCACTTTCTGTATGACTCGATCGATCGAAAATTAGACTCGATCGATCGAAAATCGTGCAGAACATTTTTCTGCAGAAAATTCCAACTCAGCCCAAGCCCGTTTTAATGTATAGGGTTTTATGTTTTGCCCTAAGTATATAAGGGAAAACCCTAGCCACGTTTTTAGAATTCTGTTTTGCTGTGTTTGTGAATCTCATTGTGAGATCTAGAGGTGTTTACCTTCACATACACTTAGGGTTTACAAACTTGAGATTTATGTCAAGAGTTGTGTAGATCAATACAGTTGCAGAATCTATAGAGCACAAAGATATACAAGCAGGTGCGCTTGTGGATTTGCTGAAGAATTCCGGAAAGAAGGAGTCCGTGGATCTCGGAGCTATCATGGGGTCATGGTAGTAAGTTTCCTACACTTGGGTAGCAATAGGATGTTAGTGGTCTAAGTCGCTATTGTGTAAACTTCAATTCTTTCATAGTGGATTCAGTTTACCTTGAGGATAGCTAGGTCAAATCCTCCCCAGGTTTTTACCGGTGTGGTTTCCTAGGTCATCATATCTTTGTGTTATTTATTTTTCCGCTGCTTTGTTGTTTATGATTATTTGTGTTTAACCTAGATCTGAATAATAAACCTAAGTATTCACTTGGTTAATTAATTAGGTTAAACAATCTAATTTACAGGGGTCTAAACGAACTGACAAGTGGTATCAGAGCGGGTAGCTTTTGTTTTTGATCCTTTGATCTTTTAGTTGATTCTTGACCCCTGTTGTCATGGAACACGGACACTCTCTTGTTGTTCCACCTCACTTTGATGGAAACAACTATGCTTATTGGAAAGTAAGGATGAAAGCTTTCCTGAAATCCATTGATGAGAGAGTTTGGAATTCCGTTGAATACGGATGGGAGAAGCCCACTACTCCTGTGAGTGAGTGGCAAACTTCTTAAAAGGAGGCAGCCGCTTTTAATAGCAAAGCTATGAATGCTATTTTTAATGCTGTTTCCATGGAGGAATTTAAGAGAATCTCTAATGTTGAGGTTGCTCATACTGCTTGAAAAATCCTTCAGACTGTGCATGAAGGCACGAAGGCAGTTAAAATTAATAAGTTGCAGCAATTAACCTCTAGATTTGAAAGCATTAGAATGAATGATGATGAATCCTTTGATGAATTCTATGCTAAATTGAATGATATTGTTAATTCTGCTTATAATTTGGGTGAAATCTATGATCAACCTAAAATTGTTAGGAAGATTCTTAGATCTTTGACTGAGAATTTTAGACCCAAAGTGACTGCCATCACTGAGAGTAAGGATGTGGACTCCATCCCTGTGGATGAACTTGTAGGATCTCTTCAGTCCTATGAGTTAGACCTCCCCAAGACTAACAAATCCAAATCAATGGCTCTTAAGTCTGTTGATGATGTTGATGATGGTGGATTTGATGATGAACTCTCTGCTACAGAGATTGCCTATCTTGCCAAAAATTTTAGAAACTTTCTGAGGAATAATAACAGAAGGGCAAGAGGCAAGAACACTGTTGAACCTAGAAATTTTAGGAAGAATGAACCCACTAAGGTTAATAACATTGAAAAACCTAAGGAGAAAGTAGGTCAATCTTCTAATAATTCTTTGGGACAACAATGTTATGGTTGTCAAGGGTATGGTCATTTAAAGTCCGAATGTCCTACTTATTTGAGGTCTAAGGGTAAGGCTATGGCTGTAACCCTTAGTGATGACGAAGTTTCCGACAATGAATCCGCTAGTGATGAGGATGGAAACTTCATTGCTTTCACTGCTACCACTGTAGTCAATGAAAGCATATCTGTTGAAGAGAAC
The DNA here is from genome assembly GCA_033629205.1 of Lithocarpus polystachyus. Taxonomy (NCBI): domain Eukaryota; kingdom Viridiplantae; phylum Streptophyta; class Magnoliopsida; order Fagales; family Fagaceae; genus Lithocarpus; species Lithocarpus polystachyus. The sequence goes on along the minus strand of CM066167.1, from coordinate 56,499 downwards.
CCTTCTGATGGGGAACTCTCTGAGAATGCAGATTTACAGGAAGCCTACAATAAACTTTGCAAAGTTGCTGCAAAGGATGCCATGAATGTTGAGTTAGGCTTGAAGAAAATTGCATCTTTGGAACTTGAAAAGAAAATTTTACTTGTTAATTGTTTGATGCAAATGAGCTTTTGAATAATGTGAAAACTGAGAACATGCTCTTACTTGATAAAGTTAAATGTTTGGAACTTGATTTATCTGTTGCTAGAGAACAAACTAATAGGTCTGCAAGCTCCAAACTTGATCACATGCTGAGTATTCAAAAGTCTCCGTCTGATAAAACTGGTTTAGGTTATGAGGAAAGTATTTCTGTGCTTGAACCTTCTTCTACTAAATTTTTTCCTTCTTCTGAACCTCCTAAGAGTGAGATTGTCAAACCCTCGGTGAGTGAACCTGTCAAACCTGTTAATGTTACTCCACCTAGAAAGATTAGGGTTGATCTTCATGCTTCTCATTCTAAAGCTTCAACTTCTACTAAGGGCAAATTGCATGATAAGCCTGCATGGGTTTGTCATTTTTGTGGAAAACCTGGACACATTCGTCCAAATTTTTTTAAGTTGCAAGCTGCGAAGCGAGCAAATAAAACTAAAGTACCTGTGCCTCAAGCACATGATCCTATGGTACTTATTGGTGAATTGGTAAAGGTGTTAAACCTTTATTCCAATCCTGGAGTTGCTCAGAATTCTAATGTGAATCATAACTCCAATGCAAGAGTTGCATCTAAGAAGTCTTGGATGCAAAAGGCTCAATCTAATTGAGTCTGTCTGACATGGTCCTTGTGCTTCATTGCTCAATCTTTTGTGACCTTTATTTCTAGGATTTGCATTGCATTACATTCATGCATTTCATTCTAGGATGGTTGTTTCTTTGTTTAAAAAAAAATTTTTTTTTTGCAAATTGTGTTTTGCTATTTTTCCTTGAATTTGAAGACAAGGTTGGTCAATCAAAATTTACATGTCATATGTATGTACCTTGTTTAGCTTTGATGCACTTATTTCTATTGCACTTTACTAGCTAAAGTCTTGTTGTGCATGTTGTGTGGGAAGATGCTATAATTGTTGATCACATGATCTTGATCTTGAAGTCTTATGTCTTTGATTGTCGGACTTGGTCTTATTGAGAAAGGCATAAATAACCATCTCACCACTGTTTATTAGCCAATCATGAACACCTTAGTGCATATCGTAAGATTTTGTGCTCGAGAAAGTGTAGCACATGCACAAAAAGAACATAAGGTGTAGCCTCTAAATAAAATTGGTGTGTACATTATTGGGCTATAATAATCTCACAAATTCAAATAAAATTGGTGTGTACATTATCCCGGCTTTTATTAAGTTTCTAATCAATAAATTTGAATATTGAGGCAAATCAAGAAACTTACATGATTGCAAGCTTTTATTTTAGGAGATGTGGGAGTTATATGATGTAACTCTTTAAGTAATAGTCTCTTCCAAATTCATGTGATGGATTTTGTAGAAAGTGTGATTGATCTCTATGTGTATATCACTTCACATGTTTCTCAAGTTTATGCTAGTTGCACACACTACACAAGCTATTCTTTGCTAGAATTGTGTACATGATATTGTGTGTGTTTTTGGCCTGACCAACCAAGTTTGAGAATTTCTAGAAATTGATGCAGAATATGTTTGCTTGTTTTCTTTTGTAACACCCCAAACCCATACCAAGGATTTGGATGCAAAACTTGTCTTAGAAATAATCAACAATAATATAATGGAACAGAGCGTAATAATTATCCTCAAATAAACATCTATCCATCATCATATTTCCTTATAAATTCGAAAAACACAAAATCCTCCACAATATAGTCTATAAATACAATCTCAAAATAGTTCCACAATGTTAAACTCATTGTCCTGAAGAAATTTTATCAAAACAATTCACCAACTAATAAAGCTCCAAACGAAGTCATCAATCTAAGGCTCCACTGATCAACCACCAAAAGACACTCCACATCTCTAATCTGAAAGGGTGGAAAAAAGGGGTGAGCTAGTGGCTCAATAAGAGACTACATAACATGAGGATGTCTTCCAAAACAAAACATTAGTATCATTGTCAAAATATAGTCTTCACGATTCATTTACAGATAGTTTAAATGGTAATATAATATATTCTATAAAACTATTAAAATAAAATATTTCACTATAACGCTGTAATCATTAATAAAATAATAACCACTTAATATGCCAATATGCACCAAATAGGTAGAAACAATTTATTATAAAAAAATAAACAATTATCCCACTTACACAGATCAGTAGCAATAAAAACAGTAGTTCGATATGGATAATATTGGTCAAACACAGACAAAAGCTGCTAAACACTCGGTGGGTGATTCCCATGGGAAACAATACACTAACCTCAAAGAGGTAACACTAGCTCCAAAGAGCAACAGTAACACTGCACCACACCACACTAACACTACTTCGGCCGAAGACCAACACTTAACCCTGTGTTGGCAAAGGTTGCAGACTGTCTAGTTGACCATTTGAAACAATTCTTGACAAATACAATTTCATAGTAACATACAATATATAATAAAATTCGAGTATGTGCAAAGCACTAACAATGGTATAAGTTTTTGGAACTTCACCTTTGCAATTATATACATATATAGATAAATATATTTTTACCACGTGTATATAAATGTATATATATATATATATATATAGATAAATATATTTTTACCACGTGTATATATATGTATATATATATATATATATACGTCTTGAGAGACGTCATGTGCTGTAGTCTACTTACCTCTAGTTGCTAACCCAAGCTTCACTTTAATCGCACGAAACGACGTCAACTAGAACCTAATAAAAATTAAATAACTCAATGAGGGCAGATTTTGAATAATCACAAAGTCCTTTGATAAAACAATACCTCAGCCACTAAGAAGATTGGCAAAAAAAATTTAAAAAATTTAATATCTCCTTCTAATAAACCCCCACCTATTCTAGATTCTAAAAGCAAAGTATACCCTAAACTAACACTTAATATACCTATATATATCCAAGTAGTGCAAGCCTTATATACATTAGCCTTCACATATCCAATCCGCATAAGCAATTAACATTAAAATATCATAGTTTCATAAAGACAATTTATGCATATCCATTCTTGAATCTTTACTCTCTACATATATGTGTATATATATATTTATATATATATATCTACATAGTTTCATAAAGACAGTTTCATCTATGACATTTTAATTCTACAGTGCCGCATCCCTAATCTATGCTATTATAATGATATTATAATTCTACAGTGCCGCATCCCTAATCTATGATATTATAATTCTACAGTAATATAATATAAACCCTATTCCTGTGCAACAAGTATTATAACTCTAAAATTGAACTAGCAAGAGACCAACTTGTCCTCTAAATCCAAAAAGGTGTCCAGCGAAAACAATACTTTAATCTATAAAGGAGGTTTACCTCAATACCAAAATAAGGTTGCTGGCTGCCCAGGTGAAGTGCACGGCCTTCAATTTTTTTTTTTTTTTTTTGTCTAGCGTCTTTCTCTCTACCTATCCCCAAGAAGCCCTAATTTTCTGTCATATTAAAGCTGTTTTCACTTGGGCTGAAAATTTAGAAGCCCACTAAAAACTAAAATAAGCTTCCAAGACCTACTTTTCCACTAAACTCATTATAAGGTTGTTTACATAGGCTAGGAGGCTATAAATTTAATTTTGAATAAACCACAAAATAATTATTCACGTTACCCCTTTTTTATTATTATTGTAGAAATCATAATATAAAATAATTATCTCCTCCACAAAAATTAAGCGATTCATCAAATCCACTCTAGAAGCAGTTAAATAAAATTTAAGTGAGACGGGTGTTACATTATCTTTGGGGTATATTGAGAGAAAATTTTTGCTTTGAGAAATCTGGGTTGAATACATGTGTTTTTGGAAAACATCTCATCTCATACTCATGCATTTGATTTATAAAATCTGCTGCTTTGAGGAGTTTCTGATAAAAAATGTTTGGTTTTTCAAAATTATGATTTTTCCAGAATTTCGATCGATCGAAACTTATTTTCGACCGATCGAAAATGTTTCAAAATGCTCAGAAAACTCTCTAGTTGGATCGATCGATCCAAACTTATTTTGGATCAATCGAATAAGTTTTCGACCGATCGAATGTAATTTTCGATCGATCGAAAATCGTGCTAGATGTTTTTAAAAAGGAGCTTTTTCACGTGGCTTTTCACTTTTCAAACTTTTTCAAAAACTTCTTTTTCTCCCTACCAACCGGTCAAAGCTTTTCTTGGAAATTTTGTCGTTTTCCTCCGATTCTTTTGCACAATCTCTCTCTCCCAAGGCTGGTAAGACCTTTATACCCTTCCCTTTGCATTTATTTTCGAAATTCATGCATTTTTCATGCATTTTTTGGGTTATTTTCGGAATTATTGTTGTGGCAAATTTGGGATTGTTTTTGAGTGTTTCTTTCTCAAATTTTTTATGGGTTTTTGTGGGGACACCTTACCTAAGCTCTACATGTGGTTTAATTTGATTATTTTGGTGTTTTGAAGGAAATTTGAAATTCTAGGGCTTGAAATTGAGAAAATTGGGGTTTTTGTTCAATTTGATTGAATTTGATGAAATTGGCTTGTTAGTTTGGTAAATTTGATCATTATATTGAGTTAATTAACTATTGTATTGATCAATTTATCAATTTGGTGTGTTTTGAAAAATTAGGTTTTTCAAATTGGGTATTTTTGATAAATATTGCTTGCTCAAGCCAATTTTGTTAATTTGGATCACAATTGAACATGTCACTGCATTAGTACATGCATCATGTTATGTTCATGCTCATGCATCATATAGAATTGATATATTCTATTTTTATTTTTATTTTTTTTGCTGTGCTAACTTGCAGTCTACCCTTGGTATTGTTTTTGCTCTTTTCTTTCTGTGTCTATCTTTTCCTTAGCACTATGCCTAGGAAAACTAGAACCTATAGGACTTCTGATCCTTCTCCTTCTTTTGACACTGAGCGGTTCCCTAGTGAGTCAAACCAAGTCACCTATGAGACTCTGAACCTTAGGCGTCAAATTTGGGCTGAGCGTAGGGTTATCTTAGATGAGTTGGATCCTGAGGTGCGTCGTAACTTTTCACGTCGGGGTTGGTTACCTTTGCTCGAGTATGAGCATTCTCCTCCTCCTGCCACCTTGATTAGAGAGTTCTATTCGAACCTCTCTATTCATGTCTATGATAACGACACCTTAGTAAAGGTGTGGTTACGTGGTGTGGAGTATCGCATTACCCCTTCGGTAGTGTCTGATGCTCTTGGGGTGCCCATTGTGGACTATCCCGTTTTTCCTTACGAGGAGTCTCCTCCCCTTGATGACGTCCTGTCATACATCACTGGGCTTCTGTCCAGTGGGGTTCTGATCCTCGGATCACTTCTGCTGAGCTGTCTGAGCTGCACTATCTTTTCTTTAGGATAGCGTGTCATTCTTTGTGGCCTATTTCGCATGTCCACACCATTCCTCTTGAGAGGTGTGTCTTTTTGTATGCCTTGGTCACTGATGCTCCTATCAGTTTTCTGCATCTGTTCCTTCGTTCTTTGAACGAGGTTCATCGATCTAGTTCTACGGCTCATGCTTTGTTTTTCCCTGTTTTTATTCATCGGATTCTCCTTTTTCTTGGTTTTGGTGAGTATCCTGCTTCTGAGCCTGTTCATATTGTCGCTCCTATCGGTGCTACCTTTTTGAGGCAAATGGCTGCTCAACTTCGAGCTAGCTCTAAGCGTCCTAGGGTAGAACCTTCCGGTGTCACTCCACCCCCTTCTTCTTCTACAGATACTCCTGCAGCTGGGACGTCTTCTGATCCTGCTGTTGCTGCTGCTGCTGCTGATGTTCCTCCACCTTTTGATGAGGTTTCTGACCTTCGTCGGACTCTTGATACTGTCGTGACCGTTTAGGCGGCTCATGGTCAGCTTTTGGTGGACATCCTTGATGAGCTACGTGCGTTACGAGCGGATTTGACGAGCTCTCGTCGATCTCCTCCACCACCTTTTGATGATGAGTGAGTGCCCTTTGGCAATTCGTCACAAAAAGGGGGAGTACATAATTCATTTGTATCTAGGAGATTTTGTTTTGGAGATTTACATTTTAGGGGGAGTTTTTTGTTTACTTGGTAGTGATACTGCGGAGCTTGTGGAGTTATTAGATTGTATCTAGATGCTTCACTGTGTATTCTCATTTTTAGCTCTTGTTTAGGAGATTTATTTTGTTGAGATACATTTGTATGTATATGTTTCTTATTTCACTATGCTACTACTCTGCTTATTGATTTATATTGATGATGTTATTCATGATATATGTCTTTATTTTGTGTCATGTGAAATCAAGAAATTTTTATTTATGTATTTCCTGTTTTTTTCCACACAAGCGTTTATGTGTTTGTTAAGTGTTACAGGAATATACAGGTTGCTTTCAGTCGAGCTGCTGTCTACCTTACAACTGTTAGATAGTAGTTTAGGTTGAATTGTTAAGTGGCTATTTTTATTGTAATGGGCTATTTCAATTTGTAACTTTGAGCTTTTTGTTAAGTCTGTGTTTTGTCACGGATTGCCAAAGGGGAAGTTTGTTAGGTTCTAAAGATTAGGAACTAATGTATTTAGAACTTCAATTTGTATGTTGGCAAATCATGATCAAAACAATGTTTAGTCGTGTGTTAGACTTGCTCAAAGTATGGGTTTTATTGTAAAGTTGGAATCGAGTTTTTATGCAGAAGTACTGTTCACTTTCTGTATTACTCGATCGATCGAAAATTAGACTCGATCGATCGAAAATCGTGCAGAACGTTTTTCTGCAGAAAATTCCAACTCAGCCCAAGCCCGTTTTAATGTATAGGGTTTTATGTTTTGCCCTAAGTATATAAGGGAAAACCCTAGCCACGTTTTTAGAGTTCTGTTTTGCTGTGTTTGTGAATCTCATTGTGAGATCTAGAGGTGTTTACCTTCACATACACTTAGAGTTTACAAACTTGAGATTTATGTCAAGAGTTGTGTAGATCAATACAGTTGCAGAATCTATAGAGCACAAAGATATACAAGCAGGTGCGCTTGTGAATTTGCTGAAGAATTCCGGAAAGAAGGAGTCCGTGGATCTCGGAGCTATCATGGGGTCATGGTAGTAAGTTTCCTACACTTGGGTAGCAATAGGATGTTAGTGGTCTAAGTCGCTATTGTGTAAACTTCAATTCTTTCATAGTGGATTCAGTTTACCTTGAGGATAGCTAGGTCAAATCCTCCCCAGGTTTTTACCGGTGTGGTTTCCTAGGTCATCATATCTTTGTGTTATTTATTTTTCCGCTGCTTTGTTGTTTATGATTATTTGTGTTTAACCTAGATCTGAATAATAAACCTAAGTATTCACTTGGTTAATTAATTAGGTTAAACAATCTAATTTACAGGGGTCTAAACGAACTGACAAAAAACTATAAACATCTTCCCACACAACATACACTATAAAGACTTCAGCTAGTAAAGTGCAAAAAGTAAGCTCATCCAAGCTAAACAAAGTACATAAACATGTTATGTAAAGATAATATGGCCAACCTTAATTATAAATCCAAGATATATAATACAAAACACATAAAAATATTTTTGTTTAAAAAAAAATTTTATGACCAAAAACAAAAAGCACACATTATTCTAAATGAACAAAAATGCAAATGCAATGCATGACAGTGTTTAACTAAGCTATAGAGGGTACACAAACAAGAAATATCAATTTCTTAAAACCCATGAGTACATGTACAAACTAGTACATACTCACACAAAATAAAAAAAAATAGCTTAGCACTTATACTTTTTATATTTCTCCACAATATCAAGCATGTTATAAATGAAGAGAGAGATATCATAATTCATGTAATCCTCAAAACAAATAAAACAACAAAAAAAAACTAAAAGAAAACATGTCCGCAATTAATTGAAAGAATTAAATCAGGGACAAGTAAACAACACTCACCTTAGAGAATCTTTTCTCACCCATATAGCACGAGTCTTCGGCTTTGTAGGTGAAAATCCATGTGAAGCAGAGTGTATTTGAGGGATTACACCAATCTTCTGAGAAAGACTAAAATCCTGCAAATTCCTTTCACAAGCCAACAAGCTTAAATTTTTCAAAAGCATATGAAATAATTTATTTGGACTTATGGCAGGAGAAATATCATCACATATCCTAGATTGAAACACAGAATGCTTAAATTTCAATTTATGACAATTAGGACGAATGTGACCGGAGACACCACAAAAGTGACAAACAGGAACAAATTTAGGAACATCAGTATTCCTAACAGCAAATCTAGTCTCAGATTTTGGTTTTTGCCTCAACAAAGAACAATTTGGTCTAATATGACCAACAACACCACAAAGGTGACAAGTAGGCACAAAAACAGATTTCTTATGCTCTCTAACAGTAGGTTTAGACTTAGGTTTAGAAACTTCAGCGTCTACATTAGAACTTTTACCTTTGTCTAACCTAGCAAAATAAACCTTTTCTTTATTATTCCTCTTGAAAGGAGGGATATAAACATTTTCAGCTTTAGACTTAAGAGAAATAGAAACAGTTCTGTTATCATCAGCAGGCTTGGTACTAGTCAAATTTTCAATTTTAGCTTTAGATTCAACTAACTCTTGTTCCAAGCTTTTCATCTTCTCATCTTTAGAGGAAATTTGATTTCTCAAAAATTCATTCTTTTTATTAGATTCATCTAATCTAACAATCAATTCCTCTTTTTCAAGATTAGCCAATTTTAACTCTTTCTTGAATTTTTTAGCAATTCTCATAGTTTTCAATAATTCCTTACGAAGAGTTTCACAGGCATCAAAAAGATCAACAGAAACAATAGTGTCCTTTTTATTCACATCATCACAATCAAAAACAGTAAGACACTTAAAATTATCCATGATAACAGGGATCAAGGATCAGCTCTTAGATCAAAAGATCTAAAACAAAAGAGCTACCCGCTCTGATACCACTTGTTAGTTCGTTTAGACCCCTGTAAACTAGATTGTTTAACCTAATTAATTAACCAAGTGAATACTTAGGTTTATTATTCAGATATAGGTTAAAACAATATCAATCATATCAAGTAAAGCAGCGAAAAAATAAAGAACACAAAGATATGATGACCCAGGAAAACCAAACCGGTAAAAAACCTGGGGAGGATTTAACCTAGCTATCCTCAAGGTAAAATAGCAAATCTACTAGAAAGAATTGAAGTTTACACAATAGCGACTTAGACCACTAACATCCTATTGCTACCCAAGTGTAGGAAACTTACTACCACGACCCCATGATAGCTCCGAGGTCCACGGACTCCTTCTTTCTTTAATCTTTGCAAAACACAAACACCACCGTTTGTGACTTTGAGACTCCACTCAAAGGTTTTGCAACACAAATTCTCCTGTTTGTGACTCCAAGATCACCCTTGAAGGTTTAGATCATCAGCACCTTTGATGACTAGAGAAGGCAACAACTTCAGCAATACCGGATCTTGAGATTTTTCAAGGAACAACACCGGTAGAAATAATAAGAGAGGTTTTAGGAACAAAACCCTAAATACAAAAGAGGCACACTCTTTTCTCTCTAAAAAGCCTTGGCAAAACATGCTTAGGGTTTCCTTTATATAGTGGGAGAAGTAGATCTGAAACCCTAATCCTTAATGGGCTAGAACTACTGTTTGGGCCAACTTAAAATTCTGCAGATACGACTTTCGATCGATCGAGCCTGTTCTTCGATCGGTCGAACCAGGCAGATTCTGAAATCTTCTTTCTACAACTTGTATGTTCTTGTGTGCTCACGATTTGCCAATTGTTCTAAGCTCTTAGAACCTAACACATATGATATTATTCAGTTAATAATATGTATGTTTACACACACATATGCCATATGATGAGTTCTATCGTACGAAAGGTATGTTGGTAGGCTTAGGTCGACTCACTCACACGAGCGATTGCCTCTGGCGCTTGAGTAGTGAGCAGAGATGAGACATTGTGTCATCCAATGCTTATGTAGCATATATAGATGGTTGACACAAATAGATGTCGCCTTAGTTGGAACTAAGATGAGATCTATAATATATTTATCTTAATTAGACCGTACATGGATAGCCCATGATCCATGTAGCCTATGGTTAGCCAGATGCGAGACCTTATTTGATGCCTAAGGTGGCAAGCGAATAAAGGTCTCGAGTTAAGCGCTCGAGTAGCGACTAGACTAAGATTTGTACGTGTATTGAGTTAAGACATACGCTTTTACTTAAGAGAACTCCACCGTAGCATGTATTTCATACAACATGTGCTTGCTCGACCAAAAGTGGAGGTGAGAGAATAAATCCCTATTTCTTCACCATGTGAGTCCCATGGATCTTTCATTAAGATCTTACTTATGCCCTTGTTACTTTTGACTATGTCATGAAACTGAGGTTTTGATGTCTGCTACTTTGGCGTGTTACCTATGGCCATGTTGGATTCAGTTTAAAGGGACATTGCTGGGAAAGCGATTGGACCAAAGTTAAAGGACATGAGTGTAAAGGGAAGACTATTTTTGTAACAAATCCTTACATTCGTACTCACTGTCGACAGGTTATAGCGCTTATGGTAGCGAAATAATCGTGAGTACATCTGGATAGTTATGATGGATCAAGCATAAAGTCTGAGTGTTAAACTCAAGAGAGGTTAGAGATGCTTGATCCGATATGTTAATATATGTCTAGGGCATAACAAGATACTTTAGGGATGTTGCTATGCTGGTCTTGGTATAGATTTAGTATAGTGCTCCCAAATATGTTTTTCAAGTGTGCTCGGCGGTCGCACAACCTATTTGCCACTATGAATGCACTAAGAAACACATTGAGAGATGGATAATAGGGCCATGCCCATAGTGGATGAGTGGGAGATGTTAGAAACTGAAAGGAATATGGACAGACACCCAAAGTGAGCATGTCCCTCTGTTTGCCTCAGTCAGATTGTAACATCCAGGAGTTATGGAGTAATAGTTTGTACCGTTACTCTACCCTACTAAGTCCACTATCCCACTCAATATTAATGGAGTGGGGTTTATATAAACACCAAGAGTGGTACCCATTAAAGTGTGAATAAATTCAGCATTTCTCATAGAGTTTACAGAGTGTTGTGAGGCTTTTAGTTTATGGGTTATGTTTGCATCACTCTAGTAGTGTGCAACATAGTTAGAAACACGTTTTTGGTTCGTGGGTTACACAAACTGGAATTCAAAACGTGTTTGGATAACTAGTCTGTGTGGAGGCTGACTCTAGACAGCATAGAACAATCTCAAAGCTCCTGTGTGATCATCGGTTTAGGCTAAGAGAGGTATGCCGAAAAAACCGATTACTTATATTCCGTTGCAAACTTCTATTTCTAACATTCACATTATTAAAGAAGTTTATGAAGTTAAAAACATTCTGAATAAATCTCTATTCAGTGAAAGTCTATTGGTAGGCACATTCAAATTTGTAGCCATGTATAAACTCAAATTTCTATTTAAAAAAAAAAAACTACATATTAAACCAAACCAAAATTCAACCAAAGCTATAAGAGTGATTTGTGATGGGAAATTTGAAAAATACAATACAAAAAAAATTAAATAAGAAAACCATCAACCTAAATTGGAGTTATAAGAAAGAACAAAAATCAAAAGGGGGAGAGAGAGAGAGAGAGAGTACTCACAATTTTTGTGTAGAAAAAAAATATGAATTGAATGGAATAAGTGATATCAAATTTATACAAAATAAGGTGAAGAGAAGAAGAGTCAAAATATAAGAAAGAGGAAATGATGAAGGAAGTTTAACGGTTAAATAAAGAGTAGTAGGGAGATAAAGAGGCAAAGAGGAAGGGAAAAGGTTGGAGGAAGAGAAGAACAATTATTTATTTATTTATTTTTTAGAATAGGTAGATGAAAAGTTTAAATATTCAATTTTAACAATTACTTGAAATTAGAAAGAAGAAAACCAAAATTTGAAATCAATTTGGGTAGGTGAATATAATCAAACATTTGCATCTAATAAATAGTAACGTTTGTAATGAATAGTCAAACATGTGCATATATCCACTAAAAAGATAATAACAATTACTTGAAATAAGAAAGAAGAAAATAAAAAGTTGAAATTAATTTGGGTAGTTGAATAGTCAAATATTTGCATTTAAAATAAATAAATAGTAACATGTTAAATAATAATGAAGTGCATTAATAGTTTTTTTCATGAACTATTTGTGATTATTTTATATAAAATAAAATAGAAAAATCATAAAGGAATTTTTATAAGTATCAACTTGTGATCAATTTGCATTATGTATCAACTTGTGATTGAATTATATTTGTATATGGATAATCACTAGTATTTAACGAAGAATAAATCAAGGGAAAAGAAGAAATAACTTTTTTTTTTTTGATGAATTTTCATATTTTTCATAAAAATAATATCAAAATTTTTTAAAATTGGTTTATTAACAATTGCGAACCCATTAACATGACTCATGTATCAATCATCACTTACCACGTGTATAACTAGTCCCAAAATGTGTGATCAAATGTGTGGTCTTTGAGTTTTCTATAGAGAAATATTAAAGTTACAAAAAATATTATAATTTTTATCATAATGGCCCCTTTTGAGCGATGGACATATATGGTAACAGTAGAGAATTAATTAAGCTATGGCCCCTATTGACCTTAAAGAAAAAAGTCACACTCCCTCAGTTTAGGATATCGTGTCCAATAGTAGAGATGGCCATACCCATTGGGTAATGGATATCCAACCCTACCCAATCCAAATGTTTCGGGTAATACCCGGTTCTTTATGGGTAGAGCTTAACCGGGTAGGGTATGGATATTACTCGAATTGTTTGGGTAGGGTATAGATATTATCCAAACTCGACCCATAAAAAAAAAAAAAAACCTCTCTCACCGTCACTACATTCTCTCTGACAGTCTTAGTGGCGAGATGAGAGAGGCCATCACCTTGAGCAATTCGAGCTTCTGGGAAACCTCGGCCATGTCTAAAGCTCGAACTTGGTAACCCAACACAGCTAAGAGCTCGTCCATGCCACCATCTTTATCTTTATCATTGTTGTAGTTGCCGTTGCTATCGCTGTTGTAGTAGTAGTAGTGACCACCTCCCGCTTTTCCGGCGGCAGCAGCGGCGGCGGAGGAATTGCAAAGTGCTCTCCTTAAATACACTAAAATCGATGATGCTGCAGCCAGAGATCCATTGCCTACTATAATCATAGATCTCACTCCTGTCGGATTAATCGCCGATAAGGCTTGGTTCAGTGGACCACCTCCACCACTCCACCATCGCCTCCACATTTTTCTTCTTTCTTTCTTTCTAATTTAGTCTCAATTCAATTTCGACAAAATCAACAGCCATAAACTCTTACATCACACTTCCGAATCAGCATAAACCCTAATATTGCTTTTCTAAATATTCTCAAAGTTTTCTAGTAGTGATTAACAAGGAAAAAAAAAAAACTCTCTCTTTGTTTGGTGCTTCTCTTTATTTGGTGGTGTTGATTAATTAAATTGTAATTGAAAAATAAAAATAATAATAAAAAAAGAAGGAGTGGACAGAGAAAAAGTATACAGGGTAGCTTAAACTCCAGTACTGGGGAAGGTAAAAGTTGTGAATGCCAACAACAATAATAATAAAAATAAATAAATGGGTTTCGGGTAGGGTATGGATATCCATGGATAATATATTTGGGTAAGATTTAGGTATAGATATTAATGGGTATTGATAATCGAGTATCCATGGGCAAACTTTTCGGGTAGGGTATGGGTATACCCGATCCATACCCTACCCATGGCCATCCCTATCCAATAGTCCAGGTTTGAGGCATTTTTGACCAACTTTATACATTCAACAAACTTTAACCATTCCTCTCTTGAAAGCTCAAACTTCCAACTAAATTCCCACCAATACGTGGAATTTCCACCAATACGTGAGCCACATCCTATAGCTGCGAATAAGGAAACGTTTTTGCAGGACCGACAAGAAAACTTCCAGAAGTGGTTAGAAATGGTGGACAAGAAATTTGCCACGTGAAATCCTCGAGACGTTTCGATAAAGGGAGCGGATTACGTCTAGTGTTTAGTAATATTGAATTTATTGTGATTGTAATATTGAATGGGAAATGCTAACGAGTGCCCTTAGGGCACTCATTAATAATCCATTTAAAGAAAGTTTTTATGGGAAATGAAAAAAAGTAATTAATATTTTGACAGCTTTTTTCATTTCCCATAAAAATGGAATCAAAACTTTCTTTAAATGGATTATTAATGAGTGCCCTAAGGGCACTCGTTAGCATTTCCTATAATGAATGTATTGGATGCACTAGACGTAATTCGCTCGCTCTCTCCAAAAAAAAAAAAAAAAAAAAAAATTTGCCCGCTTGCTTTACTGAAATATGGTCCACTTTTGCTCAGAAATTTTGACATGTAGTTACTTCGTGGATAAAGTTTCACTACAAATAAGTAAGGGGTAATTACACTAAACCCACCTGTGGTTTGGGCGAAAATCACTTTACCTACCCGTAGTTTAAAAAGTGTCACTTAGCCCAACTGAGGTATGTTTCCGTCAATCTCCATAACCCACCTCAGTCCTAGCTGTTACAAAAACACCCCTTAATCCTAAAACACAATATAACGCGAATCAAAACACCCAAAACTCAAAAACTATTTGAGAGAGAGACCTGTGGTGAGATCAACGTGTTCTTCGTGGTTTGGAGTGTCTGGAGGCGGAGAAAGCACAGGTTTCGCAACATCGAAGCTAGGGGAGGTAGTTTCGGAAAAGAAAATCAAGGTATTTGTGTCTGTTCTCGATTTAGGGTTTCAGATTTTGTTCAAGTGCCAACTTACAGTGTGAAACTCTAAATTTGGGCTTCCCAAGAATCATGTTTTGTTGATATGTCTTCATCAAGTGGTAATTTCTCGGGTTCATGCGGGCATATGTGCAATGAGCAGACTTGTGTTTTAGGAACAAGTTTGAGTTTGTACAATTTTGGGAGGAGGTTCTTGGGTTGTAGCCGTTATAAGGTTGGTCCTAAGTGTTCTTTCTTTGTTTGGCTTGATAACCTAACTTGTCCTCATGGGAATGAAACTGCACCTTTGGCTCTAGAGAGGATGTCTAGGCTTCAGAGTGCTCTCCAACTTGCCAATGAGAGGGAAATGACAGCTCTGGAAACAGCAGAAAAAGCTAGGCAAATGACAGAAAAGGCTCTTGAAGAGGAAGCCGAAGCCAAAGCCAAATACAGGGAGAGAAAGGCTTGAGCGGTCTGTGCAAAAGCTAAGGAAAAGGCCATATTTGTTGAAGAGAGACAGAGAATGTGGAAGTTTGCATGCATTTTGTCATGGATATTTTTTGTTATTGTTATGTTGTTGTTGTGTATTGGCTCAATTCAGTTCTCTGGAGTGAAGAGACCTAGGTTGTTGCCCTGAAGTAGTTAATTGGTTAGTAGAGATAGTTATGGCAATGGTGTTAATGAATTTGCATTGTAATAGCACTAGCCTACTGATGTAATGTTTTGACGGGTCAATGAACAAAGAATTGGTCAATTATTGAGTATTGTTTTGAGCATACCATAACAACCATTCAATGAAAAAAGTATTGGTCATGCCACTAGTCTCTTGGCATATAATAAAAGAAGTATTGGTCAATTATCAATGACCTGCGCATACCATAATAACCATTTCAAAATAACATCCATACACTCTGTATTGAAGAAATCTACTTGGACATAATCTGTAGTAGCAATAAATAAACTTCCATATAATCTGGTTTAGACAAATTATGTTCCATACAAACTGTTTTGGACAAATTATGTTCCACAACTTCCATACCATAATACCACAACTTCCATATAATACCACAAAATTTCATACCTACATAATAACCGGGAGTGTATTGAACTTAACTTCTAGTAAATTACAAAAAAGCACATTCCAAGGTCAGCTACATATACATATACATATATATATATATATATATGATAATTACAAAAAGGTGATTGTTCCATACAAACTAATTGATAATTACAAAAAGCCAACAGTGGTCTTCACAAAATACACTAGTTGTAGGCCCACATGTTCCCACTAGCTTTTCTCCCAATGCTGGCATGCGTACCCACTAGCTTCATTTCTTGCCTTTACTCTTTCCACCCACTAAATTCATTTTTGGTGGCCTTTGTGCAGCAAGCTGTCCTCTACTCCTCATACCACCAGTGATCCTATATGCAGGTGAAGGCTACAAATAAAGAATAGATCCACTTGTTCAAAAATATCCCAGTCTACACAACCATCTAGGAAAGAGGTAACTCAACTAAGTTACTTGTGAAGAACTTGGTAGGGTATCCCAGGTCTTCCTAGGTATGTGAAACTCTGGCTGTGAGGAAGAGAACCATCTTGCTTTCATGTGAGATGGCCTAGCTTGATTTCCTTATTGTGAAGCTTGATTTCCTTGCTGTGAGGATGAAGGCTGAGTCGCAGACCTCATGTTGTAAGTCTGGGTAGGCTGCTGGGATGGTGGCTGAGGTGCAGCCTGAGGTGCAGATCCAGATTTGGTACTAGGTGCAGGCATTCCTCCCCTTGCCTGCAACAAAAACCCAGTTTCAGTACATTAATACCTTTGTAAGTTTAAAAACAAGTTTTTTTTTTTTTACCATTTAAATCTCAAGTACTTACAGCTTTTTCTCTTTCAAGCCTCTGTCTCCTCTGCCATAGTGTCTCCCTAGTGATGCCAGCCTTGCACCCTCTTGAGTTATGCCCTTCCTTTTTGCATTTCCCACACCTTACAGGTTTGTTCATCCTACTTGCTTTGTAAGGGTTCCTAGGCTTATCAGCAGCCCTCTTTCTTTGCTTGGGTGGCCTGTCTGGTGGTTTGTATATGTGAGGTGCTACGGGAGTAGGCTGTCCAGTCTCAGCCCATTCTGACTGGCCAGGCATGGGAGGAAGTACCTCCTTGTATATCTCCATGTAAGTTTCTTTATGGTAGCATGGGTTGGTGTAGGTTTCTGGTGTCTCCATGTTTGTATAAATGGTTGTTATGGCATGTTTGCATGGAATGAAATTTAAATCCCAATACCTACAGCTACATGTCTTCTTGACAAGATCAACTACATGCCTCTCATATTGACTAGCTACCTCATAAAGGAAACTGCCAACTGGGGTAGCACTAAATGGCTTGCTTTCAACCTTCAATTTCTCCAACTTATCTTGTATGCTTGGATATAACTTTCCAGCATACTTCTGTATCCCTTCCCTTTTTGTTTAAAGCCTAGTCATAAGTCTAACCCTAATCCACTCCAACATTGCCAAGATAGGCTTGTCCCTAGACTTCAATATCATTGAGTTAAAAGACTCACTCAAGTTATTTACCAAACAATCTGTTAAGACCCTAGGAGTGAAGTGTGACCTTAACCACTATTCAGGTGCAATGTTTGCAAGATACTCATATGCCTTTTCATCCAAATCCTTTATGTACTGCATGCATCTCTCAAACTCCCTCACCATTGTGGCAGTAGCACACCTCCACAGTGCATCCTTCAGCTTCAATCCCTTGTGATCTACTTTGAAATTGTTGTAGATGTGTTTCACACAGTACCTATGTTCTACATTGGGGAATAGTGTCTCTATTACAGGTATAAGACCCTACAAATAACCAAATAAACAAAACATGTTAGTTCAGCAAACAAACAAAACATGTTAGTTCAAGTGTAACTGAACAAAACTTGCATACCTTTTGCCTATCAGAAATGAAGACCAATTAAAACTCCTCTGGCCTCCCTATATCATCAGCGAAAATTTCCAAAAACCATATCCAAGACTCCTTGTTTTCTTGTTCCACAACAGCCATGGCTACTGAAAAAATGTTGTCATTTGCATCCTTGGCAGTGGCAGATAAGATTTGCCCTCCAAATCTGTGCTTTATGTGACAACCATTTAAACCTACAAATGGCCTGCATCCACCTAAAAATCCTACCTTTTGAACATTGAACCTAACATACATCCTCTTAAATTTTGGTTGGGAAGTCTCATCAGCCATTTTCGTCTGTAGTATAACCCTACTCCCCTTGTCTACAGTGTTTATCATTTGTGCATAGTCCCTAAGGACACCATACTGCAGTTGCTTATCTCCATTGATCAAATCCTTTGCCTTTCTTTTTGACCTATAAACTTGGTTTACACTGTCAACAGATAAATTTTGCATCACATAGTTGTGTACACCACTCATCTCCCAATTTGGATTTTTGCCAAAATCCTCAATGAACCTCTTAGCAACATAAGCTGATGTTGCTTGGCTATTTTTAAAAGACTTGGGGCTAGTACAGTCAGCAGTCAAGGTCTTAATTTGAAATATTAGCTCTCCATTTATGTGAGATGCATAACATTTCTATCCGCACTCATTCTTATAGTGAATTGATATCTTGGTCCTCTCATTAATCTTGAATTTGATGTCAATAGGTTTTTTAATTGCATACTCCCTCAAAGCAGCTCTAAACACCTTTACATTAGGAAACTTCATCTCCTTCTTCAGTACAACATTTCTCATGTCACTCTTAGCATTAAACTCTGGCTGCTCAGGTACCTGCTCATCATCGGACCCATCAATGCTTACCAGGTCATCCTCAAGAGCTAGCTCAGCCCACTCAGGGTCTTCATGGGGTGTATTGCTTGATTCTGGGGCTGTATTGAGAGCATCACTTGATTTTGGAGCAGAACCTTGTGGAGCTGAGTTTGGAGCAGCAAATATGTCATCACCAAAGTCATCCCCCTCTAGGCCTTCATATAGCTAATCATCATCATCATCTCCTTCAACATTTTGTTCTTCAACCCTTGCACCATCCTTAACATCCTCAGCATTCTCATCATCTTCTTCTTCCTCCAATACATCTTCATCATAATCACTCTCCACATCTATTTCATCCACCCCTCCATCACCACCTACACCACCTACATTAGGATGCTCAACTGCCAGTGGCTCCACATCTATGTCAGTATAGATTATGATTTTGTTGGCTGGCCATGCCCTATGAATGGTAGTCATGTTCACCACATCTGCATCTGTTTCTATGTCCCTTATATCATCCTCTACATTACCTTCAGGAAGTAAATACCTATATCTACTGTGTTCTTTAGGAGCACCAACTAGATGGCATAAATCTCGAATTTCAAAGAAACTTAACTTATCAGGGTCAATCTCTATCAATGTATGTACAGACCCACCCACATATTTAAGGGTTGGGTCCTCCACAAAACATCCCCCAACATGAATTTCAATGTCAAATGTGAAGTCAACCATCTGCAATTAAAATAAGTAGTTTGTTTAAATTTAGTAGTTTGTTTAAATGTAGTAGTTTGTTTAAAATAAGTAGTTTGTTTACATACTGACATGCTGAAAACAACAATAAGCCAAAAGAGACAACATACGGCCAAGGGACCACATATAGCACATGCAAAACCAGATTCCCAACAAATTGATAGGGACCACACTACCCACAGTTCACAAACAAGTGTAATCACTGACAAATAACTATTATATAAACAACCATAGCAGTACATTAGCTACATCCTAAGTGATTCTACATATAAATAGCAAAATACACATTTAACATACACCAATTTTGAGAAAAATTTACGAACCCTAACTACAAGGGTGGGTCGTGGTAAAAAATGCCATCAAGAACACAATTGTAGATTAATAGCAGTCACACATACCTACCCCTAGTTTCGATTTTGCGAAACCTGTGCTTTCTCCAACTCTAGACACTCCAAACCACGAAGAACACGTTGATCTCACCACAGGTCTCTCTCTCGAACAGTTTCTGAGTTTTGGGTGTTTTGATTCGCGTTATGTTGTGTTTTGGGGTTAAGGGGTGTTTTTGTAACGGCTAGGACTGAGGTGGGTTACGGAGATTGACGGAAACTTACCTCAGGTGGGCTAAGTGACACTTTTTAAATCACGGGTAGATAAAGTGATTTTCGCCTAAACCACAGGTGGGTTTAGTGTAATTACCCCAATAAATAATGACTACAATTTTACAAAACGTATTTTTATTGGATATGAATTTTGATAAATCTATTATTAATTTATATTTTTTTTCTTATGTCCTTCATCTATGCAAAATTTTTAGAAGATACAAAATTAATAATTATGTCTTCAATTAAAATTTTAAATTTCAAGTCTTTTATAGTTTACTATTATGCATAAAATAAATTTATAGATCAAATAGTAAATAAAATTTGATTAACACGAAATTTTACATGCATGTTAAAAACATAAAGGTTATGCAATCTAACGGTTATATTTTTAAAATATGTAGAGATATTAATTTTTTTAGTGAGAGTTTTAGCTATTAGCTACATCAAATTTTGTAGCCAAACTTTGTCATCATTTTGTCACACTCGTTGTTGTTGTTGTTGTTGTTGTTGTTTTTTTTGTTTTTTTGTTTTTTTTTATGAGTAGTATTTTTTCATACTAATTTGAGTGTTGAGTCCAACAAATTGTGGTTGGGTTTTTAAAATCTTTTCGATTTTTTTTCTTAATAGAAAACAATTTGTTTAATGGGTTTGGTTGGGTGTTTTCTATTTTTAAAAAATAATAACTAAAAATTCATAAAATAAGTTACATTTAATTAATCAATATTGCATAAGTCACATAGAATTAAAAGCAATAAGTTTAAGAAAATAATTTAAAGTGATATTGTTTTAATCACAATAAATCATTACAACATTTGTAAAAAAAAGAAAAAGAAAAAGAAAAATTTGAAAAGATTTTGAAAATTTTTTGCACTTAAACTGTTCCCACTAAAAAAAAAAAAAATTTGTTCCCACTTTGACTATTGTCAAGGGGGAAATTGATACCTCTGAATAAAATGTTGGGAAGTCAAGCCGAAACTCGACTATGGGCACTTGAGATGGCACTTAAAGGCTTTTGGTGCGGTGACAAGCCTATCCAAGCAAGAAACAAAGGCTGCACTTAACAAAAAACCAGCAAAAGTACAATGAAAAATACTTTACAATACTTAGTTAGTACATTAGTGGTCCTGTTTTGGTAGTTCAAGGGAAATAAATTCTCCAGCGGTAAGGGTAAAATTACACTTAAGTCTGAAAAATAAATTGTCCAACGGTAAGGATGAAATTACACAATCCAGCAATCAATAAGTACATAAATTTAGGAAAAGTATTAACTCTTGGGGCTCCTTATATGTCTCGGTCAAGAGGGATTTATGGTACTTTCAGCCATCAGGGATTTATGGTACTTTCAGCCATCATTACATCAATGTGAGGGAATAGTTCGATCGGTATAAATACATCATATTCTTCAATAATAAAATAAAAAGTAAAGATTAAAGGTTCCATAGGAAGAAAAAAAATGGAGGATTAATTGGCATGGTATGAAGGGAGAGAGATATCCCAGCTTAATGCAGCAAGTATTAAACTAAGATTTTGGTGAGTATGTGTTTATAAGGCATGGATGAGCTGAATGTGGATTGTTTTGAGTGTGTAGGATAGGATTAATGTTGAGATTGAAGTTTTTTATGAGTAATGGGTTGTTTGTACTAGTTGGTAGACATTTATGAGCTATGATAGTGTAAAGGGGGAAGAAGCGTATCTGGGATTGGATGGGTGTAGGCTAAATATGATGAGTGGTGAGCTTCAGGTGAGCTAAACCACCAGCAAAAATGGCAAACGAATCCAAAGTCTCAGAGGGGCTAGCTGTCCTCTAGTGGGCTGAGGTGCTAATGTTTTTATAATGGAGCTTTAGAGAGGCATTAATTAACAAGAATCCAAAAACGTAGGACTAATCAGAGGTAGTGAATCAAGGTTAATCTTCTTGGGATTTTTGGTTAGAAGTAGAAGATTTGCTTTAGGGGCTGCTTTGCTGCTTTGGGTAATGATGAGATTTTGGAGTGCTTAGCATTAAATGCTAGGATTTCTAGGGCTGAGCTTAATCAATGGGATTGAGGCATGTGTTAGGTTCTAAGAATTAGGAACTAATGTATTAGAACTTCATTTTGTAATGTTGGCAAACCATGATTAAAACGTTTTTAGTCTTGTTTAGACTTGCTCAAAGTATAGGGTTTTTATGTAAAGTTGAGATCGAGTTACTGCAGAATTTACTGTGCACTTCTGCCTAGCTCGATCGATTAAGAATTAGACTCGATCGATTGAAAGTCGTGCAGAATGTTTTTTCTGCAGAATTTCCAACTCAGCCCTAGCCCATTTAATGTGTAGAGTTTTATGTTTTGCCCTAAGTATAAAAGGGAAAACCCTAGCCACGTTTTTAGAGTTCTGAATATTGTATTTGTGAATCTTATTTGTGAGATCTAGAGGTGTTTACCTTCACATACACTTAGGGTTTCCAATCTCAAGATTGATGTCAAGAGCTTGGTAATCATTCAGTTGCAGAATCAAGAGCTTCAAGATATACAAGCAAGTGTGCTTGTGCTTTGCTGAGAATTCAAGGAAAGAAGTAGTTCGTGGACTCGGAGCTGTCATGTGGTCATGGCAGTAAGTTTCCTACTCGAGGTAGCAATAGGATGTTAGTGGTCTAAGTTGCTATTGTGTAAACTTCAATTCTTTTATAGTGAATTCCTTTTTACCTTGAGGATAGCTAGGTTAAATCCTCCCCAGGTTTTTTATCGGTTTGGTTTTCCTGGGTCATCAGATCTTTGTGTTCTTTATATTTTCCGCTGCTTTACTTAATATGATTATTATTATTTTAACCTAGATCTGAATAATAAACCTAAGTTAATCACTTGGTTAATTAATTAGGTTAAACAATCTAAGTTTACAGGGGTCTAAATTCTAACAAGTGGTATCAGAGCAACTCCAGGATTGGAATAAAGGTTTAACGCCTTTACCAATTCTCCAATAAGTACCATAGGATCTTGTGCTTGAGGCACAGGTACTTTAGGTTTATTTGCTCGCTTAGCAGCTTGCAATTTGAAATAGTTTGGACGAATGTGCCCAGACTTTCCACAAAAGTGACAAACCCAAGCAGGCTTATCATGCAACTTGCTCTTAGAAGAATTAGAAGCTCTAGAATTAGACTCTTGAAGATCAACTCTAATCTTTCTAGGAGGTGTAACTTCTACAGATTTAAGAACTTCACTGGCAGAAAGTTTGACAATCTCACTCTTAGGAAGTTGAAAAGGAACAAAGTTTGTAGAATGAGGTTCAGGCACAGAGATGCTTTCCACAAAACCTAAGCCAGTTTTGTCAGAGGGAGACTTTTGAACACTTAACATGTGATCCAGTTTGGAGCTTGTAGATCTATTTGATTGTTCTCTAGCAACAGACAATTTAAGTTCCAAATTTTTAACTTTATCAAGCAAAAGCATGTTCTCAGTCTTCACATTATTCAAAAGCTCATTGGTATCAAACAATTTCACAATAAAATTTTTCTTATCAAGTTCAAGAGATACAATTTTATTGGGCTATAATAATCTCACAATTCATATAAAATTAGTGTGTACATTATCCCGGCTTTTTCAATAAGTTTTTGATCAATTAAAATTGGTATATATTATGAGGCAAATCAAGAAACTTACATGATTGCAAGCTTTTATTCTAGGAGATGTGAGAGTTATATGATGTAACTCTTTGAGTGATAGTCTCTTTCAAATTCATGTGATGAATTTTGTAGATATTATGATTGATTACTATTTGCATATCACCTCACATGTCTCTCAAGCTTTTGCTAGTTGCACACACTACACAAGTTATTCTTTGCTAAACTTTGTACATGCTATTATATGTGTCTTTGGTCTGACCAACCAAATTTGAAAATTTCTTGAAAGTTGGTGCAAAACATGTTTGCTGTTTGAGATTTTGAGGAAAACTATGTGAAATTTTCTATCTTTGGAAAACTGGGATAAATTCATGTGTTTTTGAAAAACATTTCATCTCATACTCATGTATTTTATTCATAAAATCTAATGCTTTGGGGAGTTTCAGCACTGAAATTGCTTTATTTTTTAAAAATTTGTTTTTTCCTGAATTTTGATCGATCGAATATGTTTTTCAATCGATTGAAAATGTTTTTAAAATCCCTGGAAAGTTTCGGTATGTTTCGATCGGTATTCGATTGGTATTGGATCAATCCAGGTATTTTCGACCGATCGAATCTAATTTTCGATCGATCGAAAATCGGGCTGAGGGTTTTTAAAAAGAACTTTTCTTCACGTGTTCTTCACTTTTCAAAAACTTTTCAAACTTTTTTTTGTCTCTCACTAACCGGTCAAGCCTTCCTTTTGCTATTTTTGTCGTTTTCCTCCAATCTTTTTGCAAAGAATCTCTCTCCCAAGGCCGCTAAGTCTATTTTACCCTTCTTTTAGTTTTTATTTTCAGTTTTTCATTCATAAAATCATGCATTCATTGGATATTTTCGGACTTATTCTTTTTTGAATTTGTTGATGTTTTGGTTGTTTTCTTTCACAATGATTTGTTGGCTTTTTGTGGGGACACCATATACAAATGATACAAGTGGTTTAATTTGATTAATTTAGTGTTTTATGTTGAATTGAAAATTCTAGAGTTTGCAAAATATAGAATTTGGGGCTTTTGTTCAAATTGATGAAATTTGATGAAATTGGCTTGTTAGATTGATTAATTTGATCATTATATTGAGTTTTCTATCTGTTGTAATGATCAATTTCTCAATTTGTTGGGATTTGTGAAATTGGGTTTTTCAAATTTGGGGATTTTTGATATAAAATTCTTGCTTAAGCCAATTTTGTGAATTTGGATCATATTTGAACTATGTCACTGCATTAGTTCATGCATCATTTGGTTATTCTGCTCAGGCATCATATAGAATTGTTATTTCTATATTTTTTTTTGTTGTGCTAACTTGTAGTCTGCCATTGGTTTTGTCTTTTTGTTTGTGTCTTTTCTTTCTGTGTCTCTCAATTCTGTCCTTAGCATCATGCCTAGGAAAACCAAAGCACATAGGATTTCTGTCCCTTCACCTTCCTTTAATAGTGATAGGTTTCTTAGTGAGAAGCATCAGGAGACATACGAGACCCTTAACCTTCGGCGTAACATTTGGGGTGAGCGTGGAGTTCTTTTAGATGAGGTTGATGATGAGATGAGGCGTAATTTTGAGCGTCGGGGCTGGCTACCTCTGTTAGACATAGATCATCCACCTCCGGCTACCTTGATTAGAGAGTTCTACTCGAACCTCTCTATCCATATGTATGATTCCAACACCTTGGTTAAGAGTTGGATACGAGATGTAGAGTATCGCATTACCCCTTCGGTAGTGTCTGATGCTTTTGGGGTGCCTGTGGTTGCTCATCTGTCTTTCCTTATGATGAGTCTCCTCCTCTTGATGACGTGATGTCATACATCACTGGGTCTTCTATCCAGTGGGGATCTGATCCTTGGATCACCTCTGCTGAGCTTTTTGAGCTGCATTATCTCTTCTTTAGGATTGCATGTCATTCCTTGTGGCCCATTTCTCATCTTCACACTATCCCTATTGAGCGATGTGTGTTTTTGTATGCTCTTGTCACTGATGCTCCTATCAGTTTTCCTCATCTGTTTCTTCGTTCTTTGAACGAAGTGCATCGGAGTAGTTCTATTGCTCATGTTTTATTCTTTCCTGTCTTTATTCATAGGATTCTTCTTCACTTAGGTTTAGGTGATTTCCCTGCTTCTGAGCCTGTTCATATTATTGCTCCTATTGGTGCCACCTTTCTGAGGCAAAGGACTGCTCAGTTTCGAGCTAGCTCTAAGCGTCCTAGGGTAGAGCCTTTTGGTGTCACTCGACCTCCTACTTCTTCTGTAGGTGCTCCTTCGGCTGAGATGTCTATTGATCTTGCTGCTGTTGCTGATGTTCTTCCACCTTCTCCTTCGGATATTTCTGATATTCGTCAGACTTTGGATACTGTCATGACCGTTCAGGCGGCTCATGGTCAGCTTTTGGTGGATGTGCTTAACGAGCTTCGGGCCTTGAGAGCAGATTTGGTGAGTTTACGACGTTCTCCTCTGCCGCCTCCTTTTGATGATGAGTGAGTGCCCTCTGGCAATTCGTCACCAAAAAGGAGAGTACATTCTATTGTGTGTACATCCCTTGTAAGGGAGTTTTCTGTCTTAGGGGGATTTTTGTTTCTTTTTGTGATACTGTGGAGCTTGTGGAGTTTTTTAGATTGTATCTAGGTGCTTCATTATGTATTTACTTTTTGGCTCATGATAGGGGGAGTTATTTTGTTTGAGATACATCTTTTGTATATGTTTCTTGTTTCACTATGCTACATTGCTTATTGATTTATATTTATGATGTTATTCATGATATATTTCTTTATTTTGTGTTATGTAAAATCAAGAATTTTTTTTCTATGTTACTTGTATTTTCCACACATGCGTTTATGTGTTTGTTAAATGTTATAGGAATATACAGGTTGATTCAGTCGTGCTGCTGTTTACTTTTGCAACTGATAGATAGTAGTTAGGTTGAATTTGTTTAGTGGCTATTGTTTTGTAATAGACTGTTTATTTTGTAAACTTTGAGCATTTTGTTAAGTTTGTGTTTTGCCACGGATTGCCAAAGGGAGAGTTTGTTAGGTTCTAAGAATTAGGAACTAATGTATTAGAATTTCATTTTGCAATGTTGGCAAACCATGATCAAAATGTTTTTAGTCTTGTTTAGACTTGCTCAAAGTATAGGGTTTTTATGTAAAGTTGGAATCGAGTTACTGCAGAATTTACTGTGCACTTCTGCCTGGCTCGATCGATCGAGAATTAGACTCGACCGATGGAAAGTCGTGCAGAATGTTTTTTCTGCAGAATTTCCAACTCAACCCTAGCCCATTTAATGTGTAGAGTTTTATGTTTTGCCCTAAGTATAAAAGGGAAAACCCTAGCCACGTTTTTAGAGTTCTGAATATTGTGTTTGTGAATTTATTTGTGAGATCTAGAGGTGTTTACCTTCACATACACTTAGGGTTTCCAATCTCAAGATTGATGTCAAGAGCTTGGTAATCATTCAGTTGCAGAATCAAGAGCTTCAAGATATACAAGCAAGTGTGCTTGTGCTTTGCTGAGAATTCAAGGATAGAAGTAGTTTGTAGACTTGGAGCTGTCACGTGGTCGTGATAGTAAGTTTCCTACTCAAGGTAGCAATAGGATGTTAGTGGTCTAAGTCGCTATTGTGTAAACTTCAATTCTTTCATAGTGAATTCCTTTTTACCTTAAGGATAGCTAGGTTAAATCTTCTCTAAGTTTTTTATCGGTTTGGTTTTCCTAGGTCATCAAATCTTTGTGTTCTTTATATTTTCCGCTGCTTTACTTGATATGATTGTTATTGTTTTAACCTAGATCTGAATAATAAACCTAAGTTAATCACTTGATTAATTAATTAGGTTAAACAATCTAAATTTACAGGGGTCTAAATTCTAACAGCGTGTATCAAGAGTGAATCCTAATGCTGCAAATTGATATTTGGTCCCCCAAGAAGTAAGATTCAACACCCCAAGCCAAGTGGCAAACTCTAAGTCCACTTCAGGGGGGTTCTGCTGGAGATCCCCTTATGTCCTTCAAACCACATGTTCCCAATATTTCCCCTTTAGGATTCATGGGCTTGGCACATGAATCACATCTTTGAACGTTTTTTAACGTTTATAGCATTAATTCGTTGAGGTTTGGACAATTTGGTTTCACCTCCTCTTCCGTTGGAGGTGCAGTCTTGAGGAAGGTGATAGAGTTGCATCATCCTTGAGACTTCAGCTCATATGACAGCCCTTGGGCACTGTTCACGTCAGGTAGAGGGTGGTAGAAAACTAATGGGACAGCCCCTAGTTCATCCTCAAAGGCTTGGTTTTCTTGTAAGGGTCTCTGGTTGCTCTTTGGTTAGGGATGAACAAGGGTTGGTTGTCCATTCCCAATCCTCTGCCTTTGGGCTTGCTTACATGGGCTGCATCCTACAAAATGGACAACAGATGTCGGCGATGGGCTTTCATTCCTCATGGACTTTCGTTAGTGCATATTTTGGATTTTTTATAAACACTTGAAATGGGCCTTTTGATCAATTAATTGTAATTTTTGAAACAATAGGACAAGTTTCCAAAATACCTCTGTAAATAACCTTCGCTATGATGAATCCTATATTGTGAACAATGCACATGATTTCTAATAATCGCATCATAACTTAAATGATGAGCTTGTGGGTTTGAATATTTACCATGAGTGTTGATGTTGTGACACAGATGGTGATCATGCGCTTCATGAGTTTGTAACATGAGATCATAATATTCAAGATAATTCTCAATGGGTTTTTTTTATAAGACGATTGCCATAGCAATATTTAAGCAACAATCATGATATATCCTTTTTCTTTGCCAGGCATTAATAATCTTTGACTCTTTGATAAAATAGTGCTGACGAAAAATGGGCTTTGGATATTGCCACAGGTTTGAATTATGAACTTTGATCATGGGGTTGAATCTCATTGGACAAGATAGTATTGCCATGAATTTGTATCATGGTTTTTTTTTTTTTTTTTTTTTTCAAATATTTACTAACTATAAAATTCTTGGGCCTTAGAAAGGATTAGATTTTATCTCATTAAATAATTTGGGCTTTTACGAGAAAATATTAGGTCTCATGGCGTTTTGCATTTGTAGTCTAGTTTTGCGAAAGAGGGGAGAAGAGTTGTGGGCTAGTGTAGTGACAATCATAAAATATTTAGGCATGCCCAGTAATTCGTTTGTGATATTTTGAAAAGAAATAAATAATATTAGGTGTAAAGAAATGTACCCTAACAACTGTGAATCAAAACCTTATGAACTTGAAGTTCGTTAAAGGACAGTGAGTTTCAATTAGCTTAATTGGTAAAGTTTTTTGTTATCAAATAAATGATCTAGGGTTTAATCCCTACCTACACCAAAGGATTAATTTGTGATTTTTTATTTTTATTTTTTATTTATGAAAAGATTGATTTATGTCTTAGCCTAATAATGGTAAATAACAATTATTATAGAATAGACACATATAAATTTAAAATACTGTAGTATTCATAAAAAAAGAAAAAGAAAATTAAAGTCAAAGGTTGATGTTGTTTGATTTTGAATAATTGGCAATCATACTCGAACCATTAAGGTGAGTCTCTCTCTCTGAGTTTCCAAATTCGTGGACGGCAAGTAAAGATTGATAGGCATAAGAGACAAGATCTCAACCACTTTGAGAAAAGAATTTAAATAAGTGATTGCTACCGCCGTATTCTGTAGTGAGCAATTGGCTAACCCGAGCTTGCAACAATGAACAAGCTCAACTTTTGAGAAAAGAATTATTACTTCATTATGTTTGTCATGTATTCTTTTTTATTTTTTTAAATTTTTTAGTTATAACTTGTAAGAAACAAATAATTCAATCATGTGATTTTGTTGGGCCAATACCATACAAAGGATTATAATTTTAGAACTTGAAGTAATAATTTGGATTAGATACAACAAGCACGATGTCTACTAAAGCCAAATGTGATAGGTCGTGATCAATGGTGGAGCCAGAAAATCTTTCTAGAGGGCTAAGATGACTATAGCAAAAATCTTACGTAAAAAAAAAAAAAAAAAAAAAAAAAAAAAAAAAAAAAAAAAAAAAAAAAAAAAAAAAAAAACTTGATTTATAAGTTGACTTTAACCTATTAAAGTTGTGTCATTAGTTCCTATATGGTACTAAATTTTCTAAAAAAAACTCAATTTTATTTTGTTACAAAATTTTCATTTTAACAAATTTCATGGCTGAAAATACACATTTTGTGGTTATGGTTGCAACGAGTAATAAACTTTTAAGCCCTTCTAGAGAGTTCAATATCTAAAGATTTAACAATTGAGACAAAGGATTGAATACTAGTTTCTAAATGTTGAACTTTTTTTCTTGCTTTGCGTCAATTATAGACAAGTTACTTACAATTTGTAATCAGCAAAGTATAAACTACGTTTAAGTATAGTAAGAGAAATTTTATCTTAGTGCCTTCAACTAATAAGCAAATAATAACTACATATAAAAATTAAAAATTAAAAAACCAAAAGGCATTATTATAAAATATAAGTTATATTTAAAAAATAAGCACTTTTATATTTTTATAAACAAAATATCATATCAACCGTGACTATATGAATACAGGCCACTCATTCAATGGTAAATAGAGTACTATAAGCCACTCACTCATTCATTCATATCAGCCATACATTATACATTATATAAAAGCTATACAAATATTATCCAACATTATTGTAGTGTACAGAGAGAGAAACGGAGAAGTACTAGTGGTTAGCTGCTGCGGGTGAGTGTGGACCGTTCGGTGAGATGCCTTGCAAGCGGTTCCTCGAGTAAGGTAGGCAACAAGAAGATGGCGGCACAATGGGAAACCGTAAGACAAATTTGGGATTATTTTCTTTGTAATTGATGATTAGGAATTGGTTGAAAAAGACAGATTTGGGCTTATTTATTTGTAATTTAGGGATTTGTTTAAGGAGAGAGATGTTTTGTATTTAAACTCTGGAAGGGCCTCAGTTGGAGGAATGGGCCAGATATAGGGAATGATTTTTTTTTTCTTCATTAGAAGATATGGTTAATATTGGGGGCCGATAAGGAAATTTTTATCTTAACTTGTAATTTTGCCCAAACCTTTAACGGGAAATTTAAAAACTCAGGGGGGCCATGTTCCCCCACGGGCTCCGCCAATGGCGTGATTCTACACTTTTATATGTGAACAAATAATAATACATTAGTCTCTTTTCAAATGTTTAGAAGTGGGTGGGGGTCGGACTGGGACTGTTATTCCTTTATTTTATTTTATTTTTTATAGAGTTTTTTAATTTTAAGTCTTTTTTGAGTTTGAATTTTAAAATGTGGTGGTAATGTAAGAATTTGAGATGTTTTAAATCAATTTCCATTTTACATTTTTTAAATTAGGTAACTCAATATTTGAATAAATATTATTTTTAAAACGATAAGAGAGAAATATAATTAAAATTAAAGATCAATTTTGTTTAATCTTTTAGGTTTTAACCACATTATAGGACCATTTTTTTGGGAGGGAGGGGGGGGGGGGGGGAGGGGCTTATTATAGGACTATAATTCATAATTGTTAAGAAAAATCCTAAACTATAAACCCTAATCCAAATTGGGGGACATTTGTATTAAAAATAAAACCCACGATGTCTACTTTCTAATAAAAATGACCCTATTCAAAAGTTCTTTTTGAATTAAAAGTGATGGTCAAAATGATAAGTAAATGTAATTTTCCTGCTTCGTTTTCAATGTGATTTATAGTACATTTGAGTTGTGATTAACTAGTTATTCGCATATCTTTTTTGAACGATAGGATAAAGAAAAGATTGATCACATGATGTTGTATATGAAAATATAGAGTTCCAAAATTGAGGCTATGTGTGCAACCGCATCAGTGTGGTTTAAGGTTTAGAGTTTGAGGATTTAGGGTTTAGAGATTAGGTTTATAGGATTTAGAGTTTAGGGTTTAGGGTTTAGAGTTTAGGGGTTACAATTTAGGGGTTACCGATTTAGGGGTTAGCAATTTAGGGGTTACAATTTAGGGGATAGAGATTTAGGTGTTAACGATTTAGTGGTAAGGGATTTAGGGGTTAGCGATTTAAGGGTTAGCAATTTAGGGGTTACTTGTCCTTCTAAATAATAGTTTTTTTTGGTCAAATTGGTGTCCACTTCTCTCCCATTATATTTTTCATAGAAACCACAATTAATTTTTGTATATTTAGTTGGCTAGACAATATTCCCTTCCTTTTAAAATTCATTTAAAAAAAAAAATAAAGATATAATAGTATTTCAAACTTAAGACAATAAGTTTTATGATAACTAGTTGCTAACCCGTGTGATGCACGGGATAGTTAAATAAAAATTAAAAGTACTTATTATTTTTAAAGGTATATGACTTAAATTTTAAAAATGTATAATTTGAAAATGAATGAAAATAACTAATTTATTCAATATAATGATTTAGAAAAATACTTTTTTTTTTTTTTTTTCATATCATTGGTTTCACGTAACACATTCCGACATGGGCTATTTTATTGTGATAACTTCACATAATACTCAACTGCAATTAAATCTACTATCCACTACCAATCTAATTTATGTTATCTTGATAGTAGATCAAAAAATTGTATTCTCATATTCTTAGAACTTGCCACATCATTGTTATTATCTATATATAATGTAAAACTGAAAATTTTAACTTTTTGAAAGACTTACATTAGAATTAGGATTAAAAAAATAATTTTTTTTAATTAGACCTCACGTTAGATTTTTTTTTTCTTAAAGGACTCACTTTAGGTTAAAAAAAAAAAAGACCCACGTAAAAAAAAAAACACTTTAGGATTAAGGAAAAAAGAGAGAGAAACTTCTATTAGGACTCTCTCACTGTTTAGTTTAAAAAATTAAATTTTTTTATAAATTAAAATGATGAGGAAAAAAGAGAGAGAGACTCCTGTTAGGACTCTCTCACTATTTAGTTTTAAAAATTAAAAAAAATTATAAATTTTAATGATGATGTAGAAAATTGTGGGAGTTTCAGAGGTTTCGGTTCTATATATATATATATATATATATATATATATATATATTTTATTCTTTATCAACAAGACAAGATATCTTCTGCTCAAAAAAAAAAAAAAAAAAAAAAGAATAAAAGAGGACAACATCTATTGATATTTGATGTAGATGAGATTTGAATAAAAATATTTTATTTTAAAATGATATACCTTATCAATTGAACTAAATTTAAACCCACTTTAATTAATCCTTTCGGTCTGAAAATTTCTAGAGCATTGTGATGACATTTGTTGTTTGTGAAAATTTCTAGAGCTTTGATTACTCGTCTTTCTAAATTATATTTTTATATATTCGCCAAATGCTATTTGAAGTCCGATTATAATTCTGCACAATAGTTTGTCAATTTGTGTAGGTCGATATTTTAGGGTGCGACTCTTTTATTAGGGTAAGGGTATCAATCTAGAAGTTTGACTCATAAATTTCTAGAAACAAGCGTTCAAAGTTCAAACAAACCACGCATTAAACAATTTAAAGTAATGGTCCATGAAGAGGATAAAATTCTATGCCAAGTTTTGGTGACAGAGAAAAATGAGTGTATGTAAAGTGGACGGGTAGGTAATGAGCGGGCGTGATGGTGACGGATCTGATTTACACATGTTAGCATTTTGGAATAGAGGTAACTTGCGGATCACGCATAATTAAGTAGAATCCCAATAGGAATAGAATCCAATAATAAAGAGGATTCTATGTTCGCCCAATCAATGAAGGAATGTCGGTTCTACACTACTATAAAATCCCCAAGAACTCTCATAAGAAAAGGTACGCATACTATTTCCCAACTCTGGCACTCTAGGGTTGTGAGCATCTACTAACTTAACCTTCGGAGGATCCTTGGCCGGTACCACACCGGTATCCTTTCAAGGTTTTTCTTGTTTTGTGTTTGCAGGTTGTATCGAGTGCGAAGGAAGAGAACTCCGCAGCTTACTGACGATAAGTTGAGCATCATCAGTTGGCGCCGTCTATGGGAAAGGAAAAGTCATTACTTTGTGCTTTCCGGACAAAAAGTTGCATGGTACTCACACGCTCGATGGCAACCACAACAAACGATCAAGGGGAGACGCACACGACAGCCCTCGAAAGGCAAGCTCAAACCCTAGCAGCAGCGGTAGAACGCCTTACAAAACGTAACAACGACCTAGAAGAAGAACTGCGATAGAGAGACGCAACACTCCATACCCAGGAGGAAGAACATGAGGCCAGCAACGCCGAAAGGAGAACCCAGCACGGGCCAGAAGGGAGTAACGCCCATAGCAGGCCCGAGCAACAGGATACAAATAGACCATCAACTGCGGAGCAGGTCCCGTCTAGCGTAGTGGCAGAGATGCAGATGATGAAAGAGTGCATGGATTTTATGATGAACGCTCTCAAAGAATGGGTATCTAATGACTTGGACGACCTAGTTCATCAAACGGATTCACCATTCACAGTGTCCGTCAATTCATACCCTCTCCCTTAGAAGTTCCGCATGCCTCAGATCGAAAGTTATGACGGATCCAAAGATCCGTTGGATCATCTGGAGACCTTTAAGACGCTGATGCATCTACAGGGAGTAGCGGATGAAATTATGTGTAGGGCTTTCCCTACAACATTAAGAGGTTCCGCAAGGGTCTGGTTTAGCAGGTTAACACTTGGCTCCATCAGCACTTTTAAGGAGTTGAGCGCTTTCTTGGGCCTCGCATTTTATTGGAGGGCACAAATACAAGAAATCTACGGCGTGCCTGATGAATATTAGGCAACGGGAAGATGAAACGTTGAGGTCATACATTGCCCGCTTTCAATAGACGAAGCGGACGACAAAATACTGGTAGCCGCATTTACGAATGGACTGCGAAAGGGTAAATTTCTATTTTCCCTGTACAAGAACTACCCAAAGACCATGTCTGATGTACTATACAGGGTGATCAAGTACATGAACGCAGAGGATGCACTCTCGGCCCGAGATGAGAAGCCCTCCAAGAAGAGAGAAAGACAGGACGACGTACATCAAGATGGGGGACGAAAAACGGCAAGGACGGGATAGAAACGAGAAGAGAGGCGCCCTAAACCTCCAACTGGGAGGTTTACACACTTCACACCGCTTACAGCCTTGATAGACCAAGTCTTGATGCAGATTAAAGATGAGGAAACCCTCACTTTTCTAGGAAAGATGAAGGGAGATCCCAATAAAAGGCCTCGGGACAAACACTGCCGCTTTCACAGAAACCACGGCCATGACATGGCGAACTGCTATGACTTGAAGTAACAGATAGAAGCACTCATACGGCAAGGGAAGTTACAGAGGTTCGTTAGCAGGGAGAGAACGGACCCACCGCAAGAACAGATTCCACGACAAGAAAACGAGCGTCCAAGACCACCCCTAGAAGACATAAGGATGATTGCATGGGGCACGGCGACATCTGGCTCGTCAGAAAAAGCTCGAAAAACTTATCTCAGAACGGTCCAGAACGTTCAGATGGCAAGTTTCATTCCCAGGAAAGAACAGAATGAAACACCCGTCATTGGGTTCTCAGAGAACGACGCTCGACGTCTTCACCACCCACACGACGATGCCCTTGTCGTTAGCATACAAGTGGGGGACTACAATATGCATCGGATCCTGAATGACAACGGAAGTTCCGCAAATATATTTTACTACTCGGCTTTCCAACAGATGATGATTGGTAAAGAGCGGCTGACTCCAACAAATGCCCCCCCTTGTCGGGTTTGGGGGAACCAAGGTATATCCCCTCGGAGCAATTACTTTGCCCGTCACGATCGGTGATTGCCCCCGGAAGATTACAAAAGACGTCACGTTTATCGTGGTCGACTGCTCGTCCGCTTACAATGCCATAATTGGACGCTCCACTCTTAATTCATGGAAGGCCGTAACTTCGACCTACCATTTATTGCTCAAATTCCCAACTGAATACGGAGTAGGAGAACTATGTGGGGACCAGGTCGCCGCACGAGAATGTTACGTGACGATATTGGAAATGGATGACCAGATGCAAACCATGAACATCGAAGAACAGCGGACGATGGCCGAACCTGTTGAAAAGCTTCGGGAAATACAATTAGACAACTCAATTCCGGGGCAAACGACCCGAATTGGCACCCTGGCTAGCCCAGCGATCCTGCAAGTACTAGAAGTGTTTCTTAAGGCAAACCGGGAAATTTTTGCATGGAGTCATGAAGACATGCCAGGGATTGATCCCTTCGTTATGGTCCACAGGTTGAATGTGTCTCCCACCTTTGCATCGATTCTTCAAAAAAAGCGTGTTTTCGCGCGAGAAAGAGACCAAGCTATAGCAGAAGAAGTCCGCAAGCTGCAAGAAGTGAACTTCATCAAAGAAGTCTACTACCCCGATTGGCTGGCAAACGTCGTAATGGTTAGAAAGGCCAACGGGAAATGGAGGATGTGCGTAGACTTCACGGACTTAAATAAGGCCTATCCAAAAGACAGTTACCCTCTTTCAAGAATTGATACTCTAGTTGATTCGACTGCGCAACATCAGTTGTTGAGTTTCATGGATGCCTTCTCCGGGTACAACCAGATTAAGATGTACGAGGCAGATCAGGACAAGACCAATTTTATAACAAGTCAAGGCCTCTTTTGTTACAGAGTGATGCCGTTCAGCCTCAAGAATGCTGGAGCGACGTACCAGAGACTTATGAACAAAATGTTCGCAAAACAGATTGGGAGAAACATCCAAGTATATGTGGACGATATGTTGGTTAAAAGCCGAAGGGAAGACGACCACTTGAACGATCTCAGAGAAACTTTTGACACTCTTCGATCGTACAATATGAAGCTCAATCCGAGCAAATGCGTGTTCGGGGTAACAGCTGGAAAGTTCTTGGGGTTCATGGTGTCCCATAGGGGGATTGAAGCTAACCCAGATAAGATCCGCGCTGTATTAGAAATGACACCCCCAAAGAATGTGAAAGAAGTATAGAGCCTTAACGGAAAGGTCGCTGCGTTGAATAGATTCGTATCAAGAGCGACAGACAAATGCCTACCTTTCTTCCGAACATTGAAGAAATCCTTTAAGTGGATGGAAGAATGTCAGCAGGCATTCGAAGATCTTAAAACCTACCTTTCTTCTCCTCCATTGCTAAGTCCAACAAGAGAAAGAGAAGAGTTGTTCTTATACCTGGCCATGTCACCAGCTGTTGTCAGCGCCGCCTTGATTAGAGAGGAAGACAAGATTCAAAAACCCGTGTACTATACGAGCCGTGCGTTTCGTGGAGCGGAAGAAAGATACCCACCGATGGAAAAGCTCGCCTTTGCCTTGATTACGGCGGTCCGAAGACTTAAGCCCTACTTCTAGGCTCACATTATCATTGTCCTGACGGACAAACCATTAAGAAAAGCCTTAAGCAATCCCGAAGCAGCCGGAAGGATGGCATTATGGGCAATTAAGTTGAGCGAGTTTGATATACAGTACCGTCCACGAACAGCCATGAAGGGACAAGTAGTGGCCGACTTTATTGCAGAATTTACAAGTCCAGCGGACTAGGGGGCAGAAGAGCATCCTCCATGGAATGTCTACACTGACGGCTCGTCGAATAAGAAAGCTGGTGGAGTAGGCATCATACTTCGATCTCCGGAAGGCGACGAAGTGGAATGCATGGTTCGCCTCAACTTTCCTATGATGAATAATGAAGCAGAGTATGAAGCTTTGATTGCAGGATTGGATCTCGCCCAAGCCGCTGGTGCCAATAATGCAGTTGTCCACTGTGATTCACAGATAGTCACCAATCAGGTGATCGGCGAATATGAATGTAGGGGCACACAGATGAAGATGTACCTAGACCAGGCAAAAAAGAAGATGTGCAACTTGCAGGCTCAGATAGTGCAGATCCTAAGAAAGGAGAATGAGCAGGTAGATCGGCTAGCCAAGGCCGCATCAGCAGAACATATGATCGTCCATGATAAGGTACTTTCCTTTGTTCAACTTTCACCTGCAATTGATAACATAGACGTACAGGAGATAGGTACTGAGAGTAATTGGACCACGCCAATAATCACCTACCTGAAGGAAGGCATGCTACCGGACGCTAAAGAGGCTGCTAGGAAGATGAAGGTCCAAGCGGCACGATTCATACTGATCAATGATGTCCTATACAAAAGAGGGCTCTCACGCCCATACTTAAGATACCTAGGTCCCGAGGAAGCGGATTACGTAATGAGGGAAGTACATGAAGGAGTCTGCGGGAACCATTCAGGGTCGCGGTTGTTAGTTCACAAGCTGATCCGAGTTGGATACTACTGGCCCACTATGCAAAAGGATGCCCAAGTATACGTTAGGGCTTGCGACAAATGCCAGAGATTTGGCAATTTGATAAGACAACCAACGGAGGAACTAACTCCGATGACTGCCCCATGGCCGTTTGCCTAATGGGGTTTAGATATAATGGGCCCCTTTCCCACAGCAGCCAGGCAGCTGAAGTTCCTAATCGTCGGCATCGACTACTTCACCAAATGGGCAAAAGCAGAAGCGCTGGCTACAATCACGGAAACGAATGTGCGCAACTTTGTATGGAGGAATATCATCTACAGGTATGGCATACCAAGGGTTCTAGTCTCGGACAACGGGAAGCAATTTGACAACAACTCCTTCAAGAATCATTATTCATCCCTGCACGCCCTCAAGCCAACGGTCAGGTTGAAGTTACGAACCGATCCTTGCTGAAGATCATCAAAACTCGGCTCGAGGGGGCAAAGGGTATATGGCCAGAAGAACTCCTTAGCGTGTTATGGGCATACAAGACAACGGCAAGAACTCCTACAGGCGAGACACCGTTCCGCTTGGCGTACGGAAGCGAAGCAGTCATCCCCGCAGAAATTAGGCTCACCAGTTATAGGGTGAATAGCTACAACGAAGGAAGAAACGACGAGGCTATTCGTCTCCAGCTCGACCTAATAGACGAAGTTAGAGCAACAGCTGAACAAAGGCTTGCAAGATACCAGGATCTCATGGCCAAGCACTACAATTCAAAGATCAAGCCTAGAGACTTCAAGGTCGGGGACCTTGTTTTAAGAAAGGTGATGGGCAATACTAGAGACCCGTCTCAGGGTAAGCTGGGTCCAAACTAGGAAGGCCCCTACAGAGTTACCTCATGGGTAAGGAAGGGCACCTTCCACCTAGAGACCCTAGATGGACAAAGATTATCTCACCCGTGGAACACCGAACACCTCAAGAAGTACTACCAGTAGAAGAGAGACCAGTGAAGGATGACCGTAACATTATTTTTGTTTCCTAGATTTTAATTCTGTTTCCTTGTTTAAGGATTATTTGGTTTTTGCTACAATACTTTTAAGCCTAAGAGGCAAAGTTTCTACTTATGCATGAGGAATTTATTCAGATATATGTTTTTCTACTTAGGAAAAGTTTCTACTTATGCATGAGGAATTTATCCACTAGCTACAAAGTCCATAATAGGACGGATACATCCCAAGAGGATGTAAAAATCTAAGTCCTTAATAGGACGGATACATCCCATAAGGATGTAAAAATCTAAGTCCTTAATAGGACAGACACATAAAAATCTAAGTCCTTAATAGGACGGAGACATCCCAAGAGGATGTAAAAATCTAAGTCCTTAATAGGACGGACACATCCCAAGAGGATGTAAAAACCGAAGTCCTTAATAGGACGAATACATCCCAAGAGGATGTAAAAATACAAGTCCTTTAGAAGGATGGATAAATCTCAATACGGGTGTAAACATTCAAGTCCTAAAAAGGACGGATGCACCTCGACGGGTGATCAACTTTAGTCCTTAGATGGATAAGTCCCAATACGGGTGTAAACATCCAAGTCCTAAAAAGGATGGATGCACCCTGACGGGTGAACAACTTTAGTCCTTAGGAGGACGAATAAATCACAATAACAATGCGCGAACCTTAGTCCTTCAAAAGGACAAAAAGGGTGGAAAACTACAAAGTCAATAACAAGACGGACACAATGAAAGGGACTGGTACCCTATACCGTTAGAAAAATTATCATGCAACAACAAAGACAAATACAAAAAAAAGCATGAACATTAAATTAAGAGGACGGGTATCAATGCCGACGGATCCAAAATAAAGATCAGTTCACTACAATAATAGATGAAAGAAATTCAAGAAAAAAAAAATACTTAAATACAAATGCCAACAAGGGCAGATTGTTTACGATGGTACAAATAGTTTTCAAAAAAAAAAAAAAAAAGAGTTTTGCATAAATAGCTACTGGACGGGAGGATCCTTGACTTCTTCTTCAACTTTAACATCTTCAATGATCGCCTGAGTCTGGAGGGCAGTCTGAGCATTGTTAGCGTCGTCGCGGGTGCCATCTCCTTAACCGTCAAATGCCTCGGCAAAAATATCTTCGGTGTTCTCTAAGGCGACGAGGAGAACGGAGGTCTAGCCTTGAGCATCTATCGAAAAATTTGACACGTCAAGGTTTGGATAGGCAGACTTCACCTGACGGAGACAGTCGTCAAACCGTCAGCAAAGGTACCGCCAAGCTCCGTCAGATAGGCCTCGGAGTCACGGTACTCGAGGATCGCATCCTCCTTAGCTTGACGGAGCCAGTCCTTCAAGGTTTTGATTTCTGCCTCCTTGTCCTCAAGAACCTTCTGCAGCACCTCCGTCTGCTTCTCAAGTTCCTCACAAGCTTGCACCGAGCAGGCTAATTCCTTCTCCTGAGCCACCTTCCAGACATGAAGCTGTGCCAATTCTTCCTCTGTCTCTACAGCTTTTGCCCTTACACGGCCCAGGGCCGTCTCATGATGAACACAACGGTCCATCAAGCCTTTCATCATGACTATGGCCTAAAAAAAAAGGGGGTCAATGCAAGAGGATGACGATAGAAAATGGAAATGAAGGAGATTGACGGATAAGATATTCTCACCTGGGCAATGCGAAAAAGGCCCGTCTCCCCCATTGCTTCAGTAGCATGGTTGCCAAGGTCCTCGTAGTCCTCAGCAGTAAAAATTGAAGACAGGTTCTCCAAGGCGTACTTGGAATCCTCGCGAAGGAGGACGGGTGGCTTCTCCACAGGAGGGGCTTGGCCACCCGTCATCAGACCTTTGCCCTTTCCGTGCTTGGGCACGACCGTCTCTTAACTTCAGCCTGAAGACCCACGACGGTCTCAGGTGTACCCTTTGGTTTCTTAATATAACGGTCAGTCTCTGTAGGGTACTTTCTTTTTGTTCTCGACGGTTTGGAGGTGTCCGTCCCACCTGTTTGACTTATTTTTTTCTTCGCAGCCGCCTGTTGCTTGATTATTGCTCTCCTTCTTGCATTGTCCATTTCTGTAGGGGACGGTATTTGAATTAAGGGAAATGAACGGGAAAATATAAGCAAAGCAAAAACCTTTACAAAACTTACGTGTTCAAACTTGATTTTCGTATTTAAGAGCTGCTTCTAACGGCTCTAGTCCGTCGCAATACCAATGTAGTCTCAAGCCGGACCAATTTGGCCCAGGACCTTTCTTCTAGCGTGGTTTTTTGAAAAATTCTTTTAAGGAAACTCCAATCTTCTAGTGAAATTTGAGGACGGTTCTGAGCTGCAAGAAGAAGACGGTTAAAAAGCATCGATGATATTTACTTAAGTTGAAAGAAAATAGAGAACGGGTACATACCTGACGGGAGTAATATTCCCCATGTAGTATCCACGGGCATGAACTTTGTGTCACCAGGTTGACACATCCATTCATTACCGTCCATGAAAAAGTACCTAAACTTCTAGTCCCTATTGGAATTTGGAGTATCACTAACCAAACGTAACAATGGACTCCTAGCTACAAAACTATACATACCCTTTGATTTTGTAATTTCTATAGGACGGTAACAATGGAAGAACTCTTCCACTGTTAATCTTTTCCTTCCCTTGGACATTATCCCGTACAAAACTTCTACGCCAAGGAAAACCCTCCAAGTGTTTGGAGAAACCTGGGTGACGGATAAGCCTAGGTATTTAAGGAGTTGACGGTGCAAAGAACTTAAGGGGAACCTTAATCCGGCTTTGAGCATCTGCTCATAAATTTCGACTCCAACAACGCCATCATAATAGCATTTCTCTGATCAAAAAGGTAGACGGAGGGGTATGCTGTCGGGTATTTGGTATTTTTCTCTCAAAGTTTTAAAATGAGATTCTTTAATTGAGGACGAAAAATCGTTTACCGTCCATAGTGAGAGCATTATAAATTTCCTCATCCCGTCAGGACCAATGGTTGACTGCGGTGGAGATCACTCTCACCTAGACTGTCACTAAGATTACTTTCTGTCCTACCCTCATCGCTTGAGGAAGAGGAGGTGGTGGATGAACTATCTTCACTTGAAGTGTTGGGATCCCTTGGACCCAATAGGTGTACTTCATCGTAGCCCGCTCCGTCACGGACAAATGACTAGTTACTCGATGCGCTAGACATCTGTCACCTACCCGTGACGGTAAACCCTAAGACTAATGAATCTAAAGGCATTTGACGGTGGTAAGAATGAATAAATTAAAGAGAGTGCTTACCAGTTATATTGCAGATTCGAGTGACGGGTGAATAAGTACGACGGGTTGGAGAAGTTTAACGAATCAATGAACGTGACGGATCGAATGTTTGACAGGGTGAACGGGTGTGCTCTGATCTATTGATTTTTGTGAAAAGTGAAAAATGAGGAGGAAATATGGCAAGTTTATATAGGGGAACGTCATCATCATCGTCATCATCCTTATCATCTTCTCCTTGTTCCTCTTCTTCTTCTTCTTCCTCCTTAACATCTACTTTCTTGTTATCTTTAACGTCGAC
Organism: Lithocarpus polystachyus; assembly: GCA_033629205.1. Classification (NCBI taxonomy): domain Eukaryota; kingdom Viridiplantae; phylum Streptophyta; class Magnoliopsida; order Fagales; family Fagaceae; genus Lithocarpus; species Lithocarpus polystachyus. Next base: position 14,035 of record CM066167.1, on the reverse strand, counting down.
AGCAAGCAAACCCTCTTCAAGTTCACTAATTCTATTTTCCACTCCCTCCATTTAAATGTAATATTAGATTCACCTTCTGAAAACAGTTAAGAAAACTCAAACAAGATACCAAAAAGTTAGCAATCTCTACGAACCACATTAAGATTCATCAAAAATAAAATAGCCAATGTTGAATAGGCAACATAAGAAAGTCTCGTTCATCTAAAGAAGAGAAGGGGGGGGGGGGGATGATGCAAGGACATGTAAGGAACGGGACGACTAAGAATCATAGACATGGCAGTTCCCCAGCGTGTCTGTCATGCCTGGGACATAGCTGTCTGAGTGTCCGTGAGGTGTGCGGCAAAAATATATATTGTTTTATTTTTGACACGGTCCTGATATGGTGGCAAAACAATATTTTTGGTTCTTGATTTTTGACCCTGTAGTACATTTCCAGTGTACCTTGGTTGGCTGTGATTTTTAATAAAAATTTTACGTTACCTATTAAAAAAAAAAAAACTTAGGTGACTCATTTTTTTGGTTTATATAATTTTATTACTTATCAAAAAAAAAAAAAAAAAGAATTAACATCATAACTACAAACCAAGATGGTAAATATTTTTAAAAAGGAGTTATGAAATTTATGAAAATTGAAAAGAAATTATTTTATAATAGACCATCCTTTTACTCATTCCATGCAACCCCACAAGAAACTCTCAACCCATGTTCATCATACCCCACACACACACACACACACACACACACACACACAATATATATCACAAGTATTTGCATCATATTATTACGCTTGAGACCAAAAAATTTGACAAACCTTAGTGAAGTACAACACTTATTAGATTGAAAAAGGTAATAGTTGAGCTTGTCAATTAGTTTCTACCTGCAACGCCAATATAGAACACAAGAATCAATCTCTGGGCACAAGTGGAATGTCAAATTTAAACTTGTTAGGTTCTAAAAGTTTAGAACAATTGGCAAATCGTGAATACACAAGAATATAAAAGCTGCAGGAAGAAGATTTCATAATTTTCCTGGTTCGACCGATCGAGAAACAGGCTCGATCGATCGAAAGTCGTATCTACAGAATTTTAATTAAGCCCAAAAAGCAGTTCAAGCCCATTAAGGATTAGGGTTTCAGATCTACTTCTTTCACTATATAAAGGAAACCCTAAGTACGTTTTTACAAGGCTTTTTAGAGAGAGAAGAGTGTGCCTCTTTTGTATTTAGGGTTTTGTTCCTAAAAAGCTCTCTTATATCTTCTACCTGTGTTATTGCTTAAAGAATCGCAAGATCCAATATTGCTGAAGTTGCTGCCTTCTGTAGTCATCAAAGGTGTTGATGATCTAAACCTTCAAGGGTGGTCTTGGAGTCACAAACAGCAGAGTTTGTGTTGCTAAACCTTTGAGTGGGATCTCAAAGTCACAAGCGTGGGTGTTTATGTTTTTCAAAAGCCAAGGAAAGAAGTAGTCCGTGGACTCGGAGCTATCATGGGGTTGTGGTAGTAAGTTTTCTATTCGAGGTAGTAATAGGATGTTAGTGGTCTAAGTCGCTATTGTACAAACTTCAATTCTTTCTAGTGGATTTGCTGTTTTACCTTGAGGATAGCTAGGTTAAATCCTCTCCAAGTTTTTTACCAGTTTGATTTTCCTGGGTCATCATATCATTGTGTTTTTTATTTTTCTGCTGCTTTGCATGATATGATTGTTATTGTTTTAACCTAGATCTGAATAATAAACCTAAGTATTCACTTGGTTAATTAATTAGGTTAAACAATTTAGTTTAAAGGGGTCTAAATTTCTAATAAGTGGTATCAGAGCGGGTAACTCTTTTGTGTTAGATCTTTTGATCTAAGAGTTGATCCTTGATCCCTGTTATCATGGATAATTTGAAGTGTCTTTTTGCTCATGTTTGTGATGATTTGAATAAAAAGGACACTGTTGTTTCTGTTGATCTTTTTGATACCTGTGAAACTCTTCGAAAGGAATTATTGAAAACTATGAGAATTGCTAAGAAATTCAAGGAAGAGTTAAAATTGGCTAATCTTGAAAAAGAGGAATTGGTTGTTAGATTAAATGAATCTAATAAAAAGAATGAATTTTTGAGAAATCAAATTTCCTCTCAAGAAGAGAAGATGAAAAGCTTGGAACAAGAGTTAGTTGTATCTAAAGCTAAAATTGAAAATTTGACTAGTACCAAGCCTGCTGCTGATAACAGAAGTGTTTCTATTTCTCTTAAGCCTAAAGCTGAAAAAGTTTATATCCCTCATTTCAAGAGGAATTATAAAGAAAAGGCTTATGTTGCTAGGTTAGACAAAGGTAAAAGTTCTGATAGAGACGCTGAAATTTCTAAACCTATGTCTAAACCTACTGCGAGTGTGCAAAAGAAATCTGTTTTTGTGCCTACTTGTCACCTTTGTGGTGTTGTTGGTCATATTAGACCAAATTGTTCTTTGTTGAGGCAAAAACCAAAATCTAAGACTAGATTTGCTGTTAGGAATACTGATGTTCCTAAATTTGTTCCTGTTTGTCACTTTTGTGGTGTCTCCGGTCACATTCGTCCTAATTGTCATAAATTGAAATTTAAGCGTTTTGTATTTCAATCTAGGACATGTGATGATATTTCTCCTGCCATAAGTCCATATAAATTTTTTCATATTCTTTTGAAAAATTTAAGCTTGTTGGCTTGTGAAAAGAATTTGCAGGATTTCAGTCTTTCTCAGAAGATTGGTGTAATCCCTCAAATACACTCTATTTCACATAGATTTTCACTTACAAAGCCGAAGACTCGTGCTATATGGGTGAGAAAAAATTCTCTAAGGTGAGTGTTACTGACTTGTCCCTAATTTAATTCTTTCAATTATTTGTGGACATGTTTTGTTTCTGTTTTTGGTTGTTTTGTTTTTTAGGTTGTTTTTTTTTTAAAAAAAAAAATCCAAAAACATTGAAAATTTTCCAAAAGACAAAAATATTTTATTTTGTGTCTAGTTTTAATTTTTCTTGAGGATTACATGAATTATGATCTCTCTCTCTTGATATTAGAACATGCTTGATATTGTGGAGAAACATAAAAAGTATGTGTTCTATAAGTGCTAAGCTAGTTTTTATTATTATTTTGTTTGAGTATGTACTAGTTTGTACATGTACTCATGGGTTAATTAAGAAATTGATATTTCTTGTTTATGTACCCTCTATAGCTTAGTTAAGCACTGTCATGCATTGCATTTGCATTTTAAATTATTTAGCATAATGTGTACTTTTGTTCTTGGTCATAAATTTTTTAACCAAAAATATTTTTGTGTTTTGTATTATAGATCTTGGATTTGTAATCAAGGTTGGCCATATTATTTTTACATCACATGTTTATGTACCTTGTTTAGCTTGGATGAGCTTATTTTATTGCACTTTACTAGTTTGAGCTTTGTAGTGCATGTTGTGTGGGAACGATGTTTATAGTTTTTGATCACATGATCTTGATTTTGAAGTCACATGCCTTTGATTGTCAGACTTGATTTTATTGAGAAAGGCATAAATAACTATCTCACCACTGTTTACTAGCCAATCATAAACACCTTAGTGCATATCATATGATTTTGTGCTCGAGAAAGTATAGCACATGCATAAAAAGAAAATAAGGTGTAGCCTCGGTTAAATTGTTAAAATTGGTGTGTACATTATTGGGCTATAATAAATTCACAATGAAATAAAATTGGTGTGTACATTATGAGGCAAAACAAGAAACATACATGATTGCAAGCTTTTATTCTAGGAGATGTGAGAATTATATGATGTAACTCTTTAGGTGATAGTCTCTTTCAAATTTATGTGATGAATTTTGTAGACATTGTGATTGCTTACTATTCACATATCACCTCACATGTATCTCAAGCTTTTGCTAGTTGCACACACTACACAAGTTACTCTTTGCTAAACTTTGTACATGTTATTGTGTGTGATTTTATTGTGGCCATCCAAGATTGAAAATTCCTTGATTTTAATGCAAAATTTGTTTTAATGGTTGAGTTTTGAGGACACATTGGTTGAAAAACTTGTTTTTGAAAGATCTGGGTTGAATTCAAGTGTTTTTGAAAACCTTTCAGTCTCATACTCATGCATTTCATTCATGAACTACTGTGCTTTGAGGAGTTACTGCATTAATTTGCTATGTTTTTCAAAAATTTGAGTTTTCTAGAATTTCGACCGATCGAAGCTGTTTCTCGACCGATCGAAATTGTGATTAAAATTTTTGGTTTGAATCTTTCTGACTCGATTGGTATTCGATCGATGCTCGATCGATCAAAACTGAAAAATTTTCAGTTCCTAAGTTTTTGACCAAATTTTTTCATGCATCATTTATGGTTAGGATTCACATAAGTTGCATTGCTTTTGTATCCATCTTGCAGTTTTGCAGTCATATCTCTCATTGTTTTCACACATAACATGTATACACTTTGCTAAATTGGGTACTCAACTTGATTGATTAATTTTTGAGTCCTTTGTACATTTTAGTATATGCTATTTTTTTTTATGTGTGAACTACAGAAAATATTTTTCTTAAGAGATATGATGGATAATAATGTGCAGATATTTTCTCCACTCATGCAACTGTTTATGGGTCACATAGTGTCAAGTTTGCATTTATTGAAAGAGAGAATATTTTTTTTCATGTGTATCCTCAACTCATTTTTTTTAGTTTGGTTTTTGTGTCTTTATTTTCCCCACCTCCTAAATTTTCTCCAAAATTATTTTTTCCAAAACTTGTTTTGTTTTTTCTATTTTTATAGGGGGAGAAGCTTGTTTTTAACCTTTGTTGTTCATAGGGGGAGTTGTCTCTATTTTCTATAGAGTTGAATTGTTGTGTTCCCTTAATTCTCTATTTCCTCTTGTTCTCTGTTGAGTTGTTACTCTTTATTTGAGTTATCTTTGTCAATACGTGACAAAAAGGGGGAGATTTATATGAAATGTGGGAATATGTGGGAATCCTGTTTGTTTTTGTTTAGGGGGAGTTGAAATTGTTTTTGAAAAGGAGAGAATATAAAAACTTTTTGATGTATCTAACTTAGGGGGAGAGTTAGAATTTACTTTTGTTTTTATATTCTGCTTCATATTATTGTTTATATGTCTTTCTTTTCACACATGCGGTGATGTGTTTGTTGAGTGTTTCCGGAAAGATAGGTACATTTTGATTAAGACCTTCTACCTCTTCTTGCAACTTTTAGGTTAGGAGTCTTAAATTGAGATTTGTGATGTAATTGGGCATTTTATTGTATTAGGTTGTTCTTGTATTTTAGCATTTCATATTGTATGAAAGTTTTGTCACAAATTGCTAAAGGGGGAGATTGTTAGGTTCTAAAAGTTTAGAACAATTGGCAAATCGTGAACACACTGAAACATACAAGTTGCAGGAAGAAGATTTCATAATTTGCCTGGTTCGACCGATCGAGAAACAGGCTCGATCGATTGAAAGTCGTATCTGCAGAATTTTAATTAAGCCCAAACAGTAGATCAAGCCCATTAAGGATTAGGGTTTCAGATCTACTTCTCCCACTATATAAAGGAAACTCTAAGAACGTTTTTACAAGGCTTTTTAGAGAGAGAAGAGTGTACCTCTTTTGTATTTAGGGTTTTGTTCCTAAAAAGCCCTCTTATATCTTCTACCGGTGTTATTGCTTGAAGAATCTCAAGATCCGGTATTGCTGAAGTTGCTGCCTTCTGTAGTCATCAAAAGTGCTGATGATCTAAACCTTCAAGGGTGGTCTTGGAGTCACAAACAGGAGAGTTTGTGTTGCTAAACCTTTGAGTGGGATCTCAAAGTCACAAGCGTGGGTGTTTGTGTTTTGTAAAGGCCAAGGAAAGAAGTAGTCCGTGGACTCAGAGCTATCATGGGGTCGTGATAGTAAGTTTTCTACTCGAGGTAGGAATAGGATGTTAGTGGTCTAAGTCGCTATTGTACAAACTTCAATTCTTTCTAGTGAATTTGTTGTTTTACCTTGAGGATAGCTAGGTTAAATCCTTCCTAGGTTTTTTACCGGTTTGGTTTTCCTAGGTCATCATATCATTGTGTTCTTTATTTTTCCGCTGCTTTGCATGATATGATTGTTATTGTTTTAACCTAGATCTGAATAATAAACCTAAGTATTCACTTGGTTAATTAATTAGGTTAAACAATTTAGTTTACAAGGGTCTAAATTTTTAACAAAACTACAAACTGGCCAAAACAAGAACTAAGATTAGAACACATGAATCAGATTCTTTCTGAATATGCAGATTAGATTCAAGTACATAAATATTAAATACGCATGTAAATGGTGTGAGAAAGACCGCAGACAGAGACTACAGTCAATAACATAAACATATAAATGAGATAGCCAACTTTGTAGCGCCTATATAAACACTATTCCAACTTAGAAGAACAAAACAAAGGCTAATCTAAACCAAGTAAGAGCAAGAAATACCCGCCAAGCCTGAACCCATACACAATTTCATTGGAGATTCTAGCCTTTTGCCCTGACTGGGCAAAATATTTGGCATTATGCCCTTGTTTCGAAACTATTTCGAAATTCAGTCACAGAGTAATCGAGTTATTTAAGTAACTCGACCATTCTGAAGCCGAGTTCTAGGCAGGTTCTTGCCACACTGGCGATCTAGCATGGCTTTTGGGCAATAAAATATTCCCGCGTAACTGTTTGGAACTCGGCAATAGGAAAACCGAGTTATATGCAAGATGTCAAATTCCCTGTTTGCACGTGAAGCTGAACCCGATTAATGGGAAATCGAGTTATTAGTGTAACTCGACTCTATTGTAATTGAGTTGTTTTGCTATTTACTTCCCACCCCCACAGATCAGCTTTTCATGCAACATTACTTTATACTATCCTTTTCATTTTCAGATCAACTTCTCCTCCTTTTCTGAATTTTTTGCTGGAAGTTGGTGTTATCTCTCTATCATTTCAGGTGAGAAACTCATTTTCTTCTTTGAAATACTTAGAGAATTTTATTGTGTAGGTTGCATTAGTTGTACTTAGGCATTGTTTGAATGAGTGTTATGTGAGTAGATTAGGGTTATATTAGTTGGTTGGTGTTGTTTGATGCTACAAGAGAAGTACAATAATCTATAACTAATGAATAGTCAATCTTTAGATTTGCAAAAGTTGAATGTATATAGTCATTATTGGTTAGACATTAACAACAACATTTTGTATTGTACACAACGTGTAGACATTAACAACAACGTCTAATGTTTATGGTCAAATGTGAGTGTTAGTATTTCGTTTTGAGCATGTAATAGTACACAAATTTATGAATGTGTTTGTTGTGTACCATCTGATGCAGCATTACATTATTTACCAATAGTTGATGGACACTGTTAATTTGATAATTTGATGTTATTGTATTCAGCGTTAATGTCTGATTCTGGCAACCCACAACTCTATAGGCCTCATGATGTGTTCACTACTATGGGTCGTTACTGGGTATTGGAAGATGAGTTTAGTTATCCAATCAATCCGAATTTGCGAAATAGTGCTTACGTTCACAATACCATGAGACATGAGTAGGCTTGGTTATTTTGTGAACAAAAATTGTTTTGTGATGAGTTGGTTGGTTATAAGTTGCCAGTGCCTCGGCGACTCGTATCGCAGATGCCCAGAGACACGATCGAGGAACTCCGTAAAGCATTGAACCACATAAGAGAAGAAAATAATCGAATGAAAATATGTCTTAATCGATATCGAACTCAAGTTGAGATTCGAGAGTCAGTGGAGGGAGGGTGGTATGAGCACGCACAATTCATGCAATCACTTCTTGCTGATCCCATTTATCAGTCAGATGTGGAGATGTTAGATGAAGAGTAATTTTGTCGTGCTGTAATTAGACTTTGTTGGAGAACCGTTTTGCTTAACTATGTTTTATATGTATGCGTGTCACTGTTGTTGCATTTGAACTATGTAAACATTATTATTGGTTGTGAGGAGCATGCATGTTATTCGTAATCTAGATTATTCCCACATAACGCAAAAAAGTTTAATATTCTCACACATGATATTTTTCAATAAGCACGTACAACATAACAGAGAAAACTTAAAATAACTTACACAATGCCACCAATATGCATGCATTGCATATTGAACAGTAACACTACTAACATTATTAAGTTAACTGCAGACATAACACACACACACACACACACACACACACACACACACCATATAGGCATTCACTCAGACAGGTAATCCTCGTAGTTGAGGACATTATTACGTTCCGTCGGAGTGTGTTGTTTGTTGGCTGCGGCTGCTGCACCTACGGCATAATATAGAAAACTTAAATATTCTTACACGATGCGACCAATATGCATGCATTGCATACCGAACACTAACGCTACTAACATTATTAACTTAATCCGTAGACATAAGACACACACCATATAGGCATTCACTAAGACATGTAATCCTTGTAGTTGAGGACATTGTTACGTTCGGCCGAAGTTCGTTGCCTGTTCGTTGCGGTGGCCAGCTCTTCCATTAATTGTAGCATGTGATACCTGGACCTACGGAGTATCATAAGATTGTTCTCTTTCTGTATTGTAGTCACTGCACGCTCATATTAGTGCATGTTTCACCTAGCAGTGTGAGCGAGATACGATCAAAAAAAGGCGCTCCGAGTCGAACAAAATCATCGTGCAGAGCATTGGACTCGTTTATGCGAAAGTCCCACTTCCTCCGCAGTCCGGCATAGTATTCCCTCTCGTCGGAATCTCTCTCCCTCCTATAGTTATCTGGAAAATGAGGTAGCATCCAATTGCGCATTAACATTGGGAAACATGACTTTAGATCGGTATGTGTAGATGTTTTGCAAGGGTAGTTGTAAATGGGATTTTATATAGGAGTTTCGTAAGGGCAAGTATTCACGTGGATGTGACTATATGTAAGGGTAAGTATTTACGTGAATAAAGATGATATGACTCGACAGTGCATTGCTCAGTGAGGTGTTAAGGAGCACATGCAAAACTGCGAACTTGACTTGGCTGTACAGTGGCGTCTGTTGGTGCATGTGGTTCACTAAGGCAGTTGTTTGATATGGCTATCTAACAAGTGCTACAGCAGCGGGCTGGTGATGTAGACTGCAAAGCAAGTTGCGTATTTATTCTCGTGAAGACTATTCAGCATTCTTGTGGTTCATCTGACATGACTTAACGAGACAATGCCGAGCTGTGTTAAATGTATCATAAACAACTTTTTAGTGATGCTCTACATCCTTGAAAACGGTGCATTGCAAAATGATGCATATTTGTGGATTGACATGCGTGTAGGTGATATGACTAGACAGGGTTCAACAGTGCGAACCTGTTGAGCAACACATGCAGCACTGCAAACATCAGTATACCAATGGTGGACATGAAAACTAAGGCATAAACTTTGAAGGGATGCTCTGTGTTTTCATGTGAGTGTGGATGGGTAGTTGTGGTCAGGGTTGAACAATGTTGAGCTATCCACTATAACTACACTCATTACTCCCTACGGTGGTATTTGGCAAGTGGGATTGAAGAAAGCTGATAACAACATTTGGTTTTGTAATGGTTGGTAGGATTTCTTTAAATACCATTCTATCTGTTATGGTTATTTTTTAGTCTTCAGATATGAAGCAAATTCAAGCTTTCATTGAAAAACATTACAACTTATTGACATAGCAATGTAATACATTACTAGTTTCATGTCACACATGGTGGAAGGGAGTATTATCTTGAACAAATGTGAGTGTCTACACCTCGATTGTGATGGTCCTAGTTGGGCCACACTCTACTTCAGCGTGCCCTTGCTTTAGGAGCCATATGGTTTTTCTATCAAAGAGTGGTTGGTTTGTGTGGTTTGGATGAGTCTGTATGCATTGAATCTAAGAAGTTTTCATATTAAATTTTCATATGTACCAACAAAGGACAGAAGGGGAAAAAATGAGAAACTGATTTTATATAAACTTAGCCAAAAGTAATGAACAGTTAATCTTTAGATTTGCAAAAGTTCAACGTACATAATCATAGTAAGTCAGACATTAATAACAACATTTTGTATTAACAACAACGTCTAATGTTCATAGGTAGAAATTTTTGAAAATCATCATTGCTTGAATCTGAGAAGTCTGAAAGATCTCTTTCATCATCTAATGCAGTAATTTCATTAATAGACTTCATGGCTCGCTCTTGCGCCTTCCCCTTTAGATGCTTCCTAGCTTTTTGGATTGCGTGAAAATGGTCTAATCGCCTTTGCATTTGATTGTTCTTTCTTTCAAGATGAGCAAGTATGTTAGCAGGTTCATCTCTAGGTAACTCAGTTGAGTGTGCCTTCAGAACTCGTAACTTGTGTCATCGACAATACACCTCCAACTCACACCTCTTCTCGTATAGAGTTGACCATGGTGGTTCTGCTTTGGTGAACTCTATTACGGTGGTGGTATCTGTACTTAGTTTTGTAGGTTTGCCGATTATGATGTGCCCGACGCTTCCAAGACTCTCGTACGTGTATATTGGCATATTAACGAAATCTCTTTTCTGTCCAACCCATTTCCCTCCATAGTGGTCTGTGTATGTCTGTAGTTGTTGATCTGCTGGAATTTGTGATGATCCACATGTTGAAGTAGACCCAAACTTGTTTCACATTTTACGATTTGACGTTGAGGCGTTGCGACTCATAGCTTAGACAATCTACGAAGTTACTGGAGTAGAAAGAAGAATTGGCATTGTGGTGCATATATAACCTCATTCCATGGTCCTAGCATTACAATCCAAAGTTATTAGGGCTTGTCATGTCAATACAGGCTAGAAAAGCACTATATGAACAGGATACGTCTTGTTGCCAATGTCACGTGTCTAGCTGAATGTGGGGACCACACCAGTTTAAATATGAAATTGGTGTCTAATTTTCCTCCATCTGTCTAAATGTAACTATAGCTTCATTTTGTTCTGGACTGGTTACATTTAAATAAAACCCGTGATAGAAAATATTGATGCTCTTTTTAAAAATTGCTTTCTCTCACTATATGTATCAACACCCAAATTAAAATACATCCATACAAATGTTTGAAAAAACAGTCGAAATCCAGTCTGTTTGGAGGAGGTGGAAAAGCATTCCTATACTCTGAGAAATCCGCTCTCAAAGCAACAACCTTAGCAATGAGCCCATCTAAAAGCTGTCCATGAGCTGCTTGAGTTGTCATAAAGGTCTCCATCATAGCACAAAGAGAGAGAGGAGGAGGAACGGTGGGGTCCGCAGCAGTGCTGTCAACATGTACCTCATCATCACCATCGTCAGCAACTACAGTTGTGGGATCAACAGGACTTTCCTCTGCATGAACATCTCCATCCCCATGTACTCGAGGTCTTTTTGATGAACCAACACTCGGTCCAACATTCTTCTTTTGTGCACTCCGTTGTTTGAGAAAGGTGGTTCCTATAAGGGCTGTGATGTGGATCAACTCTAGGGAAGGATAGTTTTGTGGATCAACTCTATGAGTATGATTATAACAATTTCAATTATATAATTAATGAATGTTAAAATTACTTTTTTATGATTGATATTTTTATTTAGAGACAGTTTCAATCTATAACGTTTGTTCCTGATAATTATTATCATATTAAGACATCAAATTTTTTTTGTAGATAGAGATCAAACGCCAAATCGTTTATTCGACTACAAAAGATTTTACTAGTTGAATTAATTGAAACCTACATATGATTGATCATTGATGATATATCAATGACCCCAATACTTGCTTTTGTATAGGCTATTGCTAAATCATTTCCAATATAACTTTTAAATGAAATCTATTGACATTGAATATACCTTTTCATTAGCCGCTACTGATGTTTAATATTTTTTTTAACATTATAGTTTCAATATACCTTGTCATAACACTTGATCCTGTTAATGAAATTGTCGTCATAACATTTTCTCATTGGATTAAATAAAATTTTGCCTAAACCAAAAGAGAAATGATACCATTTCCAACATCTATTTACAAGTAATCAAAGAACCATACAACAAGAAAAAGAAATGATTTCGACATGTCCAAAGTTCATTACAACTACGTACCTCACCGGCAGTAGGCGTCTCCCACAACGCCATGGATCGATGAGCCAGCTGCTGCGTCAACTGTGTACCAACCGCGGGTCCAGGATCCATATTTGGCAGTTGCTGCATATCTGACATGCATGCAATCATGTTGATAAACTTAGATACAAATCTGAAGTTTTTCTACCTTAATTTCACAAATTATATTTAATCATTTGATTGCATTGACCAATCAGTCACATGAACTTGACTGAATTGAATTATTATTGGAAAAGATCATACTATTTTTGCTACAATAATCAATACAATCACATATAGTTGAAATCTAGTCAGTTTATTATAAGTATTTAGAAAAATTATATTTTAAAGCTCCTACTTTAAGAGAACAAAATAGACCCGCGCAAATACAATATAGTTCCAGGGTAAAGATTAGATTCTTTTTTTTTTCTTCTGTCGAAACTATACAGTTTGATTCGATACAGTTACAGTTTCAAACTATATGAATTAAAAAGCAATTTTCCCTAATAATGAACACCATTGTCATGCCACCTGGGTTTTGTGCCCTAGTTATGCATCAAAACCCAGTTCAAAACCAAACCCAACAAAGCTAAAACGGCAACAATAATAATGAATAGAGAAACAGAGACAAACTTAAGAAGCCACACTCAAATCAGAGTACATGCACAAGCCATGCTTAACTTAGATTAAATGCAAAGGGGGAAAAAAAATTGAACTCAGCATTTACAAATTACCTTAATACGCTTCTAATCCTTTAACTCTGAAGATGGATTGGGTTGACCTTCGGCTATGGTGAGGGTTATGGTGACAGTTTTCGGCGTGGGTTTGCGTTGAGCTTTGGCCTGCGAACTTGGAAATAAGAGAAGTTGAAGCTGCGAACTTGGAAAGGATCAACCTTGAACGGACTGAGGGAGGGACAGAACAGATTGAGGGTGGGAGACAAAACGGACTGAGGGCACTGAGGATTTTTGTGAGGGAGGAAGACAAACTGTTTTGGAGACGTTACATTCAAAATCCCAATTTATCTTGCATATAACTCGGTTTCCCTATTGTCGAGTTCCAAACAGTTACGCGGGAATATTTTATTACCCAAAAGCCACGCTGGAGCGCCAGTGTGGTAAGAACCTGCCTAGAACTCGGCTTCAGAATGGTCGAGTTACTTAAATAACTTGATTACTCTGTGACCGAGTTTTGAAACAGGGGTATAGTGCCAAATATTTTGCCAAATAAGGGCAAAAGGCTAGAATCTCCCAATTTCATCATCATTCACTGTTTGTCATCAGCAAGAAATTGAATTTCACCAAAACACGAAATACCCACGTGCTATTTCACCCAATCACATCCATAAACTTAAAAATCAAACGCCAAAAAATAGAAACTATTATTAAAAAGCAAATCTTTGGCTATTGGTCAGAAAACCATCTTAGCTAAATGATACATCCGATGCCAAAACATAAGAACTCAGTCAATTCATCTAATGCCAAAACAAGATTTTGAAGTTCAGTAACAAGAGCCAGAGAGTGAGAGATAGTGCAAGACACTTGACCAGAGTGCAAGAAAGAGGAGAATCTAGAGGTTGAGTGAACCGCAAATCACAGTCGGCTTGAAAGAGAGAAAAATAGAGAGAGAGGCAGCGGCCGCAGAAAACTAAGAGAGAAATAAAGGATGGCGGGGAGGGAACGTGGGTAGACAGAGAGAGAAAGACAGAGGGGAGTAAAGAAAGAGAGAGAGCATACCGACGATTGGCGGCGAAGGATTGGCAATGGCAGGGAGCGACAGCGTGATGGGTGGTGGCGACGAAGGGGCTTGAGAGAGAGAGAGAGAGAGAGAGAGAGAGAGAGAGAGAGAAGGGAGGGGGTGGAATTTACATAATCTAGAATATTTTATTTTAGAGTAAATTACAAAAATGGTTCCCTGTCAATTTGGTCCTTTATTTTTTGTGCTATGTCAATTTAGTCCATTTGG